>OY829537.1:51064303-52264303 GCA_963691705.1 Viola odorata
CCGTGTCTAGGCTCTCGATCTCGACAGCTCCATGGTGAAAACTGTGATAACCAGATAGGGACCTGTCCATTTGGATTTCAATTTTCCTGCGAACAAACGCAAACGAGAGTTGTATAATAGGAGTTTTTGTCGAACAGCAAAAGATTTGGGGACCAGAAGCTTATCGTGTTGAAATTTCGTCTTGTTTTTGTAGATGAGGGCATTCTCGTAGGCATCATCTCTTAATTCCTCCAATTCTTGAATTTGCAAGCGACGATTTTGGCCGGCTTGGTCAAGATCCGTATTGACCTGCTTGATAGCCCAAAAGGCTTTATGCTCAATCTCCACTGGCAGATGACACGGCTTGCCATAGACAAGTCGATATGGAGTCATCCCTATTGGGGTCTTGTAAGCGGTCCGGTAAGCCCAAAGAGCATCTCCAAGTTTCGTGCTCCAATCCTTTCGTGACGGATTGACTGTCTTTTCAAGAATTGCTTTGATTTCCCGGTTGGAAACTTCAGCTTGCCCATTCGTCTGGGGGTGATAAGTGGTGGGGATGTGATGAGTCACTCCGTACTTATGCAGGAAAGAGTAGACGGTTCGGTTGCAAAAATGGGTACCCCGGTCACTGATTAGGGCGCGTGGAGTACCGAATCGATTGAAGATATTGGAGCGTAGAAATTCGACAACCACTTTTGAGTCATCCGTCTTGGTTGCCTTGGCCTCGACCCACTTAGAAACATAGTCGACGGCGAGGAGGATGTAAGTGTTGCCAAAAGAATTCAGGAATGGCCCCATAAAGTCTATACCCTAGATATCGAAGATCTCGCAAGAGATGATACCTGTCAAGGACATCTGGTTGCGTGCACCAATATTCCCTGTACTTTGGCAACTAGGGCAAGACGCATAATACATATAACAATCACAGAATATGGATGGCCAAAAGAATCGGCTTCAAGAACTTTCATCGCGGTCTTTTTGGTACCAAAATGGCCTCCTTCTACGGAAGAGTGACAAAACTTTAAGATTGAGGGCACTTCCTCAAGATTCACACAACGCCGAACCACTTGGTCGGAGCAATGCTTCCATAGGTAGGGGTTGTCCCAGATGTAGTATTTCGCTTGCTTCCGAATTCTGGTGCGTTCGCTAGGTGATGCATCCGCAGGGAAAGAGCCTGTAGCACAAAAATTTGCAATATCCGTCAACCATGGAAATTGGACAGCTTGGGCAAGACAGAGATGCTCGTCAGGGAAGACATCCCTGATTGGCACTAGAGAGTTGTCATCTTGGGCAGGAAGTCTACTCAAATGGTCCGTGAACACATTCTCTGCGCCTCTCTTGTCCTTGATGAGAAGATGAAACTCTTGGAGGAGCAAGATCCAATGAATAAGGCGTGGTTTAGCATCTACCTTCGTCAGGAGGCACCTAAGGGCAGAATGGTTGGTGTAGACGATGACGTGAGTGCCCAAGAGGTACTGACGAAATTTATCTAGGGCGTAAACGACAGCCAGGAGTTCTCTTTCAGTGACTGTGTAGTTTTGTTGGGCAGGATCAAGTAATTTGGAAGCATAATAAATCACATAGTGTTCTTTGTCCTTCGTCTGCCCCAAGATGGCTCCAAGCGCATGATTGTTGGCATCGCACATGATTTCAAAGGGAAGGGACCAGTCGGGGGCTCTAATAATAGGTGCAGACGTCAGTTTGGCTTTGAGAGAGTCAAATGTTGACTTGCACTTGTCATCGAATACAAAATCAGCATCTTTCTGCAATAGACGACACATTGGTTGGCTGATTTTTGAGAAATCTTTATTGAACCTCCTGTAAAAGCCGACATGCCCTAGAAAGGAACGGATGTCTCGGGCGCATGTAGGATAGGGCAATGACTCAATCACTTTGATTTTTACTTTGTTGACCTCGATGCCTTTGATGGAGACTATGTGGCCCAAGATAAGGCCCTGGTCCACCGTAAAGTGACATTTCTTGAAGTTAAGAACCAGATTGGTCTCAACGCAACGTTGAAGAATTTTTCGCAGGCTGGACAAGCATTCAGAGAAGGAATTGCCATAGACGGTGAAATCGTCCATGAAGACTTCGATGCATTCTTCGACGAATTCAGAGAAGATACTGATCATGCATCGCTGAAAAGTGGTTGGGGCATTGCAAAGGCCGAACGGCATTCTTCGATATACAAAAGTGCCAAAGGGGCAGGTGAAGGTGGTCTTCTCCTGGTCGTCTAGGGCAACTGGGATTTGGTAAAAACTGGAATATCCGTCTAGACAGCAATAATGGGTCTTGCCCGCGAGGCGCTCCAGCATCTGATCAATAAATGGGAGGGGGAAATGATCTTTCCGGGTGGCTGCATTCAGACGCCGATAATCAATACACACTCTTCAACCGTTCTGGATTCGGGTCGGAATCAACTCTCCATCTTGGCCAGTTATAATGGTGATTCCGGATTTCTTTGGCACGACCTGGATGACGCTTACCCAAGGGTTGTCCGAAATGGGGTAGATCACACCCGCGTCCAAGAGTTTCAATATTTCTGTTTTCACCACCTCCATCATTGGGGGATTTAGGCGTCGCTGTGGCTGGCGGACCGTTTTGCTTGTGTCCTCAAGATGGATCTGATGGGTGCATAGATCTGGAGATAAACCCTTGATGTCAGCAATAGTCCACCCTATGGCCAACTTGAACTCTTTAAGCAAAGAAATCAATTCAGCTTCTTCGGCATGGTCTAACCGATTGGAGATAATAACTGGGAGCGAGTTGTCTGCACCTAGATAGGCGTATTTGAGATGCGCTGGAAGAGCTTTCAACTCAAGAATAAGCGCCCGCACAAGGGATGGAGGTAGTTTGGTGTGCTGACCATGATAAAGAGAGATAACAGTTTGAAGGGAGGCGTCAAGAGCCTTTTCCTCTAGGGCTGCAACGATGGTATGCAGAAACGGTCTCTCTAGAAGCACATCTGTGGCTTTAGTGGATTCTTCATTCTCCATTTCAATGACATAGAAGTCTGCGGGAAATAGAAAGTCGCCTACTTGGACCAAGACGTCCTTAATCACACCTTCAGGGCAGATTATGGAACGATCGGCCAACTGGATAACAAGTTGGGTTGGTTCGAGGGGTCCCAGGCCAAGACTGATGAAGATTATCAAGGGCATGACATTAATGCCGGCCCCTAGGTCACACATAGCTTTTCCTATGTTGACTGTCCCAATGGTGCAAGGGATAACAAACATGCCCCGGTCGGCGCATCCTAGTCAGCGATAACAGAACACAGTTCACCAGCCAATTCTTCAAAGACCAGTGCTCGGAATTCAGGATTGAGCAGCGATTCTCTTCCGTGGCTCACCCGCAAACCAATGGGTAGGCGGAAGTGACCAACCAGAGCATCCTCAACGGCATTAAGAAAAACCTGGAGGGGTCTAAAAGAAGTGGGTCGACGAGCTGCCGTACGTGATGTGGGCGTACCGCATGACCGTTAAAACCAGTACTGGAGAAACACCTTTCGCATTGGCCTTCAGAACCGAGGCTGTTACGCAAGTAGAAATCAGTACCATGATGATACGATCCAGGCTGCCTCCCCTAGAGTCCCCGAGCCTGCCTCGACTGATGTGAGCGTCAAGGCCTCGACTTGTCTATGACCGATTGTCAAGCCTATCTTGGACCATTTTGGACACCTCTTAAAGAGTTATCAAGGCCCTTTGTCCAAGGGTTATTTATGTATTTTCCTCTTTATTTTAGCTTTCCTATAAATAGAGGACTTAGCCTCATTTGTTAGTTGTCTTTGATTTGAATGTTATTTCTCTAAGACCAAACCCTAGTGTAGCTTAGTGTAGCTTAGGTAATTTAGGGTTCTTAAAACCAGCACTTCATCTTCTTCATCAAAACAGCCGGGTTGTCCATCATTGTTGATGGAAGGGTCGGCCTTGATTGAGAGATCCTTGTATGCTTGTGGTAAGGTTATCTAGGAATCATCCCTAGAAGGGTTTACCGTGTATGCAAGTTAGTTTATTGTTCTTCATCAATACATCTTCATCTTCAACCATAAATCCACTGCATCTATTCCGCAATCTCCTTGCGACGTTATCCTCTCCATCAAATCCATCCAATCGACGATCCAACCTCCCAAAGAGGACTAGATCCGTGTAAAGGCTCCAAACCAGAACCGAGCTTGTATCACATGAGCCTGCGAGTGGCTCACTTTCGGGAGGAGCTAAATGAGGAAAGGTTACGAGCTAACCTTGACGCGTTACCAGAGGTCCGGGAAGAAACCCTCCTAAAAATGCTACATTACAAGAGAAAGATGGCCCGTTATCATAACAGGCGCGTCAAAGAACGGTTGCTGAAGGCAGGCGATCTGTATCGCGTTACCCGCGTCATCAGGAAAGGAGCCTATCATCTGAAGACACTCGATGGTACTCCCTTACCTAACTCTTGGAACATCGCTCGTTTGAAATTATATTATCCTAGAACTTGATTTTATCTGCACCTTTGGCTGATGCCAACCCTAACCTTAGCTAACGCTCGGTGAAAGAGCTTTGTTGGGTGTTTGTGGTTGCTTTTGTGCAGATAAAAAAGGGGGATCTTGGGAGTGAAAAGTCCTATCCTTGTGACGGCCGGTCCTGATCAGACGGCTCACTAAGTGAGGGCACGGCCCAGCATGCCTTGAACTAGCGTCAGGATTGAAAGGTCCCTAACGCCCCCGGGAGTGAAAAGTCCTATCCTTGTGATGACCGATCTTGATCAGATGGCTCACTAAGTGAGGGCACTTCCCGGTATCCTTGGGAGTGAAAAGCCCTTTTCTTGTACTGACCGTTCTCATAGAGACGGTACATCAAGACAAGGCACGTCCCAGGGAAATAGTAAATCCGTTCTAGAAATGAAAAGTCCTATCCTAGTGACCGGGCTAATATAGACGACTCATTAAGTAAGGGCACAATTCTAGACGCGAGGACAACGCCTGAAAGTGAAAAACCCTAGCCTTGTGACGGCCTGTCCTGATCCGACGGCTCACTAAGATGAGGCACTTTCCAGGCCGACGGAGGAAATATGGAAACGCGAAGAATCGCAAGATCCCAGCTAGTAACCAGATGCGTAATCCCTGGTGAAGTATAAAGCTGATAGAAAAAGCGATTACGCGGTTTCCGTATTAACGCCCTATGATGGCAGCAGAAAGGCTCCTACGGGTAATTACTGTCTCTTATAGCATGTTATGCTACTAATGATTTACAATTAAGAATGTGCAAAATACTTTTCGAGCGGCAAAAAGATTGATGATCGCATGAATGGCGATATCATGAGACTCGTCAGGAAAGCTGACTCGATACCGACCTCTGTGATTTCTGTTGCCGAAACGCTAGGACCCTGCTCAAGAAACTAAAAACATTATGTTATTGGGGCGACGATGACACTAGGGGAGTTTCAAAAAGTGAAAATTAAAGAAAGGGAAAGACAGCGATAAAGATATAATTTGTTTGAATATATGAAAATGCCTTTGAGGGGTCACGAGTTCTAAGGCTCAAAACAATAACGCCGTAGAGGCAAAAAACAAAAAGCCTGGCAATTCCCGATAGCTACAGAAGAGACGGCGAAGCTTCAGGGTGCGTCAGCCCTCGGGGTTCCTCCATTTCCAGCCCTCTACCTTAGCTTGGCGAAAACCCGCTTCATTAAGGTCGACAGACTTCTGTTTGAAAGCCCTCGTGACCTCCTCACCTTTATACGCATCTATCCCATGGACCTCCTCGAAGCAATTAACCAAAATAATGACAGTCCGCTTGACATGTCACAGACACTTATCGGCTGACTCCTCTTCCAGGGCAGCCTTCCCTTCTTCCAGAGCAGCTTTCTCCTTTGCCAAAGATGACTTTTCTTCTTCCAGGGCAACATTCTTGGCTTTTTCCGTTGTCAAGGCAGCATCAAGGACGGGCGCTTGCCTTTTCAGTCCCTGCTGGGTCAGCAATAAGTGAGTACATTCCTCCAGCAGCTTTTTCTTCTCATTTCGCTCTTTGGAAAGTTCAGCCAAGGAGGCGGCAAGAGAGGCAGCCTGACGCTGCGCGTGCTCTGTCCAGTAATGGAACTTCACGAAGTTAGTGAAGAGGTTGGAACGTAACGAACTCGCCTTGTCATCATCAACCTTAGAAAGGAAAGCCTCCCGCTCTGCAGCGGACGATAATATCTGGGCGGCCAACAAAGCAGAAACCTCATCCGAACCATCTCCCCCGATAGCCGCCAAGCCGGTGTTGCGAAAATCATATAAGCCAACTTGATGAGTCACGGTACCGGACTCACTCACTGAACTTAAGTCAGCAGCAAAGTTGAAAGTGGTAGCCCCTTCGCCCGAACGTTGCGACAATGGAACGCTCGAAGGGACGAACACCAAGGGAATAAGAGGGTGAACCTGTGTAGAAGTACCCCCTTGGGTGATGTAGGGATCATGGGAATGGTAGCCTAAAAAATCCTGCAAACCCTCTTGGTAGTCCATGTTAGGAGGATATGAATGAACAGGCCCACCAAAAGAGCTGGGCGAAGCCCCGAAAGGCTCAGTTGTACCCATGTTCGCCAAAAACTCAGAAGGATGACCCTGGGAAGCAGCCGCGGAAACGAAAGCACCGTTGCTGCCACCCTCGCCTTCCTGCAGGCGTCTTTTCTTAGAACCACCCAGTGCATAGCCCAACTTCATATCGCCCATGGGAAGTGCGGGGGTAGAATCAGCAATGGTACCCTACACAAAAAAGAAAAAAATATAAAACACGCATAGCAGAAACGGATGAAGTATCAGCGATATACAACATATCGCGGCCAAAAAGCACACTCACAACAGCAGTGTCAAGAGGAGGCGCTTCTGAAAAGTTGCCGCGTCCGGAGAAGGAGTGAGAGCGGCAACGCTTCTTGTTCTTTTCTTCTTTTTTCCTTTGGCAAGGCCCTTAGGGACATTAGAAGAAGATGGCTGAGTAGGATGAGCAGCAACGGTCACGATGGGGATACCCGAAGGGATGTCGGTATTTCCCTCACCAGCCGAGGAAGAGGATACTTGAGCAAGGCTCACGGAAGCAGCGGTTGGTGCAGTTGGGTTATCAGTAGCTTCCGTGAGGGCAACCCTCTCATTTTCTTCTCTTTCCCGAGCCCTTTTTAGTCATCTCCTAACGCTCTCAGGCGTGTAATTGGGATCCGTCGCTGCATGATCACAAAATAACGTTAGCGTTAGTATCAGCAGTAATAAGGAAGGAAGCAACACGACACTCACGTCTAACACAGGATTGAATGTCCGCCCCGCATGCCAGATAACGGGTATGAACGCTGATTTCCAGTTGAAGCAATTTGTCCAACCAGCCTTGTTCAGGCTGAGGAAGGCTCTCCGGCCGGCCCCAGGCGCTATCCTTGACATCTTGGTTAAACCCAGATCGCCACCAGGAACCAGGAACTTCAGGAAGATCTATCACAAAGAACTCCTTTTTCTAGGCCTCGACGGAAGACTCAATATGGAGGAGTTTCCAAGTAAAGGATTTGAGTGAATCGTCGTCATAACGGGGCGATATCGTTATCACACCCCGACACTTCATCAACTTAAAAACCGACTTAAGCAACAAAAGGTAGGAGAAGTGATCCCCTTATATTTACAAAGTTCCAGAAAGGCATAAACATAGGAATATGCATTTGGGGCTAATTGGACGGGACTCAAATCGCAAGTAGTAAGCAATTATTTTATGAAAGGGTCGACGGGAAGCCGGAAACCATAACGGAACATTTGTGCGTACAGAACCCTACATTTGCCCGTAAAACGCTGTTCAAGCGTATCGACTCAGGGGCAACGGTGGCCTTATAACCGACAGGGATAACAACATTATGTGCGGCTAAATGCTCACCAAGAGCGACTTCAGAGGTGATACTGCTAATAGTAATATCCATCTTTTTCTCATCGGCAGACTTCGACTCAGGGCGGCGAGTCTTAGCCATGGCAGAAATAAGAAATTAAAGACAAAGAAGACGATGGAAGAAAAGAGGAAATACCTTTAGAGAAAAAGCACTTCGAGAACCCTGAATGGTGGAGAGAAAACAAGACGGCTAGAGAGAATATGAAGAAAGCAGAATGACAAAAGTAAGAAAAAGAAATAAGTGTTGGCTTTTATAACCCTAGTGGCCAAGCGAAATGATGGACGCTGCAGTCGTTGCGTGAGGAGCGTCACAAGAAACAGACTCAAGCAATGAGTACAATTCTAGAGAAGCGCAACAACGCTTCGATTTTGCTAAAATTCTAGAGCACGCTACCCCTCGGTGCCCTAAAGAACGGACACATGTGTCTGTGTCATCACGACTTTTCTCTCGCATTAATGAGAGGATCGTGAGCATTAAATGCTCTGAAAAGCAGAAATGATTTTCTGGAATAAGACAAGAGCGATATTGCAATAATGGAGATAACGCGGAAAAGCAAAACAAAGATCAGTTTTTATCTGAGAATGAAATACAGATATCGTGGCGCGATAAGGCGTTATTACAAGACAAAGAAAGCAAATAAAGAGAAAAATCCTCCAAAGGGTCAAGCCTTGACTAATTATGGTCCAGCACGGATATCGCAGTTGCCATTCCCCTAGTCCTCCCCGAAAGGAAGAAAATCTCCCTCGATTTCGCCTAAATCCTTCATCTTCTTGGATGCGTAATCAGCCAACTTAGATGAATCAGCAGTCCCCTGGCGATAGAGATCGGTAAATCCGGCGATACAGACCTCCATGGTCTTGTTCTTCCACCAAGCTATCTTCGAAGGTACTTTGGCCAGATTCGCATCGTGGGACGATATCTCTTCGCGAAGGAGAGAGTTTCTTTTGTCAGCCGTCACCAATTCCGCCTCCAGCAGCTCTACCTTAGCTTTCCCCTTTGATTTTTCTCGCGCGAGCTCGGCGCGACAGTCGTTCAACTCTCCCTGGGTTCGACTCTGAAGCTTCGTCAGCTTCGTTACCTTCGCCAAAGCGGCGTCTAGTTGTTCCTTCGAACCGGGAGAGTGCCGAACTTTATCGCTCTGATCCTCGAGAAAATAATGCAGTTCGCGGAAGCTAGCCAGCATGTCGTTCAGAAGGCACGTATGCTGGATTTCAGGGAGATGCCGCAGGAACTCTTCCTTGTCCTTCGAAGAACTGAACATTTGGCCCACTATGGAGCCTACCGGCTCATATCGTGATAACGGATCCGATATCCCTAAAGCACTGAGCCCGCTAGTACCAAAAGATGACAGATCCAGCTGGTAAGCGGGAACTCCTTGAGGCCTTTGAGGGGAAAGATTAGCGATATAGGGAGGAGAGCAACTTTTTGCAGAACTACCAATGCCCGAAATCGAAGAAAGAAATAAGGGCTGAGGCTTCCTCGGGAGAGGATTAAGAGGAACACGGGGGTTCGAAACCGGCATAGTCACATCCGGAATGCAGGAAGAGATCGGAGAATCAGGGCCACCAGACGGCAAGGGTGAGTCCACCACCGCCGAAACCTCATTAGCTTTGGAAGGGACGGTAGAAGGCACCTTGACAACTTCCGCCGCCTGCGAGGTACTCACGGCATGAGAAGTGTCAACCCCAGCGGTAGGAACTGCGTTAACTTCCCTCAAGGGAGGAACCGGTGGGCCAGTTTTATTTTTTTGGGTTTTCTTTCGGAGACGCTCCGTCTCGACAGCCATCTCTTCGCTATCGTCCTCGGTTGACTCCACTGCGGGATCATTTTTTCTTGCCCTAAGCTTCATTCGTTGGGTAAGGGTGACGTGACGTAGCTCAGAACCGGCATCCATGCTCACGCTATCGCTGTCAACTATTTCAGCCGTAGGACGACTCGGAGTCACTCTCCTACCCCGAGGGGGCAACCAATTCTCAAGAAAGCGAGAAGGTCGAGCGGAAGCACTACGTGTTGCGACGGTCTTAGTTCTCCTTCCACTCGGCGGGATAGTTGAACGGTTGGAGTTTTCAGGTGGTGGAGAAGGGGGTAATGTCTGAAGCGGCACCACATTCAGAGGAGTGTTATTTCCCCCAAAGGAACGACCCTAAGCGCTACCTGCCAGCGAAACATATTAATATAGCAAGCAAATCGAAGCGATAACGTGGCAAAAGAAAAACTCACCAATGGCACACTCTTTCAAGGGTCTGAACCGAGCAAATTCCCGAATGTGGAAAGGCCCTTCTATTTCTAACAGGGCGGTAACATGGGACACATCAGCACTAGATAGTATTTCTGGTTTTCTCCAAGCGGCGCCGGTAATCTCTCGGTTAAAACCCCCGCGCCACCAGCGGGACAGCAGGCGAAGGGTGAAGAAGCCATTTTTCCAGTTATCCACGCTCTCCTCAAAACGTTGAAAGTTTCGCCAGAAAAATTGCACGATGGCGTCATTCCATCTTGGGGTGATATCCACCAAGCAGTCGCGACAGCTCAAGTTGAAAAATGTGCGGAACAGATCGAGGGATGGAGTGAAAATACGCTTCATCTCGCACGCCCGAAGGAAGGCATAAATCCCACACCAGGAAGGCAGAGTTATTTGTACGGGATTGAGATCGTAATGATTTAGCAACTTCATCAGAGAAGTATGGATTGGAAGATGAAACCCGTAGAGGAACATCTTGAAATAAACCAGCCGGAACGTTCCCCACATGGCATCATGGAGCCGAATATCCTTCGTAGGGATATAAGGGCGGCAGCCCAAGGGGAAGGTGATACCGTTCTCCTCTAACTCTGCCCTCAAAACTTCATTACAATCAAAAATACTACGAGCTCTCCTAGGCTCGAGATCTATGGGATTTTCGGCACCCGCAGTAGCTCTAACACGAGACATAAGGGACTAGAAAAATAAACTACGATGAGAGAGGCACGAAATACCTGGAGCAAGAAGCCAGTAAACAGGCCATCGGCGCCGGCGAGCAGTTGTAAAAACTTCTCTTGAGCAGGAAGAAGCACAGGAGAAAGAGAAAGTGTGAAAAATTTCGAAGTATTGGCAAAAGTAATGAAAGAGAATAGCGGTTCCCTTATAAAGATCGAACTTGAAGAAGAGACAACATGTAAAAGTAAGACACGTGCGGACCTGAAAGCGACGCGTGGACAGTCATTTATGTCTTTGGGAGAAGACAGTTACTGACTGAAAATCGAAAGACGGTTGCACCCAGCAACAGGCATCCCTCCTCGGCAACCCTTGACGCTTGAAGAAATGGCGTGAGAAGGCGATAGGAGAACAAAAGGAAAAGTGAAGCGTTATCTTATTCATTTTCAAAAAGCCATACGACATCTACAAAGAGGCAAGACGCGCTAAGCTAATCGCCCTCAGACCAAGAGATATCATAACAATAAATTACATCGTCATCTGAGAACGATAGCTCCCTACTGACAGGAGGGAAAGGCTCATCAACCCCTTTTCCTAGGCGTATCATTAATCGACCTGACTCCTCCTCAGTGACTGGCGTCACTGTCTCAACGTCCGCGCAGGCAGGGAGAGCCATTTTTGGCGAATCACGAGGAAAAAGAGATAGTTCGCTTCCCTTTTGAACAGAAGAGGCGGGAGAATTAAAAAGCAATTCAGACACCTTTAAGGCTTTTTTCTTCAGCCTCTTGCGACCCCGCTAGTGGACGAGCGGCCTCCACGGAGGCGACGGCGGAGGATTGTCTGAATCTGGCGAAGTCGGAGGAGTTGGCGGAGAATCCCGCGCAGCAGTATCCAAAAAATAAGAATCGGCCATGAGATCACAGGCAACCTGCCAAGAGGAAAAATAAGCAATAAGATGAACGGAAAAAGGGGAAATGATCCCATTAAATAGCCAAAAAAGGGAGAGAAGCTTTTCGATCATCCGACGCGACTCTTAAGAACTGACACGCGTACAACCTAGAGTGCAAATCTAGATTTGCAGTCACTCCTGTTGGAATCTCCCACAAATCGAAGAAAACTAAAACTTTGCCCAATCAGTTGACACTGAAACGGCGGCGCAGAATTAATGCAGAACGGTTAGCGAGGAAACCGTCGTGAAAAAACCATCCAATGACCGACTCGTTTTCAGTTGGGCTGAGGAGGTTCCAACTGTAAAAATAAAAATGGCCCATTGAAGAAGAAGAATAGTGGCAAGCGGCATAATAAAAACAGTTTATTTATTATGGCCTAACGGCCGAGAGGTACAGCAGCGTAAAAAGAAAAAAGAAAAAAAGGCTCAAAGGGAGCCACCGTCGTCAGGCGTCGGAACTAGCATCCTCAGGTATAATGGGGATGTCTCTCAGGGATTCCATGACTAGAGTAAGGTCAGTAGAGGTGACCCTCATCCCCTTCAGGCAGCACCCCAGCATATCCTTGCGCTGCTGCAGCATGGCGATCACCACTTGAATCCGAGCGATGGAGGTGGCCAACTTCAACACGCTCTCTAAAGGACAGAAATCCTCCAGAGATGTAGCTCCCAGCCTAGAATGGAGTGGGGTCAGCATCCCTTGCAACTCCAAGATGTCCTCGGAGGTCTTGATCAGCATGTTCTCCAGGAACCCGACGTCACCATCATTAAGGTTCTTGAGAGTATGGCCTTTGGAAAGGAGGAAATTTTTGGTCAAATGATCCATGAGGCATATTATGAGAGAAAAAGATGAGATGAACTTGAGTGGAGAAAGCTCTCAGATTTATATGCTCCGAGAAATGGGCCTTTTGAAAGAGGAGGTCCTCAAAAGACGAGCCACCCCGTTACCATCAAAGACCGATGGACCTGATGCGAAAACGAGGATCGACGTCAGTATGCTGCTAAAGATGCAGGTACTCGAGAGGAGTATGAGCTAGAATCCTGGAAAACGCGAAGGAGCGCGATATTACAGGTAGCCATGACGTAAAAGTCGTACGATTGTAGGTATCCATAGTGTAAGGCCGCGTCGATGTCGCAGGTAGCTCCTAGCAGCGTAAAACCTTACCGGTATCGCGGGTATCTGGTGGTATAAAGCCGCACAAATCATAGGCGGCCGATGGCGTAAAACCGCGTCAATATCGCTGACTCCTTGAGCGGAAAGAAAAAAAAGAACCCGCGTGTTCTCAACACCCCTGTAAGTACACAGTTTACTAATATCTCCGTAGAATGCCTATCTCCTCTACGTGTTTGTAGTTCGCCCGAAATACCGATGGACCCGGAGTGCATGCGAACCTAACTCAACGGTAGGAACCTAGTCGCAGTCCGCGGCGACGTCAACAGTGGTCCATCAGCGTCGATAACTCTCCTACAGCACGAACGAGTTTGCAACCTTCTAAGCGCTGCCGATGGCCTAGGCAGGTTAATACCGCTAGGTGAAAGTGACACCCTAACGGTTCTGGACGAGTTAGCGGCGTCTCTCGCTGATTCCATGACACCCCATGAGGACGGGTCTTTGGACAAGCACGAAGATCGGAACCCGCTTGCTCGGAGGAAAGCTCCCGACCTAGACGCTGCCTAACGTTCAATCAATCTTTGTCGTATCGAAAGAGACAAAGAAGCTCAGAGATCCCGCAAGCATATCGCCATAAGGAGGAAAGGACCCTCACCTAAGATTCCAGACATGGACAGAAAATGAAAGCCCTTGGTAAACACTCGGGCTCGTTTTTAGTTGGGCTTATGATAATAATTATGACAATCCTAAGGGCATTGTTGTAATTATGACCCCTGCCGAGGACGGAATCCTATAGCCCTAGCGGACATCCAAGCTATCGCCACTAGACTATGAGGTGTTTTCTGGGATGGCCGACATCAGCGGGGGGAGGGGGGACATCAGCGGGTCACGCGTCTCTGCACGCACGGTATCATCCCATCCCAGGGCAGCCACGGCACCCTCCACGGAGTTATCGCCCCTAACATCACCATGGGTATCGCCCTCGGCATCCTCCACAGAGTTATCACCCCCGGCATCACCATGGGTATCGCCCTCGGCACCCTCCACATAGGTATCACCCATGACGTCAGGTCCAGGTATCACCAGTGACGTCATACAAAGTAATATTTTTCGGGATATCGCCCTTTTGCCTAGATATCGCCCCCAACGGCCTATAAATACCCCCTCATTTTAAAACATCAAGTAAGCCTAAGACTGCCCTCTAGAACCTCTGCTATTTTTAAACCGCTTACTGACTTAAGCATCGGAGTGTCTACGCCGGAGCCCCCCCTCCGGCGCTTTGCAGGTGTGTCCGATACCGGCTACAGCAACTCTGACCGACAGTATTCATCGTCCCGATCGTCTCAAAACTTGAATGTTATCAAGTTGCAAATTTGACAGGCCTTGACCTGAACTGACTGTCCAGTGGCCATGTTCTGAAGCATGCCTATCATAGCGGTCAATTGGGTCTGCATCACGGCCACTTGGGCATCTTGCCCTGGATGATTGCTTTCCTCGGGTATGCAATTTTTTGCCATTAACTCTATGGTGGCCTTCGCGGAAATAGGGGTGAGTCTGGTGATAGCACCACCAGCAGCGGCGTTGAGCAATGCCTTGTTATGAGCTTTGAGACCTTCACAAAAATATTGGATGAGGGCATGCTCGGTAAGGTTGTGTGAGGGGCACATAGCTTGCATCTTTTTGTAGCGCTTATGGTACTGGCTAAAATCTTCTTCTTTCCTCTGGACTATAGTTACCAATTGCTTGCGAGTTACATTAGCCATTTCCGATGGGTAGTATTTTTCGGTGAAGGATTTGGACATTTCAGCCCAAGAATTGATGGAATTTGGGGGTAGATCATAGAACCAGTCTAGGGCATCATCTTTCAGAGACCACATGAAGGCTCGGAGTTTGGCGTGCTCAATACTGATATTGGCTGGCTTCATGGCGTCGCAAATAGAGTGCAATTGCTGAAGATGGCGGTGAGGATTTTCCTTTGGAACGCCACGGAAGAGGGGAAGATGGTGCATGACTGCGGACTTGAGCGTCCAATCATGGGCAACAATGGGCCAAACGATACAGGTGTTGGGTGTTTCAGGGGCACCATTGAGGTCCTCAATAGTTTGCGGAGGATTGTCTATATTAGGACGGTCTGCCATAATGAATATCAAGATGAAGATGATTGTCGGGATCGGTCTGACTAGAGGTTTGACTGTCGCGGGCAGGACGAGGAATTACTCTGCGAGAAGTTGCAACTCCGGTCTGTCTCCGAAATTCTCTCTCTGTCTTTGTGAGTTCGTGGTCAAGGGGTATAAGGTCAGGTGCAGATCCCCTGGTCATACAAGTAAAAGAAAGAAATTAGTCCATAAACACAGATTCCCCGGCAACGGCGCCAAAATTTGATGCGCCGTCGAAACGCGCATCAAATATAGTAATAAAATATTCCTGATAGGCTAGATGCACAAATTAATGTATATAGTGGCAAGTCAGGGTCGAACCACAGGGAAAATGAAGGACTAGATTTAATCTTGCCCTAAATGTATGACGAGGATGAAAATGCAATAGACATAAAAGTAACACAGGGGGGTTTTGGTTGGTGTAGATGAATCTAACCAACGATGGCAGTTGATGTTGAGACAGAGAATAAAAATGCAAATAACAAGTAATAATAGACAAACGAAATAATTAAATCAAAAGGGAACGAAAATAAAGCAAGAGAATATCCATAAAAATGGTAAAGACTAACAAGTGTAATAAAGATAATAACAAAGTAAGTAAAGATAATAGATCAGATAAAGGGAGAAATCTTAGCAGGGGGGTAAACGGCGGATTGCGTCGAGGGCTAGTCGGTCATCGGTGCAAGGATAGACTGTTTTCACGCCATAGACGTGCTATAGAAATCTTGTTTTCATGTGGATTCCCTACTTCTCTTCTTAAGAGAAGTCACTCCCAAGGTACGCTTATGGGAGTGGTTGTGACACTGCGCCCAAGGTACGCTTATGGGTCATACACTTAGGCCCGTGAAGTGGAGAGAAGACACGTCTAGGGCAAGACACTAAGAAGTCTGCCCTAACCAGTTTCTTGCCCTAGCCAGATTGGACAAACGACATGGTGACTCTGGACCAGGTGCCTACTCTATTCCATGGCCTCATTTTAGTTATTACCATGGAAATGACAATATTCATGAGAAATATGCAAATAGGTGATCAAACTACCAACAAATCTCACACGAAATGACAATAAAATGGCAAGAAAGCGGATACAACAATGAACACATTTTAAGAACACTTTGACCTCCCAACTATCCTCTTGCAATCCTTAAAACACCCCTACCAAGTCTAAGAGATTTAGCCACTCATGCTGGAAATCATGCACAAGATAGATGGAGAAAGCAACATAAACAGAGAAGAGGTGCAGATGAAAATGAAAAATCTTGATTAAAAACTAATTGGAGCTTGGGGCTCCAATTTCTGGAAAAATAAAGGAAGAACAGATCCCAATGTTAGAGAGGTGGCTACAATGATTGAAAACCCTAAAAAGATGGAAAATATACTAAAGTGTAGCCTCATTTTAACCTAAAGTTAAGGTTCTATATATAGCCTAACAACCCCACTAGGGGACAAAATGGCAGGGAGGAATATTCTATGATGAGCTGGATGATTTGCACATGGAATCCCGCTAGAATCTTTTTAGCATCTTTGGTCAAGCGTCATCCGGAAAGAAACATGCACGTGCGTCATTTAGGCCTGGACATAAGATCTCGTCTAGGTCCCGATGGAAGGTCTCGATGACAAAACTGCATCTAGGGCTCGACAATGTAAGATAGGCAAAAATGCATCCAAATGGCGCGCTTTTCGGCAAGTTTCTCCCTTTAGTCCAAATCTACAAAGTGGTTGGAAAACAAGCCTAATTAGTAGTATCAAGTGTGAAATTAGACCTAAAAGAGAGGGAAAAACATGCATAAAAAAGGCATCATATCAGTGTGGGATGTCTTGCCTTCGGATTTCCCTAGCATGGGGTCACACCTCTTCTCTTCAGGCAGCCACGAGAAGGCTTTCCATTTCCTCGCGCTCCAACGCAAGTTTCAGTCCATGGGAAGTTCATTCTCCATCACGCCGAGTGTGCCTATGCATAGCTTTGAGGATCCTTTTCTCCTTGGATTTGAGCCTCTTGGCAGCACCCTTTCCTTCCCATTTTCAGCACCTCCTCGTGGTTTCATGGTCCCTTCCTTCACCCGGACTTCTCCCGTTATTCTTTTGGTGATTCCTAGTGCCCGCACATCCGTTTTTCTATCTAGGGGTTCTCACTTGATCTGCACTTCATCCCTTCTCCGTCGTGACCGATCCTTGGTTGTGCATGAGTTTTTCGCACCCGAGCCCACGTGCCTTGATCGAGAAAGGCCTCCACCTTGGCCTATATTCACAGCAAGTAGTATTTTGTGGATTCCGTGTGTGGCAACTTGCCGCGATCATGCTTTGGCTCATTTGCCCTGCATCGCCACCATTCCCCACCTTGGCCTAGCTTTGGGTATTATGGACTTTTTCCCACCCGTGCCTACATGGCTTGCTCGAGGAAGGCCTCCACCTTGGCCTATATTCTCCGTGAGTTGTGTTTTCTGGATTCCGTGGGTAAGGACTAGCCGGGAGCATGCCTTGGCCCGCTCGACCTTTCGAGGAATAGAGCCTATAGATTCGAGGACAAATCGCCTTGAAGAGAGAGGAGATGATACGAGCTCGAGGGCTCTAACTCATATCCGCGCCAAGACCTCATGGGATGACTGAGCAACCCATGAGGAGACACGCCCGAGGCCGCGCCAAACCCTAGTATCCCATGAGGATGTCCGCGCGAGTCCGTGCGGAAGCCCCCGCTAGCGCCTAGGCCCATGGGCTAGTCATCCGCGCCTTAGCCCAGGCCCTAGCAGCAGCCTTCAAGAGCTCCTCAAGGCCCATCATCCCAAGCCCGCACCTTAGTCTAAGTGTAGGGTATTTTAGGGTTTTCCATGTAATAATGCCCAAGCTATAAATAGAAGGAGATAGCCTCTTTTATAGCTTGTTTTTTATTTTGTTGAGTTTATCTCCTTTCAAGACCAATTAGTTGGCTTTGCCTTAGGGGTCTTAAACCCGGTTTTCTTGTACTTAATTAATTCCTTTCGGCTTGTTCATTGTATGAACAATTAAGGGAAGGTTGCAATTATCGATCCTTGTAATCATTTGAATACAAGTTAGTATATTGTTTGTTCATCAAATCATTCTCCTTTTCATCCATTAATCCGCTGTACAATCCGCTATCTCCTAGCGACGTTATCCTCTCCACTAAACACCTGAAATCGTCCATCTAATCACCATACATCCGAGAATTACCATCCTCCCAAAGGAGACTAGATCCTTCAAGCTCAAGAACACGGTTTCTTCCTTCAAGAGAAACCCGAATGTTATCATGATTAGTTTGGAAACACACTCCATATACACTCATAGTTGTGCCTTGGTTGCTATTTGGGCCAAAAACACCTATAGAATTTTTTTTGAATGAAGTTAGCAATACTGGCAATTTGTTGTTCCATAGCAGTTGAATTAACAGAAGAAGTAATCGGATTAGAACGCTCTGACGAGCCATAATTGTTGCAGTTTTTAGCCATCTTTTGAAGCAATTGTTTGGCTCGAGTTGGTGTGAGGTCTTGCAAAGCTCCTCTAGCTGCTGCATCTACTCTTTCTTTATTGTTTTGACTCATTCCATCATAGAAGTACTAAATTAGAGCTTGATCAGCAACTCCATGTGTAGGACTGATGTCCTGTAAGTATTTAAAACTCTGATGGTATTCTTTGAAGCTCTCGGTTCCTTTCTGTTAGATGGAAATGAGATTCTTTTCTTGCTGCTCCGACCTTGGTTGCATTCCAGTATTTGTTCAAGAAAGTTGTTGACATTTGAGCCCAAGTACCGATGGTGTTGTGAGGTAGACTGTAGAACCAGTTCCTCGCCGAATCCTCCAATGACCACTGGAAAGCCTTTAATTTCGCCATTAAGAACAAATGAATTGTAAATAGCAGTAAGAGGTTCGATCCACATGGAGCTATGATATGACTTTTGTGAGAACTTGTAATGATTTAAATAACACTTAGGTGAAATTGGGGTTTGTATTAAAACTAAAATGAGAAAAGGTAAATGAAGCAAGTAACTGTCTTGGCCAAGAATGATGTTCTTGGTCCAAACGGCAGATTCAGAGATAGAAATCAAATGGGAAAGAGATTCCTAGTAGAGGCTGGCAACTATAAGACATGAGATACAATCATTGATGCAGGGGTATCCATCTTCAATCTATAGAGTTGCTATAGGATCAAGGTACGCCTATGACCCCTGCTTCCCTCCTGTATCAATACCACCTCAAGTATGCTTAGAGATGATGCCTAACCAACCAGCCCCTTGCTGGTTAAAAGGTTTACTGAGTTGGCTGATGAACGACTAGGGGAAGACAACTCCAGACTAGTATCCTCGGGAGACAATCGGGACTGGATCTGATTAACCTTTCTCCCTACCATTTCGTGGACATCCACTAGCGCATAGGTGTCTACTTCGATCCTCTTAGTCAATAATCCATTGCTAAGAGAAATGACTGTTGTATTATCTATTCAACACTAAATTGGCCAGATCTAATATCAAACAGAAACACGTTAAGAATAATTATAAAATTGATTAAATGCAGATTCAAAAATTAATAAGATCGTTTATGTCTCATGTATACTCATGCTAATGCTTAAGTGCCTCTACTAAGAAAGATGTACTTAGCTACTCATACTCATAATTGAAAGCAAAATTAAATAATGTATTGAAATTATAATAACAATCCTTCGTTGCCGAATGAGCAAAGTGTAGATGAAAATGGTGATAGAAAATCAGAGAGAGAATTCCCCAACAAGTGACGGCCAACCCCCCTCTCCACAAACTTAGGAAAAGTATAAATACTTCCTAAAAAATAGTTGCGGGCGTAATTCCCAAAAAATGAAATCCTAATCGACACTAAATTGTATTTGAATTTCTCTCTTCCTTACAAAAAGATCTTATCATATCAAAACAGTAGGGCACATCTTCAATCTATCCGTGATTAACGCTCTCAATCGTTAAGGCAGGAAAATCATCTGGTAGTGCCTTTAGTCCGTTGTCTACACCGAAGATTTCTCCAAGTGAGGCTTGGCCAAGCGTAATTTGTCTTGGTTAAGAGAGATGCTCATGTCCTGTCTTGGTCAAGAATGCAGCCAAGAGTCTACCTGCTCTAAATCAGCCCAGAATTATGTCTAATTCTCCTCATTTTCGCTCCTTGCCTCTCCAAAGCTGTTTCCTATAATAATCGAATGATTCACAGCTAAATCAATAGCATACTATTCAAAATTGCAAGAGAATAAATGGGAAAAACCACTAATATTAGAGCTCAATCACATATCAGCCTGCATCTACTGCCTTTGTCGCTCCAATCGCTACTCGAATCGCAGCTCCACTTGCTCCTGTAGTTCTTCCTGCATTTGAGCCTTGTCTTGCTCAACTTGTTCTCTAACCTGGCATCGAACCTCCTCCGACATTGGATTTCAGTTAGAACTAGAACCCTATACTTTATTTTAGAGAAGAAAGTAGACATCCAAGTTGTCATGTGTAAAAAATGATTAGTAATTAATTAAGTGACTGAGCGTCGAACTCGTCAAAAATAAATATAAGAATTACAACTCGCTACTAAGAACAAATTGTTTGTAGATAGCAGTAAGAGGATCGATCCACAGGGGAAAATATGGTACTAATCTCAGTAAAATCTTGCAATCACCAAAACACTACTTAAATGGGGATTTTGGTGGTTGTGAAAAGCTGAACTGAAAAGTAAACAAGCAAGTAACTGTCTTGGTCAACAATGACATTCTTGATCAAGACAATGATATTGACTAGTAGAGATCAAATATGAGAATGATTCCTAGTAGAGGCTGGCAAGCTATGAGACAAGAGACACAATCATCGACTCAAGGTTGTTCATCCTCGATCTACAGAGTTGCTATAGGATCAAGGTACGCTTATGACCCCTACTTCCCTCTTGTATCAACACCACCTCAAGTACGCTTAGAGATGATGCCTTACCAATCAGCACCTTGCTGGTTAAAGAGTTAACCGAATTGGCAGCTGGCTTGAGCCGATTACACCTCTGCGGTGCGCTCGTCCTCAATGGCTTAGGGGAAGGCAATTCTAGACTAGTATCCTCGGTTGTCAGTCGGGATTGGATCTGATTAACCTTTCTCCCTACCATTTCCTCGATACACCCAATAACGCATAGGAGTCTACTTCGATCTACTTAGTCGATAATCCACAACTAAGAAGAATGACTGCTGCAATGACTGTTAAACACTAAATTGGGTAGATTCAATATCAAACAGAAATGTGTTAAGAATAATCACGAAATCAATTAAATACAGATACGAAGACTAAGATGATCAGTTAGGTCTCATGTATACTCATGTTCATGCTTAAAATGCCTTTACTAAGAAGAATGTGTTTAGTTACTCATACACATAATTGAAAAGTAAAATAAGCAATGTATAAAATTGATAATAATACTTCGCTTCTAAAGGAGTGAAATGTATGAAAATATCTTTGAGATTCAAAACCAGAGAAGGAGCCGCCAACCAAAAAGATCGTCCATCCCCCTTCTTGAGACCCTAGGAAGAGTATAAATAGTCATATCTTCCTAGAGAGAAGGCGGAAATAAAGGAAGTAAAAGTCCTAATCAAATGCTAAATTGTATCTGAGAGATCTCCTTCCTAAAATAGAGTTTTAAACAAAACTGGAAAGTAGGGCGTGAAGATAGCGTATCCGAAGATGGCGCTCTAGAACATCGGTAAGATTGGCCATGCTAATAGGAACATGGAGTGCGTGGTTAGTCAAGCAACCAGTCGGGGATCGGTAAATCCCAAAGTCGCCTAAAAGTAGCCTCTTTCCTCTCCTTTTCTGCTCCTGCCTTAGCAAAGTCATTTCATGCAATAATCAAAGAATATCTGCAGAATTCAGTGGAGTATTATTTGAGAATGCAAGAAAATAAGTGGCAAAACCACTATAATAATGGCTCAATCAATAAGTATGTATTGTAATTAATAAAAAACATACCTGAATATAAATGCCTGCCAGTACTATAAAACCGTCAAGCTGGGAAATGACTACCTAATCCATGCACCTGACTTCGTGTCGCTTTGCCAAATGCTTCTTGGTGCAAAGCTGGATTGGCAAAAGGCTTATTTTGAGTACCCGGTAGGTACTGGGTGGCATAGCGCTCCTTATACGTTGTCTGAAATACACTCAATTAGTAAATATTATTTGCATTTTAACATAAATAGAAATATTGTTAAAATTGTAATATTACTTACGATGCTAGCCTCACTCTTTGGATTGACATATTTCTGGTCGGAGTCTTTCTTAAAGACATGGGTGTGGTCGTAGAGCCGGTCAAAAGGGATCGAGTCACCCTGGGACTCAGATTACTACAAGATTCCAAATAATGCATTAATTAGGGGAAAATCACCCTATATGAACTATAGTAATGAAAATAATTACAAATATAGGAGTTACAACACATTACTAACAATTCACTAGTTTTGGTGAAGCTTCGGCTACTAGAGGTGTGAGTACCAAATGGCTTCTGTTGCCTCTCTACCCTAGTCTATCATTTCTTTTTATGCCATTCAGATTTGGCTAAGAACTCTAGGCTTGACCAATGGTCACACATGTGACCCCACACATCTGCCAACACACCATTAGGAGCCTTGTGTTTCTTTGCCTCCTCAAATGTACCGTGCTTCCTCACCGCCCACCTGCGCCAATTGTACAACATATTTTTAAATCGATCGGCGGAGATACTAACCCATAACTGCCGAATGTCACATTTAATACTTGCGTCCCAATGATACTTTATCTATCATAAAAGAAAATTATAAATGTCAATCAACACTATGTAATTACAATTGTTCATTGCATATAATGAATAATAAAGATGATTTGGGGGGCAAGGTGGCTGCTTTGGCAACAAAGGGCCATGCTGAGGGGGGTTGTCACGAGTCAGACCCGTAATAGAATCATAGTCAAGCATGTCATCGAGACCTTACATCTCAACATGCTGATGGTAAGGCTGAACGATTCCCGATCCGTGCGAAGACCCAGAATAAGGTCGAGGTTGTGGGGAGTCTACATGATAATACATAAAATTATCATAAGGGCACAACGGACATCGCACCCTCACAAAGTACCGTTGACCAGTCAAAACGGTACATGACCGGTCTGACCAAGTCAACCATATAAACGGCATCGCTACTGATTGATCATGTCAACGGGAACATGTGACTAAGGGGCACGCCCAGTCCGTTATCAACAAAACGGCACAAGGCCGATTCACCTCAAAGCATGAGGAAACGGGTCTGCACCGATATACACGTTGACCAGGTCAAAGATGCCACCAAACGGCACTTAGCCGATTTGGTGATAACGACACCCTGCCGATTCAACACAAACGGCATCCTGCCGATTTGGCACAAACGGCATAAGCTCCAAATAAAGGTACACTGTACACTATTTCTATTATGATAGTGGTCAAAGCCACGCGTGGGAGACAACATCTCCTGCTCCCACTCAAACTTGATAAAGTTATTAGACATAAGGAATATTTATTCCCCCAAAGGCATTAACTCTACTTTTAGTTGTTTATTCCCACCTTTTGACCACCTTTTGGACAAAAAAAAGGGAACATGTCTAAAGTGGAGGAGCCCTCTCCCTCAATAAAAGGAAGAGGGGAGACACTAGAAAGAGGGATCTGAATCTGAAGCCTCACCAGACAGACGGGGGGATTTCATTCATTCACTCTTACACACACATACGTAGAACATTCTCAAAATAAGACCAAACACTGACTTTGGCATCGGAGTTTCTACGCCGGAGTCCACCTCCGGCGCTGTGCAGGTCGCTCATGGCGTTCAAGGAATTCCGACCACCTCACTCCAAGATGCCATTTGACGGAAAAACCCTCATATCCTTCTTTGGATTATCAAATGGTGCTTTCATTGAGAGCTTTTGAAATTTTAAGTGAGCCAACCTTGAGTTTCAAAGCTCTTCTTCTTCTTCATATTTTTAGGGTTTTCATTCCCAAAAATGGCATCCAACCAGCATTTTCAATCACCTCAACCTACTGGTCAACCTGAAACTACACCTCCTCAAGCTTCATCTCCTCGCGTGGAGATGAACGCCGCTGCTCGCCGGCTTAACTTTCCAGAAATTCCAGAAGTGTTCTTTCCTAGCACTCCACAAACTGGACCGTCTATAGCAGCAGTTATTCCACCAACAATCATGCACGAGTTTAATACCCTACATCAAAGGATAGACACGATGATGGCCTCTCATGACACGATGATGCAGACTTTCATAGAAAGGATTCAACCGCCTGCCGCAAGGCCGCGTGTTCCTCAGCAGATTCAGAACCGACCGGCGGTGTCACCACCTCTAATGCCTCAGTCGCTGGCTGTCCGACCAGTCAGATCTGCTCACCAGCTTGCTGGTCAGCAAGCTATGAGGGAAGATCCTTTGAATGGACTTCGACCAGGACGTCAAAATGAAGATCTACCCAGAAGGGAGGAATATATGGACAATATGGAAGAAGTCAGTAGCCGGGCAGTCCCGCATAGCCCAAAAAGGAGCTTGAGGCGTTCGATAGAAAGAAGATCTGAGATGAGAAGAGATCGAGAGAGATCAGCAGATCGGCCATTATCAGAGAGAGATCATGTGAGAGCTGATCGGAATGCATCCAGAGGCTCTGTCTCCATACCAGTTCATGAGGAGCAAGACGATGATCCAAAGAGCCCTTTGACCTTTCGGGTTAGGAAGCATCGGGTAAGCAGGCATGTCAAGCTACCAACCGATTCCTACCTTGGGACATCGGATCCAACAGTCCACGTAAGTTTAGTAAAGAAACACGTTAAATTCTTTACTAGAAACGATGAGGCGTTGTGCCAAATATTTGTGATGACCTTGAAAGGAATTGCCAATACCTGGTTTGAAAGGTTACCGGCTGGATCTATTGATTGTTTTGAGCAATTGGCGAAGGTTTTTGTTAGCCGATTCAGTTCGTGTATTCCTGTGGAAAAGTCTCCGGCGATTCTGTTTGATACGGAGCGAAAGTCAGGAGAATCCTTAACGGCATATGTCGCTAGATTTAATGTTGCACTAGCGGTTCTGCCTGATGTTGCATCCAACTTTGCAGCCGAGGCTTTGAGAAGGAATTGCAGATATCGGGAGTTGGAAAATGCTCTAATCGCGAGCACACCAAAGACCCTGGACCTCTTACGGATTGAGGTAGACAAGTATGCAAGGATGGAAGAGGCAGATTTCCAGAGGAAGAAACGGGAGGAGTCCGATCCTCCTAAGAAGGAAACGACTATACGCAAACAGGGAGAAAAGAAACAAATGGCAAGAGGCCGACAGGCAGATCGGCACTCGGATTTTTCTACTTTGCAGCTGACCAAGCCGGTAGCAGAAATCTTTGCCATTATAGAAGAACGGAGGTTGCCGATTCAATATCCCAAGCGCAAATTTGGTGCCGTTCTGGGACCGCATAAGGATTCTCATTGCCGTTTCCATAAGGCAAAGGGACATGACACCGAGAATTGCTTTGCTTTGAAAAAGGCAATTGAAAAATTAATTGAAGAAGGTTATTTGGGAGAGTTTGCGGTCAAAGCTCGAAATAAGGCCATGGAGGACCGAGCTAACGGCAACAGGAGAGAGGCGGCAGCCGATCCTAGCACAGCCGGAACCAGTGCCCAAGGAGACAGAAGAAAGGAGGTGTTGACAACCTCTTTCAATGAGTTCCACATGATCAATTTGATAGCAGGAGGAACTCAGCAATTGGAATCAGAAGATTTACCAATTGGTGAAAAGAGAAAACGGAGTGATTACAGTGTGGAGTACACAGGCCTATCGGAGCTGGACTGAATGGCTATAACGTTTTCAGAAGAAGATGAGATCGGGGTCACTTATCCTCAAAATGAAGCCTTAGTGGTAACGGCCATCATTCACAACAACGGAGTCATGAGGACTCTGGTGGACAATGGAAGCGCAGTAAACCTCATTTCTTCCAACGCTTTCAGTCGATTGCAAGGAGCTAAGCCGGGCCTAAAGTCTTACCAGCGGCCGATTATTGGGGTAAACGGCGTTCCCATTCCAGTTGTAGGCATAACTTTTCTGTCAATCTTTTTTGTGGAAGATAGCTCCCGAAGGGAAGAACGGCAGCTATTTATGGTAGTAGATTTAAATCTACCATACAATGTGATTTTGGGGCGTCCGTTTTTAAATGTTTTTGGAGTAGTAATATCTCAAAGGCATTTGAAAATGAAATTCCCTTCATGGGATGGCGTTGTCACAATTCGAGGAGATCAGAAGGCAGCCGCCGAATGCTACATAACGATGGTCGATGGCCGTTGTGACCGTTATGTTTGCATAGCTGATGATTCATTGGAAAATGATGAAGAGCATCGCACTCAACCATTAGAAAAAATGGTCCAGCTATCGGTAACCGATCTTCCCACTGAGCATTTCTTAGTAAGTGAGAAGCTGGGCAGAGAGGAGTGTGACCAGCTTTCATTCCTGCTGAATAAATGTAAAGGAGAATTCGCCTGGGTTCCATCGGATATCCCGGGCATTTCAAGAGAAACGACAGAGCACCGATTGAATGTCTATCCGAATGCCAAGCCGGTTCAGCAGAAACGACGAGCTTTTTCCAAAGAGAAGGCAGATGTCATTGAGAAGGAAGTAGGCAAGCTGTTGAAGGCTAACTTCATTCGGGAAGTCCAGTATCCACCATGGTTAGCCAACCCAGTTGTGGTAAGAAAGCCAAACGGGGATTGGAGGATGTGCATTGACTTCACCGATCTGAACGAGGCTTGCCCCAAGGACTGTTATCCGTTGCCACAGATAGAACAGTTGGTGGATCAAACAGCGGGGTATGAGTATTTGAGTTCGCTCGATGCAAATTCCGGATATCATCAAATACCGATGGCCATTGAAGATGAGGATAAAACGGCTTTCATCACGCCAAAAGCCACTTATTGCTATCAGGCCATGCCGTTTGGTTTGAAGAATGCTGGAGCGACGTTCCAAAGAACGGCCAACAAGATTTTTGAGCCGTTAATTGGGAAAAATCTGGAGGTATATGTGGATGATATGCTGGTGAAAAGCATAAGCTTCAAAGCGCATCTACGAGACCTTGAAGAGGTATTTGGAATAATGCGCAAATTTGGGATGAAATTAAATCCCAGAAAATGCATGTTTGCATTTCAAACAGGGAAATTCCTTGGGTATGTTGTCAGCCAAAAAGGAATTCAGCCTAATCCCTCCAAGCTAAAGGCAATCATTGACATGGTTTCGCCGAAAAGTGTGAAAGAAGTACAACGGCTCACAGGAAGGATAATTGCTTTGAGCCGATTTATCTTCAAGCAAGGAGAGAAATGCCTCCCGTTTTTCAAAGTCATCCGGAAGAAGGCACAGTTTGGATGGGAGGATGATTGTGAGAAGGCCTTCAACGACTTAAAAGAGTATCTGTCTTTAGAATTGCTGTTAACTCGACCGGAAAACGGAGACACCCTGTTCCTTTATTTGGGAGTTGCCGATGAGGTGGTCAGTGCCGTTCTGGTTCGAGAGGAAAACGGCATACATCGGCCGATTCATTTCATCAGCCGAATTCTGAAGGATGCTGAGTTCAGATACTCTCAAATCGAAAAAGTTGCTTTTGCTCTGTTGCAAGCTGCGAGAAAGATGGCTAGATATTTTCAAGCTCATCCAGTGGTTGTGCTGACAGACCAGCCGTTAAGAAGGATCTTTAAGAGACCTGAATTGTCTGGCCGAATGGTCATCTGGGCCATCGAATTGGAGCAGTATGGATTGCATTATCAGTCCAGGCCAGCCATCAAAGGTCAAGCATTGGCCGACTTCATCGCTGAGTGCACTTTTGTTCAGAAGCCGGTTTCTCCGCTCGAAACCAAAGAGGAAGCTTGCTTACCGCTTCCCGATATGAATGGAGATCGGTGGACAATTTTTGTGGACGGCGCCAAGAATAGAACTGAAGCAGGAGCCGGTATCATCATTTTAGGCCCAGAGGGGATTAAAATGAGGTATGCTTTAAGAATCTCAAGGCCGTTATCAAATAATGTTGCCGAGTATGAAGCTCTATTGGCAGGGCTGCGTATCGGAGGGAATCTGATCGGCAACGCACAAACGGTGGGCGTCCGTTTGATCATTTATGGAGATTCTAAATTAATCATTGATCAAACCAACGGCAACTCTCAGGCTAGAGAGTCGATCATGGTTCAGTACTTGAAGAAAGTACAGAAGGAGTTAGCCGAAATCAAAAATAGGGGGATTCATGTTGAAATCAGCCATGTGCCAAGGGAGAAAAACACCGAGGCTGATGAGATTGCCAAGCTGGCAGCAAACTCCGAAGCAATAATGCCACCCGATGTGGCAGTAGAGGAAATTTCCATTCCTTCTTTTATGGAAGAGCAGCAAGTGCTATGTGTGTTGGAAACAGCCAATGACTGGCGCATTCCAGTAATCGACTATCTCAAGCATGGCACGCTACCAGAAAATGCGAATGAGAAATTGAAGATCCTTAAAAGAGCTGCTAAATGCACATATCATGACGGAGTACTTCTTCGCCGTTGTCTTACTTATCCAGCGGCAAAATGTATAACGGAGGAAGAAGGCTTGTATACTCTCAGGGAGATTCATGAAGGAATATGCGGAATGCATGCTTCAGGAAACACTATGGCTGCTCAAGTCCTTCGAACAGGTTTTTATTGGCCAACGATTAGAAGAGACTCTGATAATTTTGTGAAATCTTGTCACAAATGTCAAGAATTCGCAAAAGAACCACAACGGCCAGCAGCCGAATTGACAAATATGGTGAGCCCATGCCCGTTCGCAAAATGGGGAATTGATATCTTGGGACCCTTTCCGATTGCGAGGAATCAGCTCCAGTATGTTATTGTTGCTGTCGATTATTTCACAAAATGGGCTGAAGCCGAAGCAGTTGCGAAGATAACGGCAGACAACACCTGGAGTTTCTTCATGAACAACGTTATCATGAGATTCGGATTTCCAAGAATTCTTGTAAGTGATAACGGAACTCAATTCACCAGTGCCTACTTCAAGAAGAGATGTACAGACTACTCAATCGAACAACGGTTCTCTTCCGTTGCGCATCCACAAACAAATGGACAAACGGAAGTCACCAATCGGGCAATCCTCAACGGGATCAAGAAAAATCTTGAGGGCAAACCGACAAAATGGCCGGAGGAGTTGCCGTTTGTCATGTGGGCCTATCGGATGACAGCTAAAACCAGCACCGGGTTGACACCGTTTGCCATGACCTATGGAGTAGAAGCTGTCTCGCCAGTCGAGATCGGCGCAATCAGCCTTCGAGTTGAGTACTTCAACGAAGAGCAGAATGAAGAAAGGCTAAGGGAACAGCTTGATCTTTTGCCAGAACTGAGGGAAGAGGCCATTCTCAAGACACTGCACTACAAACGGAAAATGGCGAAATACCACAATCGGCGTGTCAGAGAACGGCTACTCAAAACAGGAGATTTAGTCCTGCGCAATGTAACGGCAACTGGTCGAGAGAAAAGAAAGCTGACACCGAATTGGGAGGGACCATATCGCGTAGTCAGAGTCATCGGCAAAGGAGCATATCACCTTGAGACAATGAACGGTACCCCAATTCCCAACTCTTGGAATATTTCCAATTTGAAATTATATCATTCCAGAGTTGATATGCTGCTTTCAATTGACTCATAAATATCAAAAATATTGTAGATGTAAAATTATCTGCAACTAACAATATTAAATATACATATTCTTGCCCGTAGTGTGTTTACCATATGGTTGCAGAATTCAAGAGTCGTGGATGTAGGTTAATCCGAACCACGTTACCAAAATCCAGTCGTGGATGTAGGTTAATCCGAACCACGTTACCAAAATCCAGTCGTGGATGTAGGTTAATCCGAACCACGTTACCAAAATCCAGTCGTGGATGTAGGTTAATCCGAACCACGTTACCAAAATCCAGCCGTGGATGTAGGTTAAGCTGAACCACGTTACCAAAATCCAGCCGTGGATGTAGGTTAAGCTGAACCACGTTACCAAAATCCAGCCGTGGATGTAGGTTAAGCTGAACCACGTTACAAAAATTCAAGAATCGTGGATGTAGATTATTCTAATTCGAACCACGTTACCAAAATCCAAGAATTGGCGACATCATTTCTGCTAGGGCTACCTAAGGCACTGCCTGGGAACGCCAACAACCAAATCGGCTCCAGTCCGATTGGTTCAGATTGTTACCAGGGTTGCCTAAGGCGCTGGCTGGGAACGCCAACAGCCAAATCGGCTCCAGCCCGATTGGTTCAAATTGAAACCAAGGCATATATGGCTAACTAATACATATATCGCCAAGGATACATATATTGCCAACGATAACATATATGGCTAACTAATACATATATTGCCAACAATACATATATCGCCAACGATACATATACTGTCAGCAAGACGTATAGCGTTATTAAGGCATATATCGTTATTGAGGAATATAGAGTTATTGAAGCATATAGCGTTATTGAGGAATATATTGTTATCAAGGCATATAGAGTTATTGAAGCATATATCGCCATTGAAGTAATGAAGTGTGCAACGACAGTCTCTTCATAACGGCCTAGTGCCGATTCATCAAAGGTTTTTTCAACCTCAAAACGACATCTTCAGAACGGCAAGCAGTCGATTCTGCCAAAGAAAGATAAGTTCAATTCACAATTGTTTTTATCTTTTTAATTTTCTGGAGTATATATATATATACATAACAGAAATGATTAAGCATGTGCAATAACTAAAAATTGCAAAAATTATATATTTGAGTAATATTGTTCATTACAAAATGTGCCAAAACGGCAATAATCAGCATAACAGGGAAAGACAAGGTGTAAACAAAGACAGTTCTATGGTTCATCTTCTGAAGAGGATTGATACTCCTTTGCCTCAGCTTCTCTTTCTAAGGAGTTAACATATGAGCCGATCTTCGTGGCATCAAAGTTAATCTCCCCATAGAATTCCATATAGCTGTCAATCATGATGTCCTTTGTCTTCTGTCGCCACCAGCCGATCTTGCCTGGAACTTTCTCCAGTTCAGCGTCCTTATCGGCAATACTGCTCCTAGCTGATTCCAACTCTACTGTTTTGGTCTCCAAATCGGCACGGGATGCTTCCAGTTCAGCAGTGAGCTTGGCCACATTATTAATCAGAGCGGCTTTATCTTCACTAAGTTTGGTGACGGAATCACACAGGGCCGATTTGTCTGACAACAGCTCCCCGATCCGCACCTGCTCTTCCCTGATCTTAGCCGAAAGGCCATCTCTTTCGTAAAGACTATCGGCCAGCTTCTTGCGTGCGTCAAGGACAGCTTTCTTATCCGATTCATGGGCGGCCATCAGACTCTCCTTTTCTTTCTTAAGGGTAGCATTCTCAGCGGTTGATCGCCGAAGTGCCTCCCTGGACTCTTCAGGCTTCGAATCCACAACTTCTGCAGCATATCGGGAAGCACATAAACCGCTGTACATAATACTTTGCAGGTTAGCAAAGTGAGAGCTAAGTTCCAAGCGGCTGTAGCGTTCCCTGTCGGCTTGATTGGCAAAAATTTCACCTATCAAGTGACCCGTCCGATAGTCAGTGCAAGCTGGCATTTTTAAACCAAGGGAACGGCCGCAGCTCTCTCCAAGGTTATTCAAACTAGCAATGTGAGTAACCTCGCCGTCAGGACCGTTGTTGGAAAGATAGCCTTTGAAATCAGATCGGGGTGGAACGGCACGATCATCTGAAATAAATGGAGCATTGGATGAGCACGGACCAGCCACCCAGTGAAGAAAAACAGGAGCAGAACCGAAAGAACTGGTTGGAGGAACATCTGCTGAAGCATTTACTTGCTCTTCTGGAGGAGAAACAGACGGACCAGCTTCCTCAGAAACGGCTCCAGGCCGATCTTCCACATCTTCTGTCGAAACGGCCGCCGCCCGTTTTGCCGCATTAGCTTTTTCCCGTTTCTCCACAGCTCTCTTCCTTTTCAATAGAACCCGTTTCGCCGCCTCAATAATTTGCGGGTCAGGGTTTTCCAAGGGGAAATACTCAAATGTATCTCGGCCAACCTTCTTTCGTCTATAGACCGAAGGTGCCGAAACTCCCTCATCGGCAGCAGGCTGATCAACCTCGGGGTCCTCAGAGCGATCCACATTATCGCCAACTTCTTCTTCTTCATTAGAATCAACAATGCGAGAACGGATCGGTGCCGGTCCTGTTCTAATCGGTCGTCCATCATCTGCATAAAAACAAAATCGGCATTAGAATGTTACAACGAGTACGCAGGGTATCTTTGAAAACTCATAACTCACCATCAACGGCACAGTCCAGCAACGGCAAGCCCATTGCCATCTTCTGCACATTGAACTTCGTATCAAAAGTTAGCAAGATGTCGATTTGAGCTTGCAACGGACCAGACGGTTCTTCTGTCCTTATCCACTGCAGTTCATTGATTGCTGGATTGAACCCAGGTGACCACTCAGGTTTGGTTGCACAGGAAATCATGAAGAAGTGATCTCTCCATCCCTTAACAGAAGATTCATATCGGTCAAAATTCTTCAGAAACGGCTGAAGGTTCTCATCCTTGCGAGGGCGAAGGGTAACCAAACTGCTCCTAGTACTCAAATGGAAAAAGTATTTAAACAGTTGCAGCGAAGGTTCTTTGATTTTGAGGTGAGCACAGACATTGATAAACGCATAGATCAAAGCCCAAGAATTGGGAGTGATTTGGGCAGGGCTAAGAAGATGCTGCAATAGCATATTCCTCACCATAGTTTTCAAGGGAAAACGGAAGCCATAAGCAAACATTTTAGAGTACAGAACTCTATGGTTACCTAGCAAGGCACTGTTTAACCTAACATTAGGAGAAGCAACCATGGCCTTATACCCTACTGATACGATCCTGGTTCCTTAGGATGCGTAGCACCAAATTTGATCTTTGTTCAAAGATGGATTTCCTGCGGAATAGATAGAATAGATAGAACTCACTTGCACAATTAAGACCTGCTGAACGCTAAGCTCCAGCCAACCAAAATCCGAACAAGAGAGGGTCCTTGTGAATGATAAACTTGCACAACTAAGACCTGCTGAACGCTAAGCTCCAGCCAACCAAAGTCCGAACAAGAAGATAAACAACAAGTAGGATGCAATTCCAAGATTTACTTGTATACGACTCAAGTATTGCGGACTCAAGAAGAACAAGGTTCAACCAACTTGAACAAGGGGCGGAGATTGAAGAGATTAACTCAATTTATCAAATAACAGCCAACTTAATAAAGTGGCCAAGTGGTTCCTTATATAGGTTACAAACAAACCCTAATAGCAAACCAAATAGAAATAGAAATAGGACTTCTAAAATAGGAAGATAACTTAACTAATTAAAACTGTCTATTTAACTAATTAAGCTAAAATAATTAAAGTCAACAACTTAAACTTCAGTCAACGCGCGCTTCTGGACACGTGAAACGGGCAGGAGCCGTTTTGAGCAATCGGCACGCGAGACAGATGAGTGAAACGGCAATGGCTGAGTGAAACGGTCAGGTGCCGATTAAGCGAAACGGACAAGAGCTGTTTTGAACGAATCGGACAAGAGCCGTTTTGGTGACAAACGGTCAAGTGCCGTTTCTGGCAGAATCATCTTCGGGCATTGTGAATGTAAGGAGATTCACAACTCTTGGTGTCTTCTCTCTAAGTGCAGCTTCCTCACTTGTCCTCTCACATTCCAGCTCCTTGTGAATGAGAGATGACAAACGGTCTTGAAGCTTTCTAGCTCTGGCTCGAGTCATTGGACCAGCTGGTGGTAACGGTAGTTGGATGCGTGGATTCGCATCATTCCCTCCCCCTTCGGAAGGATTCGCCCTCGAATCCGAATCGGCATCAGCTGAAAGTCCATACTCGTCATCTGCATCAAACAATTCTAAGTCAGAAACATTAAAGGTAGAGCTAACGGCACCATACTCACTCGGCAACGCCAGTTTATAGGCATTGTTGTTGATCTTCTCGACAATCTGGAACGGTCCATCGCCTCTAGGAGATAGCTTGCCGCGGCGTTGGGCAGGAAAACGCTCCTTGCGCATATGCAACCAAACCCAATCCCCAACCTGGAACGTCACTAGCCGTTGGCCATCGTTCCGTTTCAGCATCAGCTTCTCATTCATGCGCTCAATGTTCTGCTTTGCCTTAGCATGCAATTGCTTGACAAAATCAGCCTTCTGGGCACCATCTAAACTCACAACATCACTTAAAGGAAAAGGAGTTAAATCCAAAACAGTTCTAGGATTAAATCCATACACTAGTTCAAACGGCGAGTAATGAGTAGTAGAATGAACAGCACGGTTGTAAGCAAATTCAATAAACGGTAAATGATCAACCCAAGTAGAAACATGCTTACGAACTAGGGTGCGTAAAAGGGAGCCAAGAGTCCGATTTACCACCTCTGTTTGACCATCCGTTTGTGGGTGATAAGATGTAGAATACAATAACTTAGTACCAAGCTTCTTCCATAAGACACGCCAAAAATGACTAAGAAACTTAGTATCTCTATCACTCACAATCGTCAAAGGGATACCATGCAAACGAACTACTTCACGAAAGAATAAATCAGCAATTTGAGTAGCATCAGAAGTAGTAGAACATGGTATAAAGTGGGACATCTTCGAAAATCTGTCCACTACAACAAAAATACTATCCTTTCCGTTCTTAGACCTAGGCAATCCTACCACAAAATCCATAGATAAATCGGTCCAAGGGTGAGAAGGAACAGGTAACGGCATGTATTCTCCATGACCAGCCGATTTAGACTTGGCTCTACGACATATTAAACATCTAGCAATAATGCGCTCAACATCACGCTTCATGTGAGGCCAGTAAAAATGATCATGCAATACATCCAAAGTTTTAGTCACGCCAAAGTGACCCATTAAACCACCACTATGGGCTTCATGCACCAGTAATTCACGAAGAGAACAATGAGGAATACACAAGTGTTTACCTTTAAATAAATATCCCTCTTGTTTAAAGAATTTAGAACCAGAAATAGAAACGCCATGCATATAAATATCACCAAAATCAAAATCGGCAGCATAGAGTTCTATAATATGTGAAAATCTAAGTAATTTGGCATTTAGAGAAGTAATGAGCACGTACCTTCGAGATAGTGCATCGGCAACAACATTCTCTTTACCTTGCTTGTACTGAATGTGGTAAGGGAAGGTTTCAATGAATTCCATCCAAACGGCATGTCGCCGATTCAGCTTCCCTTGACCCTTTAGGTATTTCAAGCTCAAATGGTCTGTGTGGATGATAAACTCTCTCGGCATTAAGTAGTGTTGCCATGTTTCCAACGCTCTGACAAGAGCATAGAACTCCTTGTCATAGGTAGGATATCGGAGTTGAGCATCCTTGAGCTTTTCACTGAAATAGGCAATCGGACGTTTCTCTTGCATCAGAACGGCGCCGATTCCTAACCCGCTGGCGTCACACTCTATCTCAAACGCCTTGCTGAAGTCGGGCAGTGCTAGGACGGGAGCGACACAGAGCCGATCCTTGAGGGTAGCAAACGCCTCTTCTTGTTGCTGATCCCACCTGAAAATAACATTCTTCTTAGTTAATTCATTCAGAGGAACAGCGATGGTGCTAAAGTCTTTGACAAATCGCCGATAGAAGCTCGCCAAGCCATGGAATGATCGCACATCACTAACGGACTTCGGCGTCGGCCACTCCTGAATCGCGCGGATTTTCTCTTCATCCACTTTAACGCCATCTGCACTCACAATAAAACCAAGAAAACCAACTTGTTCCATTGCGAATGAACACTTACTAGGTTTAGCATATAATACCTGTTCACGAAGTGTTAGAAAAACCTCCCTAAGATGTAAAACATGCTCATCAAAAGATTTGCTATAGACTAAAATGTCATCAAAATAAACTACAACAAATCTGCCAATTAAGTGCCGAAGTACATGGTTCATTAACCTCATAAAGGTGCTAGGGGCATTAGTTACACCAAACGGCATAACCATCCACTCATACAAACCATACTTAGTTTTGAAAGCAGTTTTCCACTCATCCCCTTCTTTCATGCGAATTTGGTGGTAACCACTCATTAAATCAATTTTAGAAAATAATTTACTACCACTTAATTCATCTAACATGTCATCTAATCGAGGAATAGGGTGGCGATACTTTACAGTGATTTTGTTGACTGCTCGGCAATCAACGCACATTCTCCAAGTGTCGTCTTTCTTTGGGACTAGAATGACAGGAACGGCACATGGAGACAGGCTCTCCCGAACGTACCCACGCGCAAGCAAATCTTCCACTTGCCGTTGCAGTTCCTTTGTCTCCTCAGGATTGGATCGGTAAGCTGGCCGATGTGGAATTGCCGATCCAGGGACAAAGTCAATCTGATGTTCTATGCCTCGAAACGGAGGTAGGCCAGGCGGCATCTCTTCGGGTAGAACATCGGCAAATTCCTGCAAGAGAGAAGAAATTCCAATCGGAACGGCATGTGCACGATCCGTTTCATCAGATAGCAAACAGTAAGAGCGAAAACGGATTAGAAGGAAGGGACGGCTTTCGCCAAAACTGTGTTTGTACGAAATCAGTGCTTTCCTCACTGCACTCCCTTTGGCATATACACTCAATTTCATTTTATTTGCCTCTCCTTTTCTCTCAATGCCACTCTCAGCACGCTTACTATTTTCGTGCGAATGTTTACTCTCTCCCTCTGCATGCTTGTTGTTTTCATGCGAATGTTTTTCTCGCTCACACTCACCCTCTGCATGCTTACTCTTTTCATGCGAATGTTGAAAGCTCACACTCTCAGTTTGGCTCTCAATTTTATTCACACTCAAACCTTCTTTTTCTCTCTCAAGCTGTTTCGCGATTTCATATTCAGCATGTGACTTAGCAAGCCATTGCTGATCCTTAAACACTTCAGCTTGTGTTAACGGTGCCAAGGTGAATTTTTGACCATCCTTTTCTATCTTGTAAAGATTTCTCCTTCCCTCATGATTTGCCGCTCGGTCAAACTGCCACGGTCGCCCAAGGATGATATGGCTCGCTTGCATCGGCACAACATCACAGAGAACTTCATCATAGTACTTGCCGATTCTGAACTTTGCAAGTACCTGTTTGGTTACCTTAATACTGTTGTCATCCGTCATCCAATGTAGAAGATATGGTTTCGGATGCTTTACCGTTGGTAAATCCAGTTTATCAACCATCAACCAACTCGCACAGTTGGTGCAACTGCCGTTATCAATGATAATGGAACAACCTTTCTTGTCTATCACGCCTCGGGTATGAAACAGATTGGTCCGTTGCTCCTCATCACAAACTTCTTCTGTGGTTTGTACGTTGAGGTTCCGACGCACAACAAGCAAGTTCACCTGCTCTCCTTCCTGTCGGTCCACATCTGAATCGGCATCGGCATTTTCCGATTCCGATTCCTCCCGCTAATCATCCGATTCCTCCTCTCCATTCGGCCTGATGATGAAGACTCTTTTGTTAGGGCATTCCGATTTCTTATGCCCTCGGCCGTTACACTTAAAACAAACAATCTCCTTAGTAGCTGGCCGATCCACTGGTGGAGTATAAGGTTTGGTAGTTGCCGTTTTAGAAGGAACAACAGCACTGGCAGATCCCTTTAAAACGGCAGGGGCCGTTTTGTCATCCTTATTCCAAGACGTCTTCTTCCAAGGTGTCGACCCAGTAGACTTATAGGAACTCCTAGCTTTCCTATGTTTCTCAATCTTTTGAGCCATATGAAGCATCTCCTCAATAGTGTTATATTGAGTCAGCTCCAATGCATCGGCAACGTCTGCATTCAAACCAGCAAGAAACCGAGCCATCGTTACCTCAGTTTCTTCAGTAATCTTCGCTTGAGCCAAAGCAATTTCCATCTCATTAAAGTATGCTCCAACTCCCTTGCTGCCTTGCTTCAAGGTTTGAAGCCGTTGATGAAGATCACGGTGAAAGTGGGCAGGGACAAACCGTTGTCTCATCGCCTGCTTCATCTCTTCCCAATTAGCAATCGGACCAGCTAAGACAGCTGCCCTTTTCAGATTGAACTGCTCCCACCAATGACTAGCATACCACAGAATTCGACTGCGGCGAGCTGAACCTTTTTACTCTCCGAATAATTGTGACATACGAAGATGGCATCGACCTTTCGTTCCCATGTCAAGAATGCATCAGGATCGTCAGTACCCTCAAACGGAGGTATTTTCATTTTGATGCTGCTGAGATTAGCATCCAAACGGTCATCCTCCCGTTCTCTCCTACCATCACGACGGTCTCGTCTCTCTCTCCTCTGTCCATCCCTTCTATTTATCCAGCCGTCTCCCCCATCAGGTTCTCCTTCCAAATCAGAATATGGTAATTGTGGACCACGTCTGGCAAGTCGCCTAGGAGGGACCAAAGCAAGATTAGGCCGACGATTCACATCACGTGGTCGACGGGCGTTGTCATCTTCTTCGGACAGATCAGACAAACGGCCATCACGTTGGTTATTCGCGGCTATAGGAACTGGATTAATGGTACCTAACGCTTCCACCTTAGCTAGCCTTGCATCGGCAGTTAGCTGCCGCTCATTTGCAGTTAATTGCCGTTCATTCAATGTTCGGAGCTGTTCCGTCATTATGGCTAGTATAGCCGATAGATCGGGTTGTTGTACTCCCTCTTGAGACATCTTTTACCTTTCCTGAAAGTCACAACACCAAAGAAAACGTAAAATTGCACTAACCTAGCACTCCCTCACGTGTTTACTCTCGTGTTTAATCACTCTAATAATCTCACAAAATCTCCCAAAATTCCCAGCAAAGTTCAAGTGTTAGTGAGACTCAAGAATCCAAAGAAAAGCTTCCAAGAAGACTCTCAAAGACAACTAGCACTGAAAAGAATGGTGACACTTGATATTTGAGTAATTGTAAGAACAACCAATCAAACAAATAGCAAGTAGAGTGATACGATCCTGGTTCCTTAGGATGCGTAGCACCAAATTTGATCTTTGTTCAAAGATGGATTTCCTGCGGAATAGATAGAATAGATAGAACTCACTTGCACAATTAAGACCTGCTGAACGCTAAGCTCCAGCCAACCAAAATCCGAACAAGAGAGGGTCCTTGTGAATGATAAACTTGCACAACTAAGACCTGCTGAACGCTAAGCTCCAGCCAACCAAAGTCCGAACAAGAAGATAAACAACAAGTAGGATGCAATTCCAAGATTTACTTGTATACGACTCAAGTATTGCGGACTCAAGAAGAACAAGGTTCAACCAACTTGAACAAGGGGCGGAGATTGAAGAGATTAACTCAATTTATCAAATAACAGCCAACTTAATAAAGTGGCCAAGTGGTTCCTTATATAGGTTACAAACAAACCCTAATAGCAAACCAAATTGAAATAGAAATAGGACTTCTAAAATAGGAAGATAACTTAACTAATTAAAACTGTCTATTTAACTAATTAAGCTAAAATAATTAAAGTCAACAACTTAAACTTCAGTCAACGCGCGCTTCTGGACACGTGAAACGGGCAGGAGCCGTTTTGAGCAATCGGCACGCGAGACAAATGAGTGAAACGGCAATGGCTGAGTGAAACGGTCAGGTGCCGATTAAGCGAAACGGACAAGAGCCGTTTTGAACGAATCGGACAAGAGTCATTTTGGTGACAAACGGTCAAGTGCCGTTTCTGGCAGAATCATCTTCGGGCATTGTGAATGTAAGGAGATTCACAACTCTTGGTGTCTTCTCTCTAAGTGCAGCTTCCTCACTTGTCCTCTCACATTCCAGCTCCTTGTGAATGAGAGATGACAAACGGTCTTGAAGCTTTCTAGCTCTGGCTCGAGTCATTGGACCAGCTGGTGGTAACGGTAGTTGGATGCGTGGATTCGCATCATTCCCTCCCCCTTCGGAAGGATTCGCCCTCGAATCCGAATCGGCATCAGCTGAAAGTCCATACTCGTCATCTGCATCAAACAATTCTAAGTCAGAAACATTAAAGGTAGAGCTAACGACACCATACTCACTCGGCAACGCCAGTTTATAGGCATTGTTGTTGATCTTCTCGACAATCTGGAACGGTCCATCGCCTCTAGGAGATAGCTTGCCGCGGCGTTGGGCAAGAAAACGCTCCTTGCGCATATACAACCAAACCCAATCGCCAACCTGGAACGTCACTAGCCGTCGGCCATCGTTCCGTTTCAGCATCAGCTTCTCATTCATGCGCTCAATGTTCTGCTTTGCCTTAGCATGCAATTGCTTGACAAAATCAGCCTTCTGGGCACCATCTAAACTCACAACATCACTTAAAGGAAAAGGAGTTAAATCCAAAACAGTTCTAGGATTAAATCCATACACTAGTTCAAACGGCGAGTAATGAGTAGTAGAATGAACAGCACGGTTGTAAGCAAATTCAATAAACGGTAAATGATCAACCCAAGTAGAAACATGCTTACGAACTAGGGTGCGTAAAAGGGAGCCAAGAGTCCGATTTACCACCTCTGTTTGACCATCCGTTTGTGGGTGATAAGATGTAGAATACAATAACTTAGTACCAAGCTTCTTCCATAAGACACGCAAAAAATGACTAAGAAACTTAGTATCTCTATCACTCACAATCGTCAAAGGGATACCATGCAAACGAACTACTTCACGAAAGAATAAATCAGCAATCTGAGTAGCATCAGAAGTAGTAGAACATGGTATAAAGTGGGACATCTTCGAAAATCTGTCCACTACAACAAAAATACTATCCTTTCCGTTCTTAGACCTAGGCAATCCTACCACAAAATCCATAGATAAATCGGTCCAAGGGTGAGAAGGAACAGGTAACGGCATGTATTCTCCATGACCAGCCGATTTAGACTTGGCTCTATGACATATTAAACATCTAGCAATAATGCGCTCAACATCACGCTTCATGTGAGGCCAGTAAAAATGATCATGCAATACATCCAAAGTTTTAGTCACGCCAAAGTGACCCATTAAACCACCACTATGGGCTTCATGCACCAGTAATTCACGAAGAGAACAATGAGGAATACACAAGTGTTTACCTTTAAATAAATATCCCTCTTGTTTAAAGAATTTAGAACCAGAAATAGAAACGCCATGCATATAAATATCACCAAAATCAGAATCGGCAGCATAGAGTTCTATAATATGTGAAAATCCAAGTAATTTGGCATTTAGAGAAGTAATGAGCAAGTACCTTCGAGATAGTGCATCGGCAACAACATTCTCTTTACCTTGCTTGTACTGAATGTGGTAAGGGAAGGTTTCAATGAATTCCATCCAAACGGCATGTCGCCGATTCAGCTTCCCTTGACCCTTTAGGTATTTCAAGCTCAAATGGTCTGTGTGGATGATAAACTCTCTCGGCATTAAGTAGTGTTGCCATGTTTCCAACGCTCTGACAAGAGCATAGAACTCCTTGTCATAGGTAGGATATCGGAGTTGAGCATCCTTGAGCTTTTCACTGAAATAGGCAATTGGACGATTCTCTTGCATCAGAACGGCGCCGATTCCTAACCCGCTGGCGTCACACTCTATCTCAAACGCCTTGCTGAAGTCGGGCAGTGCTAGGACGGGAGCGACACAGAGCCGATCCTTGAGGGTAGCAAACGCCTCTTCTTGTTGCTGATCCCACCTGAAAATAACATTCTTCTTAGTTAATTCATTCAGAGGAACAGCGATGGTGCTAAAGTCTTTGACAAATCGCCGATAGAAGCTCGCCAAGCCATGGAATGATCGCACATCACTAACAGACTTCGGCGTCGGCCACTCCTGAATCGCGCGGATTTTCTCTTCATCCACTTTAACGCCATCTGCACTCACAATAAAACCAAGAAAACCAACTTGTTCCATTGCGAATGAACACTTACTAGGTTTAGCATATAATACCTGTTCACGAAGTGTTAGAAAAACCTCCCTAAGATGTAAAACATGCTCATCAAAAGATTTGCTATAGACTAAAATGTCATCAAAATAAACTACAACAAATCTGCCAATTAAGTGCCGAAGTACATGGTTCATTAACCTCATAAAGGTGCTAGGGGCATTAGTTACACCAAACGGCATAACCATCCACTCATACAAACCATACTTAGTTTTGAAAGCAGTTTTCCACTCATCCCCTTCTTTCATGCGAATTTGGTGGTAACCACTCATTAAATCAATTTTAGAAAATAATTTACTACCACTTAATTCATCTAACATGTCATCTAATCGAGGAATAGGGTGGCGATACTTTACAGTGATTTTGTTGACTGCTCGGCAATCAACGCACATTCTCCAAGTGCCGTCTTTCTTTGGGACTAGAATGACAGGAACGGCACATGGAGACAGGCTCTCCCGAACGTACCCACGCGCAAGCAAATCGTCCACTTGCCGTTGCAGTTCCTTTGTCTCCTCAGGATTGGATCGGTAAGCTGGCCGATGTGGAATTGCCGATCCAGGGACAAAGTCAATCTGATGTTCTATGCCTCGAAACGGAGGTAGGCCAGGCGGCATCTCTTCGGGTAGAACATCGGCAAATTCCTGCAAGAGAGAAGAAATTCCAATCGGAACGGCATGTGCACGATCCGTTTCATCAGATAGCAAACAGTAAGAGCGAAAACGGATTAGAAGGAAGGGACGGCTTTCGCCAAAACTGTGTTTGTACGAAATCAGTGCTTTCCTCACTGCACTCCCTTTGGCATATACACTCAATTTCATTTTATTTGCCTCTCCTTTTCTCTCAATGCCACTCTCAGCACGCTTACTATTTTCGTGCGAATGTTTACTCTCTCCCTCTGCATGCTTGTTGTTTTCATGCGAATGTTTTTCTCGCTCACACTCACCCTCTGCATGCTTACTCTTTTCATGCGAATGTTGAAAGCTCACACTCTCAGTTTGGCTCTCAATTTTATTCACACTCAAACCTTCTTTTTCTCTCTCAAGCTGTTTCGCGATTTCATATTCAGCATGTGACTTAGCAAGCCATTGCTGATCCTTAAACACTTCAGCTTGTGTTAACGGTGCCAAGGTGAATTTTTTACCATCCTTTTCTATCTTGTAAAGATTTCTCCTTCCCTCATGATTTGCCGCTCGGTCAAACTGCCACGGTCGCCCAAGGATGATATGGCTCGCTTGCATCGGCACAACATGACAGAGAACTTCATCATAGTACTTGCCGATTCTGAACTTTGCAAGTACCTGTTTGGTTACCTTAATACTGTTGTCATCCGTCATCCAATGTAGAAGATATGGTTTCGGATGCTTTACCGTTGGTAAATCCAGTTTATCAACCATCAACCAACTCGCACAGTTGGTGCAACTGCCGTTATCAATGATAATGGAACAACCTTTCTTGTCTATCACGCCTCGGGTATGAAACTGATTGGTCCGTTGCTCCTCATCACAAACTTCTTCTGTGGTTTGTACGTTGAGGTTCCGACGCACAACAAGCAAGTTCACCTGCTCTCCTTCCTGTCGGTCCACATCTGAATCGGCATCGGCATTTTCCGATTCCGATTCCTCCCGCTCATCATCCGATTCCTCCTCTCCATTCGGCCTGATGATGAAGACTCTTTTGTTAGGGCATTCCGATTTCTTATGCCCTCGGCCGTTACACTTAAAACAAAGAATCTCCTTAGTAGCTGGCCGATCCACTGGTGGAGTATAAGGTTTGGTAGTTGCCGTTTTAGAAGGAACAACAGCACTGGCAGATCCCTTTAAAACGGCAGGGGCCGTTTTGTCATCCTTATTCCAAGACGTCTTCTTCCAAGGTGTCGACCCAGTAGACTTATAGGAACTCCTAGCTTTCCTATGTTTCTCAATCTTTTGAGCCATATGAAGCATCTCCTCAATAGTGTTATATTGAGTCAGCTCCAATGCATCGGCAACGTCTGCATTCAAACCAGCAAGAAACCGAGCCATCGTTACCTCAGTTTCTTCAGTAATCTTCGCTTGAGCCAAAGCAATTTCCATCTCATTAAAGTATGCTCCAACTCCCTTGCTGCCTTGCTTCAAGGTTTGAAGCCGTTGATGAAGCTCACGGTGAAAGTGGGCAGGGACAAACCGTTGTCTCATCGCCTGCTTCATCTCTTCCCAATTAGCAATCGGACCAGCTAAGACAGCTGCCCTTTTCAGATTGAACTGCTCCCACCAATGACTAGCATACCCACAGAATTCGACTGCGGTGAGCTGAACCTTTTTACTCTCCGAATAATTGTGACATACGAAGATGGCATCGACCTTTCGTTCCCATGTCAAGAATGCATCAGGATCGTCAGTATCCTCAAACAGAGGTATTTTCATTTTGATGCTGCTGAGATTAGCATCCAAACAGTCATCCTCCCGTTCTCTCCTACCATCACGACGGTCTCGTCTCTCTCTCCTCTGTCCATCCCTTCTATTTATTCAGCCTTCTCCCCCATCAGGATCTCCTTCCAAATCAGAATATGGTAATTGTGGACCACGTCTGGCAAGTCGCCTAGGAGGGACCAAAGCAAGATTAGGCCGACGATTCACATCACGTGGTCGACGGGCGTTGTCATCTTCTTCGGACAGATCAGACAAACGGCCATCACGTTGGTTATTCGCGGCTATAGGAACTGGATTAATGGTACCTAACGCTTCCACCTTAGCTAGCCTTGCATCGGCAGTTAGCTGCCGCTCATTTGCAGTTAATTGCCGTTCATTCAATGTTCGGAGTTGTTCCGTCATTATGGCTAGTATAGCCGATAGATCGGGTTGTTGTACTCCCTCTTGAGACATCTTTTACCTTTCCTGAAAGTCACAACACCAAAGAAAACGTAAAATTGCACTAACCTAGCACTCCCTCACGTGTTTACTCTCGTGTTTAATCACTCTAATAATCTCACAAAATCTCCCAAAATTCCCTGCAAAGTTCAAGTGTTAGTGAGACTCAAGAATCCAAAGAAAAGCTTCCAAGAAGACTCTCAAAGACAACTAGCACTGAAAAGAATGGTGACACTTGATATTTGAGTAATTGTAAGAACAACCAATCAAACAAATAGCAAGTAGAGTGATACGATCCTGGTTCCTTAGGATGCGTAGCACCAAATTTGATCTTTGTTCAAAGATGGATTTCCTGCGGAATAGATAGAATAGATAGAACTCACTTGCACAATTAAGACCTGCTGAACGCTAAGCTCCAGCCAACCAAAATCCGAACAAGAGAGGGTCCTTGTGAATGATAAACTTGCACAACTAAGACCTGCTGAACGCTAAGCTCCAGCCAACCAAAGTCCGAACAAGAAGATAAACAACAAGTAGGATGCAATTCCAAGATTTACTTGTATACGACTCAAGTATTGCGGACTCAAGAAGAACAAGGTTCAACCAACTTGAACAAGGGGCGGAGATTGAAGAGATTAACTCAATTTATCAAATAACAGCCAACTTAATAAAGTGGCCAAGTGGTTCCTTATATAGGTTACAAACAAACCCTAATAGCAAACCAAATAGAAATAGAAATAGGACTTCTAAAATAGGAAGATAACTTAACTAATTAAAACTGTCTATTTAACTAATTAAGCTAAAATAATTAAAGTCAACAACTTAAACTTCAGTCAACGCGCGCTTCTGGACACGTGAAACGGGCAGGAGCCGTTTTGAGCAATCGGCACGCGAGACAAATGAGTGAAACGGCAATGGCTGAGTGAAACGGTCAGGTGCCGATTAAGCGAAACGGACAAGAGCCGTTTTGAACGAATCGGACAAGAGCCGTTTTGGTGACAAACGGTCAAGTGCCGTTTCTGGCAGAATCATCTTCGGGCATTGTGAATGTAAGGAGAGTCACAACTCTTGGTGTCTTCTCTCTAAGTGCAGCTTCCTCACTTGTCCTCTCACATTCCAGCTCCTTGTGAATGAGAGATGACAAACGGTCTTGAATCTTTCTAGCTCTGGCTCGAGTCATTGGACCAGCTGGTGGTAACGGTAGTTGGATGCGTGGATTCGCATCATTCCCTCCCCCTTCGGAAGGATTCGCCTTCGAATCCGAATCGGCATCAGCTGAAAGTCCATACTCGTCATCTGCATCAAACAATTCTAAGTCAGAAACATTAAAGGTAGAGCTAACGACACCATACTCACTCGGCAACGCCAGTTTATAGGCATTGTTGTTGATCTTCTCGACAATCTGGAACGGTCCATCGCCTCTAGGAGATAGCTTGCCGCGGCGTTGGGCAGGAAAACGCTCCTTGCGCATATACAACCAAACCCAATCGCTAACCTGGAACGTCACTAGCCGTCGGCCATCGTTCCGTTTTAGCATCAACTTCTCATTCATGCGCTCAATGTTCTGCTTTGCCTTAGCATGCAATTGCTTGACAAAATCAGCCTTCTGGGCACCATCTAAACTCACAACATCACTTAAAGGAAAAGGAGTTAAATCCAAAACAGTTCTAGGATTAAATCCATACACTAGTTCAAACGGCGAGTAATGAGTAGTAGAATGAACAGCACGGTTGTAAGCAAATTCAATAAACGGTAAATGATCAACCCAAGTAGAAACATGCTTACGAACTAGGGTGCGTAAAAGGGAGCCAAGAGTCCGATTTACCACCTCTGTTTGACCATCCGTTTGTGGGTGATAAGATGTAGAATACAATAACTTAGTACCAAGCTTCTTCCATAAGACACGCAAAAAATGACTAAGAAACTTAGTATCTCTATCACTCACAATCGTCAAAGGGATACCATGCAAACGAACTACTTCACGAAAGAATAAATCAGCAATCTGAGTAGCATCAGAAGTAGTAGAACATGGTATAAAGTGGGACATCTTCGAAAATCTGTCCACTACAACAAAAATACTATCCTTTCCGTTCTTAGACCTAGGCAATCCTACCACAAAATCCATAGATAAATCGGTCCAAGGGTGAGAAGGAACAGGTAACGGCATGTATTCTCCATGACCAGCCGATTTAGACTTGGCTCTACGACATATTAAACATCTAGCAATAATGCGCTCAACATCACGCTTCATGTGAGGCCAGTAAAAATGATCATGCAATACATCCAAAGTTTTAGTCACGCCAAAGTGACCCATTAAACCACCACTATGGGCTTCATGCACCAGTAATTCACGAAGAGAACAATGAGGAATACACAAGTGTTTACCTTTAAATAAATATCCCTCTTGTTTAAAGAATTTAGAACCAGAAATAGAAACGCCATGTATATAAATATCACCAAAATCAGAATCGGCAGCATAGAGTTCTATAATATGTGAAAATCCAAGTAATTTGGCATTTAGAGAAGTAATGAGCAAGTACCTTCGAGATAGTGCATCGGCAACAACATTCTCTTTACCTTGCTTGTACTGAATGTGGTAAGGGAAGGTTTCAATGAATTCCATCCAAACGGCATGTCGCCGATTCAGCTTCCCTTGACCCTTTAGGTATTTCAAGCTCAAATGGTCTGTGTGGATGATAAACTCTCTCGGCATTAAGTAGTGTTGCCATGTTTCCAACGCTCTGACAAGAGCATAGAACTCCTTGTCATAGGTAGGATATCGGAGTTGAGCATCCTTGAGCTTTTCACTGAAATAGGCAATCGGACGTTTCTCTTGCATCAGAACGGCGCCGATTCCTAACCCGCTGGCGTCACACTCTATCTCAAACGCCTTGCTGAAGTCGGGCAGTGCTAGGACGGGAGCGGCACAGAGCCGATCCTTGAGGGTAGCAAACGCCTCTTCTTGTTGCTGATCCCACCTGAAAATAACATTCTTCTTAGTTAATTCATTCAGAGGAACAGCAATGGTGCTAAAGTCTTTGACAAATCGCCGATAGAAGCTCGCCAAGCCATGGAATGATCGCACATCACTAACGGACTTCGGCGTCGGCCACTCCTGAATCGCGCGGATTTTCTCTTCATCCACTTTAACGCCATCTGCACTCACAATAAAACCAAGAAAACCAACTTGTTCCATTGCGAATGAACACTTACTAGGTTTAGCATATAATACTTGTTCACGAAGTGTTAGAAAAACCTCCCTAAGATGTAAAACATGCTCATCAAAAGATTTGCTATAGACTAAAATGTCATCAAAATAAACTACAACAAATCTGCCAATTAAGTGCCGAAGTACATGGTTCATTAACCTCATAAAGGTGCTAGGGGCATTAGTTAAACCAAACGGCATAACCATCCACTCATACAAACCATACTTAGTTTTGAAAGCAGTTTTCCACTCATCCCCTTCTATCATGCGAATTTGGTGGTAACCACTCATTAAATCAATTTTAGAAAATAATTTACTACCACTTAATTCATCTAACATGTCATCTAATCGAGGAATAGGGTGGCGATACTTTACAGTGATTTTGTTGACTGCTCGGCAATCAACGCACATTCTCCAAGTGCCGTCTTTCTTTGGGACTAGAATGACAGGAACGGCACATGGAGACAGGCTCTCCCGAACGTACCCACGCGCAAGCAAATCGTCCACTTGCCGTTGCAGTTCCTTTGTCTCCTCAGGATTGGATCGGTAAGCTGGCCGATGTGGAATTGCCGATCCAGGGACAAAGTCAATCTGATGTTCTATGCCTCGAAACGGAGGTAGGCCAGGCGGCATCTCTTCGGGTAGAACATCGGCAAATTCCTGCAAGAGAGAAGAAATTCCAATCGGAACGGCATGTGCACGATCCGTTTCATCAGATAGCAAACAGTAAGAGCGAAAACGGATTAGAAGGAAGGGACGGCTTTCGCCAAAACTGTGTTTGTACGAAATCAGTGCTTTCCTCACTGCACTCCCTTTGGCATATACACTCAATTTCTTTTTATTTGCCTCTCCTTTTCTCTCAATGCCACTCTCAGCACGCTTACTATTTTCGTGCGAATGTTTACTCTCTCCCTCTACATGCTTGTTGTTTTCATGCGAATGTTTTTCTCGCTCACACTCACCCTCTGCATGCTTACTCTTTTCATGTGAATGTTGAAAGCTCACACTCTCAGTTTGGCTCTCAATTTTATTCACACTCAAACCTTCTTTTTCTCTCGCAAGCTGTTTCGCGATTTCATATTCAGCATGTGACTTAGCAAGCCATTGCTGATCCTTAAACACTTCAGCTTGTGTTAACGGTGCCAAGGTGAATTTTTGACCATCCTTTTCTATCTTGTAAAGATTTCTCCTTCCCTCATGATTTGCCGCTCGGTCAAACTGCCACGGTCGCCCAAGGATGATATGGCTCGCTTGCATCGGCACAACATGACAGAGAACTTCATCATAGTACTTGCCGATTCTGAACTTTGCAAGTACCTGTTTGGTTACCTTAATACTGTTGTCATCCGTCATCCAATGTAGAAGATATGGTTTCGGATGCTTTACCGTTGGTAAATCCAGTTTATCAACCATCAACCAACTCGCACAGTTGGTGCAACTGCCGTTATCAATGATAATGGAACAACCTTTCTTGTCTATCACGCCTCGGGTATGAAACAGATTGGTCCGTTGCTCCTCATCACAAACTTCTTCTGTGGTTTGTACGTTGAGGTTCCGACGCACAACAAGCAAGTTCACCTGCTCTCCTTCCTGTCGGTCCACATCTGAATCGGCATCGGCATTTTCCGATTCCGATTCCTCCCGCTCATCATCCGATTCCTCCTCTCCATTCGGCCTGATGATGAAGACTCTTTTGTTAGGGCATTCCGATTTCTTATGCCCTCGGCCGTTACACTTAAAACAAACAATCTCCTTAGTAGCTGGCCGATCCACTGGTGGAGTATAAGGTTTGGTAGTTGCCGTTTTAGAAGGAACAACAGCACTGGCAGATCCCTTTAAAACGGCAGGGGCCGTTTTGTCATCCTTATTCCAAGACGTCTTCTTCCAAGGTGTCGACCCAGTAGACTTATAGGAACTCCTAGCTTTCCTATGTTTCTCAATCTTTTGAGCCATATGAAGCATCTCCTCAATAGTGTTATATTGAGTCAGCTCCAATGCATCGGCAACGTCTGCATTCAAACCAGCAAGAAACCGAGCCATCGTTACCTCAGTTTCTTCAGTAATCTTCGCTTGAGCCAAAGCAATTTCCATCTCATTAAAGTATGCTCCAACTCCCTTGCTGCCTTGCTTCAAGGTTTGAAGCCGTTGATGAAGCTCACGGTGAAAGTGGGCAGGGACAAACCGTTGTCTCATCGCCTGCTTCATCTCTTCCCAATTAGCAATCGGACCAGCTAAGACAGCTGCCCTTTTCAGATTGAACTGCTCCCACCAATGACTAGCATACCCACAGAATTCGACTGCGGTGAGCTGAACCTTTTTACTCTCCGAATAATTGTGACATACGAAGATGGCATCGACCTTTCGTTCCCATGTCAAGAATGCATCAGGATCGTCAGTACCCTCAAACAGAGGTATTTTCATTTTGATGCTGCTGAGATTAGCATCCAAACGGTCATCCTCCCGTTCTCTCCTACCATCACGACGGTCTCGTCTCTCTCTCCTCTGTCCATCCCTTGTATTTATCCAGCCTTCTCCCCCATCAGGATCTCCTTCCAAATCAGAATATGGTAATTGTGGACCACGTCTGGCAAGTCGCCTAGGAGGGACCAAAGCAAGATTAGGCCGACGATTCACATCACGTGGTCGACGGGCGTTGTCATCTTCTTCGGACAGATCAGACAAACGGCCATCACGTTGGTTATTCGCGGCTATAGGAACTGGATTAATGGTACCTAACGCTTCCACCTTAGCTAGCCTTGCATCGGCAGTTAGCTGCCGCTCATTTGCAGTTAATTGCCGTTCATTCAATGTTCGGAGATGTTCCGTCATTATGGCTAGTATAGCCGATAGATCGGGTTGTTGTACTCCCTCTTGAGACATCTTTTACCTTTCCTGAAAGTCACAACACCAAAGAAAACGTAAAATTGCACTAACCTAGCACTCCCTCACGTGTTTACTCTCGTGTTTAATCACTCTAATAATCTCACAAAATCTCCCAAAATTCCCTGCAAAGTTCAAGTGTTAGTGAGACTCAAGAATCCAAAGAAAAGCTTCCAAGAAGACTCTCAAAGACAACTAGCACTGAAAAGAATGGTGACACTTGATATTTGAGTAATTGTAAGAACAACCAATCAAACAAATAGCAAGTAGAGTGATACGATCCTGGTTCCTTAGGATGCGTAGCACCAAATTTGATCTTTGTTCAAAGATGGATTTCCTGCGGAATAGATAGAATAGATAGAACTCACTTGCACAATTAAGACCTGCTGAACGCTAAGCTCCAGCCAACCAAAATCCGAACAAGAGAGGGTCCTTGTGAATGATAAACTTGCACAACTAAGACCTGCTGAACGCTAAGCTCCAGCCAACCAAAGTCCGAACAAGAAGATAAACAACAAGTAGGATGCAATTCCAAGATTTACTTGTATACGACTCAAGTATTGCGGACTCAAGAAGAACAAGGTTCAACCAACTTGAACAAGGGGCGGAGATTGAAGAGATTAACTCAATTTATCAAATAACAGCCAACTTAATAAAGTGGCCAAGTGGTTCCTTATATAGGTTACAAACAAACCCTAATAGCAAACCAAATAGGAATAGAAATAGGACTTCTAAAATAGGAAGATAACTTAAACTTCAGTCAACGCGCGCTTCTGGACACGTGAAACGGGCAGCAGCCGTTTTGAGCAATCGGCACGCGAGACAGATGAGTGAAATGGCAATGGCTGAGTGAAACGGTCAGATGCCGATTAAGCGAAACGGACAAGAGCCGTTTTGAACGAATCGGACAAGAGCCGTTTTGGTGACAAACGGTCAAGTGCCGTTTCTGGCAGAATCATCTTCGGGCATTGTGAATGTAAGGAGATTCACAACTCTTGGTGTCTTCTCTCTAAGTGCAGCTTCCTCACTTGTCCTCTCACATTCCAGCTCCTTGTGAATGAGAGATGACAAACGGTCTTGAAGCTTTCTAGCTCTAGCTCGAGTCATTGGACCAGCTGGTGGTAACGGTAGTTGGATGCGTGGATTCGCATCACCTACCGGCAAGTCAATCCCATACTTCTCCAATTCCAGATTTAATTCATCCTCAGTCCTAATTTTGGTGGCAGTTTTCTCAAGCAACTCATCAGTGGAAATAACAGGACGTCTAGGGGCCATTTTTCCACAAACCTCAATCACAAACAACACAAAGATAAAAGAAGGTTAAGAAATACCCGGTGGTTGCGGAAATCCTTGAAGAACAGAGCTTGAAATCGAAAATGGCAGAAAGAGTTTTTGCTTGAATAGAGAGAGAGAGAGTTTTTGAGGAAGAAAATGGGAGCGGCGTTTGAGAAATGAGGAGTGATTTAGGTTTTCCAAGGGAAACTACTTTTAAAGAGAAATAATTATTAGTCGTTTATGTGTCCAATCGGTCACTGACAAGTGGCAGGTCTGTTCTGAAAAGCAGCAAATTGTCAACAAAGCTGTCAGGCATTTAATGAGAAACGACATGCGCGTCTCTCAAAGGGTTTTTTGAACTTTGAAATTCAAAAACTCTGCCAACTGAAGAGACGTTCTCTCCTCAAAAGTCACAAACAGTTACAAACGTTTAGCAATTAAAGCGCCACGTCACAGGTGAACTTTAAGTTAAATTTCACTTTATTGCTATTTATTTTTTATTGGCAGGAACGAAGAAAAACTCTTCGAATGGCAGAAATAAATCAAAACGGCAACATACCGATCGTCAGCCATCAAGCCAGAAACGGCAAGCCCTTGGTAAACACTCGGGCTCGTTTGTTGTTGGGCCTCTGATAATACATAAAATTATCATAAGGGCACAACGGACATCGCACCCTCACAAAGTACCGTTGACCAGTCAAAACGGTACATGACCGGTCTGACCAAGTCAACCATATAAACGGCATCGCTACTGATTGATCACGTCAACGGGAACATGTGACTAAGGGGCACGCCCAGTCCGTTATCAACGAAACGGCACAAGGCCGATTCACCTCAAAGCATGAGGAAACAGGTCTGCACCGATATACACGTTGACCAGGTCAAAGATGCCACCAAACGGCACTTAGCCGATTTGGTGATAACGACACCCTGCCGATTCAACACAAACGGCATCCTGCCGATTTGGCACAAACGGCATAAGCTCCAAATAAAGGTACACTGTACACTATTTCTATTATGATAGTGGTCAAAGCCACCCGTGGGAGACAGCATCTCCTGCTCCCACTCAAACTTGATAAAGTTATTAGACATAAGGAATATTTATTCCCCCAAAGGCATTAACTCTACTTTTAGTTGTTTATTCCCACCTTTTGACCACCTTTTGGACAAAAAAAGGGAACATGTCTAAAGTGGAGGAGCCCTCTCCCTCAATAAAAGGAAGAGGGGAGACACTAGAAAGAGGGATCTGAATCTGAAGCCTCACCAGACAGACGGGGGGATTTCATTCATTCACTCTTACACACACATACGTAGAACATTCTCAAAATAAGACCAAACACTGACTTTGGCATCGGAGTTTCTACGCCGGAGTCCACCTCCGGCGCTGTGCAGGTCGCTCATGGCGTTCAAGGAATTCCGACCACCTCACTCCAAGATGCCATTTGACGGAAAAACCCTCATATCCTTCTTTGGATTATCACTACATCAGGGCTCCTATTTTGGCAACAACCTCTTAATAGTCCTGAGGATCTACCACCCCCTCCAGCATGACCTGTACGACCACATGATCTACCAACAGAACACTCACGATCTTGACCGCTCATCTATTCACAAATTTTATTCAATTTTAGCTTAAGAATACATTTTATTACCATAAATACATTTTATTAGCATAACTATAATTTTCATCACTAACAATTCCTATCACTTAATAACTTTATTAGCATAAACGTAAATTTTATTACCATAAATTATATATATACATAATTTGAAAGAGAGAATTATCAATGACTTATAATTAATTTTTGTCGATACGTATTTAATTTAGTAAAAACCAAAATGTAAGAAAGAAGCTTCCCACGGAATTTTCGTGGAAATATTTTGGTAGATAAATTATAAATATCATTCCTACGAAATTTCCGTCAAAAATTCTACACATTCAACGCAATTAACCAATTTATACGATCAACACTATATACAATCAACCCAAACAATAAAATTTTAATATTAAAGACGAATAAATAAATAAAATAATTCTAACCTTTTTAAGTTAAATGATAAATAATACGCCGAAGATGAGAGAGGTCAGTGATGTCGCCAGTCGTTGCGCTGATGTCGTCAGAGATGGTGGCTTGAGAAGAGAGAGACAGATCGAGAGGACAGAGAGAGAGAGGATAAGGTTGGTAGGGCCGTTGTGTCGCTACTTCTGCTGTCGTCGGTCCTTGCGCTGCTGTCGCCTAAGATTAGCGAGGGATATTGCCGGAGATGAGAGGGCCGAAGAAGAGTGACAGATCAAGAGAACAAAGAGAGACAACATATGGTTGGTAGGGCCGTTGTGTCGCTGTGGAAAAAACCATTATCTTAAAGATAAGGATACGTTCCGACGGAAATTGTGACAGAGTTTCTATCGGAATGCTGTAAAGTGAAACGTTGTGTTTCACTTTTTCGACGGAAACTCCGTCATAATTTCTGTCAAAACTCCATTAAAGGAAACACACCATTTTAATTTTTTGATGGAAACTCCATCATAATTTTAAACGACACTGTTTCAATAGTATTCATTTTTCTTCAAAACGACGTCATTTTTATTGTATATTTTTCCCCTTCCTTAAAACAACGCCGTTTTGATGGTGTTTAAATAAATTATGTATTTTCTAATAAATATATATTTTTTTAAATTTTTTACGGTAATTAAATAAGACGATTACATATAATTACACACTTTAGTTAATTATAATGTGTTTAACAACGAAGTCATCCTACATAATCTGCATCGTCGTCGTCATCATCCGTACTGCTAGAATCGAATCTGTCATCATCAACCTCAATATCCTCATCAACTTCTATGTCATTAGTCGGTATAAGATCATTAGGTTGAACTTCTTTATATTGGCTGGAGCCTACGAGGACAGACCGAATGCCATTCCTTATAATAGACACTGGAGTAGGCGGATTAACTGATTCCATTTGGAAACTTCATCAATATCATCAGATTCAGTAGCCTCCGTAATCTGAATTGTACTTCGGGGAGTTATGTTGCACACTACCAACCATCCTTGTGTCTCCCTTGGCATTGAAGGGTATGTAACATACCAAATTTGTTGACATTGCTAAGCATATACGAATGGATTTGTATCCATCCACTTATCCTTCCAAACCTCAATGATGTTATGGGTTGGGTCTACCTTAACAGTGTCAAACCAATCACATTTGAACAATACAACTTTATTTCCCATGCCAGCGTAGGGAATTTCCAAGATCTCTCTTATAATGCCAAAGTAGTCTCGGTCAAGCTCATTGTAACATCCACCTTTCACACAAACACCACTATTTTAAGATTTTCTCCCACCTCCATAACTCAATGTGTGAAACTTGTAACCATTCACTAGATACCCGTTGTGCGATGTTACTTATTGCGAATGCCCGAGACTTAAATCGTGTATATCCTTGCTCACATATTTAACCTTAAAGGAATTAGAAGAAGATATTAAAGGAAATCTTATGTGCTTACAATAAACTTAATTTATGTATAATGCTCACATGATTTGGGAGCCATCTTACTAGTTCGGCATTACGGGCACGCTCGATATCAAGATCATTGATCCATGGGTTTTCTCGTCGCTTCTCTTGGTAGTATTGCCTGGGAGAAGAGAGAACTATCTTAAATCACCCTTATACGAACGTGTAATTTGAAAGGGATTGCTCGTGTACATACTCAATGAATGGTTTGATTGCATCATAATTAATCAAAATGTAGAGCGCGACTTGGTTTTGATCCTCATCTATCAACCACTTCCTTATCCCGGACCCACATAATGGTTCACCAATTTTGTAAAATATGCTCAAACCTTCGGTCCTTTGGATTTTTCCATCATCATCATTTCTAGGCATGCAGTTGAGGTTGGTGGGGACATCAAATCCGAAATAGATGGAACAAAAGCCTCCGCAATTGATCCCTCGATTGCGGCCCTATACTTGAAATTTTTTTTAAAGATCGTGTAATAGCCTGAGAAGTGAAGACATAATAAGCTTTTATAACATGATAAAAAATTCAAATTCAATGACATAATATACGTATTACCTATCATATGGGTACATCCAACGAAATTGTACGGGCCTACCGATCTTTGCCTCATAAGTAAGTGGATCAGTATATGCTCCATTGAGTCAAAGAATGCTGGGGGGGAATTTGTTCAAGCTTGCAAATGGTCTTAACTATGTTCTTCTCCCACACCTCCATGTCCTCAACCCTTATAGTCTAGGAGCATAAATCCTGAAACATATGAGATAACTCAGTTATTGCTTCCCACACAGGTGTTGGGACCATACCACAAAGTGCGATTGGTAACACTCATTGCATGAACACATGACAATTATGACTCTTCATGGAGTAGAATTGGCTCGTCTGAAGGTTCACTAGCCGCCTAAGATTTGATGCATACTCATCAGGGAACTTCAATGTCTGCAGCTACTCATAAAATTATTGTCTTTGTTGGCTTGATAAAGCGTTCGTTGCCTTAGGCTTAACCACCTTATTACCACTACAAGAAGTTTTTAAGTGCAAGTTTGGTCGGCTACAGATTTCAAGCAAGTCCAATGGAGCATCCGCATTATCTTTTATCTTCCCTAGAACATCCATCATTGTGTAGAAGATGTTATCAAACACATTCTTCCTAATATGCATCACGTTCAAATTATGACGAATTAGATTATAAGGCGATTCCCCAAATATACTCCGTTTGAACCAATGATGTGTTTTGCCATAACCAGGCATTACATTACATGAATGTCTTCCATAAACATATTCCGGTAGCGCGGCTACCTCTTCCCACACTTCCTCACAACTTTTAAAATAAGGCGGGGGCCTTTCATCGATTTTATTCCTTATAAAACTATTTTCTCTAAAATGATACTCGTGGTTAGGAGGGAGAAATCGTTGATGACAATCAAACCAGCTAGCCTTTTTAATATGATTAAGTCCAAATCCTTTTGTGTGTTGTCCGCAATATGGACATGCCAAATACCCTTTCATGCTCCACCCTGACAGCGTCACGTATGCAGGAAAGTCTGAGATTGTCCACATAAGTGCAGCTCGTAGTTAGAAGTTTTGTTTTCTTGTAGCATCATATATGCAAACACCATTCTCCCGTAGCACTTTCAACTCATCGATAAGTGGTCGTAGAAACATATCAAGATTTTTTCTAGGACTGTTAGGACTGGGAATAATCATTGACAACATGGTGTAAGGTTGTTTTATTATCATCCATAGTGGAAGATTTAAAACAAATATCATTACTGGCCAACATGAGTATGGTCTTGCTCCTGGACTAAATGGATTAAACTTATCTCTGCATAATGATAGCCTCACTTTTCTGGAATCACTTGCGAAATCTATATGAATACGATCAAAATTTTTCCACACCTCAGTATGTGATGGGTGAGTCATAGACCCAAGTTCAGGATTAGAGTTGGCATGCCACACCATATCTTGGCCGGTCTTGGGGGACATGAAAAGCCTCTTAAGTCTCGGTATTAGGGACATGTAACGAAGAACCTTGAATGGCTTTGGTTTCTCCCTAGTCACACTTGAATTGCTTAGCTTGTACCGTGCTTGCCGAAAAATACGACAATGGTCTAGCTTTTCGTATTAATCGTAATACAACATGCAATCATTCTTGCAAACATGAATGTGTTGATAGCCAAGGCCCAAGGCTCGCATCACCTTCTTGGGGCCTCCAAAGTTCGTTGGCAAATTATGCTCGAGTGGCAACATCTTAGTAAAAGCATCGACTAACTTATTGTAGTAACCTTCACTCATGTTTGTGTTGGACTTGCCGGCTAAAATTTCTACCACAACTGACAAAGTACTGTAACTCTCGCATCCATCCCACAAGGGCTGGTTTATAGCATCCAGTAGTCTGTAAAATCTAGCCATTTCAAGATTAGGAGGTTCCTCATGAGGTTCATCACGTTCCTCTACTGGTTCTTCTGACCAGTCAAATTTACCGTGCATTACATCTTGCACCATGTTCATCATTGGATTTACATTTTCATGGTTTGAAGAGCCTCCGGCGAGGAACTCACTAATGCTTGGGCTTTCACCCCCACTTCTAGTATGAAGTACAGGAGATTCACCATGAAAGTGTCATGTTGTGTACCAAGGCACAAAGCCTTTGTGAAATAGATGCGTGTGTATGACTTCCGCATATTGGTATTTTACATTTTGACACTTGGTGCATGGGTATCTAATTCTTCCTTCGTCAACCCATTCAGGATATGCACAGGCAAAGTTAAGAAATGAGTTCACTCCTTCCATAAACTCTTCTCGATAAGTACTGGTTTTATGCTTACGATTGTACATCTATGTCCGATCAGACAAGGTCATTTTGTTTTGTATTAAGAACCAAACATTATTTTATATATATATTCAAAGTTTTATTATGATAAAAGGGGTTCATGGGTGATTACAAGGTTATGTTTTTCAAGGTATGAAGTCGTCGATGATACTATAAATTGCTATATTTATAAAAATGAGGAGTTCATGGGTAGTTACATGGTTTTGTTTTTTAAGGCATGAAGTCGCCCATGATACTATAAATTGCTATATTTATAAAAATGAGGGGTTCATGGGTGGTTACATGGTTTTATTTTTCAAGGCATGAAGTCATCTATGATAGTATAAATTGCATTATTGATGAATTAACTATATGAAGGAGTCTTATGTACTCGCTGCATGTGTCACTGAGGTCATGCCTGAAATGTTCCTTTGTCATCCCAAGTTATTGGGAAGGCTCTCATCAACTGTTACAAGAAGAAATGCAGAATCTAATTTGTACAATCAACTCAAACAACTATAAATTGCTTTATTTATGAGAATAAGGGGTTCATGGGTGATTACATGGTTTTGATTTTCAAGACATGAAGTTGTCCATGATACTAGAAATTAAATTATTTATGAAAAGGGTAGGTTCATGGGTGATTGTCTTATAAAGTTAATTTTTTTCATAAATAAGTTCATCCTCACTTCCTATAACACGCTGGTGAGCTCCTTCCCTACCTTTACATGTCAAAGATTCTCTCAGGCTCACCTGAAGGAGTCCTAGTAATCATTGCATCCTTCACTGAGGTCATGCCTGATCCATCAGCTCCCTGACTTCTCCTACCATTGATGTCATTTTTGGCTTTTAATGGTTCTTCTGACTCTTCTCTTCACATTTTTAGTGTCTAAAATTGACTTTGAACCTTTTGCATCGACCGTATAAAAGTCCATAATGATATGGGTGGTAGGAATATTAAGGGACTTTCAGGATCCGGCATAACCTCTATGAAGGAGTGGACGATCGAGTGCAAGGACCCTAGAAACACTAGAGAGGCTAAAAGAGTCTTTGCCATGCCAAGGTGTAGGAAGGAGCTTATCAGCTATTACAGGAAGCGAGGCAGAATCTACCCAATCATGAAGCATCAAGTGTTCTTGTGCATTTAACTAGCTAGCATTCCAGCTGCAACTACTAAAAGTTGTTTAATTAAGAACAAATGTATGTGTCATATATTATGTGATGGCCAATTTTCTACATATATCAGATTACTTATCTGCATTAGTTCAGAGGAAATTGCTCTTTTGTAATTCGATCCCTCATACATTTTCATTACCATATTTTTTTTCTTAATTAATTCACTAAGTTATTCCCATAAAAAAATTGTTATGCCCATAAAATTGTCATTTACAATTGGTAATTCACTTAAATATGCATTTTATTACTGTAATTTCTTAAGTTAGTTAATTAATTTGCTTAAGATCGAATACATTTTACTACCGCACAATAATACATTTTTTTATCGTACTCAACCAATTTATACAATCAATTCAAACAATACAATCAACTCATGACAACCAAAATAATGAGAATTTTTATATTAAGAGCGGTGTTATTATTAATTAAAAAATAATACTAATTCCTTTTCAAGTTGAATGGGGATTAATGCATCGAATTATGAATCAGTACTCGAACAGACAAATTGATTTTTTGAGTATACTTATAAACAATTATATATTAATTTTAAAAGAAATAAAATAAATCAGAAATTTAACCTCATCGAGGTTGTTGTCGTCGCCGGATTAATGCATCGAATTATAAATCACACTACTCAAACAAAGAAATTGATTTTAATTAATATAATTAATTATATATAACCAATTATTAAAAAACATCAGAAATATATAATTCGATGTTGTCGTCACCGACCGGAGAGCGCGTGAGCTGCTGCTGCCGCCAGTGGTGTGTGCCATTCACCGGAGATGAAAGAGAGAGAGAGAAGAGGAGAGAGAGAGAAGAGGATGACTTGCAGCGCGATCCGCAGGTATAAGGACCTTTTTTTGACGGAGTTTTCGATAGAATTTCTGACGGTCTTTTCGATGGAATTCCATCAAAAATTTGTTTAGTGAAACAATGCATTTCAATGTTGCAATGGAAATTCATTCGAAAACTCGGTCAAATTTTTTTTTTCGATTGACATTCGGTCTGAAAAATTTCCCGACGCGTTGTTTTGTCGCTATAAGTTCTCCCAAAAAATTGGAACTGGACATCAATTATACCTTCGATATCTCTTAAGGTATAACGGTATTAAAGGGGTATGTAGATGTCCAATGTTATCCTATGTCCCGGTAGGGACACTATGTTTTTGCTGCCTCTATGAATATAAAGGCTTGTTGAAAGCGTTTCACAAGCGATATGGTATTTTCCGTCTCCCTTGTCCATTTTTGACGGAATTTCGTAAAAAAGTCGTGTAGTGAAACAGTGTATTTCACGGTTGAAAACTCGGTCAGAAAATGTTTTTTTCCTATGGACATTTAGTCGGAAAAATTTCCTAATGCATTGTTTCGTCGCTATAGGTTGTCCTAAAAAATTGGATCTGGACATTAATTATGCCTCCGATATCGAAGACCTCAATACAGTCATATGTTGGCGGGGTCGATATAAATGACATAATTGATGTTCACTTTCAATTTTATCAGATGTCCCTGAAGGGACACTGTGTCTTTGCCACCTCTATGTATATAAAGGCTTGTTTTGGGCCTTTCACAAGCAATGTGGTATTTCCCCTTCTCCATTGTCCATTTCTGACAGAATTTGCAATGGAGGGTAGTCGGAAATCCAGTGTGTGAATCACTGTGTTTCACCGTTTCAACGGATCAGTTTTATTATTTCCGACGAACTTTCGGTAAAAAAAAACGCATTGCGTCATCATTATAGGTTTATGTTTGTCTCTATAGGTTCTCGATGTCGAAAAGTCATTGTTTTCATTGTTTAAAAGCCAATATATTTATTCAATCTTGGGAAGCAAATCTCATTATGGAAAATCAACAAAGTTGCAGGTGCACCAAGTCCTGTTATGTCATTCTTCTAGGGAATTATTAGAAGAGATCGAGAGAAACCTGAATGAGTTCCATAAGAAAGTGAACATCTTTGATATAAAGCTCAAAATAAAAACTAGTGAGAGCATGATGGAGGTTTTGTGTCAATGGATTACATTCTTCTATGTCTATAGAGAACTTCCTCCTCCTTATCTCCTCAATATGAACTGTCTCAACTATAGTTTTCACTTTGTTCTTTCAGTATCCTCATTATTGATATAACCTTGTGAAAAGGCAAGTTTTTGTTTCTTTGAACATGCTCTTCTGCTTTATACTGTGTGGGATATATGTAATCACAATATTTCCAGCTTGACATCTAGTGGTTTTAGCTGTGGAAGAAAAAGTTAAGGCCTTTAGGTAAATTTCTAATTATTATTATTATTATTATTATTATTATTAATATTATTATTATTATTATTATTATTATTATATATTCTAGTTGTGTTTGATTCTCTATCAACCTTTACTGGTTCTATTATAACCAAACCAGTACATTGCTTTGCAACTCAAATGATTAACCTTTGACACATCGTGGTTTCTCAATGGAATACGGTGCATGAGGTCTAATCGGCATTACTTGTTCATTGTGTCTCAACAAATGACTCTAACTACATTGCTCATTAAAAAACTGAATTAGAGATTGTAGTGGATGAATAGTAATGGATATTCGTTCCAACTTTATAATTTTCCATTTATAATACTAGGTTTCTTTAAAAATTGAGGAGAACTAATAAAATGTGGAAAAGAAATGTTTCACCTATTGAGACAAAAGAAACTCGTCACAATAAGTATGAATATCATCGCTAAAACTACAAATATCGTCGTTATATTCTTTATTAAAATGGTACATTTCACCGTTTTGACAGACATTCGATCGAAAATTCCGTCGCAAATAATATTATACTTTTGTGACAGAGAATTCCGTCGAAATAAAGTCTTTCCCTTTTTCGACAGAAACTTCCGTAGCAAATGTACACTTTTTCCGACCGAATTCACCGTCAAAACGTTTCTGACGGATAACTCGATCGGAAACCTCTCGCGGGAATATTTGGCACCATACTTCTACCTAGCAGACTTTCCCTCGAAAAATATTTTTCGATGGAAGCACTCGGTCAGAAATATATCGCGGAAATATTTGGCGTCATATTTCTACCTGACACTAACATTTTGCGACGAAATATTCCGTCATAAATGCTGATACTTTCTATCGCTACTATTTTTTTATAAGAATTTTTTTTCGACGGACTTGTTTCCGTCGGAAATAAGTAGTTTTTTTGTAGTGAAATACTCCATATATTTACTCAATACTCTAAACCTCAAACTCCAACCCACAACTGATATGGACGCTCATTAGTTCTAACTCTCAAACTTCATACACTAAGCCCTAAACTTCATAACCCTTGGCTGAGCCCATGCCCGAGCCCTTGGCCGAGCCGTTCGCCGAGCCCTTGGCCAAGCCCATCTTCATTACTGCCAAGGCCAAGCTTCTCAAGCCCCTTTGTCTAAGGGTGTAAGGGTATTATCCCTTATATTAGGCTCTTAGTATAAATAGTGAGCAATAGGCTCACTTTAGACCTGTCTTTAATTTAATTGCGAGTTTATCTCCTTTCAAGACCAATTAGTTGGCTTTGCCTTAGGGCGGGTTGATCATTACATGGTCAAGTAAAGGTGAGCATGATTAAGAGATCCTTGTAATCACTTGAATACGAGTTTAATATATTGTTGTTCATCAAAACACTCTCCTTTTCATCCATTAATCCGCTGCACCATCCGCACTCCTTCTAGCGACGTTATCTTCTCCATTGAACACTATCTAAACACCATACATCCTTGTGTTTACCACCTCCCAAATGAGACTAGATCCATTCAAGCTCAAGAACACAGTTTCATCCCTCAAGAGAAGCCGAGATGTTATCAACAAAGTAAAGGGTAAAAGGTAAAAACCCAGACTTTAATGTTTTAATTAATCACCTCCTAAATTATTTATTTGTTTAATAATCCCTAGATTTATATATTTTTATTTAATTACCCGACCCCACTGTTAAAAATAGCTTACGTGCCATGAACTCCGTTAAAGAAAATTGACATGCCAGTGAAGGAGTACATGACACGTAAGCTATCTATGACGTTATAATCATCTATTTCGTTGTATAATAGGCAAAAAAAAAACTTAATTAATCTCACATACTATTTAGCACAATCATATATATACGTATATATATATAAGTATTGCTATGCGATATATATAAAGGAAAATAAATATACGTTTACTAAAGAAAAAAACATGCTAAAAAAAATTATTTATGGAGAAATATTTGCTCATTAATATAGTAGATTAGGAAATTGTCCTTGCTAATGCTAACTAATGCGTTTCTTGAAAGTCTAAATAGATTTACATTCTTTTTACATATATTGGTGCATAAAATATAAGCTCATGTTGAGAATAAAGAACCAGTGATAATTATTAAAAAAAAATATTTATTTTTATTAGTATCAATTATGTAATTTCATTTTTGTTAAAAGTATTGGGTTTATTATTAAGATAAATAAAATGAGAAATGGAAGGATTTATTTGCTAAATTAGTGCAAATCCACATTCTCAACGTTTTCAAAATTTATTTTAAAAACTCACAATTTTTTCTTTCCAAATTGGCATAAAAATTACTTTTAAAATAGGTAACAACTAAAAAAAACTCTCCTGAATTTTAATGTTTTAATTAATCACCCCATGGACTATTTGTTTATTCAATGAACCCCTAAACTTTTCGCTGACGTGTCAACTTTTTTTAATAGAGTTTATAACACGTAAGTTATTTTTAACAGTGGTGGTAATTAAACAAAAACATACAAGTTCTTTAAAAGAATCCTTAAATAAACAAATAGTCATCGGGTGATTAATTAAAACATTAAATTTCAAAATTTCTTTTAACATTATAACAATTTAGAATCATTATAGGGGATTGAGCTCCTTTAATTTTTCCTTTAATATAACTAGTCATGTTAGAGGAATCTGAACTGTTCAATAAAATTGGACCGATGAAATTAAAAATATTATTGACTCTTTCAAAGTCCGATTAAAACAAAAAACTCATGTGTGACTTTTCAAATTCCAGAACAAACGACTTGTAAAAGTCATCGTATCGTCAAAGTCTTGTCTTCTGACCAGATCAAAATAAAAACTCATGTGTGACTTTTCCAATTCCAGAACAAATGATATGTGATGAATGACGTTTTCAATTCATTGACCCCAAGTCATCGTTTCCTCTGAGACTTATCACTTCTCCATGTACATAAATAACATCACAAGAAAGCTTAATTTTGAGTCCAATATTTAAAAATATTCAATCAATATAACAACACAAGATCATGGCCAGTTTCGGAACAACACAGAGGCCAACCACCATCTCTTCAACAACATCTGATTCTGATCAGCCCTACGAGCCAAAGCAGGATTCAACCTCCAAGATACGGTATGACTCGATCCGCCCCGAATTCAATCTTGTATGCCCTTTCAACATCCCTTCAACACCAGAAGCAGCCGCGGCTAGAATCATCAAGAATTTGTCTCATTTCGCATTGTATTACGCTCATTTCTTATGGATTATACTCTTGATTACCCTCATCCCACAACGTAAGGTCTCTCTCATATGTCTAGTGATTACGACATATGTAGCGTCGCTTTACATGTTACTGTTACGTGCTCTGCCTTTGCTCCACAGGTTTCTTGATAAGCGAATTGTCCTGACTTTGTTGGCTCTAGTTACCATGGTCGAGCTCATCTTCACCAACGCTGCGATCCATCTTTTTGTGACCTTAGCAGCTGCAACGCCCTTAGTTCTGCTCCATGCCGTTCTGTGGATTAGAGAGGACGAGGAGATCACTAATGATGACGCAGAGGTTCTGCTTCCAGTTGTAGCTGATCAGTCAACAGCCATGGTCTGAATTCTTCTTAAATTTGAATATTTTTCTTTCCGACAAATTTATGGGATATTTAAGAAGATCACGAAGTTAGTGCTAGACCAAATCAAGCAGTATGTTTGATGAATTTGGACAAAAAAAAGTGCTTTTGGTTTTCGTTTTTCATCAATTTTTGTACTATTTCAGGACCTCTTGGTTGTTACATTATATATATAGATGGGCAACATGTGTGGCTGAGCAAGTCAATTTGTATTTTACAGCACTTGTTTAGTTATTAATCATACTTGCATTGCCAGAGTTGCAAGTTTCAGGCATGAATTGCAAAAGGGTAAGTTTGGTAGCGTATGTCACACCATGCACTTAAAACTCTGCCCCCTTCTTCTTTACCATCACAGAGGCTTAGAAGTTCATGAATTGCGCCATCAAGACAGATCATACAATAAGCTATTGAAAGATCCCTAGTGCATTGAGCCATACCATACACTTTCTTGGATTCATCTTTACCTGATAGCTCCATCTCTCCGAACGCGTAAAATTTGGGCGTCAGAATTGTTTCATTAGCTATTCTGCCAAGCAACATCTTTTGCTTTCTGATTCAGTGTATGGGGGTCACTAACATTTTGCGCGTTGGGCAAGCAGGTGCTGCTGTGAGTGTCGACATGGCCGTAGGATTGGTCGTTAGAGTACCTTAAAATGCAGTAATCAAACAAAATGATGCCGGTTTCGGTATATGGACAGGATTTGAGAATTAGAGTGCTTGCTTCTGCAACACAGGATCTGCATTGTTTGGTTGACGCATCAGCTCTGCACATAGCTAACCCGTAGGCTTCGTTTGGGGTCTGACCGATTGAGCCAACCCCAAAACCTGTGGGCGGAACTGAATAGGTGAGGTAGGTCATGAGTTCGTTCACGTTTGCTTTGTAGGGAGTGCTGGGAGTGAAGTCTTGAGGGCTTGAACAGGTTTGGTAGAGAAGTTCAGCTGCAAGAACTGTTTGGATCAGGATGAGCGTGAAGGTTAGGAAATAGAAAGATGAAGATAATCTTGAGAAGGACATGGTCATATACAATAGGAAAGACAGAAGATAATCTTCAGGGATAAATGGAAGTTAAAGTTTATATATTGATGGATTTTGCAGCATATATATATATTACCCAAATTAATTATTTTATTACAACATCTAAATATACATGTGGGTTAGCTGAGTTTCCTAAGACTATTCAAGGTGCTTTCAAGTTTCAAATGAGGAGCATCCATTAAGGTTGTGCATCCGTATCGGTGACTCGTGACCGTCTCTATTTTATTATTGACATAGGATGTACCAGTCTTAGTTAAAATATCAGTTTCGATTGACATTTCAAAATTTTATTTTTTATATATTTATATATACAAATACATATGAATTTACAAACATTCAACTCACTTATGATATATTTTGTAGTATTGGATGGAACGTATCGTCCATACAGGCCAGTATTTGACCGATATGACTGATATAAATCAAGATAGAGACCGAAATAGTATAACATATTTTTTATTTCGTTTTTCTATTAAGATGGGACATACTGACTATATCGACCGGTATGATATGAGATGGATAACATTCTTATTGATAACTCATTTGGTATTTTCCCTTTTATCAAACCAATGTAGACATTTGGTTTTTTGTTACGTTGTAGCTTTACGAGCATTGGTGATATCTTGGATCTATCTTTTTGCTTAGTTAGAAACGCAAGTCTTTTGGAATTTGCGTTTCATGTGCCTTTCTTCGTTTTCTTTATTGCACAATCTTGGCCTACACCCAAACATGCAAAACAAATTAGATCCATTATCAATTTTAATTTTCTTACTACTTTTGCAGCCTTCTTTTTTGCTCTTTGATCCAACCTAAAATTCGGGTTAAGAATAAATAATTTTTTTACCATTCAATTTCAATTAATGCTTGTATTAACTGCTAATTAAGAAAGACAACTTGTTAATACAGCTCATCCATACTAAATATATACTATCTAATTAATGTCAAGAAAGTTTTGTTATGATTCCATGAGTTGCTCTTAGAAGACCACTCCTAGTCCTACGCCCTATACAGTCAAAGAATTTAGAGTTTTAGTAATTAAAAAGATATAACGTGTTTACTTTTTAACGTGGATATCCGTCTCCTTTTATGAGTGAAAGTAGAAGAATTTGGGAAGAACTATATTTTTTCCCCCTAGCATTCACAGAGGTTCCATTAATGATCTCTCTCACTTGTGCAAAAAATAAATAAAAGTAATACTCCCTCAGTCCTTTTTTAATGGACGCGAGGGAGTGAAGCTCGGTGTTTAAGGCAATTTGTCAGCCTCTCGTCCACGTGTCAGCCGCTGGTACCTTCTTCTTTCTTTTCTCTCTCTTTTCTTTCTTTTTTTCTCTTTTCTTTCTTTCTCCCTTTGTCCGAAAAAATACTCCCTCTATCATGGTTTCCTATTCTCACCTCCGCCACAGAAAGGAGCGGACGGACGTCTCGAGTCGGGAGCTGGTGGAACGGACCCATTCCGACCAGCCACGAGCCTCCACGCGCTGCCTAAGCTCGCGCCACTCCGGCCACGCGCCGTCACCCTTGTTCTGCTCGCCTCGTCATTTCCAGCAAGAATCTATGCTCGTCGCGCCATTCCGACCAGCCAAACTTGTTTTATTTTTGATTTGAAATCGGAGGAGGAAAGATGAAAGAGAAAACCTTTTCCTGCTTTTGCTGACACCTTCTTTTCCATGTTTTTCAACAAATTTCAAATGTGGTCCTTTAAGTTTTTCGTTTCCCTTTTTTGCCTTATATGACGCGTAGCTCAGCATGAAAATGACGGGTCGTTTGAGGGTATTTTTGTCAGAACACCAACGAAGTGGACACAATTGAAATCGCGTCAGTTAAAAATGGACAACGTTTTTTCCCTAAAACGTCCATTAAACCTGGACAAAGGGAGTAGTAAGGATCTTGACAACCTTCTCTTACTAATAACTAGTTGTATAACCGCACGCCATACGGGTGTATTATTTTTTTAGTGTTACTAATTAAATTTTACAATATATAATATTATACAAAAGGAAAATATTCTTAGTATGGTACAATGATAAGCTTTGAATTTTTTAATTTTATTTTATTATTAAGCTTTATATATATTTATGCAATATAATTGTAATTAAAAATGATAAATTATAATAATACAAAATAAATAAATAATTTATAAATGAAATTTTTTTACGAAAATATTTAAAAATATTATTAATTTTTTAAATGATATTAGAATTAGTTAAATAGTAACTAATGCAATAATATTCATTAATAATCTACATAAACTATCAGATATCATTAAATTTTCATATGAGGCAACTATTAGGCCTCAGAATAATGGGCCTAAATTCCCAAAATCCAATACGTCAGTTATATATGGACTGCGCACTCAGCCCATAACTTACATACAAATCGCGCTTCATGACTCTATTTAGTAAATAACAATATCCTCGAAAAGGAACATCTTTCCTTCCAAGGTTAATTCCCTCGTTTTATCGATTAGTAAGTAAGCTCTTTCCTTACAAGTTCTACTTCTAGTAGGATTGAAAATAATTACCTTTATTACATAATTAAGAAAAATAATTAAATCTCATAATACTACTCCGACTTCATGTAGAGGTCTTTAAACTCCTAAATCTCCTAACATATTTGGTACTCCAAACCCTAGCTATTAAAGGGTATAGATATAGTTTTAAGGAAGTATATTGAATAACTCCAATCTCCTAACTTTACTCTATTATTTAACTATCTTGCAAACCATAGCCACCTCTCCATCTCTTTCTCCTTCTCCTTCATCTTACTTGTTATTTCTATAGAGAAAAACTGACTTGATCGTCGGAGGGTTTCCCCCGGGCTCACACCTCGAGGTTATTGCAGGTTTCCAGATCGGTCCTACGACTGACCCGTCTCTAGCTAGTAGGTCTACTCACAGCCCACTCAGGTTCAAATTTGGTGGAGACAAACGCAGTTTGGTTGTTTGTTTAAAATTATTTGTGCATGACAGGTGGCTCGCAAGGAGAGGTACACACGTAATAATTTCATTTTCTAATTTTTAAAGAATTTCGACAAAAATTCCATCGAAATAATTAGCTACAGAGGTATGCGTCACAAACAGAAGCTTTCCATTGGTGATGGACAGTTTTTTTTATAATGTCTACCCGCTTCCAGTTCGACTATAAGAGTTTTGTACATCTTGTTCAGCCAAAATATAAGTACTAAAAAGTTCATCGCTAAGGCCCACCAATTTTAAATTCAACTCGAGGATTTACCTAGTGCCAACCACATCAAAAACTCATTCCCAGGGGGCCACCAAACCAACGTCTTTGTTACCACTTGTTGGAAAAAGTACTATCTCTTAATCGAACCATCGTCTTTGAAGTATCTTTTTGTTCATGAGATGTTTGAGTTAAACTGAAAATTAGGGAAGTAAGGTATTTTCCATTAAGTAATATTGACTTTTAGCCTATGTATGGGAAGAAGAATTAGAGTGGAAAGGAAGGGAAGGGAGAGGAAATTTTTAAAATTTCTCTTGTATGGTAAAAAAAAGTGCAAGGGAATCAAAGGGAAAGCAAGGGAATACGGGGGAAATAAATTGTAAAAATTTCCCTCCTGGCCCACAAAAAAATTCCTCCCACAAGTGGGAGGAAAAGGGAGGAAATTAGAGACAAAAGATATTATTTCCATAAATACCCTCTTTCTTTTCTTTCTCCACCATCATCAAACCCCGTCACTCTCTCCTCCTCACCTTCGCCTTAACCAACTCGGTAAGCTCATCCTCATTCCATCTCGGATTTAGTTAAATACCATATGCTTTGCAGGTGTATAAGCCAAGTGAGGATAGTCGTGTGCTTGCAATTTGCGGTCCTCTAAACCATTTGTTACATTTTGTTTGTGGTGGGGATGGGCTGGTTGCTGCTCGTCATTTGTTTCATTTTGGATACAAACCATTTGATTGTTATCCAAAGCGTACCCCTAAACCACTTTACAGTGGTTTGGTTACTTAGGTATGATATGTTGCATACTGCATAGGTTGGAAGGCTATCGTGAGTTTTTGAACATATATTTGGACTTTGACAATCTGGTTCAATTGGCAACATTTTGGTAGTGATTCTTTGTTGACAATAAGGATAAAGTAGTAAAAATAATTAAATTTCCTTTCCTTTCCATCCATGTTGCCATACACAAATATTAAAATTTCCTTCCTTTTCCCTTATATATAAAAGATGCAGCCATATAAGAGAATTTTTCTACAAATTCCCTTCCTCTCCTTTCCTTTCCTTTCCCTAGTTAAACTTCCCCTCTTTTCCTTCGTGCACTTTAGTTCCTAAGCAATTCATAAATTAATTAGCAATTGGTAGCTTACAGGTAAGTAAAGCAGATTGCAGTGGCAATAAGTGAAATAACGTACCTATGACAAAATATTTTGTTGTCATCAATTTGTTCTCTTTTTCCATGTGACTTCACTGGATGCGTATTCATTTAAATTTTCGGTGAAATATTTTTTGTCGCCGGTGGCTGCAAGTTTTCAATTTGCACATAAAGGACATTTACAAAAGTGGTAAGACAGGTGAACGAGCTTTATTATTTTCAAACAACCTCTTTGCACTTTGTCACTTCTGTATATATATAAGAAAGCCGTCATCGCCACGTATTATGCTACTAGCTAGCCTCCTACTGTGCATTTTGATTGACTAAATTTTGTCCCTCAAATATAATTCATGATTTTAAAACTTAAGTTTAAAATCCTTAAGCCATTTAATTATTGTAGTTAAACTAGTTATAACATGATATATTTTTATTATAATATGATTTAAATTTATTTTGTAGTTATTTTACTTTAAGAAATTACATTTAAAATCCAATACGTATGTGACTCATTTATTTTTATTTTTTGAAAGTAGAAATATCATTACGTCAAATCATTCGGAACAAAAGATGCGATAATTAGGGCATACCCTTAACTAAACATATTCCAAATTGAAAATTAATGTGATGAGCAAACAAATCTGCTCACCACGTGTTAGGATTGTGCTCATAAAGGGCTCCCCGGGGCCATACTTTAGCCCGGAGTGAGGGATTTGTCAGGGGGATCCTCTCTCACCGTACCTCTTCATCCCGTGTGCTGAAACGTTGTTTGCAATGCTTAAGGCGGCGGTGGAACCAAAAGCTTTAAAGGGATTTAAGATTTGTAGTAAGGCCTCGGTAATTAGCCATTTGTTCTATACAGATGACAACCTTATTTTCTATCATGCCTTTGAGCAAGATGCTAGGACTGTTTCGGTTATCCTGAAGCAATATGAGATTGCCTCAAGCTAGAAGGTAAACATAGACAAGTCTGAAGAATCTTTCAGTCTTAATGTGGATAGTAGAGTTAGGGATCTTGTTAGAGTCCAACTGGAAGTTAAGGTGGTGGTGTTAGATTTCGCTCAAACAAGCAGCGAAAGACAATAGACAGAAACCTAATCCAGAAATCATGCAACCGAATAGAATGTATGAAAATAAAGAAACGAACCATGTACCTTGCGCTTGGAAACCAAAACCTTGCTTCTTCAATGAAATTCGGCCACTAGAGCTTTAATTGAATCAATAGATGTTGCATTGATGAGATGAACACCCTTTATTGGAATCCACACCAATGAACCAAAATCTAACATATTATAGTGTGCTAGCACCAAGAGAAAAGAGAGTATGTGTAACTCTTTCGCTTTTCTCTATTACATTTCTAATGATGCATTTTTCTTAATGAAAACGGCTTGCTTCCTTTTTCTTTTATATATATATATATTAGGGTTTCACTTGTTGTTAGTTATTTAAAATATATCTTAATATATAATAAAATAACTGAAATCCTTAATTAATATATATCAAATAATATCTTAATAAAATTGCACCTAGTATTTATTTACCTCCTTTAATAATTACTATTTATTATTTTGATCCAATTGGTTAGTTTTTCGGGTACAAGACTAACAATTTCCTAATTTCCCTCAAACTTACACCAATATCAAAAGAGTTAATGCATCTATCTTTAGCTCATTGTAATATGCGACCCTATAGGTTCATCTAACGTTGGCAGTAGAACAACACATTTTTCTACAAGTCATAAGCGGCCTCTAGCAAGATGTTATGACTACCTAAGTTAAATGAAGGTCGATTGATTTGATTCAACCTCTCGTAGCTCAATGCTATAATCCTTTTGTCATACGATATCTTGATTGAACATAAGGCACGGTACTTATCACCCTTAATCAATTTAATCATTTTTACTCGATCTCTAAGTAAACTGATAAGACAAATGACATTGATCACTTTTATCAAATTCATTTGATCACGGCCATACATTTCACAGTCTTACTTATTGAGAGCCCCAAAAATATCTCTCTCTCAAAAGAGAGGGATAAATTCCATCTTGATCAAACATTTTCTCTGCATAGGTCATAATATGCCCAATCTAAATCTTTATAATTGTTTAGTTAAAGACAATGTATGATTAAGTTAAAGCATATTATTCCTTATGTAGGAATCTATGATGATCTCAGATCTGAGGATTCAATAACATATCTACTATGATAATTACTTATGATATTAATCCATGTAGTAATTTCAGAGTGGGTTGGTCTAATACCTTGTCTCCACAAAAGTACTTATGATTTTAATTTGTATCTCTATACACCATAACATCTTATGAGTATTAATCAAAACCATATTAATCATAATTTATTATTGCTCATACAATAATAACAAACTAGGAACATTTATTATAAGGTAAACTTGCAAACATTATAATAAAGATAATAAAATTAAATTATGACAATAATCCAAAATATCCAATTAAATAATTACAATAATAATCTTTCACGTATCTAATTATACAAGTATCCAATACTCATAGACTTAACAGGACTGTTCATTCGTTGTTGGCTTTAAAAAAGAAAAAAAGAAAGAAAGGAAACAAACAAACCACAGTCGGACAGGTTTTACACCCAGCCTCCCAGTTTTTTACTTACAAGGGACTTGTGTTTAATAAGCAGGCCAAATATAGAGTCACTCATTGTCCTATTTTGCCCTAGGACAGAAGCACCGACAAAGCCCTAACTAATCCATTCATCAATAATTCCCACCTAATCCTTTCTTTTCAAATTCCCTACATATGGTAAGAATATTTTCGCTGCTTTTCACAATAAAGTTCATGTTAAAATGCCACAAAGGCACATGTCCTTTGTTCTTGATGATGGCTCGAATTAGTTAGCAATAGGGATATATATTGTATATTTATCTCATGGCTGTCACCTTTTATTTTTTGATTTTACTGTTTTTTGTTTTCTTGTCATTGTCCAGTAGCTTGTACCTAAAATCCTGGCCTACATATATTTTTGTCAATCTGTTAGCCATGGCAAGTACTAGTAGTGTACACCACTCTTATTAATAGTTGAAGAAACTTGATACAAAATATCATCAGAGATGGCAGGAATTGGGCATTTCAGGACAGCAATATTCCTTGGTATTTTAGCATTTCTGAGCTCAACAAATGCTCAGTTGAAGATGGGGTTTTACGCTGAAAGCTGCCCGAAAGTGGAGAAGATTGTGCAGGATTTTGTCCACCAGCACATCCACAACGCTCCATCTTTAGCAGCAACCTTTATCAGAATGCATTTCCATGATTGCTTCGTCAGGGTTCGTGCCAATTTTACAAAATTTGTATTCCCAACTTGCAATTAGAAATGAATCACTATACATGTTTACATTAATGTGGTGATGAATTTCAGGGTTGTGATGCATCTGTGCTGCTGAACACAACATCTGGTGAACAACCTGAAAAGCTTTCACCTCCAAATCTAACTCTAAGGGGCTTTGACTTCATTGACAGAGTGAAAGCCTTGCTTGAGGCAGAGTGCCCTGCTGTTGTGTCTTGCGCAGATATCATCACTTTGGTTATAAGAGACAGCATAGTTGCCACCGTATGTCAAACTCAATTAACTAACCCATTTTAATTACTTGAAGGAAAAAAGACAACTTTTTTCTAATGATCTTAATTATGTCACATAACTAGGCAGGCCCTTACTGGAAAGTTCCGACGGGTCGAAGAGATGGTGTGATTTCAAGATTCTCAGAGGCCTTGGCCACCATCCCACCTCCCTTTGGCAACTTGACGGTTCTTAAATCACGCTTCGAAAATCAAAGTCTTGCTTTCCGGTATGTCATACCTTTCTTTTTTGTCTTGATTCTAATCGTAGCTAGTTTGTCTTAATTTGATACCATATGCATAGGTATGATGAGAAAATTTGACAATGCATATCCCTATCTATCACCAGGTGCTCACACTATTGGCATTTCTCTTTGTACCTCATTCTCTAACCGCCTATACAATTTTACCGGAGTTGGTGATGAAGATCCTACGCTAGATAGCGAATACGCAGCGAATTTGAAGGCGCACAAGTGCAAAACTCCTACCGATAACACCACCTTAGTTGAGATGGACCCTGGAAGCCGCAAGACATTTGATCTTAGCTACTATACACTCTTACTCAAAAGAAGGGGCATGTTTGAATCAGTTGCTGCCTTGCTCACAAATGCTGAAACATTGTCTAAAATCCATTCACTGGTGAAGGGTTCAATTGAGGATTTCTTTGCTGAATTTGGTGCTTCCATGGAAAAAATGGGTAGAATCAAGGTTAAAACGGGTTCAGATGGAGAAATTAGAAAGCATTGTGCGCTTGTCAACAACTAATAATGTCTTGGGGTTCTTGTGCTTACTGGTCATCTTTTGCTTGTTTGTTCTCTTTTACATTGCTTCACTATCTCGTAGAACGAAAAAGAATAAAAGCATTTCGAATGTATCATGGTTATTCTTGGGTTTGTTTCATATTCACCATCTTGTTTTGTTATAGGTATTTTGGGATTCGGCTCCTCTAATTTTCCTTTAAACATGACCAGTCATGTTAGAAAAATCTGAACCATTCAATAAAATTGGACGGATGAGATTAAAAATTCAAGTGATTAATGAGTTGACCAGTCAATAAAATTCAACAAGTGGTCAACTCATTAATTACTTGAATTTTTAATGTCATCCGTCCAATTTTATTGAACGGTTCAGATTCCTCTAACATGACTGGTCATGTTCAAGAGAAAATTAGAGGAGCTCAATCAGGTATTTTGGTATCAATAATTTATGTCCACGGTAATTTTCCAAACACGTAAAAGTTTAATATTTCAATTCACTTGGATAATGTTTTGTCTTGTGATTTACTTTGGTGCATGTTAAGGATTATTTCTACTCGGCCTCAGCCCGCGTGAATAGGCCGACCCCAGTCCGTCCCTGTAGAAGTGTCAAAATGGGTCGACCCGATCCGTTTAAAGTGAACCTTTTAAAAAATAGGTCAAAATTGACGTGACCCATTTCGACTCCCAGTTGATGGGTCGATTTGTACCCGACCCATTTGACCTAACAATGTCGTTTTGATCTTGTGCATGAAAAAAATTAGTAGGGGGGATCTAAACGGGTCGTAAATGGGTCAGCACTGTCCATACCGACCCGTTTAAATTCGGATCGGGCCGGATTGACTCGATTTCTGACCTTAAAAATTACAGGAGAATCGAGATTGGGGGAAACGCGTTGTGGTTTTAAAGGAGTCAGATCTCGAAGGACGACTGATTTGCGAGGTGGTGACGAGGACGAGCGCGTGCGTTACTATTTGGCGAAGAATGAGGGTTGCATTGGAGCTTCTGTTGGTACGTTTCTTTATTGGAATCTTTCATAGTGGGGTACATTTCCTTAGTAATATAGCTTTCATTATGGTCCTGTCGGTAGGTTAGGGTTTCTGTTGTGTGGTCTTTATGGCCAAACTACACTTATATATTGGTGGGGTGGTATTGTGGAAGGGTAATCAACTGAAATATGTGGAGGGTTTTGTTGACGATAAGGATGTGGATCCTGACACGATGACATACCTGTTGTTGTTAAATTGGTGTGCACATATGGGGTTTAGAAACGTAAACTGTCTTTATTTTAAACTCCCCAACTCTTATTCTATATTTGAGATTTCTGATGATGCTACTATTATGCCCCTAGTTAGGAATTTATTCACTTGGGGTGAGGGTATTATCTATATGGAACATGGTGATAAATTTCACCCTTTGTTGTCAACCGATAACCCTAAGGTGACGGGTATAAGACTCGGTTTAATTAATGAGGAAGAGAAGTACAAAGATAGTAATGACTTGGAGAGAGGGGAAGAGACTGTTGATGAAAATGAACTGAATAGTGGTAGCTACAGAGCTAATGAGGTGGGTGGGTATAGAATTGATGAGAGTTGTTGCAGTGGAAACATAATGGGCCAGAAAGTAAGCGTTGCAGCTAGAATAATAAAGCGTAATGGTTTGAAAATTCTACTATTAGTGATGGTTATGTCCAGGATGAGGGTGATGATTGGGGAGGGGATGACGAGGATACTATTGAGGAGGCAACAGTAGAGGGTCGATTCTTGGAAGATTTAATGGAGGATATAGGACTCGATGACTTAAATTTAGAGATTGGAGTCAATGATTGTGATCAGCAACATGAGGAAGAACTTAATGGTGCAAGTGAGACACAATATGGGGAGCAAGGTCAGGGTGAAGGTGATGAGTAGGAAGGGAATGATCTGGGTGAAGAGTTTAAAGGTGATAAGAATTTGTCTTCGGCCGAAGGGTAGAAAGGGAAAATGCTTCTCCAGTTCAGTATCCTCGGTGGTCCGTTATACCTGCAACACGCCGAAGGGGGGTCTCCAGCGGAAACACTCCAATGCTTAAGTTAGTATGAGTGGTGAAATTGGCAGAGCTTGGGCCAGTGAAATCTACTTACCTTCCTCCTTCGTAGGGGAGGTATTTATAGATGAAATAAGCATGTCTATGCGAGTGGGATCGCTAGGGAGCAACCGATCCCGTCAGGGGCTGTGGTTTATCCGTGTTATGATGTACCGCCATGGCGGTAGGTATGGGGTGGTTGTTACCCCGGCAAGGTAACGGTTAGTGCGTTTCCCTTGAGGTGGGATAGCACCTCTGGTCGTCTAGAAGCTCCATGCGGGGACCCCCAACGAGACGTTAGCCCTCCTGGCGTTAGTCCCGTAAAGGGGAATGACAGCCTCGACCCTACCGTGGCGGTAGGAATAGTGACTCTTTCCTTTCCATATGGGGTAAACTGACGAAAATGCCCTTGTCGTTAGGTGGATTGTTATCATAAGCCCAACTGAAAATGAGCCCGAGTGTTTACCAAGGGCTAACACCCCCTCTCTGCGCGCAAATCTCGTATGTACCGGAGCGGCTCTTTGTCAGGATGTGGGCGGACCCTGACCGTACTTGTCCAGAAGTTATAAATTGAAGTTTTCTTTGCGTAAATTTCTTCACACCTTTTCGTCCTTTCTTTTCGTATTTCACCATGGATGAGCTGACCAGAAATTTCCTGATCTCCAAAACTCTGACCCTGAAGAACCTTACTGAGGGCGACATCGGCTTCCTGGAGAGGATGATCCTCAAGACCTCAGAGGATGTTCTGGAACTGCAGGGGATATTGACCTCTGTTTTGTCTAAGCAACTGGGAATATCTTTGGAGGACTTTAGCCCTCTGGAGAGTTTGGCGAAGCTGGCCACCACCACCTCTCATCTTGATGTGGTTGCTTCAATGCTGCAGCAGAGGAAGGACTTGCTGGCCTGCTGCTTGAAGGGTATGAGGGCCTGCTCTGCCGAGTTGACCTCCGTTGCTGATGCCTTGAGGGAGGTTCCCGTCGTGCCCGGAGAAGATGATGCTGGGTCTAACGCTTGACCACTGTCTTCGCTTCCTCTTGTTGCTTTCTTTTATGCTTTCTTGTACATATCTGGACGCAAGGCCGCTCGGGCCATAAATAAATGGTTGTTTCTACTATTATCAAGTCTTCGTTTCCTTGTTTGATTCCTTGATGCCTTGGTTGGGGTATTCGCTATGAGCCCAACTGAAAATGAGTCTTCCTCGGGACCTAGCCATTGTAGTGGTTGTGTTCCGGGAATTTAGCAATGAATGCTCTGTCTCAACTGTTTCCAAGGCCGTTTTTTCAGGGGTAGGTGGTTGGGCGGTTATTTGGTGCCTTTTGATTGGCGCATTCATCGAGCGGGTATGCCTGTGCCGGATCGGATTCTGCAATTACGGTTACTTTTCCCAGGTATCTTAATTGTTTTTCAGGGGCCTGCGCGAGGATCGGAGAGCTTCCTTGGCTATTTAAGGGAGTTGCTTTCCCCCTCTTCCTGTTCATCTTCATCCTCTTCCTTCTCTTGTACTTTTTTGTAGGTCGAATGGCAGATTTCTACTTTTTGAGTTCCATGGATCGCGACTCCTTGTCAACCCCTCCGACTTCGTCGGACTCAGATCACCCTCCTCCGTCGCCGCCGTGGAGGCCTCTGGTCCGCCGAAAGGGCCGCAAGAGGCGAAGGGAAAAAACTTCCAAGGTGTCCGTCATGACTTTAGATTCTTCTAGCTCCAATACCCAAGAGGGTGACAGACGCTTTCCTTTATCTGACTGTTCGTTGGAGAAAATTTCCTCTACCGCTGCCGGTGTTGGATTGGCAGGGTCAGGTGTCAAGGGAAAGTCAGGACCGTCAGGGTCCTGCTTAGGGAGGGAAGTGGACGAACCTGCCCCGACTGCTGATTCTCCTGTAAATCTACCCTTCTAAGGTACCCTTTTAATCCTTCTCAGATTTCCTATTTGCTGGTTTATTATGGTTAGGAATAGGCCTCGCCAAGTTATCTGGAGACCCATGGATCCGGAAGTCGCGCAATCACCCAGTACTTTTACATGCGATGTGGTTCTGAAAGCCGAGCTGGAGGAACACGGTATCACCTTTCCTCCCGGGTATGAACCCTTTATTCCTGAAGGTCATATGCGGCTTCACAATCCGGCGTGGGGTTTTTGTAGGCTACTTTATTTTAAGATGTTCCTTTATGGTTTCCGTTTTCCTATTCATGAATCAATACTAACACTGTTGCGGGAGCACAACCTTAATCCTGCCCAGATAACTCCCTCTTCTTGGTGTGCGGTTTATGCTTTTCTTCACGCTTGCTAGTTGAAGAACATTTTCACCCCATCTCTCAATTTATTTAAAAAATTCTTTAGTATGACTGTCATAATTGTTTAATCAAAATCACTCCTCGATGGGATGACGCGTTCGTGCAGTCATTCTGGCAGCGGTTTCGCGGCTTTGAGAAGGGTGTGGCTGATTGGAAAAGTAGTTTCTTCGTTCTCGAGCTACCATCCCGTTTGTGGCGCATTAATTTCAACTAGGAGCTCATAGGCCCCATTTGGATGAATCCCGCGGTACTGACCAGAGCTGAGTTGGAGCAGGCTAATGCTTTGTTAGACGAGGACACCTGTTATCGCATCCGCAATTTTGCTTTGTTTGAGCCTCTGGAGGAGTGCGTTATTGGTGGGTCTGTCTCTTTTCATACTTTCTTTCTTTCTCTTTCATTCGTCCTTGCCCGTTTCTTTTATAGAGGATGCTAACGGTTGATTTCCAGGTGATACTGGCATTCCTTTGAATGTAGCGTCGCTCCAAACTTTACCAGCCTCCCCTCCCACCGAAGGCTCTAATCAAGAAAGCGTTCGACCCCCTAGGAGGAGAACCAAGACGGTTGCCCGGGGAGGGCGAAGGCTCGACGGCTCTGTCCGAGCTTCTCGTTTTGTGGAAAATTGGCTACCAAATCGTCGCAAGGGAACAAACTCTAGTCGAACCGCAACAAGGGTGATTGATAGTGACGACGAGGATATGGAAGCTAAGCCAGACCTTTGCCATGCTTCTTCTTTGTGTCGGAAAAGACTTCGAGTGGATGCGAGTGAACAGGCTACCGGGGCATCCTCTGTTGATGCAGTAACTGTTTCTACACCTGTCGCTTCGCCTGAGGCAAGGATCTCTCAGCCAGTAAAGATTACTGAGGTGCCGGGTGCTACCTGCTCTACTGAGACGGAGACCCTTCTGACAACATGTCCTCCTCCTACAGCTGACGCTCCTGATTCCCCGATTTCTCACTGTATTCCTGACGTGGTGACCACATCTTTTGCTGCGGACTCGGCTGCTGGGCTGCCGCCTAAAGCCCTTCCACAACTATTTTTCACTCCTATCTCGAATGTGTTTACTGAGGGTTCCTCTTCCGTTCCGTCAATTAATCTTTCTTACGGTGGTCCTAACGGGTCCCTAGCCTATCGCATGAACTTGGCGGGATTCTGCTTTGACAGTCTCCGCGCTGTCGGGGTTCCCCAACCCTTTTCTAGAGATGAGTTTACCGCGCCCTTGATAGGGGAGATGATGGGCTCCCGGGTAGAGAAAGGGAAATTTCTTCAGCTTCCTCCAACAATCCGTCTCCGGCATATTATGAATGACTCTCTGGATACCTTCCGTTATCTGAACTATCTGTTCAAAATTTATGATCGCGAGTCACGAAATTTCTCTAGCGCGATGTGTGTTCAGAAGGTGCAGCTTCAAAAATCGGCGGACCATGTGAGACTGCTAACGCGTCTTCATGACGAGTCACAAAAGGAACTGAACAGAAAGAGGTCTGCCGGGAAAGTGAAAATAGAGGTTCTGGAGGCAGAGTTGGCGTTGGAAAAGAAGAGAAATCTCCTTCTCCTCGAAGAGATGTTGGCTCGAGATGAAGAGTCTGCCAGGGCACCATTAAAGGAGGAGTTGTGGAAAAAGAAGGTCTTGGAGGCCTTAACTTCTGGATTTGCAGCCCGTTTCAAGGGTGATTCTTCTAATCCAGCCCAGGTTGTTGACTATATCTCTACCATTATGGATGAGGTTAGCAAAGGTGGGAACGATTCTTCTGCCCCAGAGGGGGAAAGGGGCTGACGATAACGGTGGTGCGTGAATTTTTCCTTTGACGGGTGCCTCAAATTCCGCCACGGATTTCTGGGTCCTCCTTTGTTGCTATTCTCATTGCTATCTGTTTTCTTTTATTCTTTCTCGAAGATCATTCGACATTATTCCTTCTGTAATAATGCTGACGTTATGTAACCCTTATTGCGCTGTTTGATTCATTGTGATGCTACCGTTGTTTCTTCATTATCTTCCTTGTATCGTCACGTCGTACCGTTTGGTGAGGCTAGCACTGCTTTTTAGGTCATTAAATGCCGCAGTCCCCCCATTTGATGTGATTTGAAAGGTAATGATGAAGTGGGACACGTGTCCCTTCATGGAGAGGCGTTTGAAGCAAGCGTCTTCTAGGGAGACGCGAATGCTGAAGCGTTTCATCATTGTTTTGAAACTTAAAACTTCTCGCGCGTGCCTTTCTTTTTGACGCGCTGCTTCGCCATGTGTCAGTTGCTGATTGGTCGTGCCCTTTCAGGGTTATATATAATGTTTTCCCTACCTTCTCTTTCTTTTTTATTCTCCTTTTTTGCACGTTGTTGCCTTCTAGACAAATAACCCGCGCCGCTTCTTCTTTCCTGGTCTGAGACTCCTGGTGTTCTCTTTTGCCAAGGTACACACCCTTTTCTTTCCTCCTCCTTTCTCCTTTGTTAGTTATGGCTACAACTCATTCTGAGAAACCCGCCGAGGAAAGGGATCCTCACAGGTCTGCTGGGGAAGAAAAAATTGATAGTACACCCACTTCCCTTTATACATTGCCCTTAGTTCATCGTAAGCTTGCCGGGTCTAAGGCTCGATTTCCCAAAGTTTATCCCGTGTATGCTGCTTCTGAATCACTTCGTCTGAACAACGTTTTGCCTGATAATAGTAGAATGCTGTATGCTAAGTTATTTGATTACGGGTTTTGTCTTCCCCTTGACCCGCTTGTAAAATTGCTGTTGGCTGATTCTGACTTGGCTCCGGCTCAGTTGAGCCCCAACGCGATTTGCGTTGTTAGCGCATTTGCCGCTTTGTGCCGTTTCAAAGGGATTGCTTCTCCCACTTTGGCATTGCTTCATGATATTTTCCAGTTATATTCTCGCAAGGGGGTTATATCAATATCCCTCCGTTATGAAGATGACTCATTGAAGCCCTTTACTTGGAAACTCATGGGCATCGAGTCTTCTGTTTCTCACTGGAAAGAAGAATTTTTTATAGTTGATCTGCCCGAGCCTTTGTGGAGGGCCGGCTTTAACGAGGAGATCAAAGATGGGGCTTGGGGTAATCGGAAACCCCTTTCTGACCCGGAGGATGGTTAGTTGGAGACCCTGCTTCAACTAGATTTCAGTGTTGACGCCCGTAAAGTAGCTAACGGGTTGGACATGGAGAACTGCAAAAGGGGTGAGGGTTTGACCTTTTCCTTTTACGCTGTCAAGAAGTGCTAACGCTAACATTTTGTACTTGTGCAGTGCCTCCACCTGGTTGGGAGCCTGAATATTTCTAAAGGAAAAGGAAACGGGAGCAAAAGAAGAAGGCTGAAGCCGAAGCCAGAGCCGCCGCGGCCGCTGCTGCCGCTACTACTGTCGGAGAGACCAGTGCTATCGCTCCAGACATTGCCCGACCGCCTCCTCGTGCTTGCGCTGCGAAGAAGAGAAGGGCTAGGCAAACGCGTGCTACGCATCCCGTTTCCCCCCAGACTGCAGTCTCTTCGGAGGCAACAGCTAACCCGATTCCCACTGGAATTCCTCTAGCTTCTTTAGGCACCCGGGTGTGTATTTTTCTCCTTTTATGATTTTCTTTCTTTTCGCGCAACTTTCTTATTCTGTTTTTGTATTATCTAGGAGGCCACCACTGTCTCTGCTCATTCGTCCTCTCAAGACGACATGTCTGATAACAATCCACCTAAAAGAAAGGGTATTTTCGCCTATCACCCGGTGGGGAGAGGCATAGCTACTGTTTCACACCACCACGGTAGGGACAAGATCGCTACCTTCCCCAAAGGCTAACGCTGCAAAGGCTAACGGGGCCCTACCGGCTCCTTTCACGGACCTCCTGCTTGGCTCGAAGAGTTATCTCACCCCCAGAGGAAACCACGCGTCAGGATTAACGCTCCGGCCATTATCCTACCGCGACAATATCTACCTAAACACCTACCGCCGAGGTAGCGTATCACGATAAGGGCGAATCACAGACCGTAACGCGAGCGATAGCTCCGTACCCGTCTACTCGGGCGGGAACGCCCCCTTTCTTCTATAAATACCTCCCCCACAAAGGAGGCAGGTATGCGGACTTGACTGGCCAAAACTCTGCCAATTTCAGTACACCTACTCACTTAAGCATCGGAGTGTTTCCGCCGGAGACCCCCTCCGGCGCATTGCAGGTACCGTGGACCGTCGTGCACACTGATCCGAGAAGAGCTGCTCTGCCATACATCCTTCGGCAGAAGACAAATTATTATCAAATTGGTGCTTTCATTGAGAGCTTTGGTTCTATTAAGTGAGCATCCTTAATAACCAAGCTCCTCCTCCCGAACTTCCAACATCCCATACAACACCCGCAGACACTTGTTTCCCTTCGCTACCTCTAACGCCCCCACCCCAGGGCAGGACGTCACTGCAGGAGACTTAGATCTTCCTCCTGGGTCAAGTGCAGAAGAAGTTACATTCCAGATTTGCTCTCCCTTCTCCCACATAGCAGGAACCAGCCATCCTACCCCCCAAGCGGGAAGATCTATGATGGGAGAAGCGGACAACCCTTTCGTGAATTCAATAGCAGCTCTCCAAGCTCAACTGGATCAACTGACAGAGATGGCTGCTGGATTTACTCCTCATGCCTCAAGACCTGGTGTGTCCTCCCAAGTAATTTTCACCCCGTCCCTTGTCACCGAACGACCCTTATCGCCCCAACAGTCTAGGGCACTCCCGTCCTCCTTACCTTTCCCCTTGGCTCCCATAAACGTCCCACCATTCACGCGCGGACCTGCCGACCATTCTGGACAATATAGGGGAGGAATCTCTATCCCCGAAGCAGTCCGCCAGCGTGATGAATACAGGGAGCCCTGGGATGATCGACGGGGAGATATAGTGAGAGATCCATCTCCTAGATACAGCGAGAGGTCTAGCAGCAGAAGTCAACGAGCTCGAACTCCAAGGAGCCGTAGTCGTTCTCCTAGGAGACATCAGGAATATGACCCTCAAAATCCCAGATACGACGCTGAAATTCCACATCAGCGTCAGCCTCGTAGGATCCCCGATGCTAATACGGGTCATCCGTTCAGCTACCGTGTCAGGCACCACAGAGTCCATCGACATGTGAAACTCCCAGCAGAATCCTATGACGGCACAAAAGATCCCATTTCTCACCTCAATAAGGTGAAGGATTTCGTGCAATTCCAAACGCGCAGTGACGCAGCATTGTGTCAAATTTTCGTAATGACGCTGTCAGGAGTGGCACGTCTATGGTTCGAGGGGCTCCCCGCCGGGTCTATCGATAATTTTTCTCAGCTGGAAGAAAAATTCAAAAGTCTGTTTAGCACGGCTATTCCTATCAGAAAGTCAGCAGCTGCGCTGTTCGATATCCATCGAAAACCACAAGAATCGTTGAACAATTTCTTAGGACGATTTGATCTTGAAATGTCCCTAACGCCGGGGGTCACTATTGATTTTGCGATTGAGGCCATGAAACGCAATTGTCGATACAGTAAACTGAAAGATACGCTAATGGTGGACCCCCCAACGACCCTGGATGCATTGAGGTTGAAAGCGTATAACTATGCGAGAATGGAAGAGGAAGAAAATAGAGAATGGATCTGAGGCATGCCGGCGGACCCATATGTGGCCCCTAACGTCTTGAACAGCAATGCCCCTGACGCTAAACCCACCGAGGATCCCGGGCAGCGGAAAGAACATAACACCAAGACTTCTAACCGGCAGAGAGGCAATTTCTCAAAAGGAAGATCTGGAGGATCCCCCACTCGGAAGCAAACGGACCCGCCAAAGGGCCGGATATATGATCCTGACCTCCCATCTCTCATACTCCCAAGGGCGGAGATCTTAGCAATAGTCCAACAGAGAAATCTGCCTATCCGTTACCCAGCTCCCGTGAAACCAGGAGTAATCATGGGAGGAAGAGAAAATGCATACTGCAAATTCCATAAGGTCAAGGGACACTCAACGGATGTATGCAGAGAGTTAAAATCGACCATAGAGCGATTGGTCGAAGAGGGCTACCTTGGGGAATTTGCCACAAAGGCACGGGAGGAAGCCAGAAACAACCCAACTGGAAATACAACTGAGCAGAGGCAAGCGCCCTCGCACGCTACAGGGGCTAACGCAGTTCCCCTCGGGCCAAATAGAGAAGCGCTCGCTATCGATAGCGATCAAATGCCCATGATTAATATCATTGCAGGGGGAGCACCCTATTGCGAGGAAATTATGCCGCAAACGCCCAACCCCGGAGAAAAGCGCAAACGGGAGAACGCGCAAACGAAAATCGAGGCAATAAGCGCCTTAGACAGAATGATATTGTCTTTCTCAGAGGAGGACGGAAAAGGCATCGTTTTCCCGCATAATGACGCGATGGTTGTGACGCCCGTCATTGGAAGTCATGGGGTAAGAAGGACCCTTGTCGATAACGGGAGTGCAGTGAATCTATTTTCATTAGAAGCGTACAACTTGATGAAACGACCTGACGGTGAGCTATCGCCTTGCACAAGGCCAATTATTGGGATTGATGGAGTACCAATTCCGGTAGCCGGAATAACATCCCTGCCGGTGTACTTCCGAGAAGACACATCCAAACGCTCCGAAGAGCTACTATTTCTGGTTGTAGACCTAACGTTACCGTATAACGCCATTTTAGGGCGACCATTCCTTAATCGTTTTGGAGTGGCCATATCTCAAAAACACTTGCAGATGAAATATCCCTCATGGGACGGCGTGGTCTCAATCAAAGGGGACCAAAAGTTGGCAGTCGAATGCTACTTACTTATGACTCAAAGGAGTTGTGATCGCTACGTTTGCATGGCAGACGATCCTTTTGATGATAAAGAAGAAAAACGCACTCAGCCGCTAGATCAGATGGTATCAATCCCTATCGGTAAGGATAGTGAAATGAATCTCTTAGCCAGTGAGAAACTAAGCCTTGAAGAGAACGCACAATTAATCCGGCTGTTGAGGAAATGCAAGGGAGAGTTTGCGTGGAAACCAGCAGACATGCCCGGAATCTCTCGGGAAGTCGCAGAACATCGGCTGAACGTTAGTCCTGACGCCAAACCTGTTCAACAAAGGCGACGTGCCTTTTCGTCGGAGAAGATAGCAGCCATCGAAAAGGAGTTGCTAAAGCTCACAGAGGCGGGGTTCATTCGAGAAGTCCAGTACCCGACCTGGCTAGCTAATCCTGTCTTAGTCCCAAAGCCTAACGGGGACTGGCGCATGTGCATCGACTTTACTGACCTAAATAATGCCTGTCCCAAGGACTGCAATCCCCTTCCGCGAATAGATCAGTTAGTCGATCAAACCGCTGGGTATGCTTATCTAAGCTCCCTAGATGCAAATTCCGGATATCACCAAATCCCTATGGGCGTAGAGGACGAAGAAAAAACTGCCTTCATTACTCCTAGAGCTACATACTGCTATACTGCAATGCCGTTTGGGCTAAAGAATGCTGGTGCAACATTTCAGCGAATGGCAAACAAAGTTTTTGAAAATCAAATCGGGAGAAATGTAGAGGCCTACGTAGACGACATCCTGATCAAAAGTCGAAGTTTCAGAGAGCACCTCGCTGACTTGCAAGAAGTTTTCAATGTGATGAGAAAACACAAGATGAAGTTAAACCCGCGGAAGTGCATGTTCGCATTCCAAACGGGAAAATTCCTGGGCTATGTGGTCAGCCAGAAGGGAATCCAACCCAACCCGTCAAAGATAAAGGCCATCCAGGATATGATATCCCCGCGAACTGTCAAAGAGATACAGAAGTTAACCGGGCGCATCATTGCGTTGGGGCGATTCATATCTAAACAAGGCGAGAGATGTTTGCCTTTCTTCAAAGTCATCCGCAACAAGGCTCCTTTCGGATGGACAGAGGAATGTGAGAAAGCGTTCGCAGGACTAAAAGCTTACCTATCATCAGATTTAGTGCTGACGAGGCCTGAGCCCGGCGACGAACTATATCTATATTTGGGAATAGCTGACAAGGTAGTCAGCGCCGTCCTTATGCGAAGTGAAGGGCACGTGCATCGTCCTGTATTCTTCGTGAGTCACATATTGAAAGATGTCGAACTGCGATACGCTCCTATCGAGAAGATAGCACTCGCTCTAGTGCAAGCCACGAGAAAGATGGATCGATACTTCCAAGCCCACCCCGTCATTGTACTCACGGACCAGCCGTTGAGGAGAATCTTCAGAAAACCTGAATCTTCAGGAAGAATGCTAATTTGGGCTATCGAGCTCGAACAATACGGGCTGCAGTACAAAGCTAGACCAGCCATTAAGGCCCAAGCGTTGGCTGACTTTATAGCTGAGTGCACATTCACAAAGGACACAAAGACAGATTTATTGGAGGAAGAATCAGAAATTCCATGCCTACCGTCTCCGGAGACATATACAGATACGTGGATCATCTACGTGGATGGAGCAAAAAATCAAGAATTAGCGGGCTCAGGAGTTTTCTTAGTTGGACCAAACGGCCTGGAGATGCGATACGCCATCAGAATCCTGCAGCCATTGTCCAACAATGCGGTTGAATATGAAGCGCTGCTGGCAGGACTCAGAATTGGAAACAGTTTCTCTATCGGAACCACTCCCGGTGGGGAGAAGGAAGACATAACACGTTTAAAGATCCGAGGAGATTCCAAGCTAATAATGGATCAGGTTCTGGGGAACTCCCAAGCCAGAGAACCCATCATGGCCCAATACTTAGCCAAAGTGAAGCATGAGCTGTCAAAAATACAGGAAAAAGGCATCCTGGTCACCTTTGAGCACATTCCTAGAGAAAACAATGAAGAGGCCGATAGCCTCTCCAAGATGGCAGCCAATCCGGAAGCCTCAGTACCCAGTGACGTGCGCTATGGAGAACTGCCTACACCTTCTTTCATGGAAGAACAGGCATCGCTCTGTGTGGAAGAAATGGAAAATGATTGGAGGATCCCAGTGATAGAATATCTGAAACATGATAAACTACCAGGAGACCATACAGAGAAGAAGAAAGTCCTAAAACGGGCAGCACGATGCACATATTATAACGGAGAGTTAATACGAAGATGCTTCTCCCATCCGGCCGCTAAATGCATAACGGAGCAAGAAGGCTTACATGTGTTACGTGAAATTCACGAAGGGATATGTGGCATGCACATTGCTAGCGGCACCCTGGCAGCCCAAGTCTTTCGGTCGGGATTTTACTGGCCCACCATTCGACGAGACTGTCATAACTTCGTGAGAACCTATCAGAAATGCCAGGAATATGCTAAGATTCCTCGAAAACCTACTGTGCCAATTTCAGAAATAGTCGCACCGTGCCCGTTTGCAAAATGGGGGATTGACATCCTGGGCCCGTTTCCAAAGGCTAGATCTCAGTTAAAATTCGTGGTTGTAGCGGTAGACTACTTCACAAAGTGGGCCGAAGCTGAGGCGTTAGCTACCATTACCACCGAAAAAATTTGGCGTTTCTTCAAACACCAAGTCATCATGCGATTTGGAGTACCACGCGTGCTAGTTAGCGACAACGGGACACAATTTACGAGCCAGTTCTTCAGGGATCAATGTGCAGAGTTCCAGATAGAGCAAAGATTCTCCTCTGTGGCACATCCCTAAACCAACGGCCAGGCGGAAGTAACTAACCGCAGCATCCTTAGTGGCATCAAAAGAAACTTGGAAGGATCCAAGAAGAAATGGCCAGACGAATTGCCATATGTACTATGGGGCTACCGCATGACTGTCAAGGCCAGCACGGGAGAGACCCCGTTGGCGTTAGCATTCGGAACCGAAGTTATCACACCAGTCGAGATTGGCATGATGAGCCTCCGAATGGCTCACTTCAAAGAAGAAAACAATGAAGAAAGGTTACGAGCTAACCTCGATACTCTACCAGAAACACACGAGGAAACCCTCCTGAAAACCCTGCACTACAAAAGAAAAATGGCACAATATCACAACCAGCAAGTGAGGGAGCGATTGCTCAAAACCGGGGATTTAGTGCTCAGAGACAGACGGGCAGCAGGACAACGTATGGGAAAGCTCAGCCCAAACTGGGATGGACCGTATCGTGTCACCCGCATTGTGGGAAAAAGAGCATACCATCTGGAAACGCTTGAGGGAACGCCCCTGCAAAACTCTTGGAACATCTCTCGGTTGAGGCTATACCACGCCAGGACCTAATCGGGTAACATCAAAGTTATTCTAATAAATGAATATTGAGATATTCACCGTGCGTTTGCTACTGGTAATATGCAGGTAGCGAAGAATGCCAGGGGTGAAAATCCTATCCTTATGATGGTTGGTCCTGATCAGACAGCTCATTAAGACGAGGCACGCCCTGGCATAACAAGGCGTTTGGGAGTGAAAATCCTATCCTTGTGGTAACCGTGCTCACATAGACGGCCCATTAAGACGAGGCACGACCCCAAACGCCTCCCCGGAGTGAAAATCCTATCCTTGCGGCAACCGTGCTCACATAGACGGCCCGTTAAGATGAGGCACGCCCCAGAATCCTTGGGAGTGAAATCCTATTCTTATGGTAACCCCATAAGGAGAGGCACGCCCCAAGGAGAGACCAACTCTGTCCTGGAAGTGAAAATCCTATCCTTGTGGTAACCGTGCTCACATAGACGGCCCATAGAGACGAGGTACAACGCTTGGGGGTGAAAAGTCCTATCCTTGTGTTGGCTGGTCCTGATCAGACAGCTCACTAAGACGAGGCACTCCCCAAAGCCTATCTGTGGTGAAAGGAAACAAAGACATCCCAACTAGTAGCCGTGCGATTGATACCCGGCGAAGCGATATTGGAGCCTATCTGTGGCGAAAGGAAACAAAGAAATCCTAACTAGTAGCCGCGCGATTGATACCCGGCGAAGCGATATTGGAGCCTATCTCTGGCGAAAAGAAACAAAGAAATCCTAACTAGTAGCCGCGCGGTTGATACCCGGTGAAACGATGACGGAAAGGTGACTATACTGAAACGACAACGTTGAGACAGATGTAAAGCCCCCTCTGACAAGGAGGGACGGCAGGAATATAAGTGCAGCAGATGCGGAAGCGACGCTGATTTACACTCAGAGAGACTATCGAAGGATATAATGGACATGCTACTTGAATGCAGCTGATGAAAAGCTAACGGGATACAACGCGAAACTATGCGTCTGTGGAAACCTAACGCCAAACGTCCCGTGCGGACAAGTGATCAAACGACATTATGAAGAAAAGCAGATAAAAAACTTCTATCCAAAAAGAGTGGATTAGCCAAGTCAAGGCTCATATTGTTTGAAGTACAAAATATAGACGGGCTCGTCAGCCACAAAAATGTAAAACATCTAAACAACAAAAGGTCTACAGATTGGGCGGCGCGTTGGCCCCTCCTTGCTGAGCAGCCTTCCACTAATAGAAACCGCTATCAGTAATGGAGGAGGCTCTCTTGTCAAAATACGCAGAGAGATCTTCAATACGGAGCTCCTCAACTCCATAATGATGCATCACGGCTTCTGACATGATTCCCCCACCCTGCTCAAAGTACCAACGGTTCTTCTCAGCGTTAAGGGAGGAATCGGCAGAAAGCTCAGCATTCCTCTGTCTCTCCAGACGCAGGCTATCCTCCTCCTGAGAGAGGCGTAGGGCCAGATCAGCACGTTGTCTCTTCTCCTCCTCCAAAGCTAACTTAGCGGCCTTCAACTCTTGTTTGACCGCGATAGCCTCTCCCTGAGCAGTCTCCATACTTTCGTTGGCAGCAGCAAGGGCATTTTCAAGACGCTGTCGCTCTTCCAACAGCCTGTTTATCTCTCCTCGCCCGTTAGCTGCAGCTCTGGCATTCTCTTCATCCATATAGTGAAGATGGCAAAGCATAGAAAACGCCTGAGAGCGAAGGAAATTGATGCGCCCCTGCTCGCCCCGAGCCACAAAGGCATCCCTCTCTCTTGGAAGAGACAAAATCTCTGCTACCAGATAAGCGGTAGAGGAAATCACGGTCTCATGATCAGCATCGGCAGGAAACTGCAGAATACTGTCCCTAAATGAGCGCAAGCTAACGTGATGAGTTGGCATGAGAGGAGGATCGTAGGGAGAGATACCAGCCATTAAGGCAGGAGCGGGCCCACCCCTCACAATAGGTGGATGAGGCATCGGAACAAAGAACAACGCACTAGAAGAAGCTGGCCGGCTAGAGAGGCCCTCCGCGTTAGGCATCGAGACCTCATTGCCTCCGGGCACCTCAGGATTAAGGGCATCAGAATCATAGCCCGTTGGGGTGTGCGCGGAATGGATAGGAGAACCAGGAGGCACATGGGGTTGACCGCCAAAATCAACAGGTTCCGATTGATCAGCAGATACACCCTCGCCCCCAAGGGCACTCAAACTACGATTGGCGGCCGAGGAAGAAGGACTATTCGGGAGATCATAGCGAGCCTTCTTCTGACGCTCGCGAAGGACATCAGCGATACCCATATCTCCCTGGGAGGTAGAAGGGACAGAAGCAGCAACGACTTCCTAAATAACGCAGAACGTGATAAGGAAACGGTGCAAAAAAGAAAGACTAAAGTTTTAAAAATGTTCACCTGAGTGGTGGAGGATGCAAGAGGAATCCCAACAGGAATCGGTTCAACCGTAGCCTCTGAAGAGACAACGGTCTGGGACGAAACGGATGGGGCAGCACGTGCTTTCCTAGGCCGTTTCTGTCTTACAACCCGAGGGCCCGTAACGCTAGTGGTAGCAGTGGCCACCCCTCCCTCAGCGTTAGCAGCAGCGGCAGCAGCAGCCCTAGCTTCAGCAACAGCTTTCTTTTTCGCCTCCTGTTTCCTCCTCCTTCGAAAATACTCAGGCTCCCAACCAGGCGGAGACACTGCACAATCACAAAACGTTAGCGTTAGTACTTCTTGACAACGCAAAAGAAAAAAGGTCAAATGCTCACCCTTCTTGCACTGTTCCACGGGCAACCCGTTGGCCACTTTTCGGGCATCAACGCTAAAATCAAATTGAAGCAGCGTCTTCAACCAGCCATCCTCCGGGTCGGAAAGGGGTTTCCGATGACCCCAAGCCCCATCTTTAATTGTTTCGTTGAAGCCAGCCCTCCACAACGGCTCAGGCAGATCAACAATAAAAAATTCCTCTTTCCAGTGAGGAATGGAAGACTCAATGCCCATTAGTTTCCAAGTAAAGGGCTTCAAGGAACCGTCTTCGTAGCGAGGCGATATCGATATCACCCCTTTACGGGAATACAATTGGAAAATGTCATGAAGCAACGCTAAGGTGGGAGATTCTATTCCCTTGAAACGGCACAATGCGGCAAAAGCACTAACAACGCAAATCGCGTTAGGACTCAACTGAGCCGGAGCCAAATCAGAATCAGCCAACAACAATTTTACAAGCAGGTCAAGAGGGAGACGAAACCCATGATCGAAGAGCTTAGCATACAGCATTCTGCTATTTCCGGGCAAAATGCTGTTCAATCGAAGCGATTCAGAAGCAGGATGCACGGGATATTCCTTGGGAAATCGTGCAGAAAACCCAGCAAGCCTACGGTTAATTAAAGGCAGTGTGTACAAAGAAGTGGGAGTGGTATCAATTACTTCTTCCCCGGAGGACCTTTGAGGATCTCCTTCTTCAGAGGATTTCTTAGTTCTAGCCATGGCCAACAAGGAAGAAACAAAGAGAAAAGAAAAAGGATGTGTACCTTGTACCTTCATGAAAGAGAATGCGAGGAGTCTTGAACCAGAAAGAGAGAGCGGCGCAAAGTATTTATCCGAAGACGAAATAGCGTATAAGGGAAAGATGGAAAAAGAAAAAGGGGTAGAAGAAACAATAGATATAACCCTGAAAGGGCGACCAGTCAGCAGCAGACACGTGGCGAAGCAACACGTCATAAAGTAAGGCACGCGCCAGAAGGTGCAAATTTGAAATAAGGACGAAACGCCTCTGCATTTGCAACTCCCTAGGAGACGCTTGCTCTAAACGCCCCTCTGAGGAAGGACACGTGTCTTCTTTCATCATTACCCTTCAAGTCGCATTAAATGAGGGATAGAGGGATTGATTAAAAAACATAAAAAGCAGCGCTGGCCTTGCCAAACGGCGCGATGGCACAAAAAGATAAAGAAGGAATAAACAGTAATATCATACAGTGCGACAAAGGATACAAAGCGTCAGCATTATTACATGAGAAACAATGTTCGAATGGTTTTCGAGAAATAAACAAAAGACAACAACAAGAAAAACAAGGAAAGGCCCAGCACCACCGCTAGCGTCAGACTTTCTCCCCCGAAGGGCCAGAAGAACCGCTGTCACCTTTGCTAATCACACCCATCACGATAGACATGTAATCAGCTACTTGGGCCGGATCCGAAGGGTTACCTTTGAAACGGGACGCAAACCCAGAAACGAAGGCCTCCAGAACCCTCTTCCTCCATAACTCTTCCTTTAATGACGCCCTAACAGACCCCTCATCTCGAGCAAGTACGTCTTCGCGGAGAAAGAGATTCTTCTTCCTTTCTAGCGCCAATTCCGCCTCCAGAACTTCTACCTTGGCTTTCCCGATAGATTTCTCTCTGTCCAATTCCGCCTCCAGAACTTCTACCTTGGCTTTCCCGATAGACTTTTCTCTGTCCAATTCCTTCTAGGATGATTCACAGAGGCGCGTCAGCAACCTAGAATGCTCCACCGCCTTCTCTAGCTGCACCCTTGCAACACACAATGCGCTGGAAAAATTACGGGACTCGCGATCGTGAATTTCGAATTGATAATTCAGATGGCGGAAAAAGTCCAGAGAATCATTCAGAACATGGCGAAAGCGTGCCGAAGGAGGGAGTTGAAGAAATTCCTCTTTCTCCTTTTTGGAACCCAGCATCTCCCCTATCAAGGGTGCAGTAAACTCATCTCGAGAAAAAGGTTGGGGAACCCCGACAGCGCGAAGGGCATCAAAGCAAAACCCTGCAAGATTCATACGGTAGGCTGGGACCCCGTCAGGACCAAGATTGATTGAGGGAGGCGGAGAAGAGCCCTGAGGAAAAATACTCTTGAAAGGAGTAAAAAACAGCTGCGGAGTAACCTTAGGCGGTAGCTCAGCAGTCGAATCCACCACAGGAGGTGTGACCACTACGTCAGGAATACAATGAGCAATCGGAGAATCGGGAGCGTCAGATATGGGAGGAGGACATTCCATCGGTAGGCCCTCTCCCTCAGAAGAACAAGTTTTTTCCAACGCCTCAGCGGCTCCCGTTGGCTGAGAGGCGCCCGCCTCAGACAAAACAGCAGGCGTAGGAACAGTTGCCACATCCACAGGAGATGTCCCGGTAGCTTGTCCACTAGTGGCCACTCGAAGTTTTTTCCGACGCTGGGAAGCAGCAAAGGAAGAAGCATGGCAAAGGTCTGACTTAGCATCTGCATCCTCATCATCGCTAGTAATTACTGTCGTTGCGACAGGCCTGGAGTCCGTCCCCGTGCGACGCTCCGGTAGCCAATTTTCCACAAAACGAGAAGTTCGCACAGAGCTAACAAGCCTTCGCCCTCCACGGGCAATCGTTTTAGTTCTCTTCCTCGGAGGAGGAACACTACCCCGACTTGAGCCCTCAGCCGAAGGCGAGGCCGGTAAAGTTTGAAGCGGTATTACGTTCAGAGGAGTACCAGCGTCACCTGGAAATCAACCGTTAGCTCCTTATAGCAAACAAAGTAGGCAAGGACCAAAGTAAAGAAAATATGGAAAGAAATAGGCTCACCCATAACGCACTCTTCCAGAGGCTTGAACAGAGCAAAGGCGCGAATGCGGTAGTGGGTATTCTCGTCTAACAAAGCGTTAGCCTGGTCCAACTCAGTTCTGGACAAAATCGCGGGATTTGTCCAAACGGGACCTGCCAGTTCCTGATTGAAATTGATACGCCACAAACGTGACGGTAGCTCCAGAACAAAGAAGTTGCTCTTCCAATCAGCTACACCCTTCTTGAAGCCGTGAAAACGTTGCCAAAACGACTGCACGAGCGCATCATCCCACCGGGGAGTAATCTCGATTAAACAATTGTAGCAAATCATGCTAAAGAATTTGCGAAACAAATTGATAGATGGGGTAAAAATGTTCTTCAACTCGCAAGCGCGAAGAAAAGCATAAACCGCACACCAAGAGGAAGGAGTTATCTGGGCAGGATTAAGGCTATACTCCCGCAGCAGAGTTAATATCGACTCATGAACGGGAAAGCGGAAACCATAAAGGAACATTTTAAAATAAAGAAGCCTACAGTGGCCCCACCCTGGATTATGAAGCCGCATATCACTTCCGGGAATAGAAGGCTCATGCCCAGGAGGAAAGGTAATACCATGTTCCTCCAATTCGGCTTTCAGAACCACATCGTAGGTAAAAATACTCGGTGATTGGGCAACCTCAGGATCCATGGGCCTAGAGATAATCTGGCGAGGTCTATTCCTAGCCATAGCAAACCAACAAAAAAGGAAATCTGAGAGGGGACGAATTGATACCTTAAAGGAGAAGAATCGCAGAGAAATCGACGGACAGTGACGAGCGGCCGAAAAGGTATTCGGAGAAGAAGACGAAGGAAGACAAGAAGGAAAATTCGAAGTGAGGGCAAAAGTTTTGAGAAATTGGAGAACGGCCCCTCTTAAAGGATAAAAATGCCACCGCATTAATTGAGTCACCAATCGGGCGAAGACGCGTGTAAAAGAAGTTGGCCACGTGGAAGCGCATTAAAGAAATTTGAAAAAAGAGAAGTTATTCGTCGAGACTCCCCAAAGGGGCGAGACAGTATTGACCTGGTCAGAGTAACCATGAAGCGATTGCCTCAGTCAGTCCAACCGCTTGCGTTAGCTATCACCAAGAACCAGCAGGCTAACGGAAGTAACGACAAAAAAGGAAAAATAGAAAGCATTATTTTATTCATAAAACGCCAACAGGCGGGTACAATGCAAAACGGCTAATCATCATCAGGCCAATAAATGCCGTGGTGATAAACCCCGTCATCATCAAGGAACGGCATCTTCCCGTCAGCATTCGGGACCGGCTGGTCTGCCTCCCTTTCTGGGCAGGACCCTGACGGGCATGATTTTCCTTTGGCGCCCGAATCTGCCAACCCCACACCAGCACTGATGGGAAAATCCTCGCTCAGCGAGCAGTCAGGGGAAGGAAAACGTTTGCCACCCTCTTGAGTAGCAGAACCAGAAGAAGCCAACGTCGCAAAGGGCTTCTTGGAAGTCCGTTTCCCCTGCTTCTTCTGACCCTTTCGGCGGACCGGAGACCTCCATGGTGGTGAAGGAGGGGGATGATCTGAGTCTGGCGAAGTTGGGGGAGTCGGCAAGGAGTCACGATCCATGGAACTTAAGAAATAAAAATCTGCCATGCCACCTGCAAAGGCAAAAAAGAAGGAAAAGGAAGAAGATGAACAGGAAAGGGAAACCAAACTCCCTTATATAGCCGAGTGATCATCTCGATCCCTGAAAAATCAATTAAGACGCTTGAGAAAAATAACTGCAATCGCAGAATCCGATCCGTCACAGGCGCGTCTGCTCGTCGAATGCACCAATCAAAGGGCACCAAAGAACCGCCCAACCACCTGCCACTGAAAAGACGGCCCTGTAACAGTCAAGACAGAGCATTCATTGCTAATCCCCGGAACACGACCACTGCAATACAATGCTCCGAGGAGGACCCATTTCCAGTTGGGCTCATGACAAATATTTCCAACCAATAAAGCAAGCAACCACGCAAGAGAAAGAGAAGACTTGGGAAAAAGCAGAGACAGTTATTTATTTATGGCCAGGTGGCCTTAGCGTTCAAATATGTACAAGAAACATAAGAAAAGCAACGAGAAGAAGCGGAGCCAGCGGTCAGACATTGGACCCCGCATCATCTTCCCCTGGCACAACGGGAACCTCCCTTAAGGCGTCAGCGACGGAGGTCAGTTCGGAAGAGCAAGCTCTCATGCCCTTTAGGCAGCAGGCCAGCAGATCTTTCCTCTGCTGCAGCATCGAGGCCACCACATCAAGGTGAGCACTGACAGTGGCCAGTTTCGCCAAACTCTCTAGGGGATTAAAATCCTCCAGAGTTATTCCCAGCTGTCTAGACAGAATAGGGGTTAGCACCCCCCGCAACTCCAGGACATCCTCGGAGGTCTTGGTGATCATCCTCTCCAGGAAGCCGATGTCACCCTCAGTAAGATTCTTCAGGGTCAGAGTTTTGGAGATCAGGAAATTGCGAGTCAGTTCATCCATGGCGGAACACGAAAAGAAAGAACGTGAAAAATGCGAAGAAACTAACACAGAGAAACCTTTGATTTATAGATCCTGACAAAAAACCCGTCAGGACCATTTTTCTGAGGCAAAACCGCCCCGGTACATAAAGGGACTCTCCATGAGAGAAGGAACGTTAGCCCTTGGTAAACACTCGGGCTCATTTTCAGTTGGGCTTATGATAACAATCCACCTAAAAGAAAGGGTATTTTCGCCTATCACCCGGTGGGGAGAGGCATAGCTACTGTTTCACACCACCACGGTAGGGACAAGATCACTACCTTCCCCAAAGGCTAACGCTGCAAAGGCTAACGGGGCCCTACCGGCTCCTTTCACGGACCTCCTGCTTGGCTCAAAGAGTTATCTCACCCCAGAGGAAACCACGCGTCAGGATTAACGCTCCGGCCATTATCCTACCGCGACAATATCTACCTGAACACCTACCGCCGAGGTAGCGTATCACGATAAGGGCGAATCACAAACCCTAACGCGAGCGATAGCTCCGTACCCGTCTACTCGGGCGGGAACACCCCCTTTCTTCTATAAATACCTCCCCCACAAAGGAGGCAGGTAGGCGGACTTGACTGGCCAAAACTCTGCCAATTTCAGTACACCTACTGACTTAAGCATCGGAGTGTTTCCGCCGGAGACCCCCTCCGGCGCATTGCAGGTACCGTGGACCGTCGTGCACACTGATCCGAGAAGAGCTGCTCCGCCATACATCCTTCGGCAGAAGACAAATTATTATCAATGTCTATGGCGGAAACCCTTCGAGAGCGTCAGAAGAAGGCCCGCTATGAGCTTCAACATAGCCCCTCGTCGTCTGCTCCTAATCCTTCTTCTGTGGCCCCTGGGGTGGGAGTATGCCTGCTGAGCAGTTGCAAGGTGCTGATTTCAGCGGTGGTCCTTGTGTTTTGAGTGATTCTCCGATCTATTCTAACCCAAGTGTCCTTAATCTTAAAGCACTTGGGGGAGACGGGTCCTCTGTCCCTAACGCGGAAGGTACCAGCAGTCGACCCGGTTCTCCTGCTACTTTGCTTTTTATCCCTGTGTCTCCTCCTACTGCCGCGAGAGGTGGCCCTATTCCCAGCTTGATGGCCCACGCCTCTTCATATACTCCTCCCCTCCTGCCTACTTACCGGCTTAGCTTGCGCTCCTTCCGGGATAACTATTTGCAGTTTCCAGCGGATGCTGATCCCGATGCTGTTCTCGCGTCTACCTCTCTTTTGGCAGCCGAGATTATATCTCTTGAGAGGGAGAGGGATGCCTTTGTGGCTAAGAACCCGCAGGAACGCATAAACTTTCTCCGCTCCCAAGCGTTTTCTTCGTTCTGCCATCTTCATTATATGGATGAGGAGAACGCCAGGGTGGAGGCAAACGGGCAGGGGGAGCTGAATAGGCTACTGTCTGAGCGTCAGGGTTACGTGGATGCCCTTGCTGCTGCTAATCGGGAATCGGAGACTGCCAGGCGGGAGGCCGCAGTTGCTGCGCAGGGGGCAACAACTGTTAAGCAGGAGATGGAGGCTGTCAGGCTTGCTCTGGAGGAAGAGAAACGGAAAAGTGCTGTCCTGAGCAAACACCTTTCTCAAGAGGAGAGCGGGCTTCGTCAGGAAAGATAGATAAATGCTGAGCTGTCTGCCGAGCTTGCTCTTTCTGCTGAGAAGAGCCGTTGGTATTTGAAGGAAGGTGGGGCCATCATGTCGGACGGGTTTATGCATAAGCATGGGATAGATAACCTTGACGTTGATTTTCTTGCTAGGTATTTTGATGAGAGGGCCTCCGACACCACTAATGAGGGCTTCTTCCGCTGGAGATCTGCTCAGTAAGGAGGAGGCAACGCACCACCCGCTCCTTAGACATCATTCTTTATGTGTTTTTTGATTTTTGTGGTCGATGTGCTCCCCTTTATTTTGTAATATTGACAATATTACTTCTTTTCTTGATCAAGCCGCTGCTTTTGAATGGACTTTCGTTATCTGCCTTGTTTCATAATACTGCTTGTGCACATGTTCGCCCCTGGCGTTTGCTGTGTTACTTCTGCCCGTGTTACGCTCAACATCATGCCACCCTTTGTTGTTGGGGGAAACCTCTAGCCTTGTTAGGCCTGTCGTGACGGTGTTGTTGCGGTATGGATACCTTTCCACCTTTACTTCACCGGGTATCAACCGCTTGGTTACTAGCTGGGGTATCCTTTCCTTCCATACGTCAAAGATTGGCTTGGGGCGTGCCTCGTCTTAGTGAGCCGTCTGATCAGGACCGGACATCACAAGGATAGGATTTTCACTCCCAAGCGTTGAAACCTCACGTCTCTGGATCGTGTCTCATCTTAATGGGCCGTCTATGTGAGCACGGTTACCACAAGGATAGGATTTTCACTTCCAGGACGGAGTTGGTCTCTCCTTGAGGCGTGCCTCATCTTACTGGGCCGTCTATGTGAGCACGGTTGCCATAAGGATAGGATTTTCACTCCCAAGGATACCGGGGCGTGCCTCATCTTAATGGGTCGTCTATGTGAGCACGGTTGCCATAAGGATAGGATTTTCACTCCCGGGGGCGTTGGGGTCGTGCCTCGTCTTAATGGGCAATCTATGTGAGCACGGTTGCCATAAGGATAGGATTTTCACTCCCAACGCTTCGTTATGCCAGGGCGTGCCTCGTCTTAGTGAGCTGTCTGATCAGGACCAGTCATCACAAGGATAGGATTTTCACTCCTGGCATTCTTCGTTACCTGCATATTTTCAAAGGCAAACGCACGGAGAACATATCTAATTCATATGTTAGCATAACGTTGATATTACCAGATAGGATAGGCTAGTTTCGAGTGTGATATAGCTTCAGCCGAGCTATGTTCCAAGAATTCTGCAGGGGCGTTCCTTCGAGTGTTTCCAAATGGTAGGCTCCTCTCCCCACAACACGGGTGATGCGATATGGTCCATCCCAGTTTGGGCTAAGTTTTCCCATACGTTGCCCTGCCGCTCGCTTATCTCTGAGCACTAAATCTCCGGCTTTAAGCAATCGTTCTCTCACCTGCCTGTTGTGGTATTGTGTCATTTTCCTTTTGTAGTGTAGGGTTTTTAGGAGAGTTTCCTCGTGTTTTTCTGGCAGTGCGTCAAGGTTAGCGCGTAACCTTTCTTCATTAGTTTCTTCTTTGAAATGAGCCACCCGAAGGCTAACGGTGCCGATTTCTACCGGTGTGATAGCTTCTGTTCCATAGGCCAATGCGAAAGGAGTCTCTCCCGTGCTGACTTTGACAGTCATACGGTAGACCCATAATACATATGGCAGTTCGTCTGGCCATTTCTTTTTGGAGCCTTCTAGGTTTCTTTTGATACCACTAAGAATGCTGCAGTTGGTCACTTCGGCCTGGCCATTAGTTTGGGGGTGTGCCACAGAGGAGAACCTTTGTTCGATCTGAAATTCCACGCACTGATCCCTGAAGAATTGGCTTGTAAACTGTGTTCCATTGTCGCTAACCAGTATACGCGGTACCCCGAATCGCATAATGACTTGGTGTTTGAAGAAATGCCAGATTTTCTCTGCGGTGATGGTGGCTAACGCCTCGGCTTCAGCCCATTTTGTGAAATAATCCACCGCTACGACTACGAATTTTAACTGAGATCTGGCCTTCAGAAACAGGCCCAAAATGTCGATGCCCCATTTAGCAAACGGGCATGGAGCGACTACCTCTGAAATCTGCACGGCCGGTTTTCGAGGGATCTTGGCATATTCCTAACATTTCTGACAGGTTTTCACGAAGTTATGGCAATCTCTCCGAATGATGGGCCAGTAGAACCCTGACCGAAAGACTTGAGATGCCAGAGTGTCGCTAGCGATGTGCATGCCACATATCCCTTCATGAATTTCTCGTAGTACATGCAGGCCTTCTTGCTCTGTTATGCACTTAGCGGCAGGATGGGAGAAACACCTCCGTATTAACTCTCCATTGTAATATGTGCATCGTGCCGCCCGTTTCAGGATTTTCCTCCTTTCCGCGTTCTCCTCCGGTAACTTATCATGTTTTAGATATTCTATCACTGGGGTTCTCCAGTCACCTTCTATTTCTTCCACGCAAAGCGATGATTGTTCTTCCATGAAAGAAGGTGTGGATAATTCTATGTAGCACACGTCATTGGGTATGGGGGCTTCTAAATTGGCTGCCATCTTGGCGAGACTGTCAGCCTCTTCGTTGCTTTCCTTGGGAATATGTTCAAAGGTGACCTGAGTGCCTTTTTCCTGCATCTTTGATAGCTCACGCTTTACCTTGGCCAAGTATTGAATCATGATGGGTTCTCTAGCTGTTCCCCAGAACTTGATCCATTACTAGTTTAGAGTCCCCACGTATCTTTAAGCGCAGGCCGCGTTCCACTTCCGAGACGAGTGTAGCTTCAACGGAGAAGTTGTTTCCTATTCTAAGTCCTGCTAACAACGCTTCATATTCCGCCGCATTGTTGGACAAGGGTTGCAGGATTCCGATGGCGTATCGTATCTCCATGCCGTTTGGTCCGACTAGGAAAACACCTGCGCCTGCTAATTCTTGATTTTTCGCTCCATCCACGTGGATAACCCATGAATCTGCGTACGTTTCCGGGGGCGGGAGACATAAATCCTCTAATTCTTCTTTTGACGATTCTGTCAACGCGTCTTTGTGAATGTGCATTCTGCTATGAAGTCTGCTAACGCTTGGGCTTTGATAGCTGGTCTAGCTTTGTACTGCAACCCGTATTGTTCGAGCTCGATTCCCCAAATCAACATTCTCCCCGAGGACTCTAGCTTTCTAAAGATTTTTCTCAACGGTTGATCAGTGAGTACGGTGACAGGGTGGGCTTGAAAGTATCGGTCCATCTTTCATGTTGCCTGTATTATGGCAAGCGCTATCTTCTCGATGCGGGCGTATCGCAGCTCAGCATCTTTCAATATGTGGCTGACGAAAAATACAGGACGATGTATGTGCCCTTCACTTCATACAAGGACGACACTAACTACCTCGTCAGCAACGCCCAGGTATAGGTATAGCTCATCACCAAATTCAGGCCTCGTTAACACTAGATCGGATGACAGGTAAGTTTTTAGCCCTGTAAATGCTTTCTTACATTCCTCCGTCCATCCGAAGGAGGCCTTGTTTCGAATGACTTTGAAGAAAGGTAAGCATCTCTCACCCTGTTTAGATATGAATCGTCCCAACGCGATGATGCGCCCGGTGAGCTTCTGTATTTCTTTGACAGTCCGAGGGGGTATCATATCCTGGATGGCCTTTATCTTTGAAGGGTTGGGCTGGATACCTTTCCGGCTAACCACGTAGCCCAAGAATTTGCCCGTTTGGAACGCGAACATGCATTTCCTCAGATTCAGCTTCATTTTGTATTCTTTCATCACACTGAAGACTTCTTCCAAGTCGGTTAGGTGGTCCTTAAAGCTTCGACTTTTGACTAGGATGTCGTCCACGTAAGCTTCTACATTTCTCCCGATTTGCTTTTGGAAAACCTTATTCGCCATGCGTTGGAACGTTGCCTCGGCATTTTTCAGCCCAAACGGCATTGCAGTGTAGTAGTAAGTAGCTCTCGGGGTGATGAAGGTGGTTTTTTCTTCATCTTCTATGGCCATGGGGATTTGATGGTACCCGGAGTTAGCATCTAGGGAGCTTAGGTAGGCGTATCTAGCGGTTTGGTCGACCAACTGATCGATTCGAGGAAGAGGATAGCAATCTTTGGGGCAGGCGTTGTTCAGGTCAGTGAAATCGATGCACATGCGCCAATCCCCGTTAGGCTTTGGAACTAACACAGGGTTAGCTAGCCAGGTTGGGTATTGGACTTCTCGGACGAACCCCGCGTCTGTGAGCTTTAGTAGCTCTTTCTCGATGGCTGCTATCTTTTCCGGTGAGAAAGCGCGCCGCTTTTGTTGAATAGGCTTAGCGTCAAGGCTAACATTTAACCGGTGTTCCGCGACTTCTCATGAAATTCCAGGCATGTCTGCCGATTTCCATGCGAATTCTCCTTTATATTTTCTTAGCAGTCGGGTTAATTGCACGTTCTCTTCGGGACTTAGCTTCTCACTGACCAAGAGGTTCGCGTCACTGTCTTCACTGATAGGTATTGACATCATCTGATCCAGCGGCTGAGTACGTTTTTCTTCTTTATCATCGAAGGGATCATCTGCTACGCACACATAACGATCACAACTGCTTTGAGTCATAAGCAGGTAGCATTCGGCGGCTAGCTTCTGGTCTCCTTTGATTGAGACCACGCCGTCCCATGAGGGGTATTTCATCCGCAGATGTTTTTGGGATATTGCGGCCCCAAAGCGATTGAGGAACGTTCGCCCCAGTATGGCATTATAAGGCAGCGTCAGGTCTACGATCAGAAATAATAGCTCCTCAGAGCGTTTGGATGTGTCTTCTCGGAAATATACTGACAATGACGTGACTCCCGCTACCGGGATCGGTACCCCGTCAATCCCAACAATTGGTCTTTTGCACGGCGCCAGCTCGCCGTCAGGACGTTTCATCAGGTTGTATGCTTCTAGCGAAAATAAGTTTACCGCGCTCCCATTATCGACAAGGGTTCTTCTCACCCCGTGGCTGCCGATGACGGTGTCACTACCAACGCGTCATTGTGCGGGAAAACAATGCATTTTTTGTCTTCTTCTGAGAAGGACAATACCATCCTGTCTAAAGTGCTTATTGCCTCAATTTTTACCTGCGCGCTTTCTCGTTTGCTCTTTTCCCCGGGACTGGGCGTTTGTTGCATAGATTCCTCGAAGTAAGGCGTTCCTCCTGCAATGATATTAATCATAGGCATCTGATCGCTGTGAACAATGAGAGCTTCTCTATTCTGCCCGAGGGGGATTGCGTTAGCCCCCGTTGCGCGGGAGGGCGTTTGCCTATGATCGGTTATTACTTCGGTTGGGTTATTCCTAGCTCCTTCTCTTGTCTTGGTGGCAAATTCTCCGAGGTAGCCTTCCTCAACTAACCGTTCTATGGCCAGCTTTAGTTCTCTACACACATCGGTCGAGTGTCCTTTGACCTTGTGGAACTTGCAATATGCATTCTCTCTTCCTCCCATGACTACTCCGGGTTTCACAGGAGCTGGGTAACAAATGGGCAGATTTTACTGCTGAACTATCGCTAGGATTTCCGCCCTTGGGAGTATGAGGGAAGGAAGGTCAAGGTCATATATCCGGCCCTTTGGCGGATCTGCCTGTTTCCGAGTGGGGGACCCTCCGAGTTTCCCTTTCAAAAAATTGCCTCTCTGCCGATTAGAGGTCTTGGCGGTGTGCTCTTTCCGTTGGCTATAATCATCATTGGTTTGCACGTCGGGGGTGCTACTATACGGAGCGTTAGGGGCCAGGTATGGGTCTGTCAATATGTCCCGCATTCGTTCTCTATTTTCCTCCTCTTCCATCCTCGCATAATTATGCGCTTTTAGTCTTAGCGCATCCAAGGTCGATGGTGGGTCCACCATTAATGCGTCTCTCAATTTCCCATAACGGCAGTTACGCTTAAGGGCTTCTACTGCGAAATCGATGGTTACCCCCAGTGTCAAGGATATTTCGAGATCAAATCGACCTAAGAATCCATTCAATGATTCCTGCGGTCCCCGATGGATGTCAAATAGCGTTGCGGCTGACTTTCTGATAGGGATTGCGGTGCTGAACTGACTTCTGAACTTCTCTTCTAGCTGGGAGAAGTTATCAATGGATCCAGCTGGGAGTCCCTCGAACCAGAGACGTGCCACCCCTGATAGTGTCATGACGAAGATCTGGCATAGCGCTGCATCGCTACGAGTTTGGAATTGCACAAAATCTTTCACCTTATTAAGGTGAGAAATAGGGTCTTTCGTGCCATCATATGATTCGGCGGGGAGTTTCACATATCGATGGACCCTGTGATGCCTCACACGATAACTGAACGGGTGGCTAGCATTGCCATCAGGGACTCTACGAGGGCGATGCGGGGGTGGAATTTCGACATCATATCTGGGGTTCTGAGGGTCATATTCATGATGCCGCTTGGGAGATCGGCTGCGGCTTCTCGGAGTTCGAGTTCGTCGCCCTCTGCTACTGGATCTCTCACTGTATCTAGGGGATGGTTCTCTGAACATTTCACCGCGCCTATCATCCCAATGCTCTCTATATTCGTCGCGTCGGCGGCCTTCTTCAGGGATAGGGACTTCTCCCCTGTATTACCCAGGGAGGTCCACAGGTCCGCGTGCAAGCTGTGAGACGTTCATGGGGGCCGATGACAAGGGTAGAGAAAAAGGAAGCCCTCTTGATTGCCGGGGCGACAACGGTCACTCATGGACAATAGATGGAGTGAAAACTATTTGGGAGGACACGCCAGGTCCTGAGGCATGAGGCGTAAACCCAGCAGCCAACTCTGTCAACTGATCCAGTTGGGCTTGAAGGGCCGCTATAGAGTTCGCGAAAGGGTTGTCTGCATCAGCGACCACAGATCCCCTTGCTTGGGGAGTAGAATAGCTGGTTCCCGCTATGTGGGAAAAAGGGGAACAAATCTGGAATACTGTTGCTTCTATCATTTTCCCAGAGGGAGGATCTGATCCTCCCGCAGTGACTTCTTGCACTGAGGTAGAGATGTCAGAGGTAGCAAAAGCGAAAAGTCGTCGGCGAGTGTTATACGGGATGCTGGAGGCTTGGGACAGCGCGGGATCTGACTCTGAAGCCATAATCCTCCTAGCTTCGGGAAGAATGGAGCTTGGTTATTAAGGATGCTCACTTAATAGAACCAAAGCTCTCAATGAAAGCACCAATTTGATAAGAATTTGTCTTCGGCCGAAGGGTAGAAAGGGAAAATGCTTCTCCAGTTCAGTATCCTCGGTGGTCCGTTGTACCTGCAAGACGCCGGAGGGGGTCTACGGCGGAAACACTCCAATGCTTAAGTTAGTATGAGTGGTGAAATTGGCAGAGCTTGGGCCAGTGAAATCTGCTTACCTTCCTCCTTCGTGGGGGAGGTATTTATAGATGAAATAAGCCTGTCTGTGCGAGTGGGATCGCTAGGGAGCAACCGATCCCGTCAGGGGCTGTGGTTTATCCGTGTTATGATGTACCGCCATGGCGGTAGGTATGGGGTGGTTGTTACCCCGGCAAGGTAACGGTTAGTGCGTTTCCCTTGAGGTGGGATAGCACCTCTGGTCGTCTAGAAGCTCCATGCGGGGACCCCCAACGAGACGTCAGCCCTCCTGGCGTTAGTCCCGTAGAGGGGAATGACAGCCTCGACCCTACCGTGGCGGTAGGAACAATGACTCTTTCCTTTCCATATGGGGTAAACAGACGAAAATGCCCTTGTCGTTAGGCGGATTGTTATCAAAAGGTACCGTTTAATTTCAAATGACTGGTGCAACCTTAATTTTGAAAATTCTAGAAATTTTATTAATGCTTTTAAGTCATCTTGTCTATTAATATTAATTAACTTGCTAATTCATCTAGTCTGTTTATATTAAATTACAATTAAAAGTTGACTACTGCTTTGTTTGTCGTTGTCTGTTTCTCTCTATTTCTATTATTGTCTATAAAATATATGTCCCTTCTTCTTTTGTCCAGCACACGTGTCTTCTGCTTTTTATCTTGTCTCCTACTTTGCTGACTACTCTGAAATCTTTCTAGTCTGATAGGGACTAATGATGTTGAAGTAGCTCTACGTGGGAACAATGCTAATGGTTTCCAAGTCCCTGAAGAATACTTAGTGAATGTTGAGGATTTAACTGATAACGAAGATGAAGAGTTGCAGCAGGGGAGGAATGTATTGAAGGGATTATTGGAGAAAAAAATAAAAAATAAAAAGAAGGTAGAGCAGGTTGCAGCTGAGATGGAGGCTGAAGAGCTTCAAAACATGAATGCTGGAGACAAACTGGATGATCAACAGGAACTTGTACTATGTAATAGCAATGATGGAGAACCAAACTTCAGTGATGATGAAGGCAGTTTTATGGTAACAACTGATGGTGAACATGGCACTCGGAGGACTTCAAGATCTCAGTTTTTCAAATCTGAAAATAAAGTTCCTATTTTTTGTACTGGCCTCAAATTCCTAAACAATGCCCAATTCAAGATGGCTATAGACAAATTAGCTCTCCACCAACGTAGAGACATTAAGTATGTGAAAGATGAAGCAAATTGATGCAGAGCTAAACGTAAAGATGAAGACTATGATTGGAGGATTCTATGCAGCATAGATCGTAGGAGTGGAGACTGGCCCCAAACATCTGACTGCATTTTCCAACTGAAATGGAATATTACTACTGAAATTGAATTGTACATCCAAAATAGTCCTAAGAAGACATGATCCCAAGCAGATACTTAACAGGTTCCTCCCCTTCCAGACCCATCACAAGGGAAACGAAAGCCAAGATTTGCTTTATCTGGTATCAAATGAGAGCTACGGACAAATAGAACTCCTTTTAGGAGTATCAATATCGTCACATGAATCGTAAATGCATGAATGTGATGTAGCAAAAAATCTGCGGTTCATAATGGAATAGGTAATAAAGCAACCTAACAGCCTACTGCCACTAACTCACCACCCCCCCAAGTTAAACTAGGGCTTGCTGTTGCACCAGGAGTCATTGCCCCAGGTGCTAAAGCATGGGTATTTTGTATCCATTGAGCAAAGACGGGTTGTAATTGTATAGCAGTATCTGAAAAAGTGAAAACTTGTCAACCAACTCATTCTGCATTGTGTCAGGAAGTGTTAAGGAGCTCAAGGTTAACTTACAAGGTGATGGCTGGATATTTAATCAGGAAAAGAGGTTTGTCAGCCTTAGCAATGACCCAATAAGAGATCATAGATGATGTACATACAAAATGGACTATTGAGCCTTCAATGACTCAATGTAGGTGGTGATACGATCCTAGCCCCGCCACACGCACACACTAAGCAGCAAGGGCTAGATGGACGAACGAATACGTCGAGCCAAGGACATCATGAAGCAGCTAGCAAGGTTAATACAACCTCTACACATGGAAACATGGCAAGAGATGCTGCTGGATCAAGCCATTAGGCGAAGAAATAAAAGGTAGCTTGGAGGCTCTTAGGGCAAGACTTCACATCCGACCAAGCCAAGACATGGAAGCAAGGCTTCAATCGGGCAAACAAAGTAAATACAAGACCGATTGGTGTCTTAGGAAAATCATGTCCAAGTTTGAGAACATTTGGACGAGTAGATTGTAAGATGGTTCATGGTGAAATTCTCGCATGCAGGAGTTCTAGGCGCAGAAGGAATAGGCTACTGTGTTTGAGCCTATTTGGACCAATACATGTCAGAATCATGTGATAGACCATGTTTCGGAAACCTCAGGATGTTTTCTCTATTGTGACCAAGTTTCAGCTCAAACACACGAGCCGTTTACGTTTTATTCAAAGAGACATTTTCGCTGATAGCAATCCTACTCCTACTCGGACTTGTAGATGCGTCAGGTTACGCCTTAGGAGTTTATTCAGACCTGTTCATCTCTGAGCAGGGAGAGAGACGTGTTTCCACTATTTCCAGATGTTAGATTTCGAATGGGATAAGTTTCAGCTCGATCAGACAAGCGAACCAAGAGTTAGACGTAGTGGACATTTTCATACGTAGTGTGAACGCGCAACAGCCTGCAACTTGGAGATTGTGGCCTAACTTGGAGTCCAGCTGTGCAAAAGCTATTCTAGCAAGAACATCAAGCCTCAGATGGACGCATTAGAGAACTAACCGAGAGGGTTATTGGCGGTAGGCCAATTGGACCGAATCCGAGAAGACCTCAAGTATTTAGTGTGTCACAACTAGAGGATAAAAATAAGTTCCTAGATGGGAACCTAGCCGAGAGAGGAATAGGTACGGAGGTTGTAGCACCATGGCGTACAAGTAAGTCAAGGGTTGCCGAGGCAGACCCTAGATACAATCCAACTAGCAAGACCCTAAGGCGCGATACGATGCATGATAGTCAAGTGGCTTATACACAAGGATCCGAAGAGCATAAGAATGCTACAAAGCTTGCTATTGAGCATGACTTGAGTGTACAATGGAAGGCAAAAGTGAGTGAGCGAGAAAAAGAAGGGTTATTTCACACTCGATGCCTTGTTAAAGAGAAGATATGCTCGTTGACTATGGACGATGAGAGTTTGGCGAATTATGCAAGCGATTTGCTTGTAAACAAGTTGAAACTTCTAACTATTAAGCATCCAAAAACCTACTTGCTGTAATACATGATCAACAGTAGAAAACTAAAGGTAACAAGGCAAGTTTTAATTTCGTTTTCTATTGGGAGATATAAGGATGAAATCCTTTGTGATGTAATACCGATGCGGTCGAGTCATATCATTCTTGGTCGAGCATGGCAACAAGACCAAAATTTCTCATTAGTTCTACTAAAGCCTCTTGAAATCCATGAGGATCAAAAGTGACTAGAGGAGAAGTATACCGAATGGGAAGTCGCTAGAGATATTAAGAGAACAAGAGAGCAATTAAGAGATAAAAATAAGAGAATTAGTGAGCAAAATAGACCCCATGAAAAGAGTGAGCATGGGATGATAAAAGGAGATGATAGAGCTCTTGGAGCCTTGAGCTATTCATTGGTGTGCAAGTTTATCTTTGCTAGTGAATTTTCGCTTATCTTTTCTTGCAACTGATTTGCTTATGGTTTTGTTCTTATGGTACCACTGAAACCTTGGTCTATGGAGTACTTGGGGAGATTAGAGGTGGGCAAGGAGTTGATGAACACACAAGTACCACTTGAGCAAGCCGTAGTGCACATGGAGCGAGTGAGTGTTCCTTATTCGGCTAAGGAATATAATGAAGAATTGAAGCGGCTCTTTGTGATTGTTGAGGGAGATAGGATGAGCTTACACCAGCCTTGGTTGCCTACTCAAGTCAACAAGACAGACGCCATAGGAGACGTTGGTTTGACCCAAACCATCACCACACACAAAGACACCACCGTCGAGTTGGATGTCTTAGGTAATACCTTTCCTTCCTGTGTTTCCTTTGATTATTCTAATGAGAGGAGTATTGCTATTATTAAGGAAATAGATTCGAGGGTGAATCGTTTCGAAGGGGGAGGGAATGATACTATCCTAGCCCCGCCACACGCACACACTAAGCAGCAAGGGCTTGATGGATGAATACGTCAAGCCAAGGACGTGATGAAGTAGCTAGCAAGGTTAATACAACCTCTACACATGGAAAAAAGGTAAGAGATGTTGTTGGATCAAGCCATTAGGCAAAGAATGACTTAGAAGGTGGCTTGGAGGCTCTTAGGGCAAGACTTCGCATCTGAACAAGCCAAGACATGGAAGCAAGGCTTCAATCGGGCAACCAAAGTAAATACAAGACCGATTGGTGTCTTAGGAAGATCGTGTCCAAGTTTGAGGACATTTGGACGAGTAGATTGTAATATGGTTCATAGTGGCATTCTCGCATGCAGGAGTTCTAGGCGCAGAAGGAATAGGCGACTATGTCCGAGCCTATTTGGACCAATACAAGTTAGAATCATGTGATAGACCATGTTTCTGAAACCTCAAGATGTTTTCTCCATTGTGACCAAGTTTCAGTTCAAACGCACCAGCCTTTTGCGTTTTATTCAAAGAGACATTTTCGCCGACAACAATCCTACTCCTACTCAGACTTGTAGATGCGTCAGGTTACTCTTTGCGAGTTTATTCAGACCTGTTCATCCCAGACTAGAGAGAGAGTTATTTTCCCACTATTTCCAGATGTTATCTTTCGAATGGAACAAGTTTCAGCCCGATCGGACAAGCGGATAAAGAGTTAGACCTAGTGGACATTTTCATGCGCAGTGTGAACACGCAACAACCCACAACTTGGAGAGTCCGGCCCAACTTGGAGTCCAGTTGTGCAAAAGGTATTCTAGAGCTTCTGGAATGTTTGTAGATATTTATTACTTAGTTTATTCAATTATTAGAGTTATTTATTAAAAAGAACTTCTAAGTTTTATAGGTTTAGTAATTCTATTCCTAGTAGAATTAGAACTTGTAATTATACTTAAACTTGTACTTGGGATTTTGCCAATATATAGAGCTGATTATGCTCATTAATGAAGAAGTTATTATTCAACCAAATTTGATCCTTTGTGATTGTGAGACGTTTGTCTTGAGAGAGCCTTTCTCTATAAGCATTCATGGACTAGGAAAAAAACCCAAGGTGGCGGTGTCAAGTGGACTCTTGGTGTACCTTATCCTTGAGAGCCTCACTTGTTGATCGGCGGTGTTAGGTGGACTCCTAGCGTACCTTACTTTAGCAGGCGTTGTTTAGCCTCAACTTAGAGATTAGCGGAGTTAGGTGGATTCCTAGTGTTCCTTATATCGAAGAGAAGAGAGATTGAGTTAAATTTTGCGCAACTTCAAACCTTCCAACAACGATCATCAATTCAATGTGTCCTAGCTATCTAAGATCGTATCAAGGGTAGCGAGGATCGTATCAGGTGGGCTAAGAAGAAGATTATTTCAATATTGCAATGGAATGTGGACTTGGAATTTGATAGATTAGAAGACTATGCTAATGAACTAAGAAGGAGTAATATGGCTAGCACCATTTCTTTGGACACTAAAGAAGTTCATAGGAAAAAGGTTTTTAAAGGCTTGCATATTTCTTTTGCTGCAATGAAGAGAGGTTTCAAGAATGGTTGCAGGCCTGTCATAGGTGTAGATGGGGCATTCCTTAAAGGACCTTTTAAGGGAGAATTATTGGCAGCAGTTGGTAGGGATGCCAACAATCAAATGTACCTATTAGCATGGGCAGTGGTTGAGAAAGAAGATATGAAGACCTGAAAGTGGTTCTTATCATTATTGATGAGTGATCTGAATATTGCTGGTGGGATTGCTGGTGGGTGGACATTCTATAGTGACCAACAGAAGGTATGCATGAAGTACTAGGGGTGAGCACGGATCGACGAATCCAACTAATCCGATCCGATCCGATCCGAACTAACCCATCCGAACCGATTCGAATGATTTTCGGACACATTTCGGTGGCGATGGTCGGAATCCAAAAAATTTCAGATTTCGACAGTCGGATTGTCAGAATTCGACGGATTTCGACAACCCATATGTATATGTTTTTCTGGATCTAGACACAGACAACGATGATGATCCATTCTTATTTTTCTGAGGTGGGCGCTTATTAGCTACAACAACAGGACCTCGACAAATAGAGCAATTGCAATTGGCGTGAGAATTCAGCCACAAATCAATACAAGTAGTATGAAAGGAGTGCTTACACTCTTTCAATTACCTAACATCTTCACCATCAGCAAAAAGCGACAAGCAAACAAGACACTCGCTCCCAACTTCTTTCCCATGAGTCTCTTTCTGGTACTTCAAATCTCAATTGTTATTACCACTACTTACCTCATTTTTTTCTTCAATGGTGTCAGAAAACGATCGCAGTGATGGAGGAGCGGTGCTTGCTGCTTGAGAAGTGGTAGTGGTGCTCCACCGCCAGAAATGGGAGGATGGGATTTTGGTGGAGAAGATGAAGGTGTAGAGGCAGGGATGGTGACGAGAGGGGATAAATCTACGGTTGTTGAAGATTGAGGAAAAGGTGGAGATGGGTCAGGAGAAATGAAAAAGGTATTGGTACTGGGTGGATGCTCCGTGAAAGTGAGGGGAAAGGAGATAGGAAATGGTACTAACCTGTTTGTTTTGTTTTTTATTATTATTATTATTAAAGATTTTATTTTTATTTTTATCTTTGAAAGATTGATGCTGGTGGTAATAGGCATTATAGTCTCGTGATAATGGGTCGGCCCAGCCCGGCCTAATCCCAAAAAAATCAAAAAATCCGACCGAACCGATCCTAAATCGAAGGTGTCGGATTGGAATCGGATTAGCTGCCAAAAAATCCAAAAAAATCCGATCCGAAATTATCTGAATCCGAACTTATCCTATCCAAACTCGTTAGATTCTGATCCGAAATCTGAACGCGTATGAAGTACTTCAATAAATTATTGTCATATTTATATAATATTGGTAGGACTGGTGGCTTTGCATGTAATATATTAATGCTGGTGGGACTGATGTTTGGTCAATAAATGTCATGCCTGGATTGACATCGGTCCAAGAAGCCTAGAGAGAAGCTTCTTTCCATAATAACACTTAATATCTGGCCCTTCATAATCCAACACTATTTTTTTCCCAATCATTGAGATTGTGTTTTAGCAACGAGATAGAGAAGATATGAAGCAAAAAAAAAGGGGAAATGGAATAAGGAAGGTTTAAGGAAGGAGAAGATATGAAGTAGAGAGAGGAAAATTAGAAGTTAGGGTTTTGAGGGAGAGCAGAGATGAAGATAAAGGAAAAGTGAGAGGAAGGGGACGAATGTGTCGAAGGATGAAGCAAAAGTGGAGTGGCGGCCCCCCACTCGCCACGTGGAGTCTGACATGGTAAGAGACGTGATGTGGCAAGCTGATATGGCATCATTCTAGGAGCTGACGTGGCACATAACGTCGGTCAACGATGCCACGTCTGATTTTTGTTATGGTAGGGGGGTGATTGAACAATATTGGCGACGACTAGGGTTGTAATTAAACAAAAAAAAAACTAAGGGTTGCAATTAAATAAAATATTAAAGTTCAGGGTTGTTTTATGTCTTTTTCACTTTTTAAAAATAAATACGTTATAAAAATAAGTTGTTATTGATGTGATTCTTCGGCAAATAAGTTTCATACTATATATTTTACGCATTTAAATCTCTAAATAAATACTACATTGAAATAAATGGATTTAAAAATGAAATTCTTACATAAATAAGTTTCATGACATAAATTTTACTAAACATTTATCTAACATAATTCAAACTTTCAGTGTCATTGATGTTGAGAGAAATAATATCTTCAGTGAGCTCCTCCAAAGCTGACTTTCCAACCTCTACAATAAAAATAAATTAAAAAATATTAAACAAATTACATATGTACTCAATTTAAAATTTAAGAATTAAAATGATATTACCTTGTGTCCCATACAACCAATCTCTTGTACAAATCAATGGCTCTACTATTTCCTTCTTGAGTGTGCTCCTATATTGATCAAGCACTCTACCACCGACACTAAAAGCACTTTCAGAAGCAACAGTAGAAATTGGTATACTTAGAACATCATGAGCCATTGCCGCAACTTGAGGAAATCGATATTCATTAGCTTTCCAATATGCCATGATGTCTAAATCTTGTAGTCTATCTAACATTGCCTCCTCTAAATATTGTTAAAGCTGTGTCTTTTGGGGAGAAGCTTCTTACATATCAAAAGAATCAAATTCCTATAAAGAAATAAACAATAATATTTTCTGTAAATGAGCTTATGACTAAATGCATACAAGAATTGATACGAACATGAAAGATGGAAGAATAACTGAAAAATGCAGAATGAATAAGAGAATCAAGATAGACATACCTCAAACACTTCATCAGTCGTATTGCCTCCTTGAGATGATGGATGATGACTAACTTTACTTCAGGAAGATGATGCACAATAATTATTATAAAATAGCATCCATAAAGTACAGAACACCAAAAATGTTCTACTATCCTTCTACCAAAGTACATATATATAGATCAATCTAGGTTTCATAAACATAAAGTAGCATCCATCACAAATCCAACGACATGTTATGGAAGCAGATGAAGTGAAGCAGCAATAAAAGCACAACAGTCCACATAAACAAACCAAAGATTTCATTGCCTGTATTCATGAAATTACGACAACCATTTAAAGCATTGTGCCCAAGAAGCCCTCATAAACCTAAACCAAACACCCATCAATGTCAAATAAATAACAACCAATTGTAAAAGTGGAAAGCCATTAAGCTAACTATAACAAACCAATAATAAATGCTTAAGCAAGTTCAGCAATCTTGGATCCTTTGTGCATGAGAATATGAAATGAATCAACAATGCATATGAAAAGTTAAATATGTAAAAGGAATAAAAATAAAACATGAAACCGATCAAAAACAAATGACAAATGACAAATGGGATTCCAAGAATGTATGGACATGGAAATTTCTAACAGTACTATTACAAATGTATTATAAAGTAATGAAGCAATTGATAAGAAAATAGACTCATTAAATATGAGATTGAATACCTTCAATAGAACACTACACTACACTTGGGTTTAAATGTAATCGACTGTTAGGCTGACTGCGGTGAATTGAGTGTGTGAAGAACAATCTGTTAGCAAACAAAATCGTCAAACAAGAAAAACCCTAGCTGGACATTGTGGTGGGTTAAAATTAGGGATTAGAATACCTGAGAAGGGAAGCTTGAAGAGTGAGCTCGTTGCTGACGCGTGAGAGGCACGTGATGGAGCAGGAAGAGAAGGAGGAGACCCAAAAAGCTGGGAGAGATGGAGTTTTGCGGTGGCAGCAGTAACATGAGGAGGAAGCGAGGAAAGCAGAGAGGAGAGGAGAGGAAGAGGATAGGTTTTTTTTATTGTTTAAATTTGAATGGGTCAAACAGGTCGACATGTTGCCCATCAGGTCGACCAGTACCCAACACATTATTTAAAGGGTTAAAAATTAGTGACCCTTACCCGCCAAAAGCGGGTGGAGTACGGGTCGACCCGATGGGTCGAACCCGTTTTGCCACCCCTATTTGTAGGAGAAAATCCAAAGCAGAGGCAAGATCCCAGTGCGCTGAATAGTTGGGGATTAAGTACACGCTTAAAACCCTACCAATAATTGGGAAATTAGATAAGTCAACCCTGTTGATTATGTGCTAATTTTGTATATATTTAACATCTCTTTTACTGACAATTGAGATGATAATACTGTTAATTTGGGCATTTTTTTTTTTTTTATAGAACAAAGCAGAAAAAAATGAATCAAAGAAAAATGAGTAAAATAACCAAAAAAAAAAAAGAGCAAAAAAAACAAATGGTGATAAAGACCGAAACCAAGAGCAACCCTAACTCATCCTTTGGTCAAGGGAAGAGTGAACAATAGTCTTAACCCTTAGCCAAGGATGGAATTTCTAGACCAGTGGGTCGATCATTAAGCTTGGCGCGTGAAAGGATGAGGAAGTGTGTCAAAGACTTCTGAAGTGTCCGACAAATGTCTCCCTTTAAAATTCTCATTCTATAAACACCCCCGAAAGGGATAAAATAATTTTTATCTTTTAAATTAGGTCGACCTAGGTTTTAGCTTGAATGAATATAGTTATTCCTGATAAGTTTGGGTCTATATAGTTAAAAGAATACAATAAACGACTAGATCGATCTCAGCATAGGATTTGCTCTTTGAGACTAGAGAAAGAGAACAATTTGGCTTAAAGTGACAAGTGAACCGTTCCTTTAGTCAAGGGAAGGATCTCCCTGTTTTTATAAATTAGTTAGTTAACTTCTATAAGTGAACCTTAGGATTGTTAGACGTTTAAGGCCCTTAATAGAGTGTCTCTTTAAGTGACTTGATATTGAAGAAGAGTAGAAAGTCAAAGTGAACCTAATTTCTATAGCTTCCTACAAAAGTCAATTATGAATATTTTTTATCAATGATCAATATTTGTGAATCATGACCTCGAGAAATCTTTACTAGGAATCTTTATCATATTGATTTTATCTTTACAATTCTCATTTTGTTACTCATTGCTCATATTCTCATTTCAACCTCAGTTTTGATTTAATATTTATTTGCATTACAAAAAAAAACCCCTTTTTACTTACTCCATGTTGATATATTGAATCATAATCATAAACTTGAATTAAACTATTGTTTCCTGAGAAGCGAATCTCTTATCACTTTCTACAATATATTTTGTCAATCAGTGTTAAGTTATACACACTTTATTTTTGACGAATTCGGCACCCGATCAGGGATCCTCCCCTCTAGTTCTTTATCTTCAAGTTTCCTCAAGTGTGTTACAAGATGACTGACACATAAACTAAAAAAAAAATATTTCCACCACACCCACGTCTCAATTCTCAATTTATATCATCAACTAAACCATTTTTATCACAAAATAAATTATCAAGCATGCTCCTCTAAAATGAAACCTGTTCCTCTTCCCCAGTCTGTTGCGCGCCAAAAGTAATTCCAGTCTCCATATTCACTTTCCTTTCTTTTCCTAAGACTATCAGCAGCAAAGGGTTTTTGGGTGGGTTTTTAGGGTGTTTTCTCATGCAGCAAAGGGTTTTTAGGGTGTTAAATTGGCAAGGCACGCGAGCGGGTGTCAAAATTTGACACCCGCGTTTTTCTGACATTTTTATTAAAAAATAAATAAAAAAATAGCTGGACCAATGGCAGCGCGCCACGCGTGCGCTGCCATTGGTCACCAAATTCTTTATTTTTTTTCCTCCCCTCATTTTTTAAATGGGGTTTTTTATAATAAATACTGAAAATAATTTTATAAAAAATATACCATTATTTTTAATTTTTTGAGATCTATAAATAGAGACTAGGTTTGTATTATTTGGACACTAAAACAAATTAGAGTTTTTTACATTTTTTTTCTTTTTTTTCTTTTTTAAATGTTTTTTTTCATAATAATTACTCAAAATAATTTTATAACAAATATACCATTATTTTTAATTTTTTGAGATCTATAAATTGAGACTAGGTTTGTATTATTTGAAGACTAAAAAAAATTCGAATTGTTTACATTTTATTTCTTTTTAAAATGCATTTTTTCATAATAATTACTCAAAATAATTATAAAAAATATATCATTATTTTTATTTTTTGAGATCTATAATTACTCAAAACACCATATGACATTTGAACGAAATTATTGAAATGAACATACACTTTCACAGCCCACAAATTATTCAAAATAACACACAATTCAAAAATAAAACACACAATTCAAAAATAAAATACACATTTCGAAAATAAAACACACAATTAAAACAGTATAGATTTTGTGATTGATAAATAAAATCGTATGTTATTTTAAAAAATATTATATTATTTATTGTATTAAAAAAGTATAGATTTTGTGAAATATGAAAAAAAAAATATGAAATTTAATTAATTTTTATTACAAATATATTATTTATTATTTATTATATTATAAAAAATAAATTATAGTAATTATAAATGTTAATAAGAAAAAGAAATGAAAGTTAGTGGAAAGCTGATGTGGAAAGCTGATGTGGAAGGGAGAGAAAGTGAATAACACCCTAAAAAATACATTGCTGTGAGAAGTGGGTGTTATTTGAAAATTTGGTTGGGTGTTAAGCTGATGTGGTAAGAGAAAAAGTGAATAACACCCTAAATTTGACACCCAGTGCTGTGGATAGTCTAATAAACCAATTTTCACTCACTTTCGGGTATACACTCTCATCAAATATATATAACAAAATGGTGTAACTGCTTCTTGTGATGCATTCATTCCATTATTTAGAATAAAATCTATTTACAAACTAACTAATGTATTCCCAAATTCTTAATAATCTTGGTGAACACCCCAACTTCTTAATCTCATGGACTGCGATCTTCACAGCTTCCTCTTGATTGCAAATTCAGCAGTTTTGCATTAGTGCTTCAATCGCAATCTCTCAAAGCCACCAAAATCCTATTCCCTCCAATTTCTAAGAGATTTGGGTGTTATTTTGAAATGTAGGTTGACAAGCCAACCAATATTTTTCTGACCACCCAATTAAGGAATTGAAGAAACAAGAGTTTATCTAGTGTTATTCCATATCATTAGTTACTTTTTACAAAAAAGAAAGAAAGAAAGAAAAAGGTTTATGTAGTAGTAAAATTGTATAGTGTACCTTTCTTAAATCCAAGCTAGTATCTGGAATCATTTGGGTGGCATCCATCTGAACTCATCAAATCACGTGTTAAACCAGAAAACTCCATGTTAGATTGTATCTAGCATTGAAAAAGATAAAGCCTTTCCACTTTTAGAAATTCTTCGATTTTTTTATCCAATTCTTTTGCAAGTTCTGCAAGGAAATCTGTTGCTTGTTTAGACTCGGCAGCCTTGCCCACTAACCTAACATACACGCTGCCTAACCTTTTATATCAGCAACTTAAGGTTAGGATTCCTTTCTATCTCACACCCCTAAGAGTCTATAGTAATTCCAACCTTGATCTGGAATCGTCATTTTTATCTTCATTACATCAAAAACTTTCAGAATACGGCTGCATAAAATCCCCATAAACTCATCTTGATGACCAGCAATGACTCCTCAAATTCATCTTGAAACATATTAAAAATTTAGAGTGGCTCAGCAACACATGCATACTCCACTTTAATCCATTATTGTAATTACAATCAATAATCTCTCAATTCCTGAACTTAATTACACCTAAAATATATCTCAGTATATTACGCTCCACCTTGATACAAAATCTCTCGACCTCACAACTAAACTCACTACCTCGCAATTGCAACACTGCACACACTCACTTTGCCTCACTTTTATGGCTCACTTTTACAAACGGTGCATGACTTCAATATATATATTACACATTTGTGTACCCTTGAAAATAAAATAAATATCACTAACTTATCTCTCAAGTAGCCAATCAAAATAAAGGCACAAAAATAATATAAAATTACTGGTGTTGTCCTTCTTAGAACCAAAGGATGTTCACTGCTGTTCTTAACCTTATGAACAACAGTGTAGGAACAAATCAAATCGATTAATACATGAATCATAACGGAATGCGGAAGCGTACCTGATGATGATGCCATGATCTTGAAGAAATCCGGGAACAAAGGTCTTCTGGTGGATTGTTGCCTTAGGGCTGAATGGGGAGCCGTCATTCTCTGTTTTCAACGTACGTTTATTTTCTAAGAAAAACCCTTATGTTGTAACAGAAGAACTTTAACTTAAATAGGCAACTTCCACCCGGGACCATATCCTAATTATTTAATTTATATTAATTACTAATTGACCCATCAACAATTAGTAATTAATCCCGGATTCTGCACAAATACTGAATGTGCCCCCACACTATATTAATTAGACGATTGGACCCCTTAACTTTAATAGATCATCAATTTGGTCCAATTAACTTAATGTTAAAAATATATTATATAACGGTACACACATAACATATGCGTCCATATGTTCCAACGTGTACGAACGGTACTGACGCATTAGTCCCGTTTTCCAAATCCCAACAATCTCCCACTTGGACAACTACACAATATGCGTTCTTTATAGTACCACCCTTTTGTCATACAATCATATGTTAACCCCCGAATGCTAGCATATAGAACCAAAAGAGTAGTCATCGCAGTCCAAGCAATTAAATTCATAATGATTACGAGTACTAACTAACTAACGACATGGATCCAGTGTGCATGTGCAGAATGGAAATTACAAGTGATCTATATTTGTCAAATTTTCAACTGATCCTCTTTTCTTTATGAGATCAAAATCCAGAGCATATATTAAATAAAATCAATATCCATAGACTGTGAAATAACATAGTACACAGTTAAAGCATATACAAGTTACAATAGTACAAACCGAACTCCCACTAATCTCAGGCATCTAACTTAATGACACCCATACTCGATACATGGCCATGAAATGCTACAGGTGTCAATGCCTTAGTGAGTGGATCCGCAACCATATCATTTGTACCCAATAACTCTATGCTAACTTGATTGCTCTGAACCCTTTCTTTAATGGTAAGGAACTTTATATCAATGTGCTTCGACCTGGAAGAACTCCGATTACAATTGGAGTACAGCACAGCAGCCCAGTTGTCACAAAAGATCCTCGAAGGTCTCTCAATACCAGTGACAACTCGCAGTTCCTTAACCATATTCCGCAGCCATATAGCATGACTGGATGCCCCGTAGCAAGCTATGAACTCAGCCTCCATAGTGGAAGATGCAACAAGTGACTATTTCGCACTCTTCAATGAAATGGCTCCTTTAGCCAGAAGAAAGACATAACCTGAAGTCGATCTCCGGCTATCCTGGCATCTAGAGAAATCAGAATTGGTATACCCAATGATCTCAAGCTGATCTGATCTCCTGTATGTGAGCATATAGTCTTTCATTTTCTGCAGTTATCGAAAGACCCTTTTGGCTGCAACCCAAATGATCCCTTCCGGAATTGCTCTGGTATCTGCCCAGCATACCGACAATAAATGCAAGATCCGGACGGGTGCAAACCTGTGCATACATGATGCTTCCCATAGCCGAAGCATATGGTACACCCTCCATGAACTTGCTGTCCAAGTCCGTCTTAGGACACTAGTCAAGGCTAAATTTCTCACCTTTGGAGACAAGAGTATCATGTGGCTTACAATTTTGCATGCCAAATCTCTTGAGAACTTTATCGATGTATCCCTTTTGTGATAACCTTAGGATACCCTATGAACGATCACGATGGATCTGTATCCCCAACACAAAAGATGCTTCATCAAGGTCTTTCATCTCAAAGTTATTTAAGAGAAAAGCCTTAGTATCCTGAAGAAGCTTTACATCGTTCGTAGCAAGCAAATTGTCAACCACATACAACAATAGAAATACAAACCTACTCCCACTGAACTTATGGTACAGACAGTCCTCCACAACGTTTACTTCGAAACTGTATGAAGTAATAACGCGATTAAACTTTAAGTACCATTGACGAGAAGTTTGCTTAAGCCCATAGATAGATTTCTTTAATCTATAAACCAGTTGACTATCCGCGTTAGAGGATGAACCCTTTGGTTGCTTTATGTAGATTTCTTCCTCAAGATCCCCATTGAGAAAGGCAGTCTTTACATCCATCTGATGTAGCTCAAGATCAAAATACGCCACCAGAGCCATAATTGTCCTAAAAGAGTCCTTCGATGAAACTAGAGAGAAGGTCTCTTTATAGTCTATTCCTTCCTTTTGGATGAATCCTTTCGCAACAAGACGTACTTTGTACCTCTCTATACTGCCTTGTGAATCCCGTTTGGTTTTGAAAACCCATTTACAACCTATCGGTTTCAGATTCTTAGGCAATGGTACAAGCTCCCAAACGTCATTGTCCTTCATGGATTGGAATTCATCCGACATGGCCTGTATGCACTTTTGAGCATCAGAACAATTAATGGCTTCTTTGAAGGTGAACGGGTCATCCTCCAAAGAGTCAATAGTTTCCTCATATTCTTGCAGAAATACGATATAATCATCCAAAATCGCATTTCTTTTCACTCTATTGGACCTCCTAAGAGGCATATCTCCTTGGTTCTCAACCATCTGAGGGTGTTGAGTTTGATCTAGTTGTGGATCTTCATGGACTTCTTGATGATCCTCAAGTATTACCTGTGGATCTTGTCTTGTAGGAAGATTAATGATGTCGTTTCTTGCCTGCTGAGGGACAAAACCAGGAATATGAATAGTGAGCTCATACTGACCCTCAGGAACCGCATGAGGAAGTATAACTGAATCTTCCTCAAAACTGACATCTGACCGTCTATCTTCTCCTCGAAACTCAATATCCTCAAAGAACCGAGCATTTCCCGTCTCAAAAAATGTTCTGGTAGTAGGGTTGTAAAACTTATACCCTCATGACCTCTCCGGATATCCAACAAAATAACAACTAACAGTCCTTAGGTCCATTTTTCTTTCATCAGGCCTATAAGGCCTTGCCTCTACTGGACATCCCCAAACCTTTAAATGCTTTAGGACAAGCTTTCGGCCAGTCCATAACTCATATGGGGTTTTGTTAGTCACTTTAGTTGGTATCCTAGTAGACTGCAGTTTTCAAGGCATCTCCCCAGAGTGATATAGGTAAGGTGGTATTGGCAATCATACTCCTTACCATATCCTTAAGGGTACGGTTCCTCCTTTCAGATACACCATTCATGGTCGGAGACCCCCGCATGGTGTACTGTGGAACTATCCCACACTCATCGAGAAATTGAGCAAATGGCCTAGGACGATATTCACCTGATCCATCATCTCGACCGTAGTATTCACCACCACGATCCGATCTGACAGCCTTAATAGTCTTGCCGAGTTGATTCTCAACTTCGGTCTTAAAAGACTTGAAAGCGTCCAATGCCTCGGACTTTTCCTTTAAAAGGTATAGATATCCGTATCGAGAGAAATCATCTATAAAACTGATAAAATATCGTTGACCATTCCAGGATGTCGTAGGGAATGGACCACAAATGTCTGTATGTACCAGTTTTAGAGTTTCCGAACTTCTCTCAGCCTCAAATCGTCTTTTGTTAGTGGTTTTGCCCTTTATGCACTCGATGCAAACCTGTTGGTCTGTACGATCGAGTTCACCAAGAATTCCATCTGACACAAGTCGTTCTATTCTTCTTGCGGAGATATGACCTAACCGTCTATGCCATAACCTGAATGAATCCTCAGTTGGCAATTTACACTTTATCCCACGAGAATTGCTAACATAACATTCATTATTGCTATCAACTGTATGTAACAAATATAAGTTATGCTCTGCAACCCTGCAAAGAAACACTTATGTGTTTAGTGGTTCTTCTATCTAACCACCAAGTGTTCTTAGCCACAGAAACTAGAAGGGATTCTGTACTAACAAGAGACAAGGACATAACTTTCTATTCACGTCAAGCCATATACTTAGCGCAGTCCTTCTTTAAGTGGTCTGCCTTTTTGTAGAAGAAACATTGTGGTCCCTTTATGCTCAGCATCTGAGCCCTTATGCTTCTTCTAAGAACCAGACCCTGCAGTCTCTTTGCCTTTCCTCTTCTTAAAACTAGATGAAGAGGTTGTAGCTAGATGAGTATTATCCAGTTGAGAGTGTCTCAACCTTTCCTGTTCTTAAACCAGATGAACAGTCAGCTGATCAATCGTCCACTTATTTTCCTGACAATTGTTGGAAGTACAATTGTTGGAAGTGAAGCCAGCACATGATGTACTAGATAGTCATCTGGTAACTCAACTTTAAGTGCCTTCAGCTTCGCAGCTATTTTGATGATCTCCTGGACATACTCCCGTATGTCGCTCTCCCCTCTGTACTTTATAGTCGAAAATTTGCGAATAGTATCGCTAATTTTGGCCTTCTCTGTATGGGTATAGCGACGAGTCAAGATCTCTAGGATCTCGCTGGCACTAGCTTCCTTATCCAGTGTGCTCCACATGGACATAGGGACAACACTGAGTATGACCAAATGGCAAGCTCTGTTCGATTGCTGCCAGTCCTCAAAAGGCTGGAGTTCCTTATCAGAACTTTCGAGGGTTGGTTCCTCAGGGCAATCCTTATAGAGTGTCAGATCCTTATTCATACAACACAGTGTTGTCTCTACCTTTCTCTTCCATAACTTGAAGTTACTGGAAGACAATAGTGGTACTGTTCAAATTGGCAGATACCGAGCTTGATGAGTTCATATCCGAAAGAACACAACATTTAATCAGCTCACTTTACTGAAAATATGAAAGTAATAAACTTAATGAATAACACATTGACTAAATCAAAAGATTAATTATATGACATTGTGCTTAGTCTTTGGACTAAAAACACAACTCACAGTTAATTAACCTGTCATAGTGTGAATTTTATAGCTTGATTTTGCCAAATATTTAACCTTCCTTTTGGCCGATCAAATACTCGCAACAAATCTCTTGATAGTTATAAAACTTGAAATTCATCACTATCGTATTTATAATTTCTGCTAAACAGTCATCTTCCTTTGGGCCGACAACTATCCGCATGAAATTATGAACACCACACTTGAAATGTCTAACTCGGTAATATCCGCAGCAGAGGTCACTTTGGTGACTTTACTACTTTTATTAATCGAGTTAGACAAACAAGCTAAGCTTAAAAGCTTCCTTAGTATTATTCTACTTTCATTCATGAATACATTATTTTTTAACTCTGGCAAACATCTTAAACTTTATGATGTTCATGTTAAAAAATAATTAAGTCAAACTTTAAGTCCGGCAAACCGGACCGGTACTTTGAATTGCAAAAGTAATTAAACTCTTGCACTGCAATTAAATTAATTTGGCAAATCCCAAATTAATTGTGCTTCTGATCAATTAATCCATTGCCAAATTCAATTGCAATCCGGAATCACTAATTTAAAACAAGCATAAGCACTAAATTACTGCAATTAAATTGCATATGCACTTTACAATAAACATGCATTAAATCTTGTAATTCATGCAGCAGGTAGGCAAGGGAGAAATGGCTAGAGTACAAATGGGCCAAAACAAAACCAACTCCTTCCTTCCCTTTGGGCCCACTACCCAAGACCAAGTCAATTCTGTCTTCAACCTCCAGCACCGATGCAACCACCAGCACGCCCAGCAGTCCGCAACCCGACATGCAACCCAAAACACGGAATCACTCCCGGGAATTATCAAGTCCGGAATCGGAAAACCCGGAATCAAATCAAGCAAGCAATTAAACAATCAATCAATTAATTGATTCCGGAATCATGAAGCTTGATATTCAATTCCAAAATAATTAATCAACCAAAATTAATTGAATTTCAAGGAACTCAATTAAGCAGCAGCAAGGAATTGCAATCAAGCAACATCCAGAAATAATTAATCCATCATTATCAAACGGGATTCAATCCCCAGATAATTAGTCAGCCAAATAAGCCAACCAATTAAATCAATTCCATCATGTATGCGCAGAGGATCAAATAATCCAATTAAATAATCAATTAATCAATTCCCACAATTAGTTAATGTAATCAAACGGGATTGGTAATTAATCAATTCCCATTGATTAATTAATTCCCATTGAAATCAAACGGGATTCAATCCCTTCAATTCTCAAATTAATTAAATTGATCAATTCCCATAAACGGCACCAGCAACAATTAATTCATGATTAATTAAATTGAAAAAAGCACCAGCAAACGGAATTTCAATCCAAACGGGATTCTTAATTAATTGCAATTCCGATTGCAATTCCCACTGCAATTCCAATTGCAATCCCTCACAAAAGGGATTCCTAATAAAATTGCAATTCCAATCGCAATTCCGATTGCAGCAATTTCAATTTCATAAACCCTAATAATCAAATTCCCAAAATTTCCAATTGATTTCAAAATTGCTTGATGAAATCAATTAATCATGCAACATAAATTTGCAATCCATGCATAATCTAAATTGATTGACTCCGCTACCACTTGTTAGAATCAAAGGATATTCACTGTTGTTCTTAACATTATGAACAACAGTGTAGGAACAAATCAAATCGATTAATACATGAATCATAACGGAATGCGGAAGCGTACCTGATGATGATGCCATGATCTTGAAGAAATCCGGGAACAAAGGTCTTCTGGTGGATTGTTGCCTTAGGGCTGAATGGGAGTTGTCATTCTTTGTTTTCAACCTAAGTTTGTTTTCTAAGAAAAACCCTTATGTTGTAACAGAAGAACTTTAACTTAAATAGGCAACTTCCACCAGGGACCATATCCCAATTATTTAATTTATATTAATTACTAATTGACCCATCAGCAATTAGTAATTAATCCCAGATTCTGCACAAATACTGAATGTGCCCCCACATTGTATTAATTAGACGATTGGACCCATTAACTTTAATAGATCATCAATTTGATCCAATTAACTTAATGTTAACAATATATTATATGACGGTACACACATAACATATGCGTCCATATGTTCCAACGTGTACAAACGGTACTGACGCATTAGTCCCGTTGTCCAAATCCCAACAGTCCTTGCGTCGTTAGCAGCAACTTAGGCATTTGTTTCACAAGACGTCACCTCTAGACCAACCTTGAGCTATCTGTCACCCTCTAGATCAACCCCTAGACATCTATGCCTGATCTAGCCAGTATGTTAGCGTGCAACTACTCTACGTCTCTTTTTCAGGCCTACAATATATTTCATCCTCGAAGTCAACACTTGTTCTAGCTTGCTGGATCTATTAGGATCTCCGTTTTGATCTCTATCTTGATTTCATTCACTCTTTCAAAACGTTTTTTTTTTCCTTCAGTTCCCTTTTCTTTTCATTGCCTTTCCTGCCTCGTTTCTTCTCCTCTAGCTTTTCAGCTGAGGAGGAGTGCATGGTATCCTCAACCTTCCTAAACTACTTAATGCGCTTATGAAGCGCCAAAAGTTTGCTGGATGATGGTTATGGGGAGGAAGGCATTCACCACAGTTGCTTGAACTTTTTTGGATCTCATCTTTGGACCTCTTTTGATGTTACATCAGTCTACCTCTTCATGTTTTCAAGTCGGTAGCTAATGGTCGTCCTTTTGAAGATGCCCGATAAGTAGGGAACAGTTGGAGAGCAGCATAACAAATCATTAAATAGCTTACATAAGTAGTAAGTTTTAAACCTAAACTTTGAGCTATGATCTAGATTATATTCTTATTTCAGCATGAGTTTTCATTAACTAGATCTTTCTTGAGAGTAGATCTAACTACCATTATTTCCAAATACGATAGTTCCGAATCTGTGTACTTTTTATTTAGGATGTTATATATATCTGACCTACACACCTTTCAATAGCCGCCATCTCTGACAGTCTGGGTTGATCGGGCTAGTTGCAAGCGGGACTTGTTGATTGAGTGTAAAATTCTTATGTTTTTATGGTTAAAATACTTGTAAATTGAGTAGTAAAGCTATTGATAAATTCAATTCTTCCCACTTTTGCAGTAAATGATAGGAGATATGACTAAAACAGGACAACAACAAAGAAGAGAGTGAAACAACTAAGAAATCTTTCTCGGTCAAGAAGGATTAAGAGAGGCAGAGTTCGGTGAGAGACTTGGAAGACAAGCGCGAAGATTAGGAACAACAGTGGCAGTGATCGAGATGACTGAGCACTCTTATCATCATCTGTAGAAATTCCTAGCAGGAGTCTACATCAAATTTAAATCATGAACAATGTTACTTAAGATTTGTTTCTTTTCGGATATTATTTTTAAGTAGGATTAGGATTATAGCTAAACTATTTAAGCTACAAGGATTCCTTAGAGAAGGGAGCTTCTCCTTCCGGTGTTAGTTTGTTTAGTTTTTTTTAAGTGAACCTTGCTTTGTGATTCCAACTTTAGCAATTACAGATTCTAGTTTTATGAAATTAATACATATGTTTCCTTCATCCATGACTATGTCTAGCTAAATTCTCAATTCCTTATAAGAGCATTAGAGTTGTATTTCTTATTGCCTCTTGAGATCTAAATGTTTCTTATAATCCTCATCTTTTCATTCATAAGTTTTCTATAAAAATAAATCGCTTTTCAAGTTAGGTTTAGATTTGGCCAATCCAAGTCCTAATCTGATTAGTTGAAGTCATTCTTGAAGGGGATGGCAGACTTTGAAACCGGATAGATATAAGTACACAACTAATCTAATTCAGCCTCGATTGATAACCGAGGATCTTGAGTTAGGTATTGTCTTCCCCTTTTCTTCATCAATCGAATTAGTAAACCCTTTAACCAGAAAGGTGTTGTTTGGTTTGTATTATTGATAGTGTGTATTTTATGCGTATTTTCCTCTCTACTTCTAGTCCACTTTTGGTTTAGATGCTACTGATTTGCATCTGTTTCCATCCTTTTTTACAGATATGGACTTAAAGAAGAGAATTTACAGAAATATGTGCTATTGGGCGAATTCTGAAAGAAATCGAGCGTCAAGGCCTCGCAGCTGAATGTTCGCAAATGCTGAGGAGCCCGCGATAGAAGAAGAAATTATCGGAAAAGGAAAATACAGCAAATTTGATAGATTTTCCTACTTCCCTTCCATGTTTCCAGCTCAGCAAATGTGTAATTATGGAAAACCTAGTTCTATTAGACTTAAGACTTTTATTTTCATTACTATATATATTTAGACAATTAGGGTTTATTCCTCTCTTCTTCTCTTCCCTATTTTTCTGCCGCTTTGATACTTCCGCCTTAGGCGCCTTTTCCCAGTTTTGTAATAATTTTGGAGCTTTAGCTCCGGCTGATATTAAGCTGCAATTGTGTTGCGCTTTCTTCCCTTCTTTTTTATGAAATTTATTTCTTATTATTATTTTGTTTATTTAATTTCTAGTATGAGTAGCTAAATTCTCTTTTCTTAGTAAAGGTCATCGAAGGTTACATAGGTTAGTTGTGAGGTCAAATCGTGTTTAATAAATCCCTGCATTTGTATTTGCTTATTTATTGCATGCTTGTAAATTTATCTAGGAACGGTTAGATGTCTGGCTAACCAATAATTAAACCTAGGTAATTACCGCCATCTTTGTAACGATAGCTCTTATGCGATGTTACTTGGTAGAGTAGGCAACTAAATCAGATTCATCAGGTCGCTGGTCCAATCTGACTAGAGTGAATAACCAATTAGGGTAGTGCCTCAAATGTACCGAGTGTCTCGCCCTAGGTGTTTCTTTCCTCCTCTTCATGGGCACTCGAGTATCGTCTCTATAAACGTACCTTAGAGAATGACGGATTGTCAAGATCTCTCCATAAATGTACCTTGGAGAGATTTCTCTTACGAAGGAAAGCAGGAGACCTAAATGTACCTAGACCCCATAGCATATCTATGAACTAGGAATAGAATATCCTTGCACCGAGGACCGACTAACCGTGAATGCAATCGGAGATATATCTTTACTAGGAAACCATCTCTCATTGATTTATCTCGTTATTTATTCTGCTTTATTCTGTTTTATTAGTATTTAATCACTCAAACACTCAAAATCGCCCTTGTTACACTCGTTTCGATTTATTAGTTCGCGTTATACATAGAAGCAAGCGTCTTGCCCTAGTCCCTAAGTTCCACTCTATTACCATTATACACAATTCATTTTGTGCATTAGGCTATAGGTTTTATTATTATTTTTTACGGTTTCGACAACCTGTCAAATTTTAGCGCCGTTGTCGGGGACTAACAATACTAATTCTCTTTCCTTTGTTTGTATGACCAGGACATCTAGACTGGAACTTACGCCCCTCAACCTTGAGATCACTAGGAGAAAAAGCAGACTTAGAAGATAGGCCAGGAAACCACCCACTGACACCGGAGAAGTTCTTATCCCACTCCTCGAAGGAAACCTCTCCGACCGAGACAATCTCAATTTCCTTTTCCGTCAAGACTTTAATGCTGAAGGACCCATTCCCCTAGAATTAACATCATGGCTGAAGCTGCAAACAACCAAACCATCCAGGACCTCAATACTGCCCCTGAACAGACCAGTAGCTGCATAGCCTAGCCAACCGTACAACACGATTGGGTGATAAAATCTGACATCATTCATCACCTTCCCACGTTCCATGGGGTCGTTAAAGAAAACCCACACAGACATTTTCAGCAGCTGCATACTAGTTGCGAGGCCATGAAACCAACAAATGTTGAGATCAACCAAGCCAAACTACGAGCCTTTCTCTTTTCTCTCGCAGGCGATGCCAAGGAATGGTTCTATGAACTCCTTTCTAAATCCATCACATCATGGGAAGAAATATCGAAGGCATTCACCGACAAGTACTACCCCCTCTCTATGGCCAGGACCACTCGCAAATAGTTGGTCTCTATCGTTCAGAAAGATGATGAAAACTTGCTTCAATATTATGAGCACTTCAAGAAGATACAGACCTTGTGCCCCTCACACAACCTCTCGGATCATTCCCTTATCTAGTAATTCTTTGAGGGGGTGAATTAGACTGACAAGGCCTTGATTGACGCTACTAGTCGAGGATCACTTTGTGCTCTCACTCCCGTTGGTGCCAAAGCTCTCATCGAACTCATGGCGAAGAACAACATGCCTTCAGAGAGAGCCATGCCGGCTAATGAGGTACATGTTGCAGCCATTGAGAACCACCTCACTACCATCACTGGTATGATCTAGAACCTAGCCGCAGGACAACTTATCCAGGTCAAGACGTGCGGATTTTGGAACCTTACTAACCATCTTATTGACGCATGTCCCTATATTCCTGAAGAATTCCATGTGTAATGTGGTTGGAAATTTCAATGGAGCCCCCAACAATTTGAGCCTTATACCAACAACTATAACCAGGGTTGGCGCCATCCTAACCTAAGATGGTCCAACAACCCATAATCGTTAGGGCCTAGTCAGTCACCATAACAGAACTAGTACCCAAATCAATCTCAGCCATCATTTAACCTACAACACTTCCTGCCATAGCCCAATCACCCCAGCAACCAGCAATTCCAGCACCAGACACCATTAGTGCCCCCTACAGATGAGGTAAGTAGGCTCAATAATGTTATTATAGACTTAGAAAAATATTTGGGGTATATGGATGCAGAAATCAAAGAGCTGAAAAACTGAGGTAGACTCCCTCCTCAAACAGAACCCAACTTGATACACAAAGTCAGTGCCATTTCTCTAAGCAGTGGTACTCAAATGCCTCCGCGCATCCATCCACAGCAAGACCTTGACGCTTACGCCAAGCCAGAGACCAGAGTGCAACCACCTATCGCATCTCCGAAGAAATCTCCAAAAAAACCTGAATTATCTGAGTACATAATTAAGGTAACCGAACCTCTTTTTCCCTAACGGTTGATCAAAACCAAGAAGGAGAAGGAGGATCGAGAGATTTATGACATTTTTAGCAAAATCCCATTTATTACATGCTGTTAAAAATGTTCTTCGTTATGCTAAATTTTTTAAAGCCTTATGTACTAACAAGAGTAAGATGGCAGATACGGACAAAATCAGTGTCTCGGCTGTCATTCAGAGGAAGCTACTGCGGAAGTACAAAGATGAGGGGATGTTCACCATCCCATGCAAAATCGGTACCACGACAATCAGTAAAGCTATGTTTGATCTTAGTGTAGGTATCAACGTCATGCCCTTGACGATCTACAAAGCTCTAGACATCGGACCTCTCAGCTCCACCAGGGCCATGATCTAACTCGTGGACCGCTCTATAGTCCATTTAGTAGGTGTGATTGAGAACATACTTGTTTAAGTAGATAACTTCATCTACCCCGCGGATTTCTCTGTCATTGACATGAGGACGACCACTCAGCCACAACCTCTGACATACTACTCGGACGACCCTTCCTCCACACCACCAAAGCTAAGATCGATGTGCATGTGCATGATTCCTCCATCTCACTAGAATTCGGCGTTGAAGTTGTTAAATTTGATATGCATGATGACATGAGATACCCTACTGAACTCTTTAGTGTGAATTATTTTGACGTTGTTGACCCTATTATTACACATGTTTTTGATCTTAACGTTGACGACTCTCTGCAGCTTGTCCTTGATAAGAACATAACACCCGATGCACTAGTGGCGATTGAGACACACATCATGGCACCTTCGGGCATGAAGGATGTCGTTGCTACCTTGAGCACCTGTGAACCTGTTATACACCTCCCTCAACCATCTGATCTCTATACCACTCATTCAATGCTTTCCTCTTCTCTTTTGCAGGCCCCCGAGTTGGAGTTAAAGAGCTTGCCCTCACACCTCCAGTGGGCCTACCTTAGTGAGCATGACACACTCCCTCGCAAGCTTGATCCTGCTACGGAGTGCGAACTAGTATCCACACTCAAGGGCTCCTGCAAGGCCCTTGGATGGATGATCTTCGACGTCAAGTGACTCTCACCAGCCCTTTGCACTCCTCAACTAGTTTCGGTAGCCTTTGTACCCACTCCTGTTGTCACCAAACCCATGGCAGTGACTCCGGCCATCACCACGACCAATCCTACGGCCATAATTGATGCGATTTTATGCCCATCGCATATGCCCAACGTACAGGTGGCCCCAATCAAGCTAAGACACCGAGACAAGCACAAGGATCACGCCAAGGATGACCATGTGAGGTTGTCCCCAGGGCAACTCTTGTACAAAGAGGTGCTGGAGTTGAAGACGCTACTTGAGACAGCCACGCAACGGTTATGGAGCCCAGACCCATTATGCACACACAACCACAAGGGCCCGTCGAGCCCCGATACCAAGCCGAGGAGATGGAGCACTAAGAGAGGTTATCACAACCTTGGTACATGGAGCTAGACCTGAAGAGGGTGCTTGTGAGAGCCAAGAAGCCCAAACCAAGTTCCGGCTCAAGACTCGCACTACAGGCCTCGCTAGCTACACAAGGCGACTGTGCCCGAACCCATTCAGCACAAGGAGGTTCACATCGAAGGGCTAACATCATTACAAGATAATTCTATGTGTTATCTAGTCCAGGTTCAAATTTGAGGACGTTTGAAATAGCCAATCGACGGAAGGCCCAGTTGGACATTTTCACTGACTGGAATCCTACACCGCCAAGGATTTGCGGACGCGCTATGTGATAAAATCCGCACCACTTCTAATTTTCCAAAACCAAACGATGACGTTTGACTTGGATTCCTAAACTACCTAATGACAACGACATGGAAACTAAGACTAGACCAGAAGGCACGAGCCAAACTTAAGGAAGCCCAAGACGACATTGCCACATGCCGGGTGTGCACCATTCGCCGTGCAACTCAAGGGAGTCAGCCCAACTTGTCGTCGTTGGGGCGAAGACTGAGTTTATTATTTAATATACTATTTTTATTGTTTTTATTTACTTTCCTTTTGTTAAATAAGGTAGTTACTTGTTCAAAACTCCAAACTCTAGTACGCATATGTATAGGGTTTTGTTATTTATCGAGCCGCTCAGCTCCATTGTTATTCAGCTTTGATAATAATAAAAATAGAGACTTTGTCTTGTTCAAGAGTGGACTCTCTTGTGTTGAAGGTGGACTCCTTCGTGTCTTGTTTCTTCCTTAAGTCTGCAAGCTCAGGTCTTTAGCAAGTAAAATCCAAAATTGTGCCCTTCTTGCTTGTCTCCTTAGGTCGGTTTTTCCCATGTGCGAGTTCACGTATAAGAAATTCCAACAAGAATCTCACTAGATATCGGTTGGCCAGCTACCAAGCTCTAACCAAGCTTACCCCTAGTGAGTCTTATCTTTCACGTCAAGCAAAAACCTATTGAACTAGATCCAAAACATCGACATACGCATCCTTGGCTAATAGGATCCTATCATGTGGTAGCGGAGCACAAGGCGTTTGATGTGAATCCTCCTACCAACACTAGCGCATTGACCTTTAAGCGCAAGAGATGGCGACTAAGGAAGCATGAGAGATGGTGAGTATGCTTTGAACATATAATTGTGAAGCTTTCATGGGCAGATTATGCTGAGCAAGATTCGAGGGCGAATCTTTCCGAAGAGGGAGGGAATGATACGATCCCAAGATGTATCACGCGACTACATGGACAAAAGAGTCAAGATATGATGGAGCAGATGGAGTCCGATCAGAGGTCCGAAAGGCTTGATGGAAATCTCTATGTGTTATGTTTATTGTTTCCAAGTTTCAGAGCATTCGGACAAGTAGATCTCAAGGAGATTCGAGATGACAATCTCGCACACAGCAGTTCTAGGCGTAGACACAACAGGAAACTTCATCGGAACCTAGCCGGCTCTGTACATGTCGGAATCATGCGATCGACCTCTCGTTGGAAACTTCCATATGTTAGCTTTCATTTGGGACAAGATTCAGCTCATTTAGAGCATTGGGTTAAAAGTTATCGAAGTCGACATTATGGTGTGCAGTCTGTACGCGAGACAACATACAACTTGAAGTTTCGGCCCAAACCTTGGCCCGATGATGGAGAACTCGACTTGGGCTGCTGGAATGTATTTAATTATATTTATATTTACTTTAAATTAGTTTATTAGTTAATTACTTAATTAGTTTCCTTAATTAATTAGTTAAATAATGGCAACAACTTCTATTTCCATTTATTTAACTAATTAGTTAATTAGTTTCCTTAATTAATTAGTTAAATAAATGGCAGCAACTTTTGTTTCCATTTATTTAATTAATTAGTTAATCAGTTTATTTAAATTAGTTAATTCAGTCAATTACCTTATTTAGAACTCCTACTTACAATCCGATTAGGGTTTCTTGTATAAAGACATGGTTTTGCCTCCTTTTGAAGGTTGGCTATTATTTGATAAAATTGAGACTTCTCTCTTCAATCTCTGCCCATTGTTCATCAATTGAACCTTGTTCCTTCTCAAGTCCGCAATTCTCGAGTCGTCAAACAAGTAAAACCGAAATTGCATTATTGTGTCGTTTGTCTTAGTGCGATTCTCACAATCGTTGGGTTTAGTCCTAAGAATCTGATACAAGATCCTTGACGTGAAATCTACTAGAACTCTTAGCATTCAGTTGGCGAGGTAGTATACGTTCGCACGAGTCAAGTTCTCTATTCCGCATTGAAATCCTTCTTTGAACAACGATCAGATTTGGTGCTACGAATCCTAAGCAACTAGTATCGTATCAGTTGGTAGCAGAGCTTAAGGCGTTCAAACATTGGTAAGTAATCTAAATTGTTTCAAGTTTTCATTGCTGAAATTGGTATTTTTCTTCTACTCCATTCAAAACCGATTTCTTTGCTGTGCTTGGTTCGTTATATGTGCAATTTCTATCAAGTCGAAATTGAATTTTTATATATAGCTAACCGTTGGAAAGCTGTATTTGTTGGGCTTCCTAATAAAAAAGAATCAGTCGATTCGGAGTTCATAGTAAAAAGTTGTGATCAAAATACTAAACTGTGTTCATAGTCCAAAAAAAAAAGGAGAAAAGAGAAAATTCCAAAAAAAAAAGGAATTCAATTCTGCAAATACAAAAATATATAGAAGTATTTGCACCACAAAAGTCATATTTATCAAGGAAGCGAATTGAAGTGCGATTGGATATTAAAATCAAAACTGAAATTGAATTTGTTTGAGTCCTTGCGAGTCAATTTGAGCTTTCTTTGATTCCTTGAAATTTCCTTCTACTCTACTTGCTATTTGTTTGATTGGTTGTTCTTGCAATTACTTAAATATCAAGTGTCACCATTCTTTTCAGTGCTAGTTGTCTTTGAGAGTCTTCTTGGAAGCTTTTTTTCTTGAACTCTTGAGTCTTACTAATACTTGAACAATTGCAGGGATTATTTGAGTGAATTTTGTGAGAGCATTAGAGAGTTCAAATAGGGAGGTGAAGTGGATCTTGGCCAAGACGGTAGGCCTAGACAGGCGAGACTGGAGCCAGCGGTTAGATGACGCATTATGGGCCTATATGACGGCCTACAAAAGCCCAATCAGAATGACACCATATAAGCTGGTCTATGGAAAGGTGTGCCACTTACTAGTGGGGTTGCAACACAAGGCATACTGGGCGATAAGGAAGTGCAACCTAAGTTACGACCAAGCTGGAGAAGAGAGGAGACTGCAAATCCATAAGCTAGAAGAGCTGAGAGACCAAGCTTATGACAATCAACTTATTGTCAAAATCAGGATGAAGAATTATCATGATAAAAGAATTATTGGAAAACCTCTCCACATAGGGGAGAGGGTTCTTCCTATGTGGAGAGGGTTCTTCTTTATAATTCTCGTTTCAAACTATTTCCTGGAAAGCTGAAAACTAAATGGAAAGGGTCGTTTGTTGTTACTAATGTTTACCCAGATGGTGCAGTAGATATTAGGAATGAGAACACAGGTGCCGAGCTCAAGGTGAACGGACAGAGACTGAAGCCATTCTTCGAAGGATTCCAAAAGGATAAGAGCACTGAAAAGGTGGAGATGCCACCTGTCGATAAGTGAAGTCACGATCAGAGTCAAGCCTAGGACGTTAAATAAGGGTGCTACATGGGAGGCAACCCATGCTTCTTTTATTTCTGTTCATTTGATTTGTTTTGTTTCTATTCATTTGATTTGATTTTTTTTCAATTTATGTTCGATTTGATCTCGCTGGGTTGTTTTGTTTGCTCGCATGAACAAAGTGTGGGGATTGTGCTAAGGATTGGCCTAGAGCTTGGCCAAACCTTAGGCCTAGACTATGGTGGAGTTAGTGGGACGCGTGTCAGTGCCATCAATTTTCACCTGAAAAATGTGACAATTCCAAAATAATTAATTAAAATCGTGGGAAACTCCAACAGCCAAAACCCTTTGTATTCTCTCGACTCTAACACTCCACCACTCACAACCCCAGAAATCACATGACCTCTAAGATATCGGAGAATCAACAGCCGTCAAGAACACAAAGAGACAACCTTCCAAACTCCCAAACCCAGAAAAATCAAAACAAACCCAAGCAATTCCTCAGCCATGGAACCAGTTCCCAGCCGCGAAAACTCCACTCAGTCGCACGACGAAGCGAGCGATGACCTCATTCCGGCCGGTGTAAGCAACCCAGCGCCGCCCGTTGCTCCAGGGGAGGCGACGTCCTCGGTAAAGAGATGCCTCCAGATGCTCATCGATGAAGAAAAACTAGGTAGAGAGAGTGACGCAAGAACAGAGTCAAAGGATAGCGTCAAAGGAAGGAACAGGGTTGTCATTTTGAGTGATACAGACTCCGACGACATTCCTCTGGTTAGGAAATTGAATCCGTCAAAGCCGACGTCAGCGAAGGAAAGGGATGAGAGGAGAGAGAGCTGGAAGAAGAGAAAGATGGAAGCAGAAGCAACAAAACCGGCTGCCGTACCAACTGCCGCGATGGACCCGCAAAAATTGCAGCCTTCAGCGAAGAATACGAGCGGCCCACCTGCAAAGAAGATGACTAGAGTGAAGCAGGTGGCGCACAAGAAGCCGGTGGGGAAGAAGTCGGTGATAAAATCAGAGTCGCCATGGGCTGCGACCGAGAAAGAAGCATCAATCCCCAAGAAAGCCACAACCAGTGCTGCACTTGCAAAGACCCAAAAGAAGGTGACAGATGAGGATGACGATGAAGAATCTACACTAGTCTTGGCCAAGACTCCTAAGGTACCCTCATTACCAGCATTGCACACACTTCGAGGTTGGCTGAGGTTTGATACCCCAGACCTCAAAGCTAAATTGGTTGACAAACATTCCTGTGAAATTCCTGCATTTGCTACGCTTGATTTTAGCTTTCTTGATCAAATGGCATTAGGGGATAGAATAAGAGAGTTTGTGCATGCTATTGGTTGGGCGCCCCTTATGTTTATTGATTGCGATGCATATACTGAGTTGTGTCTGGAGTTTCACACAACTTTTTGGTTTGATCAGTCTACTTTGTATGTAAGGGGTAGAGACAAACCTAATTTTGATGCTGCTGATGTGGTTAATTTTCGCTTGTGTGATAAATGGTCCCACCTATCCATTAATGAATTCAATGACATGCTAGGATTTTACAACACTGACGAACTGTTGTCTGACTATCCCACTGATTGGGATAAAATAGTTGTGTTCCGAGAGCTTACTGGAGACCCAGTCTAGTTTGGCAGAAATGATAGGGCACGGGCCGTGGCACCTGATGAAATGATAGGGCACGGGCCGTGGCCATGGCCGAGAGGTCCTAAGACATGGGCTAGTGTGCATAAGAATTTACCGAAGTGTTCATCATAAGTGACTTGTATGTGTGCGCCTAAGTATTTACACGATTGTAGCATGGAATGGAACTCTCACACTTGATGGATGTGTGTTTACTTGATGGACGGATATTTACATGATGGATGTGGGAAATATTCACTTGATGGATGGATGGATGTGGAAAATATTCACTTGATGGATAGATGTGGGAAACATTTACTTGATATTTACTTAACGGATGGAAATGATATTTACTTGAATGTTATCTAAATTTTATAAACTAGTTTTCATTTTTTTTAAATATTATTAGTATTTTACTTTACTTTAATTTTATAAATGAATTAGACAATTTTACTTGGATCTTATAAATAATATTACAAATTTGATTGGATTTTATAAATAATATTTCCTTGCATCTTATAAATAATATTACAATTTTCCTTAGATTTTATATATAATATTACAATTTTTCTTTGAATTTTATAAATAATATTACAATTTTCCTTGTATTTTATAAATAATATTACAATTTTCCTTGTATTTTATAAATAATATTATAAAATTTTCCTTTGTATTTATAAATAATATTACAATTTTCTTTAAATTTTATACAAAATATTAAAATTTTCCTTGAATTTTATAAATAATATTACAATTTTACTTGAATTTTATAAATAATATTACAATTTCCGCTAAACTGGAAATTCTTGCTCCCATTAGACCATTTGTATCTATATGCATAAGAGACTAGAAGGGCGTACTTGCGAGCGAAGATTTAAAGATTACCTATAAATTGAGAGTGTTAGCGATAGTTCAAAAAATAATAAATAATAAAAGCGCATACAAACACTTATTTAGTTTATAACAAGCAAGCGATTAACTAAATAAAACATGGCATAATTAATAAACAATTTATTTATGACATGCAAGCATACGAGAAATTTTACGGTAATTTAAACATGGCATAAATAAATCATCATCATGTCAGCATACGAATATTTCATACGATTTAAACGTGGCATAATTGTAAAAAAAAGCATACGAGTTATTAATTAAATATGGCATACGAGCATATTGTTAAATAAACACGAAAATAAAATTACTCTAACAATTGACGAAACTTCAATGGGTTGGGCCCATGCATGCTGAAATTAATTAAAAATGGGGATAGATGGGCTTGACCAAGCCAAGGCCCATCTGTTGTTTAAAAGGAAAAGGGTCCGCCCGTCACCTTTTCCCTCTCCTCTTCCCGCGCCAAAACAAGCCCAGCTCTCATCATCTCCTTCCTTGCGTCGCCGGTGCCATGGCCGACAACCAAGGAAGAACCAGTCCGGCCAAAATGGTCGGATTGGACCCAACAACAGCCCCGAAAATTTCCCACACCCCATAGTGACAAAACCCAGCAAAAATAGTGAACAAATAACAACGAATTTAAGAGGAAAAAGCTTGCATTTTTGGCATCAAAATGAACAATTATTTTCAACAAAACATCAAGAAAATGATCCGATTAAAAGCAAGCGAGTAGACTTAATGTTGTGCAGCAATTCAGAGCATTAAAACAAGCAAATAATTGGCAACGAAAGCAAGAAAGGAAATTAAAGAAAACACTGTAGTAAAAACGAAAATGGAGGAATTAAATTAAAGCATGTAAATTGGTCTTTTCTTACTGCTTGGAAAGGGGAGAATGAGTGTGTGAATTCGTGGTGTTTTAAGTGTGAAGAGCAAGGTTATTTATAGGCAAGGCAGCCGCGAGGTATGTGGTGAAACAGGTGCGTGTAGGCGTGGGCGCGGGATTCAACGGCGAGTGGCTTGGGCAGTCCGGAGTGGTGAGCAAGTTTTATGTTTTGTGGCTGGGAAGAAATGGAAGATTCCATCGATGGGAAAGGAAGTGACGGGCATGTGTAAAACTTGAGTTTTTGCATTGAAGGCTCGCGGAAAAGGGAAAGATAATGATGAAAATGAATTAAATGGTGATGGTAAGGGTTGAAAAAAATGGTGAGTCGTTGATCTTGCATAAGGAGGAGTCAAGATAATGATCAATGGTTGAGATGGATGCTGCAATTTTATGCATTAATGCATATTAATTGTGGCACGAACGGGACATTTTCGGTTTGAGCTACGGACTCACTTGAACTGAAAATAAATTCGAACCGAAAGGACTAATAGGTGAAGAAAAATAAGACGAAATAAATAGTATACAATGAATAAATAGAAAGTTTGATTTAACGCATTTATTTTCTCGTTTGAAAATGTCAAAAGTTCGGACGCAAAATAAATGCCTTTACGACAAAAATTGAACGAAACCAAACTAGATGATGCGAAAGAGAAAAATAGTACGTAATTATCAACTAAAGAGATAACGCGCTTGATCTATGGTCCGGGAAAGTTTACTCGGGACCGATAGAAGTTCGAGCGAAAAGACAGTTAAAAGTACAAAAAATTAAAAAGGCACGAAATGACACGGAATATTAAACAAACTAGCCTAGGACCAAGAATCGACAGAAATTTGACCTAGATGAGTTATTAAATATGATAAGTGTAAAAATACGTAAACGTGTGACGTAAACCGAGAATACAGTTTAGTCAAAAATACGAGAAAAATACAAATAACTAAAAAGATGTGAAATATTAAAACAAATAGTCGTAGGTCAAAAATTGACGAAAATTTGACTTTAAACAAGTTAAATATGCGATAAATAAAAATGCGTAAAGTTTTGACCCAAAAAAAAATCCAAATTCGGGCAACAACAATACCAGAGTTATATTTTGTCAGATAGCTATCACTGTTAGATCATATTCCTAGACTCAAAAACCAAAAGTAATACCAAAGAAAACAGCACAAGACAAACTTCAATTTCACATACACCTACAAGACTACTGAATCATCTTCTAGTATAGTTCACTAAAAGAAACAGAACAAAGGGGTGACCCAAATCACATTACACAAGGCAAAAGAGAGAAATAATAATGCAATTTCTTCTTGAATCTAATAAACAAATCAAAATCAATACAAATACAAATAACTTGAAAGTGATGAGAAAAGGCTTATAGCTGGGTGTGGTGAGCTTGAGAGTGCAGAAGCAGATATCATATAGAGCTTCATTATCAAGAACCATACACTCATCTGCATTCTCAACAAGCTGGTGAACTGACAAGGTAGCGTTGTAGGGTTCTACAATAGTATCGTAGAGTTTTGGAGATGGAAACACAGAAAATGTAAGCATCATCATGTCTGGATACTCCTCCCTAATCTTCGATATCAACAGTGTTCCCATCCCGGATCCAGTTCCACCTCCCAAGGAATGACATACTTGAAATCCTGCGACCAAAATTGCAAGATCAAAAACAAAAAAAAACAATGCAATTGTACCCAAAATGAAATTACAGTACCCAAAATGAAAATCACTTCAAATACACTCAGAAAATAAAATACAACACATATCAACACAGAGAGGAGAACTTACAGCACCGACGATGGTGAGAGATAAGGGTGAACGACGGTGAAGGAGAGGGTGAGAGGCGAGGGTGAAGGAGAAAATAGAAATGCAAGAATAAAACCCTAAATATTAAGTGAAATAGAAATTCAATAATCAATACCGTACCGTACCAAAATTTATTTTGGTACCGTACCAAAACGTACCGAAATACCGAACAGTAAATTCGGTCGGAAAAATACCGTCCGAATTTGCGTAATTTTGGTATGGTACCGTGGTATTTTCGGTAAACACCCCTAGCACAAGTTTTAAGAAAGGAATAAATTCTGAAAAGTGTTATCAATTTGGCCCATCTTTGTAATTTTATGTGGCTTACAATTTTTTAAAATTTTTTATTCAGATTATAGCCTAACATAAAATAATTTTTACTTATAACTAGAACTATCCAAACATTTTTTTTTATATAATGGAAGGAGGGAGTATGTCGTTACAGAAGCACCCAGACGAAGAAAAATGAAGAAAATGAGGAGGGTTAACAAGCAACCCTTGTTCGATTTGATTAGCACGAGGTAAGAAAAACTTCACTCTCTCTAGAACACTCCGTCCTTCTCTCTTTACATTATATCTTTGGCAAGCAATCCGAAACCAGTTGATCGCGTGTCGAACACGTCAAATATAAGTGTATAATAGATACGAAAATGGGGGTAGAAATACAACTTGTCACTGTCCACAAAGACTTGTAGATTGTGGTAAGAGGATCGTCCACAGAGACCTCTAGGGAAATGTAGTTCCTGGTTGACTTCCTCGTCACTGAGTTTGGTTGGGTGAATCTGAAAGTAAAGACAAAACAAAAAGAAGTAAAACAGTTCAAAGTAATCTTGGTCAAAGGCTTGGCCAAGATAGGGGGTCAAGATTGAAAATCAAATAGAAGAGAATTCCAAGTAAGGGCGATGTGAGAGCTCCCGTTCTTATGACTCGATCACTGATTCATGATTGTTCATCTCTGTATTCATAGTACTGCTATAGAGTGGAGGTGCTCCTATTCACTCCTGCTTCCCTCCTCTGCAAATTACCCGGTGGGTGCTCCCTTTCCTGGTAATCCTAGCCAAGGGACACCTTGCTGGTTAAAGGGTTTATCCGTTTGGCTGCTATATTGAATGGTTGTTCGCTTCCTCAATGGTATAGGGGAAGACAGTACCTAGCCCATGTTGTCTCCCTGTGGAGACCCTAGGTTGTCAATCTGGTCTTGGACTAGATCACTTATTTCTTCTAGTCTGGCGTGAGACTAGTTGCCTACTTTACCTATTCGGCGGGTGCTCCCGCTCCTTCAAGGCTGACTACAACTCTTCTCTACTAGAGCCCAAGAATGATCAGATCTTGTCTCTAGCAAGTTAGCGATTTAATTAAGCTTAAGAAATAAGTAAATATGAATTGGAGAGATTATTAAGGACAGTTTGATCTCACGAGTGCATAAGAACAAAGCTCATAAACCCTTACTAAGAATCGGTGTTTAGCTACTCATACTCATAGATGGAAAATAAAAATATTTTGATTGCATAAAAATATTAAATCCGTGAATTCACAAAACTGGGAAATTCCAGAGAAAAGCAAATGTTTCAATATCCAAGAGAAGGAGAGAGAGCCAGGAGAGAGAATAAGTTCGGCTATATGTAAGTTCAATCTCCCCTGTCCTCTTCCAACTCAAACTCCTAGAAAATCTAGAAAGATAATAACAATATTTTTAAATGATGTAATACAAAAGAGAGGGAGATCCTATCTAGGATTCTTAAATTAATGTTTTCTTGATCCCTCTGGTCTTGCTGGACAGTTGTGGTTGCCAGCTCGCAAAGCCCAAGTGAAATGCGGCCCATAAGGTTGCCAACGCTGCTTGCTCGCGATAGTCGTTTGCGGATGGGTCTTAGACAAGCTACAAGCCAAGACACTTCGGGGATAGATCTTCGGCGTGCAAAATGGATCTTGGCCAAGCACTAGGCCAAGATGTTCTGGAAATCAGTTTTAGTGCTCCACAAGTGCTTTCCTCCAATGTTCAGCATCAAAGCTAGAACTGCAAAAGCATGGGAAATTCATGGAAAATCAATAGCTTTACTGCCCAAATAATAAGTAAATGGACAGTAAAAACATGATGAAATAGAATGCAATCAAATTCCCCACACTTGAACTATGCTTGCCCCCAAGCATACTAACTCAAAGACTCACAAACAAAACAAAAAACAAAACAGAACAGAACAAACACCAAGACCCTAGAATTCTTATTTCGGCTATTTACCCCACCACTGAAATTACCTAGACACTTCCCCAACCGACGTTAAGGACATGTAATTTGCCTTGGTTAGCCATCTGATTGATCTGCTTCTGCATTTCTGCCAAACTAGATTGGGTCTGCTTTTGTATTTCTGCCAAGCTAGATTGTGTCGCTTGCATAAAAAATTTAAGAGCATCTTCCTTAGATGGGCCAACAATCTGCAAAGGTTGATGGGCAGGCGGTAGCTGGGCTACAGGGGCTTGACCAGGATTCAGTTGTGAAGGACGTGGCATGAAATGTTGGAAGTTAATGGGGGACTGTTGTTGCTACTGAGGTGCACCTTGATTCTTATATGGAGGGACTGTATCTCTCCATCTGAATTTTGGGTGGCCTCTCCATGAGTATTTATTACTTCCTTAGGGGTAGTTCTGCGTACTTACTTGGTTGTGTGCATATGCTGCGTTCACCTATGCCACGTCATCTGGATGTTGCACCATATGACAGTTATGGGTTTGATGATCTTGCTACTGGCATATTCCACAAACTGATGCTACCTGCTCTTGATTCGGATTTCATGTAGGCATTGTACCTGAAATGTTAACAGAAATATTTTAAACCATATTAGTTAATTCAGTTAACTTTTGTTCAATATTAATAGCAGAAAGATTTGAAGGGATAGAATTTCTGCCTGAAGTGAGATTGTTCTGGCAATTGTCTACCATAGTCTGGAGTAGCAACTTGGCCCTTGTGATGGTCAAGTCTTGCAGCGCACCTCCAGCTACTGCATGAACTTTTTCTTTGCTGCTCGAGAGCATCCCATCATAAAAATACTGGATCATCAATTGATCCGCAACTCCATATGTGAGATAAACCTCTTGTAACTCACGAAACCATTGATGATATTCACTGAAACCCTCGTTGTTTCTTTGCTGGATAGCAACCATATTCTTTCTAGTTATCCCTGCTTTTGTCGTATTCCAAAACTTGTTGAGGACAAGAGTAGACATCTCAGCCCACGTGTTAACAATGTTGTGAGGCAAGCTGTAAAACCAATTTTTGGCTGCTCCTTCAAGAGAACTCGGGAAGGCTTTCAGCTTTGCTCTTTCTATGTTGGTTGCAGCTGGTTTCATGATATCACATTGAATGTGTAAATTCCTTTGATGTTTGAATGGGTTTTCATTCGAGTGACCATAGAACTTAAGGAGATTGGCCACCATATTGGTTTTTATAGACCAATCATAGGGTACAACTGGCAATTGATACAGGAAAAAGTCTCCTGCTCCGTTGTTCTATTCAATTCCCTCATTGTTGGTTCCAGACGGATTTCTGCCATGACTAGAATGTAGGCTTCGTCTTGGTCGGAGGATTGATCAAGATCGTAGTCTGAATTATAATCTGTTTAGGAATTAGAGGTTTCCGATTCACTCTCTTCTGGGAATTTCCTTTTTCGAGATATCTTTCTAAGTTGTGCTTCGGTCCTTGTGAAATTCGGGTTGTATGGTATTAACTCTTCTTCTCTGCAGGAGGACCTGGTCATCAACTGTCAAAAACAAAACAAAAGAAACTACGAATACCGTTAGAAGTCCCCGGCAACGGTGCCAAAATTTGATCGTGTGTCGAAGACGCTAAATATAAGTGTATAATAGATACGAAAATGGGGGTAGAAATACAACTTATCACTGTCCACAAAGACTTGTAGATTGTGGTAAGAGGATCGTCCATAGAGACCTCTAGGGAAATGTAGTTTCCTGGTTGACTTCCTCGTCAATGAGTTTGGTTGGGTGAATCTGAAAGTAAAGACAACAAAAAGAAGTAAAACAGTTCAAATTCATCTTAGTCAAAGGCTTGGCCAAGATAGGGGGTCAAGATGGAAAATCAAATAGAAGAGAATTCCAGGTAAGGGCGATGTGAGAGCTCCCGTTCTTATGACTCGATCAGTGATTCATGCTTGTTCATCTCTGTATTCATAGTAATGCTATAGAGTGGAGGTGCTCCTGTTCACTCCTGCTTTCCTCCTCTGCAAATTACCCGGCGGGTGTTCCCTTTCCTGGTAATCCTAGCCAAGGGACACCTTGCTGGTTAAAGGGTTTATCCGTTTGGCTGCTATCTTGAATGGTTGTTCGCTTCCTCAATGGTATAGGGGAAGACAGTACCTAGCCCAAGTTGTCTCCCTGTAGAGACCCTAGGTTGTCAATCTGGTCTTGGACTAGATCACTTATTTCTTCTAGTCTGGCGCGAGACTAGTTGCCTACTTTACCTATCCTGCAGGTGCTCCCGCTCCTTCAAGGCTAACTACAACTCTTCTCTACTAGAGTCCAAGAATGATCAGATCTTGTCTCTAGCAAGTTAGCGATTTTATTAAGCTTAAGAAATAAGTAAATACGAATTGGAGAGATTATTAAGGACGGTTTGATCTCACGAGTGCATAAGAACGAAGCTCATAAATCCTTACCAAGAATCGGTATTTAGCTACTCATACTCATAGATGGAAAATAAAAATACTTTGATTGCATAAAAATATTAAATCCGTGAATTCACAAAACTGGGAAATTCCGGAGCAAAGAAAATGTTTCAATATCCAAGAGAAGGAGAGAGAGCCAGAAGAGAGAATAAATTCGTCTATATGTAAGCTCAATCTCCTCTGTCGTCTTCCAATTCAAACTCCTAGAAAATCTAGAAAGATAATAACTGTTAATACCCGAATTTTGACGCCATTTTTTTAACTTAATTTTAGCATTTCTGTTATTTAGTTAACTTACAGTCATTTTCAGTTGATTTACTGTCGCTAGCATTTTTAGGTATTTCGTTGCGTTTTAGCATCGTCAGCTTTCGAAATCACATTTTTAATTTTTCGGCACATATTTTCATTATTATTATCATTATTATTTTTAGCCTTAAAAACTACATTTTTGACTATCCGGCAGTCGTTTGCTAGTTTTTCCTTCGTTTTAGGCCATCACATGAATTTTAGGATTTTTAATGTTTTAGCGCATTTTTTAGTATTTTTATTATTTTATTATTATTTTCATTCGAGCTGTTATTGGACCCGAGTAAGTCCGCTCGGACAATAGCTTGACTTTAAAATGTTTTCCATCAACTAGTTGCTAGATTTTTTTCTGGTCGCAACGGTCTACAGCGATTCGTGTAATTTTCGGCGTAACGTTATTATTTTTCCGTTCAAACGTTTCACGTTTTTTAACGCGAAAATAAACACGTTAAACGAGAAATTCTCGTCATTCGCTGTAGACGATTAAACCTGTCATATTTTTCTCTACGCGCCGGTACCTTCGGCTCGAAAAGTCGGAACGTTTGCACGCGGGAACCAGCTCAAGGCCATTTAAATCAGATAAAAGGCCATTTGATCATGGCCATTGATCTGGTCAACCAAGGAAAGTCAACCAGATCAATGGGCCTTGAATTAATGTGCATAATGCACATGCACAGTGCACGCACGAGGAAGCCGCGAAGTCCTCGCCCGAGCCACCTGCTCCCATCGCGTCTGTAGCTTCCTGTCCCTCCGCCATCATCACTGCTAGCACCCTAGCCTTGCCACCGCGACCAGCCGGCCTCCACGCGCAGCTCCTCGTCAGGCAAGCCACGCGTTTGAAGGCTATAAATACAGCCCCTTATCCAACATATTTCGGGTACCAATTTTGCAAGAGAAAGCTCTGCTCTTCCTCCCTCTTAACTGATAGATCATGTAGAGCTTCAGTTGTCAAGTTCCAAGCTTTTCCAGTAAGCTTTTTCAAACTTTCTTTTCTTTCATTTTATGCATGTTTCTTCTTTAATTCGTTTGGCTTGGTTGGGATTAGATAAATTGCTTGTTTTTGTGCCATTAATTCATGTGCATGATGTAGATTAAATACATGCTTTCAATTTTAAAAATCGTTAGCTAGATTGTGCAAATTAATTAGTTTTCGATAATTAACGGTTTCGTAATTTTTTTTAAATTAAACTCTGTACGATTTAAACTTCGAGTCAAAGTTCATACGGTCGGGAAGCCGTCGAGGAGACGAGCGTCCCGGTATGAAGATTTTCAAGATCCGACCACGTGGTGAAAATGACGATGAATAGTGCCATAATGGCCTATTCATGCGTCAAATGTGATGGGCTAACCCTTCCTTTTAATTTTCATGGGCCAGGCACTATTTCTGGCCCATTTTCCATTTTTCTTTTCATTTTTCAATTGGGCCCAGCCCATTTTCAATTCTTTTCAAAACTTCGAGTCACGTTTTTCCGTAAAATAATTCGTATGCTTCGTATGATTATTTTTCGCACTATCAACTGTTTAATTTTCTGCACTTATCAACTGTTTAAATTCAATACCGCCTACATGGTCGGTCGCAATATCAATTGTTTATTTTCTGCAATATCAACTGCTTTAATTTTCTGTAATATCAATTGCTTTAATTTTCTGCAGTATCAATCATTAAAATTTCTACAAATCATCAATTGCTTTAATTTCCTGCACTTATCAACTCAGCATTTAATTCTCGTATGCGTCAAATCCATCATTTTTCGCATGCAACCAACTCAACATTTAATTCTCGTGTGCGTAAAATCAAACATTTTTCGCATGCAATCAACCCAGCATTTAAATTCTCGCATGCTTAAAATCAATCATTTTTCGCATGCAATCAACCCTGCATTTAAATTCTCGCATGCTTAAAATCAATCATTTTTCGCAGGCAATCCACCCAGCATTTAAATTTTCGTATGCTTAAAATCCATCATTTTTCGCATGCAATCAACTCAGCATTTAATTCTCGTATGCGTAAAATCCATCATTTTACGTATGCAATCAACTGTCATTTAAATTTTTGCACTCATAAAATTACTTATTTATTTTTCGAGCTATCACTAATACTCTCATTTTGTAGGTTCAATTCAAGCTTCGCTCGAAAGTACGCCTTTCGATTCCTTTTTATTTATTCAATGCTTTTCGTAAATATCAATCGTATGCATGATATATAGAACTGCTAGAATTAAAATCAACCCACATGAACAACGTGTTTAAAGAGTTGCTTAAAATGCCATGTTCATATGATTTTAAATTCTCGCTTATATTGACTGCATGTACATGGGGACTTTTGATCCCACATTAGTTTTCCACTTCAAAAATCCATCATTTAAATTTGTACTCTGTTAGCAATCCATGTTAGGATCACGTAGTAATTAATTTAATCATGCATGGTCCGATGATGAAAAAGAGGGCGCTCATTCAGTCTTACGGAAATTTCAGACCCATCACGTTGCGGTCAGGAATAATCAATCAATCTTGATAAACGGTAACCCCGTCAGAAAGATTCTTTAATTATTCCTGAACGGCCACGATCATAGAAAAGACTAAAGTGACGATTCCTCTGAGGGCCCCCTTTTTCAAAACGCATTTCTCAAACACCTTTTTAAACACCTCTCTCATCAACCGGTAACCGTTTTCGGATGTGACTCGGGTGCCTAACACCTTCCCGAGACCATAATACGACCCCGAACCTTTGTCTGGGGTCCAGACCCCTTTTTTGTGCCTTTAGTTTTTTTACTTATTATATTTCCTATGCCATGACGATTAGGGTTCCCTAAGCCTAGCAACGAAATGTGGGTGGCGACTTCATTGCATGCTGCTAGGCGTCCCTTTTACGCCGAGCATCTGAAGGTCTCAAATTTCGTTGCACACTCGCGAATTTTTAATTTTCGGGGCGCGACAGTTTGGCGACTTCACTGGGGAAATTAGGGTCGAAGCCGGTTTTATCTTTTTAGAGAGGTGTTTTATTTGTTTATTTATTTGCTTTGATCAATTGTTGGTCTGTTTATTTATTTGCTTTATCAATTGTCATATGCATTTCATAGCGCCCTACACCCAGGGGACAATTACCAAAATAGGAGGGTAGTAGTGACGCACTAGGACACATGTCCTGGGTAGTGTTCACCAATCCCAACTCGGATGAACCCCTAAAGCCAGTCGAAAGGTTATACGATTTCGCAAGAAATCGGGAGACTGGACGACACTTTAGGGACCTTTTTCATGGTATCATCCGGGAACCATTCAAGCTTGTTAGAAATGTCGGAATCAGAGCCCCAGCACGTGCATCATGATTATACCTGTTTGTCGTGGCATATTGACGTGATTTTTCTGTTATACGAACTGTAAATTTTCTAACACATGCAGGTTACTTTGCATTTAAAATTTTATTTTTGTCCCATAGGACCCATTTTGCTCATTCGACATGTCGGCACCTACACTACTTTCATTTAATATTTTCGGGGAGACGAAGTTTCGACGATCAGGCCGCACAAGGAGATCTGTTGGAACGTGGGTTCGCCCCTGACATCACCACTAAGATCAAAGTAGAAGTCGTGGACTTTGACTTAACTAGGATTCGGATGTTGAGAAATGAGCTGACTGAAGACGAAGAGACACAGTTTGAGGGTATTTATGGAAAGCTACTGACCCTAGTTGACGTAAAGACTGATTGGGGTTGCATCCGAGCAGCCCTAAAATTTTGGGATCCCTATTATCGGTGCTTCTCTTTCGACAAAGAGGTAGACTTGACTCCTACGCTAGAGGAGTACTCAGCTCTGATGTGCTTCACCTCTCCTATATCGGCCATATACCAGAATGTTCGACTCGACTCCTCAAGTGTCAAAATAAGGCTCGATAAGTTGTTAGGAATCACTACTCGTGTCAGAGAGGGGGACTACTTCTGGTGCTGGTCAGATATTGAGGCACGCTTTCGATTGTCCAATGGAAAGAAACGCTTAAGGATTCTGGCTTTCGCCATTGTAGGATTTGTCCTCTTTCCAAAAATGAGGAATGCCATCGACTTTGTAGCAGCCAACATCTTTTACGAGATGGAAACAAATGCCATCAATCCTACAACAGCCATTCTGGCCGAGACCTTTCGCTCCTTGGACTCTTGTCGAAGAAAAGGGAAAGGGAGACTTACATGTTGCACCCAGTTGTTGACAGTATGGTTGGTCAGCCACTTCAAACAGATTCCTGATCAGACCATTTTCTTCGCAAGCTACATAAGGTCATGTCCTCTTCTCAGGGTTATCAACGCAATGACCACGGATAGATGGGAGATGGAAAATAAGGATGTCTGGATCGACCGATTCATAAACCTCTCAGAAGAAGACTTCAGTTGGCACGCCAAATGGCTGCAGACTTCCAATCCCATCGTCTGCTGCGGACACTTACCTTGGGTTCCTTTGATCGGAGCATGGGGATGCACTCACTAATTCCCGTGACGTTCGGCATGACAAGGTCAGACCTGCCGCACGCTGGAGAAAATCAGAACATTCAGTTGTACGCCCAAGACTGGGCCCACCCTTTTTGCCTCAAAGGACACGGCATCCCTGCAACCACAATACCAGAATATCCACAGTGGAGGTCAAGACGAGTTAACGGAAATGTCTTACCTCGCCCAGAAAATCAAAAACCGATGGAAGAAGAAGGGGAATCGCAAGTGAGTGAAGGAATGGATGTCATGGCTTACGCTCAAGTGGTAGAACAGATGCGAGCAGCACAAGAAGAACGAGATCTGATGGTAGAGGAAAGGGATATGGCCCAAGCTCGTCAATGTGGCTTAGAGGTCCAGATGAATGAACTGGACAGGCAGCACAAGGATTTCATCCGCGTACAAGCAGTACAAAAGAAGGTGGCCCTCAGGGCATTTAAAGAACGCTTGAGCAGTGAAACCCGCAAAAGAGAAGCATCAAGTGCCATAATCGAAGACAGGGATTCAACGGGTTTTGACTACTCGCGCAGACTTGGGAGAAAGGAAAAACCAAGTACTGCAAAGCCAAATTACCGCCTTAGAGGCTGAGTTAGAGATGAAAAAATGGGAGTTGGCTTCGATGGAGTACCTTTGGCAACAGGACTCTAACGTCCAGGAATGACACCTTCAGGGAATGGCTCGGATATCGGCAAATCTTTTCTTTTTAGCTAGGACCCCTGATTTCATCTATCTTAGCCATTTTTGATGAATTTAGGAAGTTGGCAAGTTTACCATATTTTGTAAACGCTTTTTAATAAAGTCGTACTCTTTCAGATATCTATTAAATCGCCTCATCTTTTCCATATCAACTATCCCTCCAATACAAACCCAAGAAAAAAAAAACATCGCAAAACAAACAGAGAAAATCCCTCCGGGATAAAACACAATTGTCTCACCGAAATTCTGAAAAATCAGAACAAGTATTCAAAACATCCAAGTATCGCTCACTCATAGCCATGTCTTCCTAGTTTATCACAAAAAAAAAAAAGACTCCAAGTTCATAAAAAGATTGTTGTCTCTCCCCTCAGTTGAGTTCACCAGGCATCAGGCCTTGCATCGTCAAAAGTATAGCGTAAAAGAGGTTTTCCTAGCATGGCGGCATTGGTTGCCCCTGCTGATTTGGGTTTCGCCGTTAGCATCTCAAATTTGCTTAATATCGTTGGAAAGTATAGAGGCTTCCTTCGTATCTTGTCAACCACTGGGATTCCTCGCCTCTCCGACCGCCCTGAAAATATCAAGTGAAAGTGTGGCCGGAAAATGAATGAGCAACGTGGAGGCCTCGGGATTGCATATCACATGTATATCCTCACTTGTATTTACTTTTTCTGTGTTTTTCCCTTTTTCAGGTTCACGATAGCTCCTCGGAAGCAAGCTACTCCGCACAGGCTCCCCCTAACTAGACTTCAAAAATGAAAAATGACTGAACTGGCCAAGACCGATGAAGCACTAATGGCTAGAATCGCAGAGTTAGAGGAGCAAGTTAGGATCACTAAAGAAAGAGCCACCAGGGCCGAAAAGGAAAGAGATGAAGCTGTCACCGAAGTGCCACCAGGTTTTGATCTCCCTCAAACAAAAAGGCCTCCCTCTTCGCTCACCGTCGCAGGACCTTCCGTACTCCCACCACTTTCTGCCCCCCCGGGCCATTGGAGATGGGATAATCCCTTCACTGTACCCACCACTGCACATCCTACAGTTAAGGCGGGTGAAGAGATCTCCCCGTCGCTTCAGCACCTTTCAATTAACCCTGCTGTGGACCCCAGCAAGAGCCAGGCCCGCCTAGAGGCTTTGTATCTCCCTCCTATTCCTCCGAGCACAATTCCCGAACCTGTGGGAACTCAGCTCCTCACTTTCAACCCAGCACAACCTCAGTTCTCATCAGAACCTATGCTGCCCTTCGGTTCTAACCCCATCGGGGCCGAGAAACCAAAAAGTGACAGACTGAATCTTCTCGAGGAAAGACTCAGAGCAATCGAAGGGGCCGATCCGTTCGATCCCACAGGTCCCGCCGATATGTGCATGGTCCCCGGGATCGTCATACCTCCGAAGTACAAGATCCCGGACTTCGAAAAGTATACTGGGGTAGAATGCTCGAAGACCCACCTCAGAGCATACTGCAACAAGATGGCAGAGATGATCCACAACGAACCGTTGTTGATCCATCTATTCCGAGAAAGCTTGACCAATCACGCCCTAACTTGGTATATGGGGCTGGACAGAGCCAGGATCAGGACGTGGAGAGACCTGTCCGATGCCTTCTACCGACAATATAAATTCAACATAGAGGTGGCTCCTGACCGCGCCGACCTACAAAATCTGGAAAAGAAAATCGGCGAGTCCGTGAAGACCTATGCTCAGAGATGGAGAGAGTTGGCTTCGAGAATCTCTCCACCCTTAAGCGACAAGGAACTCTTGTCGATTTTCTTGCACACCTTCAAAGCTCCCTACTACACCTACCTGATCTCGAACCCCTCAAACAGCTTCTCCGACATGGTCCTAATTGCCGAAAGAGTCGAGCAAGGGATTAAGTCTGGACGAATCACACATCCAACACCAGAGTCTGTACCAAAGAAAGCATCAGTCGTGAAAAGGGACGTCGGATTTGTGGCTCCCCAAGCTAATCAGGGGCAGTCGTTTCCACCACCAATGCCTTATTTATTGCCACCACCGTATCATCCGCCATCACTATATCAACCCACCTCCTTTCCTTTTACTTCGCCACCAATTGCTAATATCCTGCCTCAAAATCCTACACATTTCCCACCACCTCCAGTACAAGCATCACAACCTATGCAACCCAAGCCATATAACCCGCCAAAAGACCCAAATAACCAAAACGCGACCAACAATCGGTGGAACCGAGAACCTCTACCTCCTCTCCCTCTTCCCGCGGGGGAAATCTACAAACATCTCTTGGTAGCCGGACAGATCGTACCGGTTCCTGCTCAGCCTTAATTGCCTCCTTACCCAAAGTGGTATGATCTCAATGCAAGGTGCGAATATCACGCTGGAGCCCCAGGTCACACTCTGGAAAATTGCTTCGCATTCAAGGCAAAAGTCCATCACTTGATCAAAAGTGGATGGGTATCTTTCGAAGGATTGGCAAAAGGACCCAACACATCCACCAACCCTCTCCCCAATCATTCCCAAGGAAAGGTAGGGGTGAATGCCATCTCGGCAGGAGAAAGCAACGACCGTCTCTCTTCAGCATCGAGTTGGCCACAAGAACAGCTTTTTTAGGTCTTAGCTCGAGAGGGATATGTGCCATACACGGAAAGCAATCCAAGTCACTGCATGTATTGCAAGGGAAGCGACGGTCATAAGATCCAAGGTTGCGAGTTGTTCGCAGGAAAGGTGAGACAACTCTCGAGTCTCGGAGTAATACAAACCCGGAAAGTGACCCCCGGGGAAGGATCCATCAAAACGATCGGAGGTGGATTTCCTATCCCGCATAACGCCAAGGGAACCCCACTCCAAATCGTCCAGAAGAAAGGATCGACTTCATCGTGCAAAAGGTTCTCCGCGCACCGCGACGAAGGCGACCGCGAGATTGACACCTTGGGCCAACCTTCCGGGAAGTTCGATTACCTCGTCAGGTATTCGGCACCACCCTCCTATTCTAGCACAGTGCCCTTACTACCTTCTTGGGAATCCTCAGACTCCAAGTCATACCCTTCACCGACATGGTCGCTTCCTCCGTTTCCTTTGAAAGAGATCTACGCAAGCCTCTTGGCAGACGGGCAGATTACACCATCCCCACTCTCGCCTCAATCCCGTCCTTACCCTAGCTGGTATGATCCAAAGGTTAGCTGCGAATATCACGCCGGAACCCGAGGACACTCCTTGGAAAACTGTTACGACTTTAGAGAGAAGGTCGAGCACCTAACCAAGGAAGGACGAATCTCGTCTAAAGGTTTAACAAGGGGTCCTGATGTGACAACCAGTCCTTTACCGCACCATAATCCTGGGATGAGCGACATTTCTTCCATTGGAATTGACCTTTCTCACCTGTCGATGGGGGAAGTACCCAATGAAGAATTGTTCTTCGCATTAGCTAACAACGCATATCTACCATTCCCGGGGAATAGTCAGGCCCAATGCCTATTCTGCCAAGGGGAAAGCAAGCATGACATCCAGGATTGCAGACTTTTTTGGTAAAAAGTCAAGCAACTCATAACATTCGGGATCATTCAGACCAAAGGGAAAACCCAAGGAGCAATCAACGTCATCGAGGATAATCCTCCAGCACCGTATTCCTTCAAATACGTGGCCCAAACAGGGGATGCAGCCCCTACCCCACGCAAAGTAGTGTTCACGTTAGCTGTGAATACTCCCAGTCGGGATTTACACGCGGTCCCATTCAACTATGGATACACGGTGGTCACCACCCCTCCTGCCGTCACATCAACAGGACTGGCTATCGGCGAAGCCTCTCATATCGGGGGCATGACCCGCACCGGAAGATGTTACATCTCGGAGGAAGTAGAAAAGCAACGACAAGCCAAAGGGAAAGACCCTGTGATCCGCGAAGAGACGGTAGAAGAGACGCAAGGCTTGAGCAAGCCTGTAACCGAGGACGAGACAGCTGAGTTCCTCAAGATCATGAAACAGAGCGAGTTCAGCATCATCGAACAGCTAAAGAAAACCCCAGCTCGCATCTCCATTATGGAGCTGATCCTCACTTCAGAGCCACATCGCCAAGCTCTCTTAAAAGTCTTGAAGCAAGCTTTCGTGACTAAGGATATCACTACAGAAGGGGTGGAAAACCTTGTCGGAAGGATCCAAGCCTTAAGCAGCATTTCCTTCTCGGAAGAAGAGATCGACCCCTCGGGAAGATATCACAACAAGGCCCTATACATCACGGTGGAATGTAAGGGACACGTGATAGCAAAGGCCCTAATCAACAATGGGTCCGCACTTAATGTCATGCCCAGGCATGTCCTCGAACAACTGTCGGTCGATTACTCTCTCATGAAACCTAGCGGAATGATGGCTAGGGCTTTCGATGGCACCACTCGAGAGATCATCGGGAACATTGAGTTGGATATGGTCATCGGGCCCCACACTTTCACCTTGACATTCCAGATCATGGAAATCCAACTCGCTTACAACATGCTTCTAGGAAGGCCTTGGATCCATTCAGCAGGAGCCGTCCCCTATTCCCTGCATCAATGCCTCAAATACGTCAAGGACAATGTCCTCGTCACAATATAGGCATAAGAGGCCTTGATCTTGGCCAAGCATGCATCCGTGCCTTACATCGAAACTGCGGAAACCTTGGAGAGTTCCTTCCAAGCCTTTGAAATCGTCAACGCAGGTTGGATCGAGGAGGGATCCCCCGTTTGCGAAGCCTCAAAATCTGGGTCAGCCGAAACAACCGCTAAGTCAACACTAGAGGGAAGCTTCCAATTAGGAAAATGGCTCGGGGCCGAGTTACAAGGATCAAAAGGCTGGGCACCTCCGAAGAGCTTCGGAGACCGATTTGGGTTAGGATACCAACCCAGCAAGGCCGATTTCACTAGGATTGCCCAAGAAAAGAAAGAAAAGCAGCTGGCTAAGCTATTCGGACGTTCTGCGCCAGAGGGCAAAATGACAATCCCCCATATCAGAACCACGTTCCCCTTCGCCGCTGAAACCATCAATGAAAATCCAATCAGGGTATCAGACCTCCGTATCTGCACTCTAGGGGAAGAAGGATCGTCGAATGGTTCAGTCATTTTCGTTAAGAAGTCAGGGGAGTCTGTGTGCAACTGGACCATCACCATGCTTCCGGATGTCTCTTCGTAATTTCTCATTTTGAAAAATATATATGTTTTTGGCCCGTTTTCTTACGAAAACATTTTTGTAGAGACTCATGTTCCCTTTTGTTAAAAATCAATATATATGCAAATTTTCATTTTACGCATCTCTTTTTTCTCACTTTTAATTTCAGGATGAGTGTTGGTTCGGATTGTCTTGATAAAACCTATGTCTTTACTGGCGAAGAAATCATTGCTACAACCGAAGACAAGGCCGAAGTCTCTGACGAACTGGCCCGTTTACTAGAAAGTTCAGAAAAGGAAATAACCCCTCATCGGGAGGAATTGGATGAAGTAAACTTGGGGGCAAGCAACGAGAATCAAAAACTGGTCAAGATCGAAACTACTCTGGATACGACTCAGAGAGAAAGGTTGATTTCTCTCCTCAAGGACTACTCCGATGTATTCGCATGGTCATACGCCGACATGCCAGGTCTTGATCCCGGGATAGTTGAGCATCGTATTCTGTTAAAACCTGAGTTTAAGCCTGTCAAGCAAAAACTTCGGAGGATGCATCCAGACATCCTTCTAAAAATCAAAGAAGAAGTTACCAAGCAACTAGATGCGGGTTTTTTGAGAGTTGCTGAGTACCCAGAATGGATCGCCAACATAGTACTAGTGCCTAAGAAAGATGGGAAGGTTCGCATATACGTGGACTTTCGGGATCTCAATCGAGCTAGCCCTAAGGACGACTTCCCTCTTCCCCATATCGACATCTTGGTAGATAGTGCCGCCAGAAATGACATGTTCTCTTTCATGGACGGATTCTCGGGGTACAATCATATCAAGATGGCACCCGAGAACAGTGAAAAGACGACCTTCATCATGCCCTGGGGAACCTTCTGCTACAAAGTGATGCCCTTCGGATTAAAAAATGCAGGAGCCACGTACCAACGTGCTGCCGTCACCCTTTTCCATGACATGATGCATAAAGAATTGGAAATATATGTCGATGACATGATAGCCAAATCTCACGGCACGCAAGATCATGTAGACATCTTGAGAAAGGTGTTCGAAAGGTTGAGGCATTTTCGGCTACGGCTAAACCCAGCTAAATGTACCTTCGGAGTGACTTCCGGGAAGTTGTTGGGATTCATCGTCAGCAACAAAGGCATAGAAGTGGATCCTGATAAGATAAAATCAATTCAAGAGCTGCCCGCTCCTAGCACCGAAACAGAAGTGCGAAGCTTCTTAGGACGCATCAACTACATCGCTCGCTTTATCAGCCAGTTAACGCTTACTTGCGAGCCGATGTTCAAAATGCTAAGGAAGCACAGAGATGCAGAATGGGACGAAGACTGCCAGGAAGCCTTCAAGAAAATCAAGACATATCTACAAAACCCACCAGTACTAGCTCCTCCGACGCCAGGACGTCCCTTGCTCATGTACATGACAGTCACGGCTAGCGCCATGGGCTGTGTTTTGGGACAGCATGATGAGTCCGGAAGGCATGAACAAGCCATCTATTACCTCAGCAAAAAATTCAACGAATGTGAGATGCGTTACTCTATGTTGGAACGAACTTGTTGCGCCCTAGCATGGTGCGCCCGAAGGCTCCGGCAGTACATGTTGTATTACACGACTTGGCTAATCTCTCGCATGGATCCCTTGAAATACATCTTCGAAAAGCCATACCTGTCAAGTCGCATTTGTAGATGGCAAGTCTTATTAGCTGAGCACGAGATCATCTATGTGACTCGGAAAGCGGTTAAAGCAAGCACCCTCGCCGATCACTTGGCTGATCATGCCTCGGACGAGTATGAGTCGTTGAGCTTCGACTTCCCCGATGAGGACATCATAATGATTGAAGATAAGATCACAGAAGATCTCCAAGAAGACGATTGGTGGACCATGTTCTTCGACGGTGCGGTGAACCTCTCGGGCAAGGGAGTGGAAGCCGTGGTCATAGCCCCAGATGGCCGTCAATTCCCCATAGCATGCAAATTAAACTTCCCATGCACCAATAATGTCGCCGAGTATGAGGCATGCATCAGCGGCCTGACAGCAGCCATCGACTTAAAAGTAAAGAAGCTCTGAATCTTTGGCGATTCAGCACTCGTCATCTATCAAGCCCAGGATCTATGGCAGACACGGGATTCCAAGCTCATCCCTTATCAAAGGCTACTCACCCAACTCACACGGGAATTCGAGGAAACCGAATTTGACCGAGTCGACAGAGAAAAGAACCACTTCCCAGACGCATTAGCCACGTTGGCCTCAATGTTTAAGTTAGAATGCGGAGTAATGCTCCAACCATTGAGAGTGGAAGTAAAGGAAACTCCGGCATGTTGTGTCGCCTTAGAAGGGGAACCCGACTGCAAGCCGTGGTTCTACGACTTAGTACAGTTCATCAAAAACCGGGAGTACCCACCGGGGGCAAGCCGGGTTAGCAAAAAGACCCTCCAGCGCTTAGCACTAGACTTCTACCTCGACGGCGAGGTTCTATATAAAAGGAGAACGGATGGAACTTTGCTTCGCTACGTCACCATGGCCGAGGCAAAGAGAATCATAGCAGAGATCCACGAAGGGGTCTGTTCCACACACGCAAGTGGGCATATGATGGCCAGACAAATAATGAGGCAAGGGTATTTTTGGCTCACCATCGAACGAGATTGCATCAGCTACTTCCGGAAGTGCCACAAATGTCAAATCTACGCGGACCATCTCCATGTCCCTCCAGCCCCTCTCTTCAGCATGACATCGCCTTGGCCTTTCGCGATGTGGGGAATCGACATCATCGGCCAAATTCATCCAACAGCCTCTAATGGCCATCGCTTCATCCTCGTAGCAATCGACTACTTCACCAAATGGGTAGAGGCCGCCTCCTACTCCAGCATCACTCAGAAAATGACCATGCGATTCATTGAGAGAAATATCATTTGCCGTCACGGAGTCCCAGAGACCATCATCACGGACAACGGCACCAATCTCAACGGAAAAATGATCGATGATCTTTGCCAACGTTGGAAGGTGAAGCACCGGAACTCGTCACCATATCGACCAAAGATGAATGGCGCAGTCGAAGCAGCAAACAAGAACCTGAAGAGGATCATCCAAAAGATGGTAATCACGCACAAAGATTGGCATGACATGCTTTCCTTCGCACTACATGCTTACCGAATAGCAACCCGTACATCCACAGGGGCAACTCCCTACTCATTAGTTTACGGCATGGAAGCCGTAATTCCCCTTGAGGTAGAAATCCCTTCTCTCAGAATCCTGGCAGAATCTGAAGTAGAAGAATCAGATTGGGCGAGAGTGAGGTACGAGCAGCTGAACCTCCTTCCCGAAAAGCGCTTGGCCGCTATCTGCCATGCGCAATTATATCAGCAAAGAATGGCCAACGCTTATAACAAGAAAGTACGACCTCGCAAATTCGAGGCTGGGGATTTAGTGCTGAAGAAAATTCTCCCTCATCAGGAGGCTAGTCAAGGAAAGTGGGCCCCAAGGTACGAGGGCCCGTATCTGGGCAAAAGTGCATTCTCAGGGGGTGCCCTAATGCTAACCAACATGGATGGAGACGATCTCCCGAGACCGGTAAATGCCGATGCAGTCAAGAGATACTTCGCCTGAAGCATCGTGGACAGAGCGTCCGGTCAGCCAAAGACATAGAGTTTTATCATGACAATCTAGCACAAACATTTGTCCTGAAATTAATAAAATAAGTTTTTTTCAGGAGATGCTCGTTATTTTAAATATTTGTCGTCCCCTTTCTCTTTCTTAAAATTTGTGAGATGACAAAAGGAGGCATGGCATAGATGGCTCCCCAGGAGTAGCTCGGGACGTAAGGTCTCACGCCTCAAATCGTCGTCACGATAAAACCAGAGAGTTCCGCTCGTAGGAGCTGTTGAATTGCCGTAGCAGGCCACCTTCAAGAGCGAATCAGGAAAGATTTTAAGACAAACCATCACCATCTAAAGTGAAATTTCTTTTCCTCACAGTGCTACCAGCACAACCGGCATCGCAAACAAGCGGTCTCAAAGGACTAAACGCTGGACCAAAGTCACAAAGCCCATCCGATGCAAATCACACAGCAATGACCCACGGATAGCCCGCCCAAAAGGGAGAGCTTAAAACTTATCAATCACATTACTTTTGCTAAAAATTGTCTTGCATTTACTCCTCATTTGTGTTTGCCATATCTTTTTCAGGGACTGGGTCACCCCCATTTGTTGCCTGCAGAAGAACGGCAAGCATACGCCCTTGCGGCCCCGCTGCATATTTCGGGGACAGAGGATTTCCCCTTTACCCCCGAGCAATCACGAAGCCCATCAACGAAGGTCTAGCAAGAACCGGTAAGCAAAGGGACCAAATGCGGATCTCATCATCCCTTCAACCTGGATCGGCGGTTCCCGTGAAGCAGCTGAAAAAGAAACCAATCAACGCATCTAAGCAAGGCGTTCCGGAGCTGGGACCACGTCATAGGCACCTCGAAAAGCCGAGTTTAAAGGAAGGGAGAATCCCTGAACTTATCTCAGTTTTGTTTTCAAATTAATTTCCCATTCCGTTTTCCCCTCTGCATCTCACAGGGACGGGAAGCATCTCGCTGTCATCCGCATGGAGCTTGTGGAAGACGCCCGCGCAGCCCCTCTGCGCAGTTCAGGGAAGTCCCTCTTTCTTTTCCCTTTATTTAAATTTGTTTTATTCTTGCTCGCTTTGTTAGCTTTAAGTCGAGTACGGTCGTCTGGCCCACTGGCGGCAACCCTAGGTTCTCATTAGAACGTTGCGAATAAGTCGTCCCCCACATCTAGCAATCAAACATCCAGCAATCAAACCATCTAGCAATCAAACATCTAGCAATCAAATGTCTAGCAATCAAACCATCTAGCAATCAAACATCTAGCAATCAAATGTCTAGCAATCGAACCATCTAGCAATCAAACATCTAGCAATCAAACATCCAGCAATCAGACCATCTAGCAATCAGACCATCTAGCAATCAAACCCCCTAGCAATCAAACCACCCGTCAATCAAAAATCAAAAATCAATCAAAAATCCCTCTTTAGCCCGGCTCAAACAAAAGCATACGACTCTCATAAGCATTTTCATGCATCGTATAGGTTAGGAATATTTAATCCCTCTGTTAACTCCAGCATCTATCCAAATTACGTGTCATGCATGATATTACCTGTTTGCTCTTATATCCACAGTTTGCTCCGACGTAAGCAGTCACAAATAAATCCCGGTAAGCATCTTTGAGCCATCGCGCCTTATCCTTCATGAGTGTAAGAGCCTGACTAGATACTAGTTGAGTTCGCATAATATCCAGGGTACATGCGCCATTAGACATGGGATAGCTATAAAGTGACATGGGACTTTTACGATTTTCTCCACTTTTTTCGTTTTTTCCCTCTTTCCACCATATATGTCATCACTCCCCAAACCGTCAGTATCACTCATACCCCGGGAGCCGAAGAGCAGTTTCAGCTAAAATTGCCAGCCGGAAGTAAAAGCACGCCAAGTTCAAGTTCACAACGAAGGAGACGGAAAAGGTCACCAGGAGATCGCTAAGGACTATCACCGAAGAAGCAGCAACGACGAAGGCTGAGGCCTCAAGACAAAAGGGGAAGAGATCAAGATGAAGGCTGTGCTTGCTCTGCTCTGTTGCATTTTCAAATCAAATCAAAAAAGGGGAGGGAAGTATAATAATAAAATAAAATAAAAAAAGGGAAAATGAGAGAAAAAAAGAAAAAAGAGAGGAAAAAAGGAAAAGAAAAGAAAAGAAAGAAAATGCTCAGAGACCTTCGAAGAATACGAACAATCGAAGAGCCAAAGCAATCACAGCTTGGGGACAACTCAATTCGAGAAATCTCGAAGAATACTTTCCCCAGTGAACTCGAGTAAAAAGGCCCAAGGCCAACTCGAGAAATCTCAAAGCATCCTTCCCCAGTAAAGTCAAGCAAAAGAGGCCCAAGGCCAACTCAAGAAACCTCAAAGCAAGCATCCCTAGTGAGAACCCGAGAAGAGAAAGGGGCCCCAGGCTAACTCAAGTAGTGAGTCGCAAAAGGAACAGCAACGACGCTCCCCAACGAAGACTCAAGAAAAGGGCCCCTGGCCACACGGAAAGCACCCCCAGCAAGGATCCCAGAGCTCACGCACTCTGTCAAGCAAACATCCCCGACAAAAAGTGAAAGAGCTCGCACACCTCGCCCTCGTCAGGGCCAATTAGCAAAGCATCACTCATCAAAAGCCTTCCAACTCCCAAGCAAAGCAATCTTTTCCAAAACAAACTCCTTTCCGGACATTTCACGTCCTTTCATTCTTTTCCGTAAAAGTCCCATCGATTATGAGCATACCCATGCATGTGCATCTTCATTTGAAGTATATTCACTCGGATTGACATTGCGAACTATAAATTATGTATCATGTTAGTTGCATCTTTATAAGTGTAAAACACTTAGCCTTGTTTCAGAGCGTGAGTGCAAACACTAATATCAGGTGAAGACTGCTTACGGCTGCAAATCGTGGGAAAGTCTTATCCTTGGGGTCGTTACCTCCTGAGCAGGACGCAGACGCATTCTAGGTTCGTATCAAGGCCGCTAGAATTAGCGTTTCTTCCCCCCCCCCCCCCCCCCCCCAGATTGACAAGCATAGTTTACCTTCCATTAGCATCCTTCTCCCCCTATAGTGGTAACACTTAGGATTCAGCCTTAGCATCCTTTTCCTCCCAGAGTGACAGCACTTAGTTTTCAGCCTTAGCATTCTTCTCCTCCTAGAGTGACAGCACTTAGTTTTCAGCATTAGCATTCTTCTCCTCCTAGAGTGACAGCACTTAGTTTTCAGCCGTAGCATTCTTCTCCTCCTAGAGTGACAGCACTTAGTTTTCAGCATTAGCATTCTTCTCCTCCTAGAGTGACAGCACTTAGTTTTCAGCCTTAGCATTCTTCTCCTCCTAGAGTGACAGCACTTAGTTTTCAGCATTAGCATTCTTCTCCTCCTAGAGTGACAGCACTTAGTTTTCAGCCTTAGCATTCTTCTCCTCCTAGAGTGACAACACTTAGTTTTCAGCCTTAGCATTCTTCTCCTCCTAGAGTGACAGCACTTAGTTTTCAGCCGTAGCATTCTTCTCCTCCTAGAGTGACAGCACTTAGTTTTCAGCATTAGCATTCTTCTCCTCCTAGAGTGACAGCACTTAGTTTTCAGCCTTAGCATTCTTCTCCTCCTAGAGTGACAGCACTTAGTTTTCAGCATTAGCATTCTTCTCCTCCTAGAGTGACAGCACTTAGTTTTCAGCATTAGCATTCTTCTCCTCCTAGAGTGACAGCACTTAGTTTTCATCATTAGCATTCTTCTCCTCCTAGAGTGACAGCACTTAGTTTTCAGCCTTAGCATTCTTCTCCTCCTAGAGTGACAACACTTAGTTTTCAGCCTTAGCATTCTTCTCCACCTAGAGTGACGTTAGTTTAATTTCCGCATCTCGCGCCTTTTCCTACGGGAATCGACGTTGTTTAAATTTTCATCCCTAGCATTCACCTCCTCCTAGAGTGACAGCAGTTAGTTTTCAGCCTTAGCACTTCTCCTTCTCCCAAAGTGACATCATAGTTTAGTTTTCAGCATCAAGCATTTCTTCTCCTCCCAGAGTAATAACATAGCGTAGTCTTACCTTTTTTAGCCCTAGCATTTCTTCCCTTCCCAGAGTGACCTCCTTCACATGATTCTACATTTCTGCATAATTATTTCCTCCTCTTAGAGTGACATCATTAGCACAAATCATTCATACTTCTGCGAATCGCGCGTTATCCTCCCTAGGCAACGTCTGTTGCATGTTAGACCCCCTAGTGGAGCTGTCATTTACATTCTCGTAAAATCACTTTTCGTCCCCGGTAGAGTGGTTATCATTTTCATTTTCTGCAACTTATGTTTCTCTCAATACCCGAATAGAGCTAAGCTTATATCTTTGCAGGATCAACAACCTATCTCCTCCTAGAGCGACAACAATCTCCTTCTCCCAGAGCGACATCGAGCAAGCACCTTGTATCTGATGCGTTCCTTGTAGGCTAGAACGCCCTCCTTAGATCGTTGTCCGACGACGTGGCTTTCAATGCGGAAAATAACTCGAAGAAGACACGTGAATCTCCAAGTCGCAATGCTTGGCACTCCACGCAGAATCCCTTGAGGATCTTGCGTCAAACCTTTGAATCTCCAAATCGCAATGCTTGGCAATCCAAAGAACGGATGACTCAATGAAAGGTGCTTTCAAGTTTTACTTGACAAGCTAATCGAATGCACGAAACTCAATTAGTTGCAAGGTTCATCAAGAACAAGTGGATCAAGATCCCAAGCAATATGCTTTCAATAATCAATAATCAAATTCTGCTGAAAATAACATGGGCGGCTCCTTTTTAAGGAAGCGCAAAACCCTAATTCCAAAAATGGAAACTAGTTTAGTTTCTAAATAATGACTTAAACGAAATTGGCAACAAGCCACCCTTCCAAATAAGTTCTGAAACCCTAAATTAACATAAATAAAGTCTAATAATAAGGATAGAAGTGCAGGCGCCGCCGTTTAGGTCAAAAGGCCCAAGTGGCTTTGCTTGCAGGTCCGCCGAATCACGTTTTAAGGAAACAAGGCGTTTTCCTTATTCCCTCGAGCGTTCCCACTGAAACTTGGAGGGAAACTTCCTAACACATATATTAAGTTCTGGACTGAATATTGTGCGAGAAAATATGCTCCAATCTTCAAAAGGCTCGGCAGTGGCTTTCGCTGTCCAATGCGGGCTTGTGATTTGGGCCTGTCCCAAATCCTTCGGGCGTTTCTCCTGATTCTTGGCCTGGACTCCTCTCTTGTATTATAAATGATCATGGTCTGGTCAAAAATAGGAAAAGGGCGCTGGTGGACCTAAAGGTCCGAGGTGGCCATGTGTAGCCCATCCGTAGGCGCGGACGCGGTGCGGATTAGGGTTACGAGGCGCGGCTGGGGTGCGCGCAGGCTGGCTTCCTCCGAGGCTGTCTCTGCCTTCAGTTCCATATGGATGAGGCTACTGAGCCTCACTTGTAGGGCGCGGGCCCTGGCACGAGTGATCGGACCCGTGGGCGGCAATGGGAGGCTCGCGGATGCATCCTCCAAGGCTCGGGCCTTGGCGCAGGTGGTTGCGCCTGCGGGTGCGGCACTAGGGTTGGCTCCGGCTGGGATCGTATCATCCCCTCCATCTTGAGGAGGATTCGCCCTCGAATCCAGATCAGCAACATCCTCATCACCTGCATCAAACAACCGTAAGTCAGAAATATTAAAGGTTCCATGTATTGAACCATACTCACTTGGAAGGTCGAGGCGGTAAGCATTGTTGTTGATCTTCTCAACAATCTGAAATGGGCCATCTCCCCGTGGGGATAATTTTCCTTTCCTCCTCTCTGGAAATCTCTCACGTCTTAGGTGCAGCCACACCCAATCGCCAACTTGAAAGGACGCGGTCTTGCGGCCTTCATTGTGCTTGCGCACTAGGCGCTCATTAGTGCGCTCAATGTTTGCCTTAGCTTTCGCATGTATCTGTTTGATGTGTTCTGCCCGCTGCTGTCCATCTAAGTTAGAAACATCACTCAAAGGCAAAGGGGTCAAATCCATGGGAGTTAGCGGATTAAAGCCATAAACTACTTCAAAAGGTGAACAATTTGTAGTAGAATGGATTGAACGATTATAAGCAAACTCCATGAAAGGCAAATGATCAGTCCATTTAGAAATATGCTTGGTAACTAAAGAGCGTAAAAGAGACCCCACAGTACGGTTAACTACCTCAGTTTGGCCGTCGGTTTGAGGGTGACAAGAAGTCGAATACAACAATTTAGTTCCAAGGCGACTCCACAACACTCGCCAAAAGTGGCTCAAAAATCTTCCATCACGGTCACTAACAATACTAATAGGCATACCATGGAGGCGGACTACCTCTCTAAAGAATATATTAGTAACCTGAGACGCATCATTAGTATTTTTACAAGGCAAAAAGTGCGCCATTTTGGAAAATCGATCCACAACAACAAATATACCATCCTTACCATCCCAAGACTTAGGTAAACCTACAATGAAGTCCATGGACAGATCGGTCCAAGGTTGGGAAGGTACGGGCAGCGGCATAAACTCACCATGACTAGCTAACCGAGATTTTGCCCTTTGGCAAACTACACATCTAGCAATCACACGCACAACATCACGTCTCATCTTAGGCCAATAAAAGTGTGATTTCAGCATGTCATAGGTTTTATTAATGCCAAAGTGGCCCATCAATCCACCACTATGTGATTCATGCACAAGTAAGTCACGCAAAGAACACTTAGGAATGCAAAGGCGCTTGCGCCGAAACAGATAGTTATCATGCGTATAAAATTTCACATCAGCCATGGAATCACAAGTCTTATAGATCTCACCAAAATCCAAATCAGTAGGGTAGAGTGGAATTATTTGAGAAAACCCTAAAAATTTGACACTTAACGAAGAGATCAAGACATACCTTCTAGACAATGCGTCGGCAACAACATTGTCTTTTCCTTCTTTGTACTTGATGTGATAAGGGAAAGCTTCTAAGAACTCCAGCCACACGGCATGTCTCCTATTCAACTTCCCTTGGCCCTTTAGATATTTGAGGCTCAAGTGGTCGGTGTGCACCACAAATTCCCTTGGCATCAAGTAGTGTTGCCAAACCTCGAAGGCCCTAACTAGTGCATAAAGCTCTTTGTCATACGTTGGATAACGCAGCTGTGCATCCTTGAGCTTCTCACTAAAGAAGGCTATTGGCTTCTTCTCTTGCATCAAAACAGCACCTATACCGATTCCACTTGCGTTGCACTCCAACTCAAACGGTTTGTCAAAGTCGGGAAGGGCTAACACGGGCGCGTTGGACAGCTTGTCCTTCAACGCTTGGAATGCGGTCTCTTGAGGTTCCTCCCACCTGAAATCAACATGTTTCTTAGTTAGGCCATTAAGTGGGGCAGCAAGAGTACTAAAATCACGAATGAAACGACGATAAAAGGAAGCTAAGCCGTGAAAGGAGCGGATGTCGCTTGCTGTTTTTGGCGTAGGCCACTCCTTGATCGCTTGCACCTTCGCTTCATCCACCTTCACACCGTCCTTGCCCACTAGGAACCCTAAGAATTCAACCTGTTCTAAAGCAAAAGAGCACTTGGAGAGCTTAGCATATAGCTTCTCCTCACGCAAGGTCAGAAAAATTTCCTTAAGATGCGTAACATGCTCATGCAAAGATTTGCTATAAATTAAGATGTCATCAAAGTATACAACAACAAATTTGCCTATAAAACGCCTAAGGACATGGTTCATAAGTCTCATGAAGGTACTTGGGGCATTAGTTAATCCAAACGGCATCACTAACCATTCATACAAACCATATTTTGTTTTGAAAGCCGTTTTCCATTCATCACCCTCTTTCATTCTAATTTGATGATAGCCGCTCATTAGGTCAATTTTGGAAAAAATTACACTACCACTAAGCTCATCTAACATATCATCTAAGCGAGGTATGGGGTGACGATACTTTACCGTAATTTTGTTGACCGCTCGGCAGTCAACACACATTCGCCAAGTTCCATCTTTCTTTGGCACTAGAAGCACTGGAACGGCGCATGGAGACAAGCTCTCCCGGACATATCCCTTGCTAAGGAGCTCATCAACCTGCCGCTGAAGTTCCTTGGTCTCCTCGGGGTTGCTCCTATAGGCTGGTCTGTTTGGGATAGTCGAACCCGGTACAAAATCAATTTGGTGCTCTATGCCGCGGATTGGGGGCAAACCGACTGGCATCTCTTCGGGTGTTACATCCTTGAACTCCTGCAAAACAGCCAAGATAGAAGAAGGCACAGAAGCTAAAGGATCAAGGTTAGTAGTGCTCAAATAAAAGGATTTAAAGCGAAGAAGAAGCAAAGGGCGATTCTCGCCACGAAACTGTTTTTGTAAAATAAGCGCGCGGCGCAAATCTTTTGCTTTCGCATATAAGTTTACTTTCTTTTCTTTTTCTTGCCTTTTCTTTTCTTTTTCAGGCTCTTTCTTTTCTGTTTTTAACCCGTGCTCACTTTTTTCACGGGGGCTGTTTTCATTCCTTTCGTTGCTTTCAAACCCGTGCTCACTTTTTTCACGGGGGCTGTTTTCATCAATTCTTTTGTCTAGAGACCGTGAGGCCTCAAACTCAGCATAGGACTTCTCCAACCAGAGCTGGTCCTCAAGCACTTGCTTAGGTGTAAGGGGTGCGAGTGTGAACTTCACTCCTTCCTTCTCAAGCTTGTACCGATTGCTCCTCCCTTCGTGAGTGGCGTTGCGGTCAAATTGCCATGGACGGCCAAGTAGCACATGTGACGCTTGCATTGGGACAACATCACACCATATCTCATCTCTATATTTCCCAATAGAAAAGCTCACCAACACTTGCCTAGACACCTTAAGGCCGACTCCATCATTCATCCATTGCAAAGTGTACGGCTTTGGATGTCTCACCATAGGTAACCCTAATTTGTGCACAAGAAGCGTACTAGCACAATTAGTACATGAGCCATTATCAATAATAAGAGAGCATACCTTAGTACCAATGTGGCACCTAGCATGGAATAAGTTCTCCCTTTGTTCCTCCTCACATGTTTCGGCCCTTGGCTGCACACTCAAGTTCCTCCGAACTACTAGGGTAATCGGTTCACAAACCCTAGCTTCATGATCGGCTGCCTCTTCTCCCTCACTTTCTTCTTCCGAATCCTCCACCAACTCATAATCATCCTCCGAGTCCATCTCTCCATTATCCCTAATAATTAGAACTCTCTTGTTGGGACATTCGGCCTGCTTATGGCCTCGGCCACTACACTTAAAGCACGCAATGTCTCTTGTAGGCACACGATTAGTACTAGTAATAGGAACTTTAGAAGGAGTAGGGTTTGCCGAATTACCTTTGGTTCCATAAGAAGGTTTAGATACCTTGGGTGTTTCCTTGTTGTCCTTATTCCCCTTGGGCCACATAGACTTGTTCCAAGTGGAAGTCCGTGACACAAAAGTAGACGGCTTAGAGTAGGCTGCCTTAGCCTTGCGTTGCCTCTCGATCTTCACGGCCATGTGAAGCATCTCCTCCAAAGTCCTATATTGGCACAACTCTAAGGCGTTAGCTATCTCTGAATTCAGCCCACTCATGAACCTAGACATCTTCGAATCCTCATCCTCTATCACATTAACCCTCGCCAAAAGAACTTCCAACTCATTGTGATAATCATTCACGGTCTTGGACCCTTGGGTAAGCTTTTGTAAGCGCTGAAGTTGGTCCTTATGATAGTACGGTGGAACAAACCTCCTCTTCATCACATACTTCATGTTTTCCCAAGTAGTTACGGGTCCTCTCACATCCTCATTCACTTGCTCCCACCAATGGGCAGCGTATCCAAAGAACTCCACGGAAGCTAACCTTATTTTCTTTTCATCCGTGTAGGTGTGACACCTAAAAATCACTTCCATCTTTCGCTCCCAAGTTAAGTATGCCTCGGGATCATCTTTTCCTTCGAAAGGTGGAACCTTGAGCTTGACACTCCCAAGGTGATTGTCGACTCGCTCGCGCTCCTCGCGACGCGGCTGTTCTAAGTTACGGTCTCGCCTAGCAAAGGCGTGTCTGCCGCGTCCATGTGCACCTCCTCGGCGCATGTGAAAACCCCTCGGTCCTGCCATGTGAAACTCCTCATCATACCCATCTTCAGAACCCTCGGCCTCATGCTCACTAGGCTGATCATCACCCGGTGGAGGCACATATGCTTCTCGGTCCACTCTAGGGTTTAGGTGTTGCGCAAAGTGTGCCCCGGGGGCTTGTGGAGCTCGATTCTCACGTTCCCTAGTCTCGACTTGCTGTCTCCAAGCTGCTATGTCCTGGAGCTGAGCTGCTATGTCTTGCAAGGCCTTGGCTACATCATTCACAGCCGTTGGTTCCCTTTCTAAATTTCCTGACATCCTGAAATTCACAAAAGAAAATTGCAAGCGTAAAATTGCCTAAAACTATCACTCCCTCACGTGTTTACGCTCGTGTTTGTCTCTCTATTAATCTCACAAAATATCTCAAAGCAACTGTCCAGATCCGTCTCCAAGTGTCCAAGATGAACCTGACTCAAAGAAATTTCAAGAAAGGCTTCCAAAGAGACGCACAAAGAAAACTAGTGTAGAAAGAAAATTTTGAGGTAGTATACTCGATTCAATTGCAAAGATCAATCAATCAATCAAGTGTACTACAGAGTAGGAAGGCACAGTAGTCTTGGAATCAAAGAAAAGCTCAAAATACACAGATTGAGTCAATTGACAACTCAAAAACGCTAATGGCATGCGATTAGGGTTTTGAAACTTGTTTTTGCCACAACTTTTGATTCCCAATTCGAAATCCAATGATTCTTTTTGCTATGAGTCACAAATTCACTCTAGTATTTGATTCTGAAGTTTTTTTTTTTTTTTTTTTGAATGGTACTGATTTCGCCGCTGTTCTGTTTTTTTTTTTTACGAAAATTGCTTTCTCTTTTTCTCTTTTTTTTTTTTTTTTTTTTTTTTTTGATATTTCAACACAACACAAAGCACAAATTAGCTAAGACACTTTAGGGGACTTTTTTTTTTTTTTTTTTGACTAAAGTAAAGACCTACAAATCGTTGAGATGATTTGCACACTAACCGCACACACAAGACACGAATTGACACAAGACAACTAACACACAGCACGCAAGAGAATTGGTGTAGAAGAGAATGAAGGAATACCAATTCTAACAAAGAAACGATAATTTAAAAGGGATAGATTTACCAAGTCGTGACAGCTGAGCTCCGCTACCAACTGATGCGTTCCTTGTAGGCTAGAACGCCCTCCTTAGATCGTTGTCCGACGACGTGGCTTTCAATGCGGAAAATAACTCGAAGAAGACACGTGAATCTCCAAGTCGCAATGCTTGGCACTCCACGCAGAATCCCTTGAGGATCTTGCGTCAAACCTTTGAATCTCCAAATCGCAATGCTTGGCAATCCAAAGAACGGATGACTCAATGAAAGGTGCTTTCAAGTTTTACTTGACAAGCTAATCGAATGCACGAAACTCAATTAGTTGCAAGGTTCATCAAGAACAAGTGGATCAAGATCCCAAGCAATATGCTTTCAATAATCAATAATCAAAGTCTGCTGAAAATAACATGGGCGGCTCCTTTTTAAGGAAGCGCAAAACCCTAATTCCAAAAATGGAAACTAGTTTAGTTTCTAAATAATGACTTAAACTAAATTGGCAACAAGCCACCCTTCCAAATAAGTTCTGAAACCCTAAATTAACATAAATAAAGTCTAATAATAAGGATAGAAGTGCAGGCGCCGCCGTTTAGGTCAAAAGGCCCAAGTGGCTTTGCTTGCGGGTCCGCCGAATCACGTTTTAAGGAAACAAGGCGTTTTCCTTATTCCCTCGAGCGTTCCCACTGAAACTTTTAGGGAACCTTCCTAACACATATATTAAGTTCTGGACTGAATATTGTGCGAGAAAATATGCTCCAATCTTCAAAAGGTTCGGCAGTGGCTTTCGCTGTCCAATGCGGGCTTGTGATTTGGGCCTGTCCCAAATCCTTCGGGCGTTTCTCCTGATTCTTGGCCTGGACTCCTCTCTTGTATTATAAATGATCATGGTCTGGTCAAAAATAGGAAAAGGGCGCTGGTGGACCTAAAGGTCCGAGGTGGCCATGTGTAGCCCATCCGTAGGCGCGGACGCGGTGCGGATTAGGGTTACGAGGCGCGGCTGGGGTGCGCGCAGGCTGGCTTCCTCCGAGGCTGTCTCTGCCTTCAGTTCCATATGGATGAGGCTACTGAGCCTCACTTGTAGGGCGCGGGCCCTGGCACGAGTGATCGGACCCGTGGGCGGCAATGGGAGGCTCGCGGATGCATCCTCCAAGGCTCGGGCCTTGGCGCGGGTGGTTGCGCCTGCGGGTGCGGCACTAGGGTTGGCTCCGGCTGGGATCGTATCAGTATCCCCAGTGAAAGCATCAATCAACTACCTCCTCCCAAAGCGACATCATCACTGTAAGTTTGAGGTAAGACCTGCCGTGTCGCCAAAATTCGGATATCTAGGGGCAATTGTCTTTACAACTTATCGAATACTTCGATAAGACAGTAAAGAGGGGGCAACTGTTGATACCCGAATTTTGACGCCATTTTTTTACTTAATTTTAGCATTTCTGTTATTTAGTTAACTTACAGTCATTTTCAGTTGATTTACTGTCGCTAGCATTTTTAGGTATTTTGTTGCGTTTTAGCATCGTCGTTAGCATCGTCAGCTTTCGAAATCACATTTTTTTATTTTTCGGAACATATTTTCATTATTAGTATCATTATTATTTTTAGCCTTAAAAACCACATTTTTTACTATCCGGTAGTCGTTTGCTAGTTTTTCCTTCGTTTTAGGCCATCACATGAATTTTAGGATTTTTAATGTTTTAGCGCATTTTTTAGTATTTTTATTATTTTCATTCGAGCTGTTATTGGACCCGAGTAAGTCCGCTCGGACAATAGCTTGACTTTAAAATGTTTTCCATCAACTAGTTGCTAGATTTTTTTCTGGTCGCAACGGTCTACAGCGATTCGTGTAATTTTCGGCGTAACGTTATTATTTTTCCGTTCAAACGTTTCACATTTTTGAACGCGAAAATAAACACGTTAAACGAGAAATTCTCATCATTCGTTGTAGACGGTTAAACCTGTCATATTTTTCTCTACGCGCCGGTACCTTCGGCTCGAAAAGTCGGAACGTTTGCACGCGGGAACCAGCTCGAGGCCATTTAAATCAGATAAAAGGCCATTTGATCATGGCCATTGATCTGGTCAACCAAGGAAAGTCAACCAGATCAATGGCCCTTGAATTAATGTGCATAATGCACATGCACAGTGCACGCACGAGGAAGCCACGAAGTCCTCGCCCGAGCCACCTGCTCCCATCGCGTCCGTAGCTTCCTATCCCTCCGCCATCATCACGGCTAGCACCCTAGCCTTGCCACCGCGACCAGCCGGCCTCCACGCGCAGCTCCTCGTCTGGCAAGCCACGCGTTTGAAGGCTATAAATACAGCCCCTCATCCAACGTATTTCGGGTACCAATTTTGCAAGAGAAAGCTCTGCTCTTCCTCCCTCTTAACTGATAGATCATGTAGAGCTTCAGTTGTCAAGTTCCAAGCTTTTCCAGTAAGCTTTTTCAAACTTTATTTTCTTTCATTTTATGCATGTTTCTTCTTTAATTCGTTTGGCTTGGTTGGGATTAGATAAATTGCTTATTTTTGTGCCATTAATTCATGTGCATGATGTAGATTAAATACATGCTTTCAATTTTAAAAATCGTTAGCTAGATTGTGCAAATTAATTAGTTTTCGATAATTAACGGTTTTGTCGTTTTTTCAAAATTAAACTCTGTACGATTTAAACTTCGAGTCAAAGTTCATACGGTCGGGAAGCCGTCGAGGAGACGAGCGTCCCGGTATGAAGATTTTCAAGATCCGACCACGGGTGGCCGGACCTTGGTCGCCGGCGCGTGGTGAAAATGACGATGAATAGTGCCATAATGGCCTATTCATGCGTCAAAGGTGATGGGCTTGGCCCATCACCCTTCCTTTTTATTTTCATGGGCCAGGCACTATTCCTGGCCCATTTTCCATTTTTCTTTTCATTTTTCAATTGGGCCCAGCCCATTTTCAATTCTTTTCAAAACTTCGGGTCACGTTTTTCCGTAAAATAATTCGTATGCTTCGTATGATTATTTTTCGCACTATCAACTGTTTAATTTTCTGCACTTATCAACTGTTTAAATTATTCGCACTTTAATTTTTCGCAATGTACTTTCGGCAATTTAAATTCAATATACCGCCTATATGGTCGGTCGCAATATCAATTGTTTATTTTCTGCAATATCAACTGCTTTAATTTTTCGCAAACTGCTGGAAATCCTTCCGCAAATTATCAACTGTTTAATTTTCCGCACTTTACTTTTCCGCACTTTAAAATTCTGCAATTTACTTTCGGCAATTTAAATTCAATACCGCCTACATGGTCGGTCGCAATATCAATTGTTTATTTTCTGCAATATCAACTGCTTTAATTTTCTGTAATATCAATTGCTTAAATTTTCTGCAGTATCAATCATTAAAATTTCTGCAAATCATCAACTGTTTTAAAAAAAAATTCGCAAACTGCTGGAAATCCTTCCCCAAATTATCAGCTGTTTAATTTTCCGCACTTTACTTTTCCGCACTTTAAAATTCTGCAATTTACTTTCGGCAATTTAAATTCAATACCGCCTACATGGTCGGTCGCAATATCAATTGTTTATTTTCTGCAATATCAACTGCTTTAATTTTTCGCAAACTGCTGGAAATCCTTCCGCAAATTATCAACTGTTTAATTTTCCGCACTTTACTTTTCCGCACTTTAAAATTCTGCAATTTACTTTCGGCAATTTAAATTCAATACCGCCTACATGGTCGGTCGCAATATCAATTGTTTATTTTCTGCAATATCAACTGCTTTAATTTTCTGTAATATCAATTGCTTAAATTTTCTGCAGTATCAATCATTAAAATTTCTGCAAATCATCAACTGTTTTAAAAAAAAATTTTTATCATCAACTCTTTTAATTTCCTGCACTTATCAACTCAGCATTTAATTCTCGTATGCGTCAAATCCATCATTTTTCGCATGCAACCAACTCAGCATTTAATTCTCGTGTGCGTAAAATCAATCATTTTTCGCATGCAATCAACCCAGCATTTAAATTCTTGCATGCTTAAAATCAATCATTTTTCGCATGCAAATAACCCAGCATTTAAATTCTCGCATGCTTAAAATCAATCATTTTTCGCAGGCAATCCACCCAGCATTTAAATTCTCGTATGCTTAAAATCCATCATTTTTCGCATGCAATCAACTCAGCATTTAATTCTCGTATGCGTAAAATCCATCATTTTACGTATGCAATCAACTGTCATTTAAATTTTTGCACTCATAAAATTACTTATTTATTTTTCGAGCTATCACTAATACTCTCATTTTGTAGGTTCAATTCAAGCTTCGCTCGAAAGTACGCCTTTCGATTCCTTTTTATTTATTCAATGCTTTTCGTAAATATCAATCGTATGCATGATATATAGAACTGCTAGAATTAAAATCAACCCACATGAACAACGTGTTTAAAGAGTTGCTTAAAATGCCATGTTCATATGATTTTAAATTCTCGCTTATATTGACTGCATGTACATGGGGACTTTTGATCCCACATCAGTTTTCCACTTCAAAAATCCATCATTTAAATTTGTACTCTGTTAGCAATCCATGTTAGGATCACGTAGTAATTAATTTAATCATGCATGGCCCGATGATGAAAAAGAGGGCGCTCATTCAGTCTTACGGAAATTTCAGACCCATCACGTTGCGGTCAGGAATAATCAATCAATCTTGATAAACGGTAACCCCGTCAGAAAGATTCTTTAATTATTCCTGAACGGCCACGATCATAGAAAAGACTAAAGTGACGATTCCTCTGAGGGCCCCCTTTTTCAAAACGCATTTCTCAAACACCTTTTTAAACACCTCTCTCATCAACCGGTAATCATTTTCGGATGTGACTCGAGTGCCTAACACCTTCCCGAGACCATAATACGACCCCGAACCTTTGTCTGGTGTCCAGACCCCTTTTTTGTGCCTTTAGTTTTTTTACTTATTATATTTCCTATGCCATGACGATTAGGGTTCCCTAAGCCTAGCAACCAAATTAGGGTGGCGACTTCATTGCATGCTGCTAGGCGTCCCTTTTACGCCGAGCATCTGTAGGTCTCAAATTTCGTTGCACACTCGCGAATTTTTAATTTTCGGGGCGCGACAATAACAATATTTTTAAATGACGAAATACAAAAGAGAGGGAGATCCTATCTAGGATTCTTAAATTAATGTCGTCCTGATCCCTCTGGTCTTGCTGGACATTTGTGGTTGCCAGCTCGCAAAGCCCAAGCGAAATGCGGCCCATAAGGTTGCCAACGCTGCTTGCTCACGATAGTCATTTGCGGATGGCTCTTGGCCAAGTTGCAGGCCAAGACACTTCGGGGATAGATCTTCGGCGCGCAAAATGGATCATGGCCAAGCTCTAGGCCAAGATGTTCTGGAAATCAGTTTTAGTGCTCCATAGGTGCTTTCCTCCAATGTTCAGCATCAAAGCTAGAACTGCAAAAGCATGGGGAATTCATGGAAAATCAATAGTTTTACTGCCCAAATAACAAGTAAATGGACAGTAAAAACATGATGAAATAGAATACAATCACCCGTGCTCTTCTAGATTTCTGTTCATTGTGCATAGAATTTGATTCCACTATAGAGGGAAGGTTCTTTGCTTGAATGTCTGGAAATCCCGATGCTATTTATCTGGGCTTTCCTAGATGTGTGAAATTTATCTTGTTTTAGGGTTCCTTTTGATCTGAATGTTTCGTAATTGCTGGGATTTGAATTTGGTCTTCTTATAATCTGATAGGAGTACCATTTTTTTTGGGGTCCACCCCATGTTTATTTGAGCTTTGGTGTCTGTTCCGGAGTTGGAAGTTGCAATTTTCACATTGTTATTGACTGGTCAAGTAACTTTGGCTTCAAGTTATTTAGGAGGGAGTGTGTTAGATGGGGAAGCCATTGTTTTATGAGATCTTGGAAAAACCAGCTACAAGTTGTATAATAGGAATTTGCTGCGCCATATGGTTTTACATACAGAAGAAAAACATTGGGTATTCACAAGTGGGATTAAGTTATGAAAATGCTATTGAAGGGCACCATTGGAGGATTGTTACTTCAGCTTTTTCACATATTAGTGTTTTGCATCTTGTTTTCAATATGAGTGCACTTTGGAGTTTAGGGGTGGTGGAACAGTTGGGGCACATTCGCCTTGGCGTGGCATATTATCTTCAGTACACACTTGTATTGGTCATCTTATCAGGGGTTTTGGTATTGGGAACATACCATTTATTGATAGAGAGATTCAAGATCGAGTATTTTCGGAGGGTGACAGCCATTGGTTATTCTTGCGTGGTCTTTGGTTGGATGACTATTCTTTCAGTGAAGCAACCCTCTTCGAAGTTGGAACTCTTTGGGCTGCTTTCACTGCCAATTAGTTTTGCTTCTTTTGAATCATTAATCTTCACATCAATTATTGTTCCACAAGCTAGTTTTATTGGCCATTTATCCGGAATAATTGTTGGTTATGCTATTGTATGGGGTTTGGTACATGGGATGAACAATTTCTGGGAAATCTCAATGCTAGGATGGATTGCAGTTGTATTTGTCTTCAGCCTGAAGAGGTCTGGTGCTTATGATTTTAACTTTCTTGAGATTGAATCAGTTACGGATCCTTCATTCCCTTCTGTGCGGTTTCTTGGTAATGGTAGAACCTTGCAAACTAGTTCACTTCCAGTCGAAGCTGTTGAACTTGTATAGCATTAGGGTGCATCCCTAGTTAAGACGGGCTTAACTGACTAAGGAGTTATCCCCTGATGATACTATCTTCGAGTACCTCGTTTTGCTAGATGCTAATACTTTGAATGCTCATGTCTCCTGGTCTTCAGAGTTCTAAAGTTGGCACTCTCTTACTACAACTCTACAGGTGCAGCCTTCTTATTTTTTAGAGTAGTGGATGCTTTCGTAACCCAATGTGGTTTGTGTCTTTGGTAGCCCATGTTGTTCTCTGTACTTAGTTTGTTATACGGCAGACCTTTCATTTATTTTGAAATTCTTTTGACTACCAGGTCTTGTGATGCTTTCGTAACCCAATGTGGTTTGTGTCTTTGGTAGCCCATGTTGTTCTCTGTACTTAGTTTGTTATACCGCAGACCTTTCATTTATTTTGAAATTCTTTTGACTACCAGGTCTTGTGGTTTTTGTTATGGAGTCAATATATTGTTGGACCAAGATTTCAACATAGAAATTTAATTTGTTTACAGAAGCCATACTAATGCAATTACATATATTCCTAGCAAGTCTTTTTATTACATTGAACGAGCTGATGATGGCTAAAGCACATACTTCTTGTGCTTATTCTTTTGTGTCTGTCAGTTACTGTTCAGTATTTTCACTTGCCTTTTTTTTGTGCGCCAATTATTTGACCCTTGATACAGTTGAATGGAATGTGCATTGGCATCTATAGCGGTGAAGCCACTAATGGTTTGTCCTGACGTTTGCCATTAGCATGATAATCTACTAGTAGCTTCTGCATTTTGTTATGATTGTGAGTAAACGACTTTTCTCTGCATCTTTGGAGAGGCATGCTAAACCTTGATTCATTCTTATAGATGCCAGTTGGATTCTGGCCAAAATTGTCTTTCTTTTTCTGCAAGAAAACTCTCTGTTGTAAGTAACAGCCAATTTTCTAAAGAATGTTTTTTGGTGGTTTGGCAAAAACGATAAATATAAAGTTGGCAGGTTTTCTGATGTCATTGCCTACAGTGGTAGTCTATTGAGGATATTTTGATTTCTTTTCTACAACAGACAAGAGTCAGATCTTTGTTCAGTGAAACCAGAGAATAATAATCGTTTGGTATCCTCTCCTCTCAATTGAGATTAATCTCATTCAATCACTATCGAGACCCAATAGGCGGCTCTCAAAACTCAAACTCGATACCATAATTAAGGATTGACAAGTCTCTTACCACTTGAAATGTTGACCTTTGTGTTTGTTGTCATCAATCATCCCTTTCAGTTCATCCACGTTGAAGATATCTTTCTCTTGTTCATATTAAGAATTTTATTTCGAAACTGTCGATTTCTTTCACATTGCTGGGCAAATTAAAGAGGAAGTAAATTGATAAAATGGCCTGCTTAGCGAATAGCGATGGATGTGATATCCTGTGTCACGGTACCCACACATTGTTTGGAGGCCGATTATTCTCGAGACTAGTCTAGAGATTACACCGGGGAGAAAAAAATAAATAATAATAACTACTTAGAAACGATAATAAGAGCATTAATTTCTGCCACCAAATCCAATCGAATCAGAAAATTGTAGTATATGTATTTCATCAGCAGATCCAAATACACCTGAGTAGCAGCAAGCCAAAATGACAAGACAATGAGCATATCTGGTAAGTTGCTTCTACTAGCAGATGTACTATTATAGTGTGCTTTTGCTAACCCAAATTAATCAGCTACCGCGAAATCTAAATCCTGTTAGCAAACGATGACAGTCATCGTCGGATAAGTTGCCCCATAACAGCAACAAATCACAAGAATTAAACAGTATAGCTAATAATCGATGACCTCCCACTTCACCCGTTCTATGACATCTCAATGAAGCTATCCCGACCAGCTTACATCATATGCAATCCAATTCATCTGCAAAATATGGTAACGGTTGACATTAGTAAGTCGAGACTATCAAAGACAAGAAAATAAACCGAGAATTCTATCGATGCAGCAACTCTCACGAGCAATGATCATTGTAGAGATCATTATTTCAAAACATTTGATAAAGCAGTGGAGATGTGAGCATACTCATGCAACTTGCTCCATTCGTGAAAAATGGGAACAAGGAAAGAACTCAAATTCACAAGAAACAGAAAAGTGAGATGGGAGGTAGCAGATGACAGTAGATTGCAATGACAAGTTGAAAACAAATACTAGACGAACTATTAAAGAAGCATTTTTTTCATACTGCCCAACCCGAAATTGGCATTGGATGAGTGATGACAATGCCACAAACAAGGAGGTTCATGGGCTCACATAACTAGGTTATTTTCGAACCGTTCGAACTGTCAGGAAAACAATCCCATTTGAATAAATAAAAGAGAAAAAAAAAGAGCGAAGTGAAGTCTTTTGAGTATTTGTGTAAGCTCATATTTTCCATAGCACCAAAGGAACATATGAATTTAAAATCAATGGATTTAAACTTGTTAGCATTCCAAGAAAAACAACCGCAACAATTACCATTTCTTTGTCTCTTCTTCATCCTCCACATGACCAGAAGTTGTATGCATAGAGCCCGTAGTAGGACCATTTTCTGGAGCATTTGGAAGAAGAAGATGCGAAAATCCTTGACCAATTGATTTCCATAGACGTGTTGGCAAAGAAGACTGGAGACTATCACTGCTTCCACATGGTGATGGTTCAAATGAACAAGCAGTTGCAGGGTTCAGATCAGAGAATCTAAAAGCACCTAAGAGTTTCTCTGGAAGCTCCGACTCAGCTTGACCCTCAATTAGAAAAGCTAGATCAACAGTCAGTGTTGTGATGTAACCAAATGCAAGATGAACTATTGCACTTGCAACCATGGAAGATCCAATATCCACATCTACTTCAAAAAAATTATCTTCTGTACAATACTTGCAGGAGAGCGCATGCCCAATTATGCACACTGCCTGCTCCCCAACTGCCTTTCTTACAATCCATGGCCCTTTCACAATGTTTGCTATCAATTTAAGCCTTGAACTCTTATAACCATCATCTCCTTTCAAGAACTGGTCCATTAGGGATCCCTCTGGAATCGGTGCCGTGCACACAAAATAAGCTATAGCACTATAGTTCTCCTTACTTGGGACCTGTAAATTGAAAGCCCAAAGAAAAGGCTTTTCTCCTGTTGGAAACTGATCATCAATAACTTTCCTTACACGGCAATTGCGACTTTTTAAGACCTCCCCTATCTTGGTAGAACCTTTAAGCCAGTCAAACCCAAGAGGCTTCAAAAGATATTCACCGGCAGGGATTTTAGTTCTGGTTCTCAAATACTCCGGACCTCTTACCATGAAAGAGTCTCCAGGTGGGGCTGCCCAACCGTTTGAAAAATTATTCGGATTGAGTAGTGGAACAGCTCCATCTAACTTTATTCTCTCTATCCACTCATGCTCACTTGTATCAGCAGGACTCGCCATATGGCCCTGTTTGGAAGATTGAGATCAGATAATCAAACAATTAGAATATGCAAACAATGAGAGACAGCATACATCATTGCACCTTGCAATGTTTCGCACTCCTTCTCGCAAACTATTACCAGGTAAACATTATGGCATCGAAAAGAACTTAATATTCTTAATCTGAAAAGAGAATTTCATGAACAAAATCGCAGAGCATCCAACCCATAATTTAAAGGACAGAAAGAAAAACGCACCCCAAATCGAAAAAAAAGCAACTGCATTTGCGAACAAAAGAAACACTAAACCTTGGTCCACAAACCAACTACCAAGGAAAAGATAATTCCAAACCTAACGTAATTGAGAATAAATCATAACCGAAAGCAGCCTCCTTTAAACAAATAATAATACACGAAATTAAACACCTGCATGTAAGTGTTAGCTTGTCATCTTCCCAAGACCCTATAGCTTGTTGATTGAAAAATACCCACAAAGGAAAATAGCGAAAAAACCTATACATAGTTCTTACCTTTAATTGCAGGGAAGGCAGACTCACGAAGCAAATCAAGATTCTTTGGAAAACGCAAATATATATAGGGAAAATGCTAATAAGGTTGATCAGTATGCCTGAAGACCATGACGTGGCAAATTCAAAAATAATTACAAAATTGCCACTGAATTTTATTTTCAGCATCCTTGTTTACACATCAACTAAACCGACGAACGACGCTTCACTCCTCCTCCAACCTTGCTTCCAACTCCCTCTTCCTCCCACCTTGCTTCCAAGCCCAAGCCATAGCTACCGCCCAGATCCCCAGATCCACCTTGCTTCCAAACCTGAGACGCGGTGGCGGTGGCTGTCGAGGAGGGAGGAGGAGGAAAAAAGCTGTCGGGTTTGCAGTCAAAGAGGTGCTGAGCGGTTTGCGGTGTCGTGAGCGGTGGATCTAGCGGTGGCGAGGATGGAGGAGGGCTGAAGCGTGATTTGGAGACGAGAATGGTTTCAATTCAACCCTAAATTCAACCCAGTGGCAATTTTGTAAATTTATAGAATGACGTCATTCAGGCATAGTCTTCAACCCTATTAGCAGCTCTCTATATATAGAGAGAGATTTTATTTACAGGAAGCTTCAAAGACAACCTTCTTACATTTTGTGTTGTTATTTCCTAGTTGGGTTTTTTCCTAAATTGCCAAATTAAATTTTTCTTTTATGTCTCTTCTCTTGACTGGCAACCAGCAAAGGCGAGCAAGGTTCTTTACGAAGGAATACCAAGACGGCCAAGAGATCTACAGGATAAACCGGGTAACAGGTTCTGTCAAGAAGAAAAAAACCGGTAAAATAGAACAAACACGGGCAGCAGATACTCTTTTTGGCATTATGAATAACAAATTCTGCTGTTTTGGGTTGCGGCTATTAAAAAACTTTTGTTCGGTTCATTACGATGTTCGCGCGATGTAGTGGCTTATTTTCTTTTTTAAATTTTTTTTGGATTATATGTGGTAAAATGCAGAGGTTATTGATGTTTGGTAATGCCAAAAGATTAAATTTTTTTATTAATTTTTTTATAGTTTTGAAAACCATTAATCAGCTTACGTAATTTTTTTCTTTTTTTATTTTTTTTTAAATTGTTATTTTAGTTTATGTGACATAACATGTCAGCAAAAATACGCGTCGCAGATGATGTGGCATGTCATGTCAGACACTTAACGGTAGTCGATGGACGAAGTTAGCGTGAGGTTCCAAATAAAAACAATCATTCGAGTACGACGGTCATATGTGGAAAAAAATGAGATGAGAGACTAAATCAATACGTTAAATTGAGTATAGGTGTCATTTTTTGGATTAATTAAAGGTAAATAAAATTCCTAGATAGATAGAAGAGAGGGTTAATGATATTAGTGGCCTTTGTACTCGAATTACCTTATTGATTTCATCGTTATACCATTTTGTTCCGATTTAGTCCCTCAACTACTTAAAGTATATTAATTTGGCCCCTCCCTAACATTGTGCATACATGGTTGTTAACTATGCTAACGTGATATTTTTTAATATTATTTTTGTTGACGTGGCACTCCACTTCAGATGCCACATCAGCATTTAAAAAAAATAAGAAAAATAATTGAAAAATAAAAAATCAAATTATAAAAATAAAAAATAATTATGAAATATAATTTTGTCTAAAAAATCATAATGTTTAGAACATTTTTTTAAATCATACTCCCTCCGTCCAAAAATATTTGACGTTTTAGAACAGTAACCAAAATTAAGGTACCAATTGATTTACCAATTCTACCTCTTATTCACTCCCAAATCTACGAATATGCCATTCTCTCTCTCTTTCGGCACAACACCGACCTCTATCACCACCAACCATCACCACATCCATCACCAGATCCATCAAATCTTTAGAAATTAAAATAAATAATGAATCAAAACATGAAGGGAAAAAATAGAACAAATAGATCTAACCCGAAAATACCCGAAAATTTCAAGGTATTTTCAGCCACTACTGCTCAGTCAGGACCCATCTCCCTTACCAACAAAATCCGACAGTCCTCGCCAGATTCTTACCATGCAAAATCCAGCCACCAGTTTCCTAACCAAAAAATCTGGCCACCCCATCTCTCTCACCAAAATGCATACCAACAAATTCAAATCTGGAAAATAATCTAGATCCAGATCTAGTGCTGGGTGGAGGAGAGATTGAGGCGGAGACGGTGACTTGTGGTGGTCAGATCCGGTTATGGTGGCTGGTTTATTTGGGGTTGTGGTGTGGGGAGGAGTGGCCAGCGGTGGTTGAGAGGAGTGAGAGAGAAGAGAGAGAGAGCGAGAGCTCACAGGTGGGTGGAGGAGAGATTGAGGCGGAGACGGTGGCTTGTGGTCGGATCCGGTTGTGGTGGCTGATTTATTTGGGAATGGTGGTTCTAGTGTGGGGAGGAGTGCCCAGTAGTGGTTGAGAGGAGTGAGAGAGAAGAGAGAGAGAGCAAGAGGTCACATGTAGGGATGGAAATTGGGCGGGTATGGAGCGGATAAGCACTATCCATACCCGCACCCGTAAATTTGCGGGTAATCCATACCCGCACCCGCATTCATATGGAGCGAGTAAAGGAAGAGTAATTATACCCGCGGATAACCCGCGAATATCCGTGGATACCCGCAAATTTGGTTGAATTTCAAATTTCAATCAAATTAATACATAAAAAAAAATCAATCTAATTTAATAACAATACCACACAATAATACGATACACTAATCCAACATGATTTTTCATTTTTCGTTTGCCTGTAGGTCCAACAATTATTAAATAAACAAAAACTTGATTTTAGAGAAAATAAAAACTTGACCATTTGTTTTTATTTTAAAAGGCCAAAAAGAAAGTATATTCAAATTGTAAAAAAATTAATAAAAAATAATAAGACTCACGAGTTTAGAGTCGTTCCATAAATTTAAAGAAGTATGAAGCAATGCTCTTTTTTCAAAGATAAATAAATACTATAGTGTTATTTTGGGGAAGGATCGTCATGTGGATTAGAATCGGTAGAAAAGAAAATTAACCATAAATTTTATTTTTTATTAAAAAAATGGTTATATAATGCTTCATTATTAGAAAGCCCTCGCGGTGAAAGAAATTATCAAACTAGCTTATTTTAGGTTCTACAACAAGTGCCTTATATATTATATATTGAATTAATTATATATTAAAATATTATATATATATATATATTTTGCCGGTATTTAGTGCGGGTATTGGAGCGGGTAAGCACTATCCATACCCACACTTTGCGGGTGCGGGTATATCCATACTCGTAAAATACCCAGAATATGCGGGTAATATCCACCCACAATTGTAGATATTGGGCGGATACCCATATCCGCGGGCGGAATTGCCATCCCTAGTCACGTGTGGTTGAGAATGGAAAGGAGGAAGCGCTGAAGAGGGTAGGGGTTAAATTGTCAAATGGAGGGAATTTTTGTTTGGAAAAGTGAGAACGTCAGATGATTTGGGACAAGAATTTAGTACCAAAATGACATATAATTCCAGACGGAGGGAGTATTTCATAATTATTTTTTAATTTTTTAAATAATTTTTTCAAAATTTTAAAATAAAATATTATCATTTTTTAAAATTATTTTCTTGCCTTTTCTTTTATAATCATTATTTTTTTTCTTGAATTATTTCAAAATTTTAATTTTCCTGATAATTTTTAAAGCAATTTAAAACTTTTTTTGGAATTTTATTTCTTGATTTTTATTTTTATTTTTTTTAAATGCTGATTTGGAATCTAATGTGTAGTGCCATGTCAGCAAAAATAATATAAAAAAATATTACGTCTGCATATTTAACTTCCACGTACGCGGGATGTTAGGGGGAGGGGTCGAATTAAGATGCTTCAAGCAGTTGAGGGACCGAATCTACGCAAAAAACTATACAGGGATCAAATCAATAAGGTAATTCGAGTACAAGGGCCACTAATATCATTAACCCATAGAGGATATACTATATAAGCATTCCTAGATAGATAGAACATTAGACTACATAAAAGCATTCAAGGCTAATTGAAGGTTAATGACTCATGTGGCTCTTGTACTCACCATTTCTTAATCATTTTGTCCTTTCTACTCAAACTCGTATTTATTTGACTCCTATACTCTTGATTTCATTTTTATTTCACCCTTCATAAGTGAGTCACATGTTAACTCGGTTAAAGGTGAGCATTCAAAACTTTGGATCGGATTCTAATTTTTTTGGATCGGATCAGATTTTTAATTCAAAATCTGAACTATCCGAAAATGGTCCCTATCCATATAAATCCGACTATTTTGGGAATAGATTTTATCGGTCAAAATTTTCAAAATTTTCAAATATACTAGCCGATTTCTAGAGTGGGCTTTTAAAAAAAAACATTTTTTTTCCCAAACCAATATTCTTCCAAAATTTAACAATTACCTCTGGGTAGCTTAGCCGTTTTAAATATAAAAAATAAAAAAACTCTCAAAAAAATTCCAATCGAGTACTCATTTCAATCATTTAGCCTTGGTCGCAGGAGTTTTCATCATCAATCCAATGGCTTCTTGTAAATCCTCTTTTATTCGAAGTATCTAAGGAGTCTTTTGTGATTATCTTATCTTGTTTTGTTTTGATTTTCTTCAATTTCAAGTTATCTTGTTTTGTTTTGATTTTCCTCAATTTCAATTCAGTCTTCTAGTTGCTTTAGCATTCCGTGGTTTATTGGAATCATTCTACTAGGGTGGTTATTTATGCATCAAATCATCAATATGCAGCACGGTTATAAAATTTGGCTACTTCTCCATTCCTTGTCTACCATTTTTTTTTATTTCCCTGTGTTTACTTTTCACTCACTTTCTCCTAAAGAGAGTAGACAAATACTTAGGAATGTCCATGGAGAGGGTAAGTAGGTCAGGATTCTCGGGTGGGGATGGGTCGAATCTAGGTGGCAATTATTGCCTTGTGCTAAAGAATATAGTGGAGCACAATAGGTTCTTTCTACTCGGGAAAGTGATTGGAATCGAGGGTTCAACTCAGGTGCCAATGGGGCATTCATAAATCGTATGCGGGTCATGTGGTACCTAGTGGGTGAGATGCAGGTTATAACGATTGAGTAGAACCTCTTCCTATTCCAGTTTGAAGTGGAGGATGATTTGGTCCGGGTCCTTGACCAGACGTGATGCGATCCGAGCTCTTTTTATCAAGCCTTATCATGTCAATGAATCTAGCTTGAGTTTACCAACAAAACCCAACCAAAATCGTATAAAGAAATGCAAGGAAAATGGAGAATCGAAGTTGGAAAGATGGAGAAAAGTGCAGCGGAAAAATGAAGAAATTTCTGGACAAATTGATGGATGATTTGTGGTTGAAACTCAATTTGAAGCAATCAATCAACAAGAGAACAATCAATCTAACATGTAATTAATCATCCTCCAATAGGAATCCAATAGATTCAAGCAATCAAATATTCCTAAAATATTCATTCAATTTGATACAAAATTAAATTAAAGGAATAAAGATTAAAAGGAGTTTTACTTATAATGGATCAAGAAATCTCCAAGGCTTCATCCTCACAAGTTGAGTTCTTGGTGTTTAGAGGGAGGAGTACTCTCAAACTTAGCAATAAACACTTAGGCAAAAACTCATTACAGAAAATGAAGCAGGTAGCTATTTATAAGAGCTTCAAAATTAGGTCTAAAATATAGTTTCGGATTTCTGACGAGTGGATAGCGTGATCACGCCTAACAGATAACGTGATCACGCCCAAAATAGAAGGTTTTCGCCAATCTGAGCACACGATAGCGTGATCACACCTAGTAGATAACGTGATCACGCCAGCTGCTTCCAAAAATGTCAAACCTGGTTTTTCGGGAAGGAAACTCGGCCAAGCGGGTGGCCTCGGGTTGGCACGGATCTTGCCCACTTTTAGTAGCCCCGAGCATGTCTCTCCGCCTCCGAATGTGTGCTCGTTCATCACCGAAGTGAATCTATGCATGATCGTATCATCAAATTTCCCTTCGAAAGGATTTGTCCTCGAATCCATTGCTTTAAATTTGTGGTCGTGACTTTGTCGCACACAATTCAACATTCCTTGCAAGGAGCACATCCCTAGAAGTTCATGATGTTGGCAAGGAATGTAGCAAAGGAGAGACAAATCATCCATGTTAGAATACAAGATAATTCTCTCTATCCCTTTCCCCACTCTTTTCACTCTCCCAATTAATATCTTCAAGTTCAAACAAAGGGTTGTCAAAACCTTGAAAGATATTTAGCTCAATGTGATTACCCGATTCATTTCCAAGGTTACATCCACTCTCAATGGCACGCTTACTCTTTTCACTCCCCAATGTAACCCTCCCAAATTTAAACAACGGGTTGACAAAAATATCAAACACATCTAGCCCCACGTGTTTACACGATTCACTCCCGAGTGTTTGGTGGCACTCACCCGACTCATTCCCAAGTGTTTGGTGGCTCTCACCCAACTCACTCTCAAATGTTTGGTTACACTCACCCAACTCTTTCCTAAGTGTTTGGGTACACTCACCCTTAATTGTCTCTCTACTCATCTCACTAGTAGGGTGCTCAACCATATCATTCTCAACACAATTACTAAGCATACTCTTAGGATGAGTTGGGTAAGTGGTAATCTCCGGTAAAGAAACTCCTCACTCCATCAGCACGCTTCTCATCATGGCAATAACTTCTTATTGCTCAAGTAGGAAGGCGTCGAGCTTAGCTTGTAGTTGGGTCATTTCAGACATGGTGGCAAGTTTCCTGCACAATTAGAAAGCTAGATACGCATATATGTTAGTGGAACAATCACTCCCTCACGTGTTTTGCTCATGTTTAAGAACTCTCAAAAAATTATTCTCACAAAATCTCGATTCGTAAGCTCACTATTGATCAACCCTTTTGTCTCGAATAACCACCGCAAGACTCAACAAGAATAACACACAATTATGAGACTCAAAGAGGTAAAAGAAGGAAAAATGACATGCAAACACGACTCAAGAAATGCAAGTTACAGTTGCTGGGAATTAAAGAAGAAATCTGCAGCTGTGTTTCTTTTGTGATTTTTCTTGTGTATCAACGAAAGAGACAATTTGTGTAAGTGAGTGATTGCAACGCCATGGAAGAGAGGAAAATTAATGGCTACTGATTTTAAACACAAAATACATGAATTTAGATGACAGGAGTGGATCAAACACAGGTTTGTTTTCAACTTGCTCAAGAACACTAGTGTTGGTGGGAAAATTTCAATTTTGCTTCCGGAATGGAAAAATAAGTACGAAATCAACTATTCTCAACTCTAAACACTTTGTATGACTCAGAAAAACAAGATTCAACCAATAAAGAAGAATAAATTCGGTTGAATTTACAAAGAAATTTTGACAGCTGTGAACATGAAGAACAACAAATGCTAGAAAATGGTAATTCTCAAATTTGTTGATCAAATGATGTGATTTCTTCACCAAAAGTTCAGCAAACTCAAGATAATCATAAACGACACAATACCCGAAGGTTTAATCCAGCAATTTTGGCTCAATTTTGAATAGATGCAAAAAATTTGAAAATCTGGAAAAACTCAAGCAATTTTGACTTAGCTACAACTTGATGCGATCCGAGCTCTTTTTTTCGAGTCGTATCGTGTCAATGGATCTACCTTAAGTTTACCAACAAAATCCAACCAAAATCGTGTAAAGAAACACAAGGAAAATGGAGAATTAAAATTGGAAAGATGGAGAAAAGTGCAGCGGAAAAACGATGAAATTTCTGGACAAATTGATGGATGATTTATGGTTGAAACTCAATTTGAAGCAATAAATCAACAAGAGAACAATCAATCTAACATGTAATTAATTATCCTCCAATAGGAATTCAATAGATTCAAGCAATCAAATATTCCCAATATATTCAATCAATTCGATACAAAATGAAATTAAAGGAATAAAGATTAAAAGGAGTTTTACTTGTAATGGATCAAGAAATCTCCAAGGCTTCATCCTCACAAGTTGAGTTCTTGGTGTTTAGACGGAGGAGTGCTCTCAAACTCAGAAATAAACACTTAGGCAAAAACTCATTACAGAAAATGAAGTAGGAAGCTATTTATAAGAGCTTAAAAATTAGGTCTAAAATATAGTTTCAGATTTCTGACGAAGAGATAGCGTGACCACGCCTAGCCGATAATGTGATCACATATCAACTTTTGTTTTACCAGTAAAGATTTATTTTCTATTTCTAGTTTTTCATAATTTTGTGCTTAAAAATAAACTAATAAAGTGTTGTTATTATTCTTGCATTGTTTTTCTTTTACAGTTAATAGCTAATGTGGCATGTGGCATGACCATACAGTTCCATTTGCTTATATGATATCACCCAGTGAAATATTTTCTCATTTTCAACTTTAATATATATATATATATATATATATATATATATATATATATATATATATATTTATTTATTTATTTATATATATATGGAACTGTAATTTTTTTGAGCTAAATTATAGTTATTAAAAAGATACTCTGAAATTACCTAACTTCAAAAGTTACTCAACAACGTTCCAAACAATATATTTTAAAGAAATTTTGCACTTCTCTATGCAAGTGAGTAAAAAAAAAAAAGAGTCTAAAACCGTATTGAATAATTAATAAGAAGATTGAATAATTTTTTAAGTCACTTTTTATTAATATTATTTGATATAAAGCATGTTAACATTTTAGAAAATTTAAAAGTGAGAAGTTATTTAGCACTAATTTGTCAAAACAAAATTATGAATGAGAGAGGAGAAGTTGAAAATTAGGTCCCTAAATTTAAAAAGTTATAGCGTAGTTAAGGGTGTCAAAATGGGTCAACCCAACCCGATCCATTTAAAAGTAACCCTTTTAATAAAGGGGTAGGCCAAACCCGATTCGTCCTGATCCATCAATTAGAAAGGTTGACCCGGACCGACCCGTTTAATCAAAACGACCTCATTTTAATCTTTTATAAAAAAATAAAAATATACAGAAAAAATTATTAAATTATAAAAAATCAAGAAAAATATAATAAAAAGAGTAAAAGCATAAAAATTCATAAAATTATATAAAACAATTTGAAAATTCAGAAAAAATAAAACTTCAAAAAATTATAAAAAAATTCAAAAATACGGATTTTAAATATTTTTATTATATTTAGCTGATTTTTTTATTTTTTATTTTTTTATGATTTTTAATATTTTTAAAATTCTATTTTTTTATTTTTTTTATAATTTATTTAAATTAGTTAAATCTTTTAGACTTTCGTATAATTTTCTAAATTTTCCCTCTATTTTAATTATTTTAATTGTCGATTCAACTGGTGATCCATACGCGTATAAGATTCGGTCCCTATAATATTCAAAATAAAGCTTTAACAATTCGGTCTAGTATGACCTAGTTCTGAAAACACTAGGTCATATTATTAATTATTATTACAGACAAAACTTATAACCTACTTCATAAATGGATGAAACGTACCAATAGAGTATAAAACTCACGTTTCCCATCCAAAAAAGCAAAGGGTTGACTCGTATCCAACCCGCTTAATTGGCGGGTGAAAAACTGTGACCCATACCCATCTTAACGGGTCGGGTAACAGGTCGGGTACAGATCGACCCGACAATTCAGACCCATTTTGACACCTGTAAGCATAGCTGGTTGGCGTATGTTCTTTTTACATGATAGGTTATGTGTTGATCATGAGTTAATACACCTCACGGTTCTAAATGTTTGTCATTTTATTTTAATAAGTCCTAAACGTTTTTTTCTATTTTTATTCATCCTAAACGTTTTATCCGTTAGTTCAATATAGTCCCAACTGTAAAATAAAATTATTAACGGAGATAAACTCTGTTAGATTTTATTATTTTAATAATTATTTCTGACAATCGGGTCCCACACGTTAGAAAATATTTTTAAAAATATAGAAAATTAAGAAAAATCTAATAAATAGGAAAAGAATTTAAAAATTTAATAGGAAAAATATTTTTAAAAAAATAGAGGAACTTAATAAAAGTCTAATAAAACAGAAAAAAAATTTAAAAAATTAGAAAATTTTTAAAAAATGTAAAATTTGATAATTCATTTCAAAATTAAAGAAAAACCAAAAAATTAAAACAAATATAAAAATGTAAAACAAAATTGCCTTCTTACCATAATTATTGTCCCAAAATGATTTTATATGGTAACACATATAAATAATTTATTGAGAAGTAATTAGTTAATGCATTGAATGAATTTTTTTCTTTCGTTTGAATAAAACTTGTTATTGTTAGATTTTATACATTTTTTTTTTAATTTATGGTACTATAAGTAAAATTTACTTTTTTCATTTTATTGTGTTTTGTTTACAAATGAATTGAGTAAATTTACGAATCAAGTTATATTTTATTTTTGTAACTATAATTGCTGAATATTTTTTTTATAATTTGGTAAAATCAATTATTTGATCAATTAAATGACTTAAGTGAATTTTGTCTCATCTCTCTTTCTGTTTTACCTATTATTTATACACATACCTAAATTATATTAAAATAATTCAATCACCTCAATTAGAAAAAATAAATTCTAACCCTTTAGATGTTAATAATCATTTGTAACTTAGGTTAGTTCCTACAAAGTTTGATGAAATTTTTTTCGAGTTCGTGTCTCCTTATCAATATTCATATCTATGTTAAAAAAATAACCATTTGTCTAACTCAAAATTTTTTAAAAAAAATCATTCAATGCATTAACTAATTACTTATCAATAAATTATTTATATGTGTTATGATATAAAATCATTTCAAGACCGTAATTATAGTAAGAAGATAATTTGTTTTTTTACATTTTCATATTTGTTTTATTTTTTTGATTTTCTTTAATTTCGAAATGAATTATCAAGTTTTACATGTATTTTTTTAAAAAAATTTCTAATTTTTAAATTTTTTTTCCTATTTTATTAATTTTTTCTTATTTTTTTATATTTTTTCTATTTTATTAGATTTTTTTTATTTTCTATATTGTTTAAAATATTTTCTGATCCGTAAGACCAAATTGTCAGAAACAATTATTAAAGTAATAAAATCTAATGGAGTTTGTCGCCGTTAACATTTTTTTTACAGTTGAGACTATATTGAACTAACGGATAAAGTCTTTGAGACCGATAAAAATTGAAAAAAATGTTTGAGACTGATTAAAGTAAAATGATAAATATTTAGGACCGTATAGTGTGTTAAATCTTTGTATCATTTATTATAATAAAAAAAGAATTAAAATTGCAAGTATTGTACATCGTTACGTTGCTGCTGCAACTAGTAGACAAGTTTAACACAAATGAGGACAAACATGTACGAGAGCACCTTCCGGATCGCATTGCTTTTATTCGTGTATGGCTAGCTAAGATGTGGTGTGGAACGTGCCTACCTTGCTAGTATATGTTGGTCATCAACTTTATCTTCCGGCTCCACTTTATACATCACCAACACCCTTCTTTCTTTAATGTTTACACTTGCTACATTCAAGAAAAAAAATTCCCGAGTTGACGTGAGATTTTCTCCGGATTTCACTTGATTTTGAATTTATATACAAATTGATTTGTTTATCTATGAGTTGACTCGTTTAGGAATAAAAATATAAATCATTCGATTTTGAGTTAAACTCGCAATAAATCTTCACATCATATAATTCCCATAATTAGGAAATTGCTAATTGATAATCCAAATAAATACTATATGAGTATTTTCGCTATTCCCCTGTCTAGTGGGACAATAACTTATCTCGTATGGGACCCTATCTGCCATCGGTAGGTGACAGAAGGCGGTCTGATGATCAAGCATTTGAGAAAAAAACTAGTGGTGATCCGGTAATGTCAGGTAATATTCATCTTATTGTTATAGTTCATACATATCGGGTAATGTAATGAATTCCCCAACATAACCTTACTAGCATTAAATGTACGTGATATCTGCACCTCTAGCTAAAAAAAACCTGCACAGCCGCTTGACACTATCTGTCAGTCACATCACTTAGATAATACTTGAGTATTAACCGGCCAAACCAACCTTGAGGGGGCTAAAAATACCTCTCCTCATTTATTTCACTAGATACATTAAACACTCTCACCAAACACTAGACCTGGAACAATTACTACACCCCCTAACTATGCTCTACCGAACCGTTAACCATCAACGCCGTTTGGTACCTTGCCCGGTAACTTTATTGCACCCCTTAATAACTTGTATCATCGGAGTTTCTACATCGTAGACATCATCCGATATATTTGCAGGTGGTCAGAAGCCAAGCGAGACTGCGGTTTGCATACGTGGATAATAGTAATAGATATTAACCCATTTATCCTTACCTAATATTTTTTCCTTATTATTTTTTTCTTATTGTGGTGACATGTATCCCTATCTAATAAAGAAGAAACTTATAATTTATTCGAAGAGTTGGTTGTTTGAAGAAAAATAGTTAACAATTAATAAAGTTATTTTTTAGCACTTTTGTTTGAATAATGTTGTTTTAATGCAATATTTTATTTATTTATGAAAAGAAAAAAACTTCAAAGCCTTATAGGTAAAAAATGAAACACTCCTAAACTATCACCAATGAGAATGAACGAGACCATTATTTTAATGCAGTATTACTTATTTTTAAATTAGTATTGGTATAAAAAAGAAAAAGAAGTTAACAAGTCAGCGATGAGGTGCAAGTTTTTTTTATAGGATAAAGACACATGTCAATCGCAATAATAAAAAAAAAAACGTAAAAGAGAATATAATAAGGAGAATGTATTTAACACTCCTCTATAAGTTTTTGTAATTTGGCAAAAAAAATTAGGAACGAGAGAGGAAAAGCTGAAAAATAAGTGTCCTTCAAGTATAAAAGTTGTATGTTCTCTTTACATAATAGGTTATGTTTTCAATTTTTGTATTTTTTTTAATAAAAAATAGAGTTAAAATTGCAAGTATTGTACATCTTTACGTTGCTGCTGCAACTAGTAGACAAGTTTAACACAAATGAGCACAAACATGTACGAGAGCACCTTCAGGATCCCATTGCTTTTATTCCTGTATATAAGAGCTAGCCGTGTGGAACGTGCCTACCTTGCTAGTATATGTTGGTCATCAACTTTATCTTCTGGCTCCACTTTATACATCACCAACACCCTTATTTCTTTAATGGTTACACTTATTATATTCAAGAAGAGATTTTACCGAGTTGATGAGAAATTTTATGAATTGATTCATTTAGAGGATAAAAATATAATATAGTTCGATTTTATGAGTTAAATTTGTGAATTTAACAATAGAGTATATACAGTTAAACCTCGATAAATGAATGTCCGATAAACGAATAACCTCGCCAAATGAATAATTTTCTCCGGTCCCGACTTGGGCAAATGGGCTAAATGAATAAGCTCGCTAAATGCATTAACGAATAATTTTTTTTGAATCCTTAAAGACCCCATGTAAATATAAATGAATAATCATTAAAATTCATAAGATATATATATTTATTTATCCTAAAAACAAAAATATTAAGACATAAATGACTTGTGCTTTTTAGCATCGCTATTTTTCATCTCCTCCGACAAATACACTGCTGATCTTTTGAGTGTATTTGATATTGTAGTTTGACTGGTATCCAAATCAAACTTTTCCTTCACCCATGCTTGCATATCCTTTTGCGTAAGACTTGGTTGTTCCTTCTTATGCTCACATATGGCCCTCCTTATCTGGTCGGTCAAAGTTGATTTTGTTGTTGGTTTTGACTGGTGATCGGAAGCCATCAGACTGAATATTAAGAAAGATATAGTAGAATGAATTATTTACCAAACCAAGACTCTAGAAAAATATATATAGTAGTTTGTAGGTAGGTTAGGTACATTGTCTTAGTCTCTAAGTATTCCATACATAGAATATTATTATTAGTACATGTTGCATGTATTTAGACTCTAAGTATTCCATACATAGAATCTTATAAGTACATGATGCATGTACATAGTCTATATACGTATTTGTACATTAAATGTAAAATAAATAATCATACGAAAAAATAAAAATGTAAAAATACTATCTAAATGAATAAAAATTCATTTATCGATAAATGAATAATATATTCATTTATCGATAAGTAAATAAACTCACTAAACGAATATTTTTTGCTGGTCCCAAGAACATTCATTTATCGAGGTTTAACTGTAGTATTAAGCTTCCAAGATTTCTTCACATCACATAATTCCCATAATTAGGAAATTGTTAATTATGGTTTCTTTTCTGATCATTGAGAAAGAATGCAAAAATCAGGGCCAACAAAAGACAACCTAATCTTGACCTTAAATGAATCACAACTACTGCATGCATTGTCTCTTCATTTCTTAAAACATAAAGAAAAATCAAGTCATTATATTTACTGTCCCTCCCCTTGTAAATTTTGTTTGAGACTCTACTCAAACTCTAACTTCCAATAATTTCTGTCTGTCATATTAGATGGAGAAGAAAGGGTTGCATGGAGAGGGGACTTTGCTGTTGCAGCATCCTCTTCTGTTCCTGCTTTTTATAGTCTTAGGTTTTGTTGTAATGGATCCCTTCAAATTAGGGCCTTTAGGAGGCATAGATTTCAGACCTGTGAAGCATGACATTGCACCTTACAAGCAAGTCATCAGCAACTGGCCTAAAGACAATCAAAGCAGATTGGGGTTTGGGAATTTGGAGTTTGTCGATCAAGTTTTCGGCCCCGAATCGCTCGAGTTTGATAGCCTAGGGCGCGGCCCCTATGCAGGATTAGCTGATGGGCGCGTAGTGAGGTGGATGGGTGAGGATGCTGGATGGGAAACATTTGCAGTTGTTACCTCAAATTGGTAAGTTCTTTTACTTCTCAATTTGTCAGGAGAAGATCATTGATTTTACTTCTACTGCCCTTATATTGAGATTTTATTCATTGGTTTTGAAAGGTCAGAGAAGGTTTGTGTTAGAGGTGTTGATTCAACCACAGCCAAGCAATGGAAGCATGAGAAGCTTTGCGGTCGCCCGCTCGGGCTGAGGTTCCACCAAGAAACTGGAGAGCTGTACATTGCAGATGCTTATTATGGGCTTTTAGTTGTTGGACCTGAAGGTGGAGTTGCAGCTCCTTTGGCTACTCATGATGTGGCCGGAGATCCAATCCTGTTTGCAAATGATCTTGACATCCACAAGAATGGCTCCATCTTTTTCACAGACACAAGTAGGAGATATGACAGGGTGTAAGGGCCTAATTATAGGATATTTTCTTTCTTTTAAAGTTTTCTTGACCTTTAAAGAAGTTCTAATTAATTATAGGATTGGATTTTTTTGATTTTGCAGGCATCATTTCTTCATATTGTTGGAAGGAGAATCAACCGGCCGGCTTCTCAGGTATGATCCTGCCACGAAATCAACTCACGTTGTGTTGGATGGCTTGTCATTCCCAAATGGAGTTCAACTATCCAAGGACCAAACATTCCTTCTCTTCACTGAGACTACCAATTGCAGGTAAATGTAATATATATCAGAAAATCTGAAAAATCATTTATATATAAATGTTCCATCTCAAAAATGTTAAATCTGGAATTTGTGTAGTACAGATTGATGAAATACTGGCTAGAGGGTCCAAAAACCGGAACCACCGAACTGTTCGCTGACCTGCCTGGCTTTCCAGACAATGTGAGAGTGAATGATAAAGGCCAATTCTGGGTGGCAATAGATTGTTGCAGGACTCCTGCACAGGAAATCCTGTCAAACAACCCCTGGATAAGGAGTGTCTATTTCCGACTACCAATGAAGATGAGCTTCTTAGCGAGGGCGATGGGGATGAAAATGTACACCACAGTATCGCTGTTTAGCGAGGATGGAGATATATTGGAAGTTCTTGAGGATCCAAAAGGTGTAGTGATGAAACTAGTGAGTGAAGTGAGAGAGGTACATGGAAAGCTGTGGATTGGAACTGTGGCTCATAACCATATTGCTACCCTCCCTTATCCTATTATGTAATATGTAATTTAGCTGCTGCAATAACTACTGTTGCTTTGTCAGGAAAAATCTGTAGCTTCTATTTGTAGTTTTTTCTTCCATCTCGTGATTGATAAAAAAAAAAATTGTGGTCGATTAGAACTTGAATTTATTGCTATAAAATCACCTGCAGCTACAAGAAAATATGTTTCTTATCAGTTTTCTTACCAGGACATTTGGGATTGTCATCAAATATCAACTTCAATATGAACGACGTGTCGGTAATTTGTGTCGTTTAAAAAAGGAGGCCTTTGCGGCACCGGCACGGATGTTATTGTTTTTAGGAGTGCTAATAGGCTAATAGCTTCCGACAACAAAACTCATAATAGGAAACATTTGCATCTCTCCTCAACTCTTTCTTTGATAATCAATTAACGATGCATGGGCTTATTTCAATTGGCTCCAAATCCAACCGGCTGAAATCCTCCCTATCACCTTCATTCTCGATTCCTCCCTCTAATTTAATCATTCCAGCCAGTGGGTCATCATCTAATTTTCGTAATTTCTATCAAAGTCCTAGCCTTTTGGCTTCTAAATTTGGTTTAAACAGCTTTTTCTCTTCTGGGCATCGGAAGATTTTTTCCATTTTCAAGAATCCTTATGAAAATCCATGTGTTTTCAAGAATTTCAGCAGTGTACCAGATGAGAGGGAAGCTATAGAGTATGACGTTGTGATTGTTGGTGCTGGGCCAGCTGGCTTATCAGCTGCAATAAAATTGAAACAACTGTGTCTTGAAAAGGGTGTGGATTTATCAGTTTCTGTTGTGGAGAAAGGTCCTGAAGTAGGTATGGTATGCGCTTTGTTTCATTGTTCATATATTATGGTATGGGTTTCGTTTGAGCTTCCTAATTACACAATATTGTATCTTTATTATTGAGGTGGTTAGAATTTTACTATTGAGATTTTGTTTAATTATCTGTGTTTCTGTCTTCTGTTTGTTGTGATCGTAGGAGCTCATATCATATCTGGCAATGTGTTTGAGCCCCGGGCACTGGATGAACTTCTGCCACAGTGGAGACAGGAAGAGGTGCCTTTTCATGAATTCCTTTATTATGGTGTCACTGGCTAATGCCCAAAAACTATCTGTGCACGCTTAAACAGTTTTGCCGATGTAAAACAACTATTTCCTGGTTATTTAGGTATTGGTGAAGAATGCAGAATGGGTTACAAATGAAGTTGCATGTAGCGCTACTTACCTGTTTTGATTCTTATGCAAAATATTTTCTTTGTTCGCAGACACCAATTAAGGTTCCTGTATCTTCGGACAAGTTTTTGTTTCTTACAAAGAATCATGCCTTTTCACTTCCATCCCCCTTTGATAACAAGGGTAACTACGTTATAAGGTAGGTAATTCCTTGCTACTTTATCGTTTGTTGACAGAAGTGTCCTAGGAAACAAATCTTATCATCTATGGGCTGGCCCAAACTCTTACTGCTACCATCCATTGCCTTTTCCTGTCTCAAGCGCTTGCTGCAACCTCTTCTTTTGAGCAATTTGTTGCCTTGGATTTTTTATTTATTTTTAATTAGATCAACATTGTGCTGCAGTTTAAGTCAATTGGTGCGCTGGATGGGAACAAAAGCTGAAGAACTTGGAGTGGAGATATATCCCGGATTTGCTGCTAGTGAGGTTAAGTTGTTTCGGCTATCCCTTTTCTGCTGAAAAGTACTGGAACTTTGTATTCACATGGTTTTGCAATTATCAGATCCTATATGATGCAAATAACAGTGTCATTGGTATTGCAACCAATGATATGGGAATTGCTAAAGATGGGTCTAAGAAGGAGAATTTTCAGCGTGGTGTAGCATTAAAGGGGCGCATTACACTTCTAGCCGAAGGTTGTCGAGGATCATTATCTGAGGTTTGCAGAAAAAGACATTCCACCTGCAATAGATTTCAGAACTTCTGAGCTTAACTTGCCAATTATTATGCTAATAGTTGGTTCCAACACTAATTTTGACAGAAAATAATCAAGAAATATGGGTTGAGAGAAAGGGGGCACTCTCAGCATCAAACTTATGCTTTGGGCATCAAGGAGGTAACCTCCTCTCATATAAATTTTATATTTTACAGTGTTTAGCTTTCCAGGATCTTTTGTCGTGGTTTCTCTAAAATGATTGTTAGTTCATGTTTGTTTGGCAGCAAAATTTTAATTTTGACTGATATTTGTTGTATTTTCTATGCTGATTGAGTGATACAAATGTTTTTGAGTCACTGACGTAAACATTACCCACCCAAGTTAGACTTTCTTTCCTGGATCAGGTTTGGGAAGTTGATGAACAAAAGCACAAAGCTGGTGCAGTTATTCACACATTAGGTTGGCCCTTGAACAGAAAAACATATGGGGGATCATTTCTGTACCACATGAATGATAGGCAGGTAATATAAGATTCTCATCTCTCTTGCTTCCTCACTCTAATGTGTATTTGACTGCCACAAGTTGGCAGGTTTTACAAAAAGGTTTCATGTTCATCCTATGCTTAGCTGATTACCATTCATGGCTCACCATCGCTTTTTCTTGGTTGAGCATATAGGTTTCAATTGGCCTGGTGGTTGCTTTGAATTATCGCAATCCTTACTTAAACCCATATGAGGAATTTCAGGTGAACCAGAGCTTTTCTTTTTCTCATTGATGTTGATCCTCTGTCTTTGTTAGGAATCTAAGCCTTCTTTCCCTTCTGGATTTTGATCTTAGAAACTCAAGCATCATCCTGCCATCAAACCTCTTCTGGAAGGGGGAACCGTTCTCCAGTACGGGGCTCGCACTTTAAATGAAGGTGGTATTCAGGTAATTCAGCAATCTCTCATACACAGACATCGGGTGGTACAGTAAATCAGCCCTTTGTTGGTCCCATGAACAAAGCGTTGATTGCTGATATCACAGTTCTTGGATATAATAAGTATGTGGTTGGTACAAGCAATCCTAACTCCAAAGTGCTCATAACCATTTATTAAACTGTTTGGTAGATAGTTGAATATTATGTTCTTTTCATTAGCATGTCATACAAAAACAAAATTTGATGCTAGTTAAATTTCAGTCTGTTCCCTATCCAGCTTTCCCAGGAGGAGCAATTATTGGATGTTCAGCTGGCTTTTTAAATGTACCAAAAATAAAGGGGACACATACTGCCATGAAATCAGGTATAGGTTGCATTATTTTCTTCTTCATGCTATTTTCATTCCTTAAATATTCTGGGGTCATGTCTTTTTGAATCAATCTCAATTAGCCAATTAGATTCTTACTCTTGATTGTATCCTGGAGTGGTTTTACCACTGTTAAGGAGTCTTGAATGAGAAACAGACATTCTGGATTATCATCCTGCTCTGTTTAGGTGCTAATATTTTTATTGATTGCTTCTTTTATTTGTTCTTTTTTTTTTGTCTTCCTGTTGAAATAGGAATGCTAGCAGCAGAAGCTACATTTGGTGCTCTACACAAAGGATCAAATTTGAAAACCTATTGGGAAAATTTGAGGAGTTCTTGGATATGGGAAGAACTCCAAAGTGCTCGGAACCACCGACCTGTAAGTTGGTTGATTCATTTCCTCCCTTTTGTTTTTACATGTTTGCTTTCATATACTTTGTAGTGGTTTACATAATATTGCAAATTGTATTATTTTATTGAGTCATCTATATGGACTCTCAAAATCACCTAAGCTGGTTTCTTAGATCTTTTCTTACAAGGTTTTCCTTGTGGATGGTATAGAATGTAACAATAGTTTCTCTGTGATATAATATCTTCATATCGCTGGATAGGAAAAACCAAAAAAGTATATACCTTTGTATTTTATTTTGATGGCTGGGTTTCACTCAGGGCAAAAATGTCAAAAATAGGCAATTCGGAGTTTGACTAGGAAAATGAGTACTCCTTGCAATATACTAGCACCATCTGAATGTTGAATTTATCTTTTCGCTCTTCTTCCTTTCCTCTGGCAGGCTTTCGAGTATGGACTTATTCCTGGATTGGCTATTTCTGGATTAGAACAGTAAGATCTAACCTATATTTTTTACTTTGTTGCTTTGACAATGTTATAACACCTTTCTTATTGGACCTAACTTATCTTTGTTATTCTGCCTTACAGCTACATACTAAAAGGACGGTTGCCCCTTACTCTTAAGCATGGAAAACCTGATCATGAAGCAACAAACGTAAGTCAGCACAGTTTGAGAACCAGTATGTTCAGAGAATAATACTTTAGTTAAGAAATGCAACTATAAGAGATGGGATATTAGTCTGGATAAGTCCATCATGTGGTTTTCTTTATTGTAAGTGCTTCAATTTTCTTTTTGCGGCATCACTTTTGCTGTCCCGATATGTCAAATGCATTTCACGGGATCAGCAATGCATAAGTGATGAATTTCCGGCATCATTTTTGCTGTCCCTCTTCTCTCTAAAAATAGTAAACGGGAGTTAAACTCTTCATTTTTATTTTTCCAGTATGCTGGTACCCTATAACTTGTAGCATGAAGTAACTGATAAAATGAGTAATACCACTTTGCTAATAGATGCTGATGAGTTTACCCTCCTTGTCTGCAGATTGCACAGTTACACTCTCCCATCGAATATCTGAAGCCAGATGGTGTTTTATCGTTTGACATACTAACGTCCCTGCACAGGTTTCTAATATGTTCAAGATAAATGCTTTGGTGCTATTCGATTCTATTCTGTACTTGATGGAGATGGCTGCTATGTATCTTCTTAATGTTTTTTTTTTTCTGGGACTATTTAGGAGCAACATCAATCACGAACATGACCAGCCACCTCATCTTCATTTGAGGGACCCGAAGATTCCTGAAAGCGTAAATTTGCCAGAATACGCAGGACTAGAGTCACGATTTTGTCCTGCTCGTGTATACGAGTAATGCGCTTCTCATAACGATCTTTTATTTTTTTTAATTTCAGTTTCATTTCATAAGAAGATGCTCTATGAGCCTCTTCGATGTGGTTTGAAATGCAGGTATGTGTCTCATGAAAAGAAGCAGCTGAAGTTGCAGATCAATGCACAGAATTGCCTACACTGCAAGGTATCCTTAATTTGGTCTTCCTGTCCCGAGCTATGCACGGCATGGCCAAAATTATGAACTGATCCTCCAACTTTAGCTTTTCTTCCATCCATAGCCCTGTGGTTTTTGGCTCGTTCTCGTCTTTGGCTTACGTTGAAAATCACTTACAGGCATGTGACATCAAAGACCCAACGCAAAATATTGAATGGACAGTGCCAGAAGGAGGAGGTGGCCCGGGCTATTCCGTCATGTAGATATCTTGCCCTTCGTAGTTGAAAAGGAAAGGAAAGGAAATTCGAGCCATAATCCATATGGCATAAGGAATGAGCCAAAGACGATGCAGAACGAACACCCAAATCTTTCAAATCAACATCAATTTTTGGTGGTTAGACAGATAATCATAAACATTAAGTTTAATAACACTCACCATATATATCAACATCAATGCAATTTAGGGAGCTGATATGGGTAGATCAATTATTATCTTGAGATTTACTGCCTCAGTTAAAATTGATAGTAATTTGTGGACCCTCCTAATGTTTTCTTTGTTGCATCCATAAAACGTTTTCAAATGAAACAAGACTATTTCGATACGTGTCACTTTAGCCATAGCTTTATTTTGGGTTTTTGATCTTTTGGACTATTTGTGATGCGATCCGGCCTCGTTTTAATGAGTCGGATCGTGCCAATAGATCTAGCTTGAGTTACCTGACAAAATCTAATCAATTTCGAACAGAAACACAAGAATCGGAGATGGATTAGAGAAGAAACGCAGCGGATTTTAGGGAAAGAAGAATAAATTTTTTGGAATTTAAGAGATGATTTGCGGTTAATAATCCAATCGGAAATGATCAATCAATAGACAAACATCTAAATCAACTTATAATCAATCATCCATTCATAGGAATCCATAATATTCAATAAACACAATTCAATTGCAACAAGAACAAGTAATTAAAGATTGAAGGTAAAAGGAATTTTACTTGCAATGAATCAAGGAGCCTCCTAAGCTTGATCATTACAAGGAAATTTTAAGGTGTTTAGAAGGAGGAGTACTCTCTAACTCAAGCAATAAACACTCATCAAAAACTAACTACAGAAAATGAAGTAGGAAGTTATTTATAGGAACTTCAAAATTAGGTCTAAAACATAATTTCGGATTTCTGACGAGGGGATAACGTGATCACGCCTAACAGATAATGTGATCACGCCCAAAACAGAAGGTTTTCGCCAATCCGAGTACACGATAGCGTGATCACGCCTAGCAGATAACGCGATCACGCCCGCTGCTTCCAAAAATGCCAATTCGCGAAGGAAACTCGGCTTTTCGCGAAGGAAACTCGGCCACGTTGGTGGCCTCGCGTTGGCACGTATCTCGCCCACTTTTGGTGACTCTAGGCATGTCTCTTGGCCTTCGAATGTGTGCTCATTCATCGCCGAAATGAAGCCATGTGTGATTGCATCAATTTGGGTATGGTTTTATTTTCCATTTTCATGGGGTAATATCCCTTTTTGGTATTTAATGAATAGGTGGGTTTATAAAGAAATTAAAAAAACAAAATCCCTTTGTGATATAGTTGTTCTCTGTAAACCACAATTTGTTCATTACTGGTAAACAATTTGGTGGAATTAATTGGATTCCTTGATAGAAAGAAGCCAGATGTTTCATTGAAATTTGGATTGGTCATACTATCAACCAAAAAAAGGAAGAAAAACTGTTATTGACATGTGGTAGAAGACGTTGAGAGGGAGAGACAGGATTCCATAATTACTTTTATCCCCACTGAAGTGTAGAATTGTCTAAAAAATATATATTTTGTGCAAAATCAGCAATTAACGATAGATAGTGTAACGGAAGGACTAACCTGTGATCGAAATCAGACTCTTTAGTATTCTTAATCACTTTTCTCACATCAAATTCTTATAAGTCGCATCATTGTGATATTATGAAATTTTAAGAGTTTTTATCAAAGAAGTTTAATAAATGAAAATTTGAGATGCAAAAGTTTATTCTTGGTGGATAGAAATTAAGGATGAGATTCTTTTATATTCTTGATCACTTTTCTCATTAAATTCTTATAAGTTGCATCCTTGGGATATTATAATGACATTTTAAGAGTGTTTGTCAAAGAAAATCAACAAATCCAAAGTGTGAGACTCAAAATTTAGTTTTGGGTATCAAAGTTAAGGATATGACTCTTTGGTAGGGTTGTTCATCGGTTAACCGAAACTGAAATCTAAAGTTTCTAAGTTCGAAAAAACCGAACTTCCGAAATTGTTTTCCTTATCAATCCAAATAATTTTTTTACACTTTTCACACAATCCAATCCATAAATTAAGGTAATGTAAGAGCCTAATCAGCGGCAAATGACGGCATTAAGGTCCAATTAATGCTACCCTAATCACCCAACCAACTTAAACAAAAAAAAAACAACAACAAAAAAGGATTAAGGAAACAACTCCCCGTGTGCAGCAGATGCCCCCGAATTAAGCAAATCATTTTCCAGCCTCATCAATCAATCAAATTAGAAATAAATAAATTCGGTAATTCCACCAACATTCCTAATTTAACACCATTAGCAAAACAAAACCCACATCAAGAAATTAAAAAAACCTCTTTCTCCTCCTACTGATTCAGTTCTTCAACAACCCTAATCTTCTCCTCCTACTGCTACTCCTAATCACGGTGTTTGTGTTGTTGCTCTTCACCAGAAAATGCCGCGGAGTGCTCGTGCAGTAGGGAAAGTTCGAGAGAAAGAGAGAGGATGAGGGAAATTTCGGAGGCGATGGGTGGTGGTGGTAGAGGAGGCGGTGGGTGGTGGGTGGTGGAGGAGGAGCAACGTCACTACTGCGAGAGGGAGAGATCGACTAAGCGAGCGAGAGGGAGAGAGGATTAGGGTTGTTTCTAATTTAGGAATGGGTGAGGGAATGACATTTCAGTAAAATAAAATCATTATTTAGTGGGTAAGGAAAAGTTATGTTAACCGAACTTTCGCTGATCGACAACCAAAATCGAACCGTATTAAACTTTAGTTTTTGACTATCCGAAACTGAAAAAACCGAAACCGAAATTCCGAAACCGAACAAGCGAAATTCCGGTTTCGGAATTTCGGTTCTTCGGTTGTTGAAAACCGTTGAACAACCCTACTCTTTGGTGTTCTTGATCACATTTCTCACATCAAATTCTTGTGAGTTGAATCTTTGTGATATTATATTGACATTTTAAGAGTGTTTGTCAAAGCAAATAAACAAAGGAAAGTGTGAGACGTAAAAGTTAGTTTTCTGCATAAAAGTTAAGGATGAGACTCTTTGGTGTTCTTGATCACTTTTCTCACATCAAAGTCTTACAAGTTGCATCCTTATGATATTATAATGAAGTTTAAGAGTCTATTATCAAAGAAAATCAATAAAACAAAGTGAGGCACAAAAGTTAAGGATGAGACTCTTTGGTGTTCTGGATCACTTTTATCACATGAAATTCTTGTAAGTTTCATCCTTGTGATATTATAATGACATTATACGAGTGTTTTTGAAAGAATTCAACAAAACAAAGTCTGAGACGCAAAAGTTCCTTTTTACTAGACAAAAATTAAGGATGAGACTCTTTGGTGCTCTTGATCACTTTTCTCAAATCAAAGTGTTGTAAGTTGCATTGTTGTGACATTATAAGGACATTTTAAGGGTGTTTGTCTAAGAAGTTCAACAAAAGAAAGTTTGAGATGCCAAAGTCAATTTTCTGCACAAAAGTTAATGTTAAAATTATTTGGTATTCTTAATCACTTTTTTCACATGAAATTCTATTTAGTTGAATCCTTGTGATATTATAATGATATTTTAAGAGTGTTTGTCAAAGAAATTCAACAAAAAAAGTTTGAGACGCAGAAGTTCTTTTTTAGTGGACAAAATTAAGGATGAGACTCCTAGGTGTTTTTGATCACTTTTCTCGCATCAAATCCTCTTAAGTGACATCCTTGTGATAATATTATTAAGTTTTCAAAGTGTTTGTCTAAGAAATTCAACAAAACAAAGTTTGAGATGCAAAAGTTGGTTTTGTGCACAAAAGTTAAGGATGAGACCCTATGGTGTTCTTGATCACTTTTCTCACAAAATTCTTGTAAGTTGCATTCTTTTGATATTCTAATAAAATTTTAAGAGTGTTTATCAAAGAAGTTCAACAAAAGAATATTTGAGATGCAAAAGTTCGATTTTAGTGGATAAATTTAATGCTGAGACTTTTTGGTGTTCTTGAGTACTTTTCTCATATCAAATTCTTGTAAGTGACATCCTTGTGATATTATAATTACGTTATAAGAGTATTTGTCAAATAAATTCAAAAAAATAAAGTTTAGGATGCAAAGTTAGTTTTTTTTATAAAAGTTAAGGATGAGACTCTGCCTGGTATTCTTGATCAATTTTCTCACATAAAATAATGGCATTTTAAGAGTGATTGTGAGAAAAAATAAATAAAATAAAGTGTGAGATGCGAAAGTTAGTTTTCTGCATAGAAGTTAAGGATGGGACTCTGATACGGCTCATGGTCTTGCTTGCATTTGGGTGATGTTTTGCTCACCAAAACAGAAGCGAATGAGGATGGAGACCGTGTGCTTTTCTTCTTGCTTCAAGAATCTAGTCTAGTTAAGTGATTGGTACAACAACACGCAAGATGATACACAACAAACAACACAAACACAAGTCCGGAAAGAGTAACTTGGCGAGACCAAGGTTCTTGTTTTGGATAAGATTGAACCGAGCAAACACAAGTATTTATTAAATTCAAAGATAGAAAAATAAAGCTGGAAACTAATTTTTTTTACTTGACTTAAACCAAGGCTTTCCAAACCTAGGTAAACACCAAATGAGTCATATTGAAAGGTTAGAGGATATGCACTCAACAAAGGTTTCAACAATTTAGACAAAGTGTAAAATGAAGAAGAAAAGTGCTATTTATACAAAATTTGGGAAGGGCTGCTGTCGCACCCCCTTTTCGATTTTACGCGAATAGGTTCAGGACGGATGCGGAGCATAGATGGATGCCTCGCATAATGCAATGAAGTCTCCACCCTATTTATTTTCTAGGTTTAGGGAACCTAATCGTCATGGCATAAAAAATAAAAAAACTAAGGCACAATAAGTCTAAACCAAAGAACAAAGGTTCGAGGTCGTATTATGGACTCGGGAAGGTGTTAGGCACCCGAGTCACATCCTTAAAAAGGTTACCGGCAAAAGGGTGTTCGGAAGGGACAATAAAAAAACACATAAGTTAGCCCTCATAGGAAACGTCACTTTAGTATTCTTAGGGTCGGGACAACTTCGGGATAAGTATTTCTGCTTGACAGAATGGTGACAGAATGGTTAACATTTTCTTCCCCTCTTTGCTCTAGCAATAATACTTGATCCAACTTTTTGTTGGGTGCATGCTGGTGCTGTTGCAGATGATAATAGCTTGGCCTTCCTTTTACAATTACAGTCGTTAAGCCATGTATGTGTATTGTATAGTGTTTTGAGTTGTTCTTTTAAATACTATCAAAGGCACCGAGAACTTTTCGTGACATGTTTATTGTACAGTATCTATCTGTGATTTTTGCTAAATGTGTCATGTGCTTGCTAAGTAAGGGGGAAAGAACAAATAGGAATTTTACAGTAGAAACGAGAAAGCTTCGATTAGTGGTGGCTCGGGTTAGTAAAAAAACTACTTACCGTTACGGTAAATAATTTCTTTATATATAAAAAGTGAAACTAGTGATTTCTTCTTGCTTAGTGTCACGACCAGCCCAAGGCAAACTTTAGGACGAGTTAATTAGATACCGTACGAATTAATTGCTATGCAAAATAGTAATCCTGTGATATTAGGATATGAAAAAGAAATTATTATTATTGTACCTACCAGAAAAAGAAAAAAGAACATGAGGCCGGGCCGGATTAGATGCCAAGAATGGTGTGGGCTTGTTTGTCCATACGTTTATGCAAGCATCATCATCACGCCTAGGGATGGCAATGGGTACCCATACCCGCAAAATGCCTCTCTCCTTTCTCCTCTCTCTCTCCGCCACTCTCTCTCATTTCTCCTCTCTCTTTCTCATCTTTTTTTATTTTTCTCCCGTAATAAAAACTCAATCTCTTCCTTAATGCTTGAACAAAATAAATTAAAAATTATAAAAACATAATCTTCATCTTAAGATGAGTAATTACATATCCACTTTTCATATTTTTCTTAATCTTTTATAAATGGGTTTTTTCTTAATCAAATTGTTTAAATATATTTTGAATTAATTTAGAAGTTTATTAAGTGAAATAATTAATAAGTATAAATGAGTTTTTTTTAATCAAATTATTTAAATATATTTTGAATTAATTTAGAAGTTTATTAAGTGAAATAATTAATAAGTAAATGTAATTGGATATCCATTATATATCCAATTGGGTAATGGGTATAGTGGGTATCGATAATAATGGATATTTAATTGCGGGTATGAGTGGATATTTATCCATACCCGCCCATACCCGCATAATTGCCATCCCTAATCACGCCCATCAGTCAAGCCAAGAATGTAAAAAAAGTCAACAGTAGTACTCTATCATGGAAACATGAGTCATGACGACTTTTACAATATTTATTTACATTTATTTTTTGTTCAAAAAACTTAGAATTCTGAATCATTCTTATATTTTAAAAATTATTACAAAATGACGAACTTATTATTAATTAATTACTACATGATCTATCATGGATAAAACTAGCAAAATACCAATTTAATGAATGCAAATAAACCGCGTGGGATCGAAGCCACCATACACATGTATCAATGCATAACAATTAATTTCATGGCATAAAAAGTGAGTCTTTTAAATAGGTTGTGCATGTGGGTATTTTCAACGATTTTTAAAAGTCATGCATACGAATGTATGAGTTCTAGTTTAATATTTCTAAATAAAAATCATATGAATAATATTTGCAAAAAATATTGAATAAAATAAAAGAGGGGTAGAAAGCGTACTTGCGTTGCGTGAACTAAAATTTTACCCTACAAAGCGAGAGTGTTAGTAATAGTTTGAAAAAAATAATAAATAATAAAAGTACATACGACCATTTAATTAATTTCTAACAAGCAAGCAATTAATTAAATACACATGGCAAACAAGTAAACAAATTATTTCATTCACTGCATACGAATAATTTACGACAATTAGTCACGACATAAATTACAAAAATAGCATACGAATATTTCATACAATTTAAACATCACATAATTATGAAAAAAGAGCATACAAACATTTCGTACGATTTAAAACATGGCATAATTGTAAAAAGGCATTCGAATATTTCATACAATTTAAACATGGCATAATTGTAAAAAAAACATACGAATATTTCATACGATTTAAACATGACATAATTACGAAGAAAAAAAAGCATACGAGTTATTAATTAAATATGGCATATGAGTTATTAAATAAACACAAAAATAAAGTGACTCGAACAATTGACGAAATTTTAATGGGCTAGGCCCATGCATGTTGAAATTAAAAAAAATGGGGACAGATGGGCTTGGCCAAGCCAAGGCCCATCTGTTTTTAAAAGGAGAAGGACGGGCTTAAGCCCGTCACCATTTCCCTCTCCTCTTCCCGCGCCAAAACAAGCCCAGCTCTCATCATCTCCTTCCTTGCGTCGCCGCTGACCAAGAAAGAACCAGTCCGGTCAAAACGGCCGGATTGGACCCAACAATAGCCCCAAAAATTTCCCACACTCTACAGTGACAAAACCCAGCAAAAACAGTGAACAAATAACAAGAATTTTAAGAGGAAAAAGCTTGCGTTTTTGGCATGAAAATGAAGAATCAATTTCTACGAAACGTCAAGCAAATGATCCGATTAAAAGCAGACGAGTTGACTTAATATTGTGCAGCAATTCATGGCATTAAAACAAGCAAATAATCGGCAAAGAAAATGGAGGAATTAAATTAAAGCATGTAAATTGGTCTTTTCTTACTGCTTGGTAAGGGGAGAATAAGTGTGTGAATTCGTCAGTTTTAAAGGTTGAAGAGCAAGGTTATTTATAGGCAAGGCAGCCGTAAGGTATGTGGTGAAACGGGTACGCATAGGCGTGGGCGTGGGCGCGGGCGCGGGCTTCAACGGTGAGTGGCTTGGGCAGTCCGGAGTGGTGAGCAAGTTTTGTGTATTGTGGCTGGGAAGAAATGGAAGCTTCCGTCGATGGGAAAGGAAGCGATGGGCATGTGCAAAACTTGAGTTTTTGCATTGAAGGCTCGCGGACAAGGGAAAGATGATGATGAAAATGAATTAAATGGTGATGGTAAGGGTTGAAAAAAATGGTGAGCCTTTGATCTTGAATAAAGAGGAGTCAAGATGATGATGAACGACTAAGATGGATGCTGCAATTTTATGCATTAATGCATATTAATTGTGGCACGAACAAGACATTTTCGGTTCGAGCTACGGACTCGCTTGAACTGAAAATAAATTCGAACCGAAAGGACTAAAATGTGCAGAAAAATAAGACGAAATAAATAGTATACAACGAATAAATAGAAAGTTTGATTTAACGCATTTATTTTCTCGTTTGAGAATGTCAAAAGTTCGGACGCAAAATAAATATTTTTACGACAAAAATTGAACGAAACCAAACTAGATGACGCGAAAGAGAAAAATAGTAGGTAATTATCAACTAAAGAGATAACGCGCTTGATCTATGGTCCGAGAAAGTTTACTCGGGACCGATAGAAGTTCGAGCGAAAAGACAGTTGAGAGTATGAAAAAATGAAAAAGGCACGAAATGACACGGAATTTTAAACAAACTAGCCCACGACCAAGAATCGACAGAAACTTGACCTAGGGAGCTATTAAATGAGATAAGCATAATAATACGTAAACGTGTGACGTAAACCGAGAATACGGTTTAGTCGAAAATACGAGAAAATACAAAAAACTAAAAAGACGTGAAATGACATGAAATATTAAAACAAATAGCCTATGATCAAAAATCGATTGAAATCTGACGTAAACGGGCTATTAGACATGATTAGTAATAAAAATGAAAAAGTTGTGACGTAAGTCAAAATTCGGGTAGCAACAATTGCCCCCTCTTTACTGTCTGATAAAAAATGTTGTGTAATTGAAATTTTTGATAAGCAGTAAAGACGGTTGCCCCAAGTATTTACCATGTTTTGAATACATCGTAACCGGTTGAGATGTGGAATTATGCAAAAAAGCAAAATATCGTCGCTCAAGGAGGAATAGTAATTTTGCAGAAAATGTAGAATTATGTAAAAATATAGTCACTCAAAGAGGAGTATTTAGATAGACATGAATTGAAAATATAGTCGCTCAAGGAGGAGTAGTTAATTATGCAGAAATGTAGAATTATGTAAATGAGAGTTGTAACGTACCTTTGCTCGGATATTGACTGACGGTAACATACCTTTGCTCTGATGTTGATTTGATAGTCGGGGTGACTGCATACGAAATTTTAAGACATGGTGTGGGGACGTGACCTGACACAACATTAAAAGACAAGATGTATGTGGGGACGTGACCAATCACAACTTTTAAATGACAAGGTGTGGGGACGTGACCAATCGCAACATTTTAAAAGACAAGGTGTATGTGGGGACGTTACCAATCACAACACTAAACAGACAAGATGTGGGGACGCGGCCAATCACAACTCTTAAATGACAGGGTGCGGGGGCGTGACCAATCGCAATATTTTAAAAGACAAGGTGTATGTGGGGACGTGACCAATCACAACACTAAACAGACAAGATGTGGGGACGTGACCAATCACAACTTTTAAATGACAGGGTGTATGTGGGGACGTGACCTATCACAACACTAAATAGACAAGATGTGGGGACGTGACCAATCACAACTCTTAAATGACAAGGTGTATGTGGGGACATGACCAATCACAACACTAAACAGACAAGATGTGGGGACGTGACCAATCACAACTTTAAAATGACAAGGTGTATGAGGGGATGTGACCTATCACAATACTAAACATACAAGATGTGGGGACGTGACTAATCACAACTTTTAATTGACAAGGTGTATGTGGGGACGTGACCTATCACAACACTAAATATATAAGATGTGGGGATGTGACCAATCACAACTCTTAAATGACAAGGTGTATGTGAGGACGTGACCAATCACAACACTATACAGACAAGATGCGGGGACGTGACCAATCACAACTTTAAAAAGACAAGGTGTATGTGGGGACGTAACCAATCACAACTTTTAAATGACAAGGTGTATATGGGGACGTGACCAATCACAACTCTCGAATGACGGGGTGTATGTGGGGACGTGACCTATCACAATACTAAATAGACAAGATGTGGGGATGTGACCAATCATAACTTTTAAATGACAGGGTATATGTGGGGACGTGACCTATCACAACACTAAATAGACAAGATGTGGGGACGTGACCAATCACAACTCTTAAATGACAATGGTGTGGGGACGTGACCTTGAACTTACGCAATTGGGTGCAGAATGATGTTTTTGAAAAAAGGTGTAAAGGGAAAGCAAGTATTACCTTGAACTTACCGTGCGAACTGAAGCTGATTTGAACATAAGGGAGCGTGATCCACCACACGAATTTGATTTGGGAGAGGTAACGTACTCCATTCGAATTTGGATCGTCGGGGAATGGACCGCCATACGAATTTGATTAGATTAGAATGAAAATCCATGATGAGGGCATTACAACGTTTTATCTTCGAAGACCCATGATTGAGGAGTGGTAACGTTCTCCATTCGATGTTGATTGGATTTTGACGAAAATCCAAGACAAGGGCATTACAACGACTTCTTTCAAAAACCCAATGGCGAGGGCTTTACAACGATTTTATCATCGAAGACCTAATTTTGAGGGCTTTATAATGATTTCCTTATCGAAGACCCAATGGCGTGATTCCACTGAAGCATATCTGTATCCTGTAAATAGGAAGGAAGCAAACATGAAGCAGCAACAGATGGAAAAAAAAGGAAGAGCAAATGACCTATGTGAGAAATATCGTATATTCCTACATTAAATTTCGGCTTACCCCCCATGCCTTTTGTTAGGATGAAAGCGACCCCTTTGTTAAGAGGAAATAATTTCAAGCAACATTTGTTTTTGGAAAAATGTTCGTCCAATTTTCGTTATATAAACATGATTGATACAAGTCTAGATAACGTCTGCGTCTTGTTCAGGAAATAATGACCTCAAGAACAAGACTTTCCTATGACATATAGCCATAACCAACCCTCACCGGATATTTAGTGTTTGCGCTCACGCTCAGAAACAGGGCTATGTGTTTACACTCCTAAAAATGCAATAAACGTAACACAAAAATTAAATCCGAGTGAAAGATGCACATGCATGGGCATTCTAATAATCAAGAGGACTTTGCGAGGGAGAAAAAAAGAGGAATTTGTAGAAGAAAAGGAAAAGTGTTGTGTTTTTTTTTTGGCGAAAGGTTTTAATGAGTTTGTTCTCGATGACTGATTGTGACGATGGCAAAGTACTATGATCAATGCTCGACGATTTGATTGCGGCGAGGGCAAAATGCGTTGAACGATGCTCGATGATTTGATTGTGGTGAGGGCAAAGTGCACAAATTCTTGAATCTTTGCTGGAGATGTTCCTTCTGGATTGTTTTGGGGCACCGTGCCCAAGTTCTTCAATATTCGCATGGAATGATCTCTTTTCCTTTTGAGATCATTTTGCCATTTGATATTTGACCGTTTTTTTGTTTTGATTTTTTTATCCTTTTTTTTTCTTTTTCTTTTCTTCCTTTTTTTTTCTCCTTTCTTTTTTTTTTCCTTTTCTTTTTTTTTGCAAGCAAAGCAAGTATAATCTTTTTTTTTTGTCTAGTCCGTTCTCATTTCTATTTTCGGTAGAGGCCTTCAAGTCTTGATTTATTCGGCCTTCTTCTGATGTCAATTTATCAGCGATCCCCTAAGGGTTTTCTTGTCATTCTCTTGTTAGATGTATAATTTCAACTCCTAGTTTAGCGGTCCCAGTCGAGCACTACTTACTTGGTTGGGTGAAAATATGAGGCTTTTGAGTGTTTGATAGAATCGTACATGGTGTACAAAATATGTGTTTGAGGGCAAAAAGTTAAAAATGAAAATGTGGAAGAAGAGAAAAAGCAAAGTCCAATGTCATCTTACTGTTATCCCATGTCTGATGGTTCATGTACCCTGGATATTATGCAAATCTAACTAGCACTTAGCTTAGCATTTACACTTATGAAAGAAATAAGGCGTAAAGGCCCAGAATGCTCGCAGGGATATGTTTGTGACTGCTTACGCCTAAAATATGTCATGGATATAAGAATTAATAGACCAGACCATGTATGTCACATAATTTCTAATGAACGCGCATGTTATCTGTGGTGCAATGAAATGATGAACATGCTTAATTTACGAAATATTTGAAGACGTAGGATTTTTAAACCAAGCAATATATTTTTGGGCAAAAGCTAAGAAATTTAGCAGACATGACGCACACACTCTTGCAACAACATAAATTATGGGAATTTAAAATCGTGGAAAGGTAAATTACAAAAACGGAAATTGCGGAAACAGAAATTGCGAAAATGTAAAGGACAACTTCCCTGAAAAATGAGCTTTGACATTTTTCACCACCTTCTTTTGGTCGTCACTTCACTTGCTTGCTGATATGGATCCAAGGAGAGAATTTTCTATAATCAAAGTTCGAGCATTCAACTTTTACGAAGACAAGATTGGTAACTATCCTATCGATCCTTACTCTTTTTATTTCATTTTATTTGAGTCATTGTAAAAACAATTCACCAAAGTATAAGTGATTTGTATCAGTAAAAAAAAAATTCAAAAAATCAAAGAGTGTCTTTAATTTTCTATTTTGAGTCTTTGTCGATTTAGAAGTTCTAAATCAAAGTCGAGTCTTAAGTCCTACTTATAAACCAAGTTGGTTTATTAGTTTGAGTCTGTTTTGTCTTTTGATTTATTTATTTAAGTCGAAAAAAGAGTCATAAAAGAGTCACAAAAATAGTCCACCAAAGTGTCAGTGTCGAAATCATTTTTCAATATATACCTATTGAAGTCAGATTTTTGTGAAAAAGAGTTCGTTAGAAAGCTGAGTCTGTTGGAAGTCTAAATCAAGAAGAATCAGGTGATTCGGACACCGGAGTCAGAAGTTGTGCTTGAATTATTAAACTGTATTCACCGAAATTGAATTTTACACTTTCTAGTGTTTAAGTTTGAGTAGGTGATTGAGATGGCTAAAGGGAATTTGGGAGAAGAACAAAAGGAGAATGTGGTGAATGGCAATGCAAACATGATTCAATTGTTGGCTATGATGACAACCTTTACTCAGAAGGTTGATGCAATGAGTAAAAGGTTTGGCATGCCAATCGCACACCATGTGCAAAACCCTAATCCCGAGAATGACGCCCCACTAGTCGATGGCCATACCACGAGTGATATCGATAAAGAAGATGAAGAGGAGATCGAGTATGAGCCAACTATTGAGATTCAAGTAGTTGAGGTGCCTGTTGTTAATGAAATTGTTCTCACCGACATCGAGCAAGATTCGAGGACGAATCTTTTTGAAGAAGGAGAGAATGATATGGATCCAAGGAGGGAATTTTCTATAATCAAAGTTTAAGCATTCAACTTTTATGAAGACAAGTTCCTTATTCAATAAGAGAATTCCAATACATGTAAGAAGCTTGAGTTGCAATTATTTATTGGTGTATTTAATTCTCATGATTATTCTCAAGATATTCCTAAGTGGAAAGAATCGAGCAAGGCATGGAAAAGAAGATTTTATGCAGAAAGCTATGGATAGAGCTTGTTCAAGTGTCCTAAGATTATTTGTTTTATTTCATATAATCTTAGGCAACCAAGGAAGCGAAAGAGATGGAGGTCAACATGAAGAAGATCGAGTCTGTAATTTAATTATTAAAGTTTGCACTTTTTGCTTCTGCAATTTAATTTGATTAATTAGGATAGCTAAAGTCAAAGTCCACGTTTGGACTTTTTAGCCATTTTGGACTTGGTGGTGTGCGGATGATGCATGCGTTGTGGGCTTTGCTAATTGGGCTTGCACGAATGCCCATGTCCGTCTGTCTTTACAATTATGTCCGTGTTTTCTTTAATTTTGTTTACCGAGTCTAAGTCGTAGTGGATTTATTTCCATCGACTTTAGGTTTAGGTTAATTAGGTTATTTATTTGTATTATATATACTCATGTAATGCAGCAGAATAAGGTGGCTATTATTTTTGATAAAAACAAGAATGTGTCTTCTCATATTTTCTGCCCACTGTTCACGCGTTGAACACTTGTTCCTTCTAGTAGTCCGCAAGCTCTAGTCGTCGCAAGTAAAACCCGAATTTGCAAAACCTCATTGAGTCATTTCCACTAGGTTGGTTCTCACAGGTTGAGTTCAGGTCTAGAAATTTGATTCAAGATCCTCACTTGAAATCGATTAGGTTGGTTCTCACAGGTTGAGTTCAGGTCTAAGTTCATACTTGTTGAGTTAAAGTCTTCCGTTGTGTACAAGAAATCCAATCCTTGAACTAGATCGTCGTTGAGTGCATCCTACGCACCTAGGATCGTATCAGTATTCAAGTCTAGAAATTCGATTCAAGATCCTCACTTGAAATCGATTAGGTTAGTTCTCACAGGTTGAGTTCAGGTATAAGTTCGTACTTGTTGAGTTAAAGTCTTCCGTTGCGTACAAGAAATCCAATCCTTGAACTAGATCGTTGTCGAGCGCATCCTATACACCTAGGATCGTATCACTTGCCCCTAAGTACAAGTGTCACGGTACCTGAAATAAAGAGGGAATTAAATAGTAAACTCATAGGAAAAAGATATCCTAAGATGTTGAATTTAACAAAAAAATAGAAATATTGAAAAGAACACGTGGGTTGCCTCCCACAAAGCGCCCTTGTTTAAAGTCATAGGCTCGACTATGGCGAAGCTTCCTTGTGATAAAATTTTGCGAAAGTAGGGGGGAGGGAATCGCCACACAAAATTTGACAAAAAGTGGGGGCTAGCTCGGTTTTTAGGAGCTATCGTTTATCCTGAAAAAAGAAAATAATAGTGAGTATAAGCGATAACATGCATTCCATGCAATCCCAAGGCCTCCACACTACTCATTCACTCTTTCAGCTACACTTTCACTTGATACTTTTAGGGGGAACGAAAAGGCGACGCATCTTGGATTGGCATTTTTGGTGGAGATACGAAGGAAGCTTTCATTCATTCTAATGACGTAACATCATCTTGGATGCTACCAATGAAACCCTTGAGGCAAACCGGCACAAGTAGCTAATGTTATCATGCTCGGAAAATATCCTTTTAGGGTGTGTTTACGAGCATGCCCTTAATTGACATTCGAGGCTTCATGCTCAAGTGGACCTATTACGAGGTGTAAAATGATGAAAATCATGCTGTAGATTGGAGCTATGAGGAGAAAGGACGTATCTCTTGATGAAGGATGGGTCTTGATGATGGTTTCAAATCATGTTAGAAGCAAAGGAACTGACGTGGCGCGAGGAGAGGCAACAAATCACGTTTTTCAACGAAACTACGTGTTTGGGCGTAATGATGCCGAAGCCACTACGTAATGACGCCGAGCCGTGAATAGTACACCCTGGATTCTCTGATGTGTTGGGTATGATGACGCCGAAACCACGACGTTATGACGCCCAGAAATCGTTGGCGCGCACAAAACAAGGTTTTTTTTAAGGTTTCTTCAGCCTCGCTTTGTATTAGCCATAAATAGCCCATCCTTGTACATTGATAATTAGCCCTTGGACGAAAAACTATGTCAAGATTACTCTCCTTTATTTATTTTTTCTCAAAGAAAACGTGGCTTGTAAATGTTGTTGCGTGTGAGGTGTGCGCGTGTTACTTTTTGTTTTGCGATCTCATGGTTTTTGAATTTTGTGCATGTCCCTGACGAATCAGCCTCGTTTGACTCTTGCTTCTCAAACTTTTCATTCATCTTGTGTCTTTTATTAACGTGTTTCATGTTTAGCCGAGTAGGAATTCCAAGCAAATCCCGTCTATGCTGGCCAAAACAAAAGAGCACGTAACCGAAAGCGCGAAGAAATAGTTATCCTCGCGTCTGGATTGTTTGTGAGAGATGCACTGCCCATAAAATCTGAGTTTTGGTATGGGAAAACTTCAACCCGTTATAAACGTCTTTCGTGTTTTATCCGAGTGGGAACTCCGAGCAAATCGCATCCATATTGGATAAAACAAAAGAGCGCGCAGCTGAGACCGAGAAGAAGCAGTCATCTCCGTGTTATCATCATTTATTCTATTTTTTTATTGTGTTTTCATTTCAAGGGTTAGCCTTTTGTTTTTTTTGTGGGCTCTATATGTGCTTTATTTTGGGGGAAGGTTGTTTTGATCGTAGGCGATAGCCGTTTGATATCTTTTGGATGTGTGAAAGAAAGCAATAATGTATTTCATAATTATCCGAATAATTACGAACTTTGTCATTGATTTTTCCGTCAAAAAAGGGTTACAACCATTATAAGTTGGATTGCCTATCTAGATTTATCTAAAGGTTTGTAGACAAAGTCTAGGAACATTGTTACATGGGGTGAAAGAAAAATCTAAGCAACTGATGCTTGATTCTGAAGGCACCAATCTTGGAAGTCGGGGCTCGATTGCTCCTCCTAAAAGTATTCCAACGATGCGATCTCTCCTTTCCGCATGTCTACTTCGGCTTCTAAAGCCGCAATCCGTGCTTGCAATGCTCGACTTTCCTTGTCTTTTTCGTTGGAGTGAGTAGTCATGACCTCCATCAGCATATCCTTGTCCTTGATCAAGGCGCTCGATGCTTCTTTCTTGCGGATCTCACCACTCAAACGCTCCGTACACTCATCGAAGGCCAACTTTTGATTCATGACATGTATCCGAATGTTCTCTCTATTACGCCTTTCTAGCTCATGTACCCGGAGCTCTAGGTCCATTTGCTTGGCCGCTGAATTCTCTCTTTCTAGCACCACATGATCCCTTTCTTCCCTTGCCAACCACACTTGTTCTAAAAGCTGATTGTGGGTCATGACGTTGAATCCCTCACTTACGCGGATTCCCTTTCCTCTTCCATGAGTTTCTGATTTTCTGGGCGGGGTAAAACATTACAGTTGAGTACTCTAACATTGGCAAGGTAGGGACCATGTGCCCTTCAAGGCAACAAGAGTGAGCCCAATCATGAGCATACTGTTGACGATTCTGATTCTCCGCGGTGTGCAGTAAGGTCGAATCCGTCATGCCGAATGTTGCGGGGATTATTTGCATGATGCAAAACTATCTTAGGACTAGAGTGGGGCAATAGTGAACGCATCCTCTAGCATCAATCAAAGGAACCCATGGCAAAGGTCTACAACAAACTATGGGATTGGCGGCCCATAACCACTTGGCATGCCAACTGAAGTCTTCTTCCGAGAGGTTTAAGAACCTATCAACCCAAGCCTCTTTGCTCTCTGTCTTCCACTGGTTCGCAGCCATTGCATCGATGACTCTAATCAAAGGGTTTGAACCCAGGTAGCTCTTAGAAAATAAGGATTGGTCCGGTGTCTGCTTGAAGTGGCTAGTCAACCACACTGTGAGCAACTGAGTGCAACAAGTAAGTTTTCCTTTGCCTTTCCTTTGGCAAAGGTCCAAGGAATGAAAGGTCTCGGCCAAGATGGCCATTATAGGGTTGATGGCGTTGGCCTCTATTTCGAAGAAGACGTTGGCGACTTCAAACTCAACTACGTCCTTCATTTTGGGAAACAAGACAAGTCCTATCACCGCGAAAGCTAGGATCCTTAGGCGTCTTTCCCCTTGGGACAAGTAAAATTGCTTTTCAATGTCCAACCAACACCAAACATAGTCCCCGTCCCTCACCCGAGTGACAATTCCTAACCAATTATCGAGCCTCGCTTTGACGCTAGAGGAATCGAGGTGGACATTCTGGTATATGGTCGAAATGGGAGGAGTGAAGCACATCAAAGCGGAATACTCCTCTAGTGTAAGCGACAAGTCCACCCCTCCGTCAAAGGAGAAACAACGATAGTATGGATCCCAGAATTTCAGGGTTGCCTGGATGCAACCCCAATCAGTCCTTACATCAATCATTGTCAGTAACTTCCCGTAGCTGTAGTCAAATTGGGCTTCTTCATTCTAACTCAATTTATTCCTTAGTTTCCTAATCCTGGTTACGTCAAAGCCTACAACCTCCACCTTAATCTTGGTTGTGATGTCAGGGATGAAACCAGGTTTTAGCATATCTCTTCATGCAGCTTGGTTCTCAAAACTTCGTCCCTTAAAAGTGTCAAGTGAAAGTAATGCAGGCACTATCATTTTGAATAAGCAGAATGGGTCCTATGGAAAATAGAGTTCAAGTGTTAGTAAATCGAATGAAATGTTTTACTAGGTTCTTCACATGCATTGCAAAAAATTGTGTGAGAAAAACTTAGAAATATGACAATCAAAGCTACGATAACACAAGTATGATGCACATGATGAGGGCTTTTGATGTTGACTAATTTCTAACAGTTGAAGGTTCCCGGACGATACCATAGAATGGTCCCTAAAGTATCGTAGAGCGTCAACCGATTCCTTGCAGAACCAGGCCACTTTATGATTGATTTTAGGGGTTCGAACGAGTTGGGTTTGGTGAACATTACCCAGGACTCGAGTCCCAGGGTGTCACTACTCCCCTTCCTAACTTATTTGGTAACCGACCCTTGGGTGTAAGGCCTATGCATGAAATGCGTATGACAGTTCATCAAAGCATATAACAAATACTCATGAAAATAGTTTATTAAAGCAAGTAAATAAAAAACAAACACCTTAAAAAAAAACCGGCTTCGACTCTAAGGTCCCTAGTGAAGTCGCCAAACTGTCGCACCCCCTTTTTGATTTTACGCGAACAGGTTCGGGACGGATGTAGAGCATAAAATGGATGCCTCGCATAATGCAATGAAGTCGCCACCCAATTTATTTTCTAGGTTTAGGGAACCTAATCGTCATGGCATAAAAAATAAAAAACTAAGGCACAATAAATCTAAACCAAAGAACAAAGGTTCGAGGTCGTATTATGGATTCGGGAAGGTGTTAGGCACCCGAGTCACATCCTTAAAAAGGTTACCGGTAAAAAGGTGTTCGGAAGGGACAATGAAAAAACACATAAGTTAGCCCTCATAGGAAACGTCACTTTAGTATTCTTAGGGTCGGGACAACTTTGGGACAAGTCGGGTCAACTTCGGGACAAGTATTTCTGCTTGACGGAATGGTTACCGTTTCTAGTAAAGTGAGCTATCCGTTATTATCATCGGGCCATGCATGATTAATTAATTACTACGTGATCTATCATGGATAAAACTAGAAAAATACCAATTTAATGAATGCAAATAAACTGCGTGGGATCGAAGCAACCATACACATGTATCAATGGATAACAATTAATTTCATGGCATAAAAAATGAGTCTTTTAAACAGGTTGTGCATGTGGGTATTTTCAATGATTTTTAAAAGTCATGCATACGAATGTATGAGTTCTAGTTTAATATTTCTAAATAAACAAGCATACGAATAATATTTGCGGAAAGTATTGAATAAAATAAAAGAGGGGTAGAAAGCGTACTTGCGTTGCGTGAACTGAAATTTTACCCTACAAAGCGAGAGTGTTAGTAATAGTTTGAAAAAATAATAAATAATAAAAGTACATAGGAACATTTAATTAATTTCTAACAAGCAAGCAATTAATTAAATACACATGGCAAACAAGTAAACAAATTATTTCATTCATTGCATACGAATAATTTACAACAATTAGTCACGACATAAATTACGAAAATAGCATACGAATATTTCATACGATTTAAACATGGCATAATTATGAAAAAAGAGCATACAAACATTTCGTACAAATTAAAACATGGCATAATTGTAAAAAGGCATACGAATATTTCATACGATTTAAACATGGCATAATTGTAAAAAAAACATACGAATATTTCATACGATTTAAACATGGCATAATTATGGGAAAAAAGCATACGAGTTATTAAATAAACAAGAAAATAAAGTGACTCGAACAATTGACAAAATTTTAATGGGTTGGGCCCCATGCATGCTGAAATTAAAAAAAATGGGGATAGATGGGCTTGGCCAAGCCAATGCCCATCTATTTTTAAAAGGAGAAGGACGGGCTTAAGCCCGTCACCCTTTCCCTCTCTCCTTCCCGCGCCAAAACAAGCCCAACTCTCATCATCTCCTTCCTTGCGTCGCCGGCACCAAGGCCAGCGACCAAGAAAGAACTAGTCCGGCCAAAACGGCCGGATTGGACCCAACAATAGCCCCGAAAATTTCTCACACCCCACAGTGACAAAACCCAGCAAAAATAGTGAACAAATAACAAGGAATTAAAGAGGAAAAACTTGCATTTTTGGCATGAAAATGAACAATTAATTTCAACGAAACGTCAAGCAAATGATCCGATTAAAAGTAGACGAGTTGACTTAATATTGTGCAACAATTCATGGCATTAAAACAAGCAAATAATCGGCAATGAAAGCAAGAAAGGAAATTAAAGAAAATAGTGCAATAAAAATGAAAATGGAGGAATTAAATTAAAGCATGTAAATTGGTCTTTGCTTACTGCTTGGAACGGGGAGAATGAGATTGTGAATTCATCAGTTTTAAAGGTTGAAGAGCAGGGTTATTTATAGGCAAGGCAGCCGCGAGGTATGTGGTGTAACGGGTGCGCGTGGGCGTGGGCGCGGGCTTCAATGGCGAGTGGCTTGGGCAGTCCGGAGTAGTGAGCAAGTTTTGTGTTTTGTGGCTGGGAAGAAATGGAAGCTTCCGTCGATGGGAAAGGAAACGATGGGCATTTGCAAAACTTGAGTTTTTGCATTGAAGGCTCGCGGACAAGGGAAAGATGATGATGAAAATGAATTAAATGGTGATGGTAAGTGTTGAAAAAAATGGTGAGCCGTTGATCTTGCATAAAGAGGAGTCAAGATGATGATGAACGGCTGAGATGGATGCTGCAATTTTATGCATTAATGCATATTAATTGTGGCACGAACAAGACATTTTCGGTTCGAGCTACGGACTCGCTTGAACTGAAAATAAATTTGAACCGAAAGGACTAAAAGGTGCAGAAAAATAAGACGAAATAAATAGTATACGACGAATAAATAGAAAGTTTGATTTAATACATTTTTCTCGCTTGAAAATGTCAAAAGTTCGGACGCAAAATAAATATTTTTACGACAAAAATTGAACAAAACCAAACTAGATGACGCGAAAGAGAACAATAGTACGTAATTATCAACTAAAGAGATAATGCGCTCGATCTATGGTCCGAGAAAGTTTACTCGGGACCGGTAGAAGTTCGAGCGAAAAGACAGGTGAAAGTATGAAAAAAATTAAAAAGGCACGAAATGACATGGAATTTTAAACAAACTAGCCTAGGACCAAGAATCGATAGAAATTTGAACTAGACGAACTATTAAATGCGATAAGAGTAAAAATACGTAAATGACGTAAACCGAGAATACGGTTTAGTCGAAAATAAGAGAAAAATACAAAAAACTAAAAAGACGTGAAATGACATGAAATATTAAAACAAGTAGCCTATGATAAAAAATCGATTGAAATTTGACGTAAACGGGCTATTAGGCGTGATAAGTAATAAAAATGAAAAGGTTGTGATGTAAGTCAAAATTCGGGTAGCAACAGTTGCCCCCTCTTTACTGTCTGATCAAAAATGCAGTGTAACTGAAATTTTTGATAAGCAGTAAAGATGGTTGCCCCAAGTATTTACCATGTTTTGAATACATCGTAACCGGTTGAGATGTGGAATTATGCAAAAAAGCAAAATATCGTCGCTCAAGGAGGAGTAGTAATTTTGCAGAAAATGTAGAATTATGTAAAAATGTAGTCGCTGAAGGAGGAGTATTTAGATAGACATGAATTGAAAATATAGTTACTCAAGGAGGAGTAGTTAATTATGCCGAAATGTAGAATTATGTAAATGAGAGTTGTAACGTACCTTTGCTCGGATATTGAGTGATGGTAACATACCATTGCTCTGATGTTGATTTGATAGCCGGGGTGACTGCTTACAAAATTTTAAGACCTGGTGTGGGGACGTGACCTAACACAACATTAAAAGGCAAGGTGTATGTGGGGACGTGACCAATCACAACTTTTAAATGACAAGGTGCGGGGACGTGACCAATCGTAACATTTTAAAAGACAAGGTGTATGTGGGGACGTGACCAATCACAACACTAAACAGACAAGATGTGGGGATGTGACGAATCACAACTTTCTCAATTCGGCTCACAATAACAATCTAAGAAAATTGAGCACTACTAACACGCACAACACATTTAAAGATGCCGAGCAATTGCCGCAAGACAAAATACAAGTATTGGTAGGATTGAGAATATGTGGTTTTTTACAAATTCGGGCGGCCAAAGAATTGTTTCCACATAACAAGCAAAATGTTCATGGATTTCAAATGTAGGGTGAGTTTCCCATCACATGGTGTCCACAGAAGCAAGTCATGTATGCTAGACTTAGAGATGCAAAACTTATTGTCGCACCTTCTTTTTAATTTTACGTGAGCCGGTTCGGGACGGATGTGAGACAAATAGGATTGTCTCACATAATGCAATGAAGTTGCCACCCTATTTATTTCTAGGTTTAGGGAAACCTAAAGTCATGGTATAAAAATAAAAAGCTAAGGCAAAAAGGGTCTAAACCCGAGAACAACGGTTCGGGGTTGTATTATGGACTCGAGAAGGTGTTAGGCACCCGAGTCTCATCCTAAAAAGGTTACCGGTAAAAAAGAGAGGTGTTTAAATAAAGCATAAAAAAACAAGTAATTGGCCCTCAGAGGAATCGCCGCTTTAGTATTTCATTGGGTCGGGACTAGTTTTTTCGTTTAACGAGATTGTTACCATTTTTACTAAAGCGGGCGCCCTTTTTGTTATCATCGGGCTATGCATGATTAAATTTTAATTACTAAGTGATCTAATCATGCATAAAGCTAACAAAGTATCGATTAATGAATGCGGAGAAAGTAAAACCGAGGTGTGGGATCGAAGCCACCAAACACATACATTTAATACGAGCAGAAATAAAAATAATTAATCATGGCATTTAAAGCGAGTGTTTTAAACAAGTTGTTCACGCGAGATTGATTTTAATTCTGACGATTCTAAGTAATCATGCATACGAACATGTATATATGTACGGAAAGCGTTGAATAAATAAAAGGGGTAAGAAAAGTGTACTTGAGTGTGTGTATTTGCTTTTACCCTACAAGGCCGATATTAGTGATAGTTCGAATGATAATAAATAATAAACAAGTAAATAAAAATTTATTTAATTTTAAACAAGCAAAAAACTAGATAATTAAACATGGTGAATAAAACAAAAAAAATATTTATCACATACAAGTATAAGAGCAATTGATAGATAATTAAACAAATAAAACAAACAAATTATTTATTACATACTAATAATTTGCACGATAATTAAACATGGAAAATAAAATAAACAAATTATTATTTATTGCATACAAACATACGAATAATTTGCATGATAATTAAACTCAGAAAATAAAGCGGACTCAATTACGAAAATAGCTTAATGGGCCGGGGATAGGCTCGACCCATGATTCAATTTGAAAACCCAGCCAGGCTTGGAATAAAACCAAGCCCAGAATTTGATTTAAAGCAGATGGGCTTAGATAAAGCCAAGCCCATCACCTTTTCGCGCCTCACTTCATCTTCTTCCTTGCGTCCCTAGCACCGTGGCTGGCGACCAAGGAAGAACCAGCCCCACAAAATACACCCAAACTGACCCAAATAAATCAACAAACACACCGACAACTCAAGCCTACCAACACAGCAAGCAAATGTAACAAAAAATAGTGGCAATTTCAACAAAAATGAAAACAAGCAATTTAAACTAAAATTAAGCAATTAATTAATTAAGATAGTAGGCAATTAAATTGAAGCAAGAACAATGAAATTAACTTGAAAACAAAGCAATTGAAGCAAGTTTAAGCAATTAATTAATTAATTAAGAGCATAAATGAAATTAATTGAAAACTAGGTAGAAAAATCCAACCTTTCTTGAGTGTTGTCGAGAGTGAGAAAATGGAGAGTAAGAGTGAATTTTGGTGCCCTTGATTCATTGCCTTGAGCTGGGTATTTATAGGAAAGCTTGGAGGCAGTTGAGAGATTGTGTGGATGAGAAAAATGGAAGGTCTAGAAGCAAGGTGACAAGGCGTGGTGATGATGATCAATGGCCAGAGTAGGGAGCAAGTTTGAGGTGTGTGGCTGAGGGTGGATGGAAGCTTCTGTGATGGGAGATTCGTGATGATGATTAACGTCGATGAGGGATTGTGGCAGGAAGAATATGTGCATGGCTTTGAATTATCCTAGCCATTGATCTTGGTTGACTTTCCTTGGTCAACAGATCAACGATGGATGATGAAGGGCCTGTATAGTTCAATTATTTGGTTCGAGCAAACGGTATGAGCTAACTCGTTGGAAATGAATAAAAGCCCGAACTAAAAAATACTAGAATATGTGACAAGATAAATAGTAGACAGTAAATAAAGGAAAAGTTCATTTTAAGGTCCGAGTTTACTTGCTCAGAACTGATAAAAGTTCGAACGAAAAATAAATGCTATAGCGAAGTGAATTGAACAAAACAAAATGAGATGACGCGAAATAAAATAATAGTAGATAATTTTCAATTCAAGAAAGAAAGCATCCGATCTATGGTCCGAGGAATCTTGCTCGAGACCAATAGAAGTTCGAGCGAAAAGACAGTAAAAAATACGAAAAAACTAAAATGACACAAAATGGAGCGAAATATTAAAATAAACAGCCAAAGATCAAAAATCGATAGAAATTTGATTTAAATGGGCTAATAATGCGATAAACGGTAAAAAAGCTAAAATGCGTAAAAAATTGGGTAGCAACACTTATCACGTTTGAACAAGAAATATCATACTTGATGAAATGCAAATGAGGCATTTTAGCACATGCTACAAAGTTTTCACGCAAGTATTTATCATGTTCAAATAGAAACGGATCATGCTCGATGAAACGCAAGTTTGGCTCTTGATTACATGCTAAAGTATCTTGCAAATTTGCACCATGTGATTAAGGACTATTTAGATTAGCAAGCTCACAAGTTTTAGCATTTCGAGAGGAGATTAGTACATATCGTTTTGACAAAGCGTGGGTGACCAAAATGAGGTTTCCTTGTTTTTACTCGGCTGAATACACGGTTCCAATGCTTCTCAGGGTTGGTAGTCCACTTGGCACCTCCTTTGGAATTACTTCTCTGACTTCTTTCCTAAGCAAAACAATTGGAATGGGTAGAGGGGTAAGGTTAGAAATAAAAGTAAGTGAAGTTCGCTCAATTCGCTCATACTTCACTAGCTCAATTCCCTCACTCTCCTTTTGTTCAATTGATTCACTCTCAATGGCATGCTTGTTGTTTTCATGTCGTGTATTGTGCTCACTCTCAAGGGCATGTTTGTTATTTTCATGTGGTTTATTTTGCTCACACTCAATGGCATGCTTGCTGTTTTTATGCCATGTTCTTTGCTCATCACTTACTTTCTTCTCTCCACACTCTTTTATCTCATTTACACGCTCACAGTTTTCACTCATCATTGCTGTATTTTCAACCACACTCTTTTCAATCAATTGGCATTCTACAAACACATTTGGTACAAAAGATTGAGAAGGTATAGGTGGCTTATGGTGAGTAACTTTCTCATGGCGTACTAGGTTCGGCTTGTGCTCAAAAGAAGTTGGGGGATACGACTTTTAGTTCCTTTGGCAGCATTTGGATGAGCTACAGCTTGGCTGCATTGAAGACTCACAAGCTTCCACTTTCAAGGCAAAACGAAACATGGATTGTAAGCTTGTAAACTCATAAAGTTCAAGCCGACATCTAATCTTTTTATTCAGTCCACTCTCAAACCTGTCCATGGTCACGCTCTCTTCTTCTTGAATGTTGGTATGGATGAGTAAGTCATCCAATTCATCATAATAATCTCTCATGGACCCAGGCCCTTTTTGGATAGAAAACAATTCATTTTCTAATCTCCGTTGATAGTGTAAGGGTACAAATCATTTCCACATAACTTGCCTCATGTCGTCCCAAGTAGCAATTGGCTCTCGTCAGCTCCTTTCTCTTTCATGACTGATTTGGTACCACCAATCATAAGCATAGTTATCAAATATCATGGCAGCAAGCTTGACTTTCTTGCTTTCCGAAGTTGATGATAATCAATTAGTCATTGATGTTGGTATTCCCATTCGATATATTCGGCTGGGTCGGTTATTCCCTTAAGGATGGGGAGCTGAAACCGTAGGTTCATAGAGGTGTCTCGGCCATGATGGGTTGGTGCACTAGTAGAGGGGCCATGGCTAAGGCTTTGTTCGGAGGAACCTAGGCCATAGCATGAGCGTTGTGGACTTAGACCATGGGATGGCCGGCTAGGTCTTGGCACGGACGTTCGGTCATGATGGAATGTTTGATCACTTGAGCCTTGGTAAGGCACACGACTTGGTGAAGGCTCTTGGTAGCCTTGATAGTAAGAATCAATTTGGCAAGAAGGCATTTGTAACTACAAAGAAAACAAATTATATATATATACATGTTAGTGAAAATACTTGCTCACATATTTGCACTCGTGTTTGAAACTCTCGTAAAATTTGTGCTCACAAATCTCTCAACTCACTACTCCACTTATAGGTGCTCCTTGGCACAAGTTAGGGGGTATGCTAAGCCTCGGCAATCCACAAGCAATAGACTCAAGAGACGCAAGTAGGGGTGTACACGGGCCGGTTCGGTCTGATTTTTGGGCTAGAAACAGACCGAACTAGAAATTACCTATTCTAGTTGGGACAGAACTAGACTGAACCAGACACTAACGGTTCGGTCCGGTCTAGTTCTAAATTTTTGGGGTCGGACAAAGTCGGTTCCGGTTCTGGCCCATTTTTTTTGTCCATTCCCAGCGAAGGAAACACGATTCTCTCCCAAATCAACACTTTCATCCTCATCATCTGCCAAATTATAATCAATCAAAAATGACCTAGAAACCTTAAATCAAGCCACGAAACAAAACTTACAGGTACCTAACATTACTAGAAATGCTTTGATCTGAATCACAATTCCCCTTAAACAACAAAGAAAAGATCCAGCACCATTACAAAAATAGTAAAAAAAAGGAAAAACATGAAAAACATAGAATTATTGGAAGAAAAGAAGTTTCACCAGGAATAGTTTGAATACGGACAAAGGAAGAAGAGAAGAGGAGAGAAGAGGAGAGCTTACATTGAAGATGCCGACAGATTGAATACGGGCAGTTTCTGACGGCGAGCTGAGAGGAGAGGTAGGTGTTGAGCGGGTGCGACTGCCAAAGTTACTGGCGGCTACGAGACGAGAGAGGGTAAGCGACGTCGCAACAAGAGAGGACAGAGGACAGAGGTACGCGAGTGTGAGAGAGAGGAGAGGAGAGGACAATAGCTATTGGTTGTTGCCCAGATTAGTGATTATCTGATTTCAATTTTCAATTTTGATTTGGCCTCATGTCAAAACGACGTCGTTTAGTTGTTAAACGACGCCGTTTTGGTGCTTTTTGTTTTTAAGTAAAATTTTTATTTACCAATTTATAAATAATAGCTTAATATTATCACAATATTTTAGTATGATAAATCTTTATATTTTACTATTTTAGTGTAAAAAATTTAAGTGATTAAATATTAATAAATAATAAGTATTAATATAATGAAATGTAATGAATACGTTGAACAAATATCTAGTACACGTCAAGAAGTATCGACTAAGTATATATATTAAAGTATCAAATACGACTTACGAGTGTAAGTTACTAGGGAGACAAATTCTTATATAATTTCCTTAATAATTTTTTCTATTTAAAATGAAAAAATAAAAAGGAAAAAATGAGGACTTTTAATTAAGTTTAAAAGAAAAAAATAATTTTTAATTAAGTTTAGAAGAAAAATAAAGAAAGATGTGGAGTTAAGTTAAGAAAACATCCGTAGTAAAAATTTATATTTAAAATAACAAATAAAAGAAAAAAAATGAGGACTTTTAGACTTTTAGTTAAGTTTAAAAGTTTAAAAGTAAAAATTATTAAATTTTCTATTTTTTTCATCCTTACTAGTTACTAAGGAGACAATGTCTTTTACTCATAATAATTCTTATATAACTTCCTTAATAATATTTTCTATTTAAAATAAAAAAAGGGGAAAAATGAGGATTTTTAATTAAGTTTAAAACAAAAAATGATGAATTTTAATTAAGTTTAGAAGAAAAGAAAGAAAGATGTGGAGTTAAGTTTAGAAAACATCCGTTGTAAAATTTTATATTTAAAATAACAAATAAAAGAAAAAAATAAGGAATTTTAGACTTTTAGTTAAGTTTAAATGTTTAAAAGAGACAATGTCTTTTACTCATAATAATTCTTATATAACTTCCTTAATAAATTTTTCTTTTTAAAATAAAAAAATAAAAGGAAAAAAATGAGGACTTTTAATTAAGTTTAAAAGAAAAAGTGATGAATTTTAATTAAGTTTAGAAGAAAAAAAGATAGATGTGGAGTTAAGTTTTGAAAACATCCGTAGTGAAATTTTATATTTAAAATAACAAATAAGAAAAATGAGGAATTTTAATTAAGTTTAGAAGGAAAAAACAAAGATAAGAAGTTAAGTTTAGAAGGAAAAAAGAAAGAAAAAATAAAATGCAAGCTTAGGGATTTGAACCTCTCCCCTTTAAGGTAATAGGTAAAATGTTATCCATTAAACGAAATTTGTACTTTGATATTAATGTGCATATATATTTTTTCCGGTTCTACGGTCCAGTTTGGGTTTTTTAGATTTGGAAAACCGAACCGGGACAGTACGGTTTAGTTCACTTTTAAAATAATAAAAAAAAACCCGAACCAAACCGGCGGTTCCGGTTCGGTTTCCAGTTCGGGCCAGTTTTTTTACACCCCTAGATGCAAGAAAGACACAAACGAAACAAGACTCAATGAAAAACCATAGTCGGAAAACCCTAATGGAGACTTGTGGAATGTGACTAGACAAAGGTGTTTAGGACTTAGACATTTGGCTCTACGACTTGGAGACAAAAAAATGAAAGACTCAAGTTAATGTTTATGATAAGTAGTAGCACACATTTGATGTTTAGGACATGATAAGATTCGGGGTTCTGGAGAAGGGTAGGTGAGGAAGATGGCCGTTCGGAGTCACTGTGCTTGCCTTCCGGTGTACCTGCAAAGCACCGGAGGGGGTCTCCGGCGTAGACACTCCGATGCTTAAGTCAGTAACGCTATTCCAAATGGCAAGGGTTTGACTAGCCATCGTAGGCTTACCTTTTGTCTTGAATGATGGGGTATTTATAGGCAAAATATGGGTGTTATCTCTAGGGGGTGGGCGTTATCTAGGGAAGATAACGCCCAAGTACCTCAAGTGACGTCATGTCTTGCCTGGGATGGGATAACGTCATTTGTGTGGCTAGATAACGAGTGAGACCCCCCCGCTGATGTCGACCATCCTAGGGTTCCTCGTTGTATGGGGGGCGATAACCATAAAGGCGGACGCTTAGTGGGACGCTATAGTATTCCGGCCTTAACGCTGGGTGTAAGGATGAAAATGCCCCTAAAGTTACGTCTATAGTTATCATAAGCCCAACCGAAAATGAGCCCGAGTGTTTACCAAGGGCTATCGCTCCATTTTTGGCCTTGTCTGTTCCATGCTCTGCGAGGTAACGGGGTGGTGCGATTACCGAGAGGTATGTCTTTTCAAACTGTCCATTCCCTTGGGCCTATAAATTGGATTTTTCATCGCACTAATTCTTTTCATCTTTTCCACATTTCTTCTAACATTTTCACCATGGATGAACTGACCAGAAATTTCTTGATCTCAAAGGCCCACACTCTGAAGAATCTCACTGAAGCCGACGTTGGCTTCTTAGAGACCATGCTGATCAAGACCTCTGAGGACATTTTGGAACTTTAGGGGATGATGACCCCTCTTCTGTCTAGGCAAGGTGCGGCTTCTCTGGAGGACTTCAGTCCTCTGGAGAGTGTATCAAAGTTGGCTGCTGCTGTCTCCCGCATTCAGGTGGTCATCACCATGCTGCAGCAAAGGAAGGATCTGCTAGGGTGTTGCTTGAAGGGCATGAGGGTTTCCTCCTCCGAACTGACTTCGGTGGCGGATGCTCTAAGGGAGATTCCTTCCGTGCCAGATGACGACGCCGGGTCCAATGCCTGACCACTTGTAGCCGTCCTCGTGTTCCATTATTTTTCTTTTGTATTTTGTATGTATGCGGTCGTACGTTTAGGCCGTTTAGGCCATAAATAAAATATCTTCCCATTATACTGCTTGTGACATTCTGCTCTCTATGGTGTGTAAATGTCGTGTTAGTTAGGACTAACCTTAGCCCAACTGAGAACGAGCCCGTCATGGGTTGGACTTAGAAAGACTTGCCTTTCCTTATTCGCCAAATGGTGATTAAAGGTTGTTGCTACCCGTTTCTTGCCTTAATTACACCCAGCCTTTCCAATAGTAACTGATTGGGTGGTTTTTTCAGCATCTCTTGATCAGTGCGAATATCCACCAGGCGTGATCACAGGATCCAACTTTGTAATTATGATCATTCTTCTCAAGGCGTATTAATTATCCTCAGAGGGCGTGCGAAAAGGTAGGAATGCCCTTTCACCACGACTATTTAATGAGATTTTCCTTTCTTTTCCCTGTTCATCTTCATTTCGTTTCTCTGTTGAGATTGCTTCTAATTTCATGGTCAACTCATATTCCATGGATGCGGACGATCGTGACTCTCCACCAACTCCTCCAACTTCTCCCGATTCTAACTATCCATCTCTGTCGTGCCGGAAAAGGCGACTCTCTTGACGTAAGGGTCGCAAGAGATCAAAAAAGGGAACTTCTGGGTCCCTCGATGTTTGCTCGAATTTTTATATTGCTCCAGTAAGGAGGGGTGATGAACTGTTTTCTCACATTAGTCATTTCATGGAAAGAATCCCAGTTAGCGATGTTGGTTCTGAAAAGGCAACTTTCGCCGCCAAGGGGGAGTCGTGCACGACTCCTTCGAAGATGAAAAAGCCTTCAGAGGACCCTCAGCCAGGGCTTGGCAAAGAGAAAAAGGCTGATGATCCTTTCCCTTTACTTGACGCAGAACTGCCGTCTTCGGATGGAGATGATTTCTACTGGCCTTCTTACTGGCTCGACGAGGACTGACTTTGCCCATAATGCATATTGTAGATGCCGTATGGCTTTTTCATGAATGAAGTAGAGTTCCCCATTTTCTTTCCTTTGTTGTTGTGTTCTTGCGTTAACTCTGTAATCATTGGGTAGTTGACGCCAAGCGGTTGGTTACTGTTCCGCGCAACCATCTTTTTAACCTCTTGTTCTTAACTGCCTTCTTCTTCTAGAGATATAAATGCTTGGCTTTAAATGTTCTTCTGTTACCTTTCCACCTGTCATTTTCGGTTTTACGCGTGTTTCGTTCTGATTGGCCAATTAATCGCCTTCGCTAGGTTTGGCCTTTAAAAGGAAACAACTTCTTTCTTCTCAAACTTTTACTCGTATTTCAATTTTTTCCTGCTATTCTCTGTTCTTCTTCTTTTCTTGAAGAAAACTTTCCCAACTGCTCATTGACTCAGACGATCCGTCTGTTCTGCAATTCTTCTTTCTAAGGTATCCTATTTCAACTTCATCTGGTTTTCCTTTTTACTACCTCTTCATTATGCGCCGCACGAGATCTCAGACTGGCCCTTGAGAGCCTATAGATCTTGAGATCGAGAATACTGCAAGTGTTTTTACTTGTGAGACTGTTCTGCGGCTCGAGTTAGAGAGTCATGGTATCTCTTTCCCCTACGGTTATACCATTATGCTTCCAAAGAGGTATATGAGACTTCACAATATTCTGTGGGGAACTCGTAGGATGTTGTATTTTAAGATATTTCTTTATGGATTCTGTCTTCCTGTTCATGTCTCGATAGAGTATATACTGTGTCAATGTAAGATTAACTCGGCGCAGATAACGCCATCATCATGATGTGGTATCTATGCTTTCATCCACGCCTGCGAAATAAAGAATATTCTTGCCCCTTCTATCGATTTTTTTCATAAATTCTTCAGCCTTACTTGTCGCAATGGTTTAGTGAGCGTTACTCCAAGATGGAATGACGCATATGCCCAGTCTTTCTGGCAAAACTTTCGAGAGTTTGAAGAAACCGTTGATGACTGGAAGGGTGGTTTCTTTGTTGTTGAGTTACCTACCCACTTGTGGCATAGGGGCTTTAATTGGGGCATCACCGATACTGACAGGGTGAAACTAGTCGTCTTGTGTAGAAAGGAGTTGGCTCAAGTTGACGCCTTGTTAGAGATAGAGACGCCCTTTCGGATTCGAAACTTTGCCTTGTACAGGCCTTTATCTGAGTGTGCCGTAGGTGAGTCTTTAAATTCTAGCGTTATCGCTCTTCCTTTTCATTTACTGATGTGACTTTTTACAGGAGGGGTTATCAATCAATCGTCCAATGACGCTCGTATAAGAGCAGTACCTCCTCCAACGACGTCTCCTTCAACGCTTTCTAGAGCTCCACCTGACTAGGGATGTTGCCGCCCTTGTTTCTGATGCGCCTTCTGGGGGTCAGTCTTCTGATCCTTTGAGGACTGCGGGCATTTCTGGTCCCTTTCATGTTTCACCCAACTCCTTCGGCACGTCACCTCCTCCTTCCGTTTCCCAAGTCATGAGATTTACCTGGGACTTAACGGAGTCCGATTTTCTGGTCTACCATTCTCACGATTCCTTTGGGCTTGGCATGGACACTTCTTCTCGTCAACCTCCATCCCCAACTACTTTATTTTTTATTCCCTCAAATGCTCCAGTGTGTCCACCTTCTGAGGGGGAGGTTGCCGCTTCCCGTTTTATGGCTGATTTGAGTTCACTCTCCAAATCCGGGCCCGTTACCCATCAAATTGACTTGGGTAACTTGCGTAGGGCTGGGTTTGCGGTTGTAGGGGGCGATAGCTCTTCCGCGACTTCTTATTTTTTGGCCTCTCATGTGTTATCGCTCCGGGAAGAGGAGGAAGTATTTCTTTCTCGGACTCCTGAGGAGCAAGTGCATGCAGTGCCCTCTGATATATTTTCTACTTTCCACAACTTCCATTACTAGGTTGGGCACATGACAAGGAAAGTTGATTCCCTCACTTCTTCCTCCAACGAGCTGCATAACGCCCATCAATAGGTTTCAGAAGAACTTGCTAAGAAACGAGAGGAAGAGGAGAAGTTATCGGGGGAGCGTCAGGACCTGGCAGAGGGGCTGTCAAGAAAGAGATGGAAGAGGTCCGTGAATAAAAAGCCGCCAAAGTTGCCGTGCTTAATGCCGAATTAGCGGCAGAAAAAGGTAAAAATGTCGTGCTGGAAGGGGAGAAGGCGGTGCTGATAGAGAAGAAGGCGGCACTGGAGAAAGAGTCGGCAGAAAAGTGCAAGTGGTATTGCGAGATGACCGCAGGCGTCATGTCCGACTGCTTCGTGCAGCTTTATGGGGAGGAGACGTTCCGCGATGAGGACCTTACCCAAGTATTTCTAGAGAAGTCCACGGTCCTTACAGATGACAATTTTTATAGGACAAAGGCACAACATCACGAAGGGCAGAGGGACAGCGGGACGGTAGCGCCATAGGCCTCTTTTGCCACCTTTTTTGAATTTCGGGCATCGCCCCCCTTTTTTGATCTTATTTCTGAGGGATTTTGCTTTTGTAACCCTTACGCGGGTTTTTGAACAATGATATATATATATATATATATTTTTCCCTTTGTGGTTGATCTTCTCTGTGCCGATTCTTTTTCTCTAAACCATCATGGCAGGATAGTAAGGCCGACATTGAGATGATGACGTTGCCAATAAGTCTAAAATATCGTCTATAGGGCTGCCATAACGTAGCGAAATTATAGAACTCCAGTAGAGATAGTATAACCGTGTAATTAGTAGGATCATAGACATATGATAACGAGTATTTTGCAAGATATCGTGACATGACTAGGCATGTGCATTTCCATGTCAGGATAAAATAACGCTACTTACTATGAAGCAGATAACAGATAAGAGATAGCTTCAGAAATAGAACTCATGACGATGAGATGTCATAACCGATATTACCTGTGATATGAAGCATATAATCCATGTTTGCAAGAGAAGATATCATGGCGTTATTGCCGTATACGCCTTCAAATCGAGAAGATCATTCCGGAGGTGTTACTACCTCGGATATTGCTATCATTCCTTTGAAGAGATAATTTAATCAGCCAGATGACTTTTAGAGCGGTAGCGTTCGTAGCAGCACTGTATGGATGTAGATATCTTGCACTAGTGGCCGAAAATGTCATACAAATAGATGTTGATGTATCCTTTTCTGGCAGTGTTTCTTGAATCATGGTGGCAGAACATATGTCGTTAATGGTACACCTGCCATGTGAATCATGATGACAGACCGTGTGATATTACCGCCTACACGGGCGTTGGTCTCTTTGTTATTTCAACGGTTCCACGATTTTCCTGCACATTCTCAATTGTTGTGTTAGTAAAATAGCATGCAATGATAAACACTAGTTGCCTCTAGGGGCCCTCATCTGCATGTACCGGGGTGTTGTTGGTGTTGCTCATATCTCTTTCTCAACCAGTTAACTTCACCAGGTATTTGTCGTCCGGCTACTCGCTGGGATATCTCGATTTATTTCGACCTTCCACATTCGGCCTAGAGCGTGCCTCGTCTTAGTGAGCAGTCTGATCAGGAGCGGCCATCACAAGGATAGGATTTTAACTTCTAGGTGTTGAGACCTCTCATCCCTGGAGTGTGCCTCGTCTTAGTGAGACGTTTGTGATAGCGCGGTCGTCACAAGGATAGGATTTTCACTTCCAGGGTGGAGTTGTTGCTTCCCTAGGGTGTGCCTCATCTTAGTGGGCCGCCTATGTTAGAGCGGAAGCCACAAGGATAGGATTTTCACTTCCAGGGGAGCCGGGGCGTGCCTCATCTTAGTAAGCCTCCTATGTTAGCGTGGTTGTCACAAGTATAGGATTTTCACTCTCGACGGTGCTGGGGAGTGCCTCGTCTTAATGAGCCGCCTATGTTAGCACGGTCGTCACAAGGATAAGATTTTCACTCCGAGCACTAAATCTTTACGTATGCCAGGGCGTGCCTCGTCTTAGTGAGCTGTCTGATCAGGCGCGGCCATCACAAGGATATGATTTTCACTCCTGGCACCCTTCATTATCTGCACATAATCAATCACAAGAATACATAAGAATATTTCCAATTTAAGTGTTAACGCATGTTATTGCTAAAGCTATCCAAACATGCAGAGATATGTCAAATTCGATCATGGTATAATTTCAAACGAGCTATATTCCAAGAGTTTGGTAAGGGTGTACCGTCTAGTGTTTCCAAATGGTATGCCCCTTTTCCGATAACGCGGGTAACGCGATATGGGCCATCCCAATTTGGAGTGAGTTTCCACATGCGTCCTCCTTTGCTGCCATTGACGGGTCGTGCTTTGTTTGATATTGCCACTTCTTCTGGTATCGCCAAAGATTTTCCTTCAATAAGTGTTGATGTTCCACCACTAATGCCCTCTTCCTCTGCTGCCAATATTCTTTCGCCGTCTACTGAGGTTCCCCCGATAGCGAGACCCTCCCTCGTTATCGAGGTTCCCGTGGTATCAACAGAAACACTGCTGACGACAAGCTCTTCCCTTGCCGTTGAGGCTCCGTATTCTCCTATCTCCTCCTGCATTCCTGACATGGTACTGCTAGCTCCAAGCTCCAGCATACTTCCTGATCCACCGATGAGGGTTCCTCAACCGTTGTTCTTTACTTCTGTTTCCTGTGTTGGCAATTCTGCCGGCGGCTCCACTCCTTCTGTAATCGCTAATCTTTCTTCTCAGGGGCCTCAAGGGGCTCCTTCTTATTGGTTGGATTTGTCAAAATTTGGAATTGATGAGCTTCGTACCCTAGGGGTATCGGACCCGTTATTACGAGATCAACCAACGACGATTTTAGTGGGTGATCTATTCGATTCGCTTGAAGATGAAGAGAAGTTGCTACAACTTCCCCCCAATATTCAGCCCGTGCGCGTTCTGAATGATTCTTTGGCCAGCTTCCGCAAGATGCATTATTTTCTCAAGGCCCACGATAGCAAACTTTAAGGTTCATCTGGCTCGACGGAGCAGCTCGACCGTGCCTTGGCCAAAGTGAAGAACTTAGCGTGACTTCAAAATCGTACTCGGGCAGAGTTAGATGATTGCCGCGCTGAACTCGCCAGGGAAACATCCAAGGGGAAAGCTAAAGTTGAAGCCTTAGAGGCAGAGTTGGTGGCTGCTGATAAGAAAAATGCTCCCCTTCGTGAAGAGATATTGGCCTGTAACGCGGATTTAGCCAAGGTTCCATCGAAGATAAGTTGGTGGAAGAAAAAAGACGTGCTCACCGCCAGGTTCGCGGATTATTATCACAGTAGGACTTTCGATCCTGCTAAGATAGCCGATTATGCCTCCGCAAAAATGAGTGAGATCGACGGGAGCAAGGAAGATTTTCTTTCTTCAGAGGAGGAAGAAGTGGGCAACGACGACGATACCGAGGGGCTCCCATTATCGGATGATCCGGATGTTGCGGAGGACACAGGGGGTTCCACCCATCCCACTTTTTTAGAGCATTTAATGCTTGAGAATCCCTCATTAATACGAGAGGAAAAGTAATGATAGCCAGACCACACGTGTCACTTCGCAGAAGCGCTAGGGGTTGGTGTCCCCTAGGGAATGGTAAAATCGAAGCGTCTTCTCACTTCTCTAAAAATGTACTCATTGCTCGTGTCTTTTCCTCCTGACGCGTCCCACGCAACGACCGTTACAATAGTCATTTTGACTAACCACTAGGGTTATAAAACTCGCCATATGCTTCTTTTCCTCCTTTTGCTATTTTATTTTCTCCATAACATCTCAAGCCGACTTGCGTTTCTTCTTTCCACCGTCTGGGCACTCTGAGTTTCTCTCTTAGAAAGGTACTTCTGTTCTTTTCTGTTACTTTCTTCATCTTTTTACTTTTGGCATGGCTAGAACTCGTCGTCGTCCTCAACACAAATCTGTTGGGGAGGAAAAGATTGAAGACATTGTTACCACTATCAATTCTCCGACCGTACTTTAGCAGAAGTTAACTAAACATAATGCCCACATTCTTGAGGGTTGTTCGGTTGAAGTTGCCCCCAATTCGCTACGCCTAAATAGTGAATTGCCTGGTAACTGTAGGCTTCTGTACGCCAAGATGTTCGGCTATGGTTTCCAGTTTCCTCTTCATCCTTTAGTGGAACAGTTATTTACCACTCTTGGTTTAAATCCTGTCCAGTTGACCCCTAATGCGTACTGTTGCATTTACGCATTCATAGAACTCTGTAGATGTATAGAGATCACCTCTCCTTCTCTTTTACTACTTCAATCGCTTTTTCAATTGTATAGTTGTAGGGGTGTGATAGCGATATCGCCACGTTATGATGATGAATCACTAAAACCTTTTGCCTGGAAGCTTCTGCACCTTGAATCTTCCATTGATAATTGGAAGAATGAGTTCTTTATTATTAATTTGCCTGGCCCCTGGTGGAGGACCGGTTTTAACCACGACATCAGGGATGGGGCCTGGGGTCGACGGAGGCCTCTCCCTTCGCCTGAGCAAGGCTGGTTAGACAAACTGCTCGATCTGAACTTTAGCGTTCATACTCGCAAACTGGCGTGTAGGATCGACATTCGAGCCTGTGTTGAGAGTGAGTATTTTACCATTTTCCTTTTTATTTCGAGGGGCACTAACGCTAACGTTGTCTCGCGATTGTGCATAGCCTCCGCCCGGCTGGAAACCTGAGTGCGTTAGGAGACGAGAGAGAAGGGCTCAGAAGAAAAGAGAAAAGGAGGAGGTTGCCACTGCCACTGTTAATCCTATTCTACCATTTGTTGCGACTATTAGTCCCATTCAGGGGTCTACTTCTCATATTGGCCAGGAATCTGTCACCGTTCCCATTTTTGTTCCAGCTGTATTTGCCACCGTTACTCCTGTTCAGGCGTCTTCTTCTAGGGTTTCTGTCGGAAGGAAAAAGAAGAAGAGAAGATGCATTGCTGTCCTTACCCCTCCTTCAGGTGTGGTAATCTCTTCAGAGGTGCCCGTTAATGATATCGCTACTGTACGCCTTTCTTTTATGCCCTCGTAATCTTGCGTATTGTGTTTTTTAATGTTTCCTGACTTTCTATTTTGCTTTCTTATCTTTCTCAATATTTCTTTTTGTAGGATACTGCTGCTGCCTCTGCTCACCCGTCACCAGAAGGTAACATGAACTTATCCCACATGTTCCAACAACGTCCCAAGAAATCGCGACATAAGGAGGAGGTTGTGTGCTCGCCAGGGGGCCTCGTTATCGATCGGGATAGGGAAACTGGGGATGTTGCTGCCCTTGTTTCTGATGCACCTTCTAGGGGTCAGTCTTCTGATCCTTTGAGGACTGCGGGCATTTCTGGGCCCTTTCATGTTTCGCCCAACTCCTTCAGCACGTCTACCATTCTCATGATTCCTTTGGGCTAGGCATGGGCACTTCCTCTCGTCAACCTCCATCCCCAACTACTTTATTTTTTGTTCCCTCAAATGCTCCAGTGTGTCCACCTTCTGAGGGGGAGGTTGCCGCTTCCCGTTTTATGGCTGATTTGAGTTCACTCTCCGAATCCGGGCCCGTTACCCATCAAACTGACTTGGGTAACTTGCGTAAGATTGGGTTTCTGGCTGTAGGGGGTGATAGCTCTTTTGCGGCTTCTTCTTTGTTGGCCTCCCATGTGTTATCGCTCCGGGAGGCGGAGGAAGTATTTCTTTCACAGACTCCTAGGAGCAAGTACATGCTGTACGCTCCGATATATTTTCTGCTTTCCACAACTTCCATTACTGGGCCGGGCACATGACAAGGAAAGTTGATTCCCTCACTTCTTCCTCCAACGAGCTGCATAACGCCCATCAACAGGTTTCAGAAGAACTTGCTAGGAAATGAGAGGAAGCAGAGAAGTTATCGGGGGAGCGCCAGGACCTGGCAGAGGCCCTGACGGCTGTCAAGAAAGAGATGGAAGAGGTCTGTGAATAGGAAGCCGCCAAAGTTGCCACGCTTAATGCTAAATTACCGGCAGAAAAAGGTAAAAATGTCACGCTGGAAGGGGAGAAGGCGGCGCTGATAGAGGAGAAGGCCGCACTGGAGAAAGAGTGGGTGGAAAAGTACAAGTGGTATTGCAAGATGACCGCAGGCGTCATGTCTGACTACTTCGTGCAGCTTTATGGGGAGGAGACGTTCCGCGATGAGGACCTTACCCGAGTCTTTCTAGAGAAGTCCACGGTCCTTACAGATGACAATTTTTATAGGACAAAGGCGTATCATCGCGAAGGGTAGGGGGACACCGGGACGGTAGTGCCATAGGCCTCTTTTGTCAACTTTTCTGAATTTCGGGCATCGCCCTCCTTTTTTGATCTTGTTTCTGAGGGATTTTGCTTTTGTAACCCTTACGCGGATTTTTGAACAGTGATATATATATATATATATATATATATATATATTTTGCTATCTCCCTTTGTGGTTGATCTTCTCTATCCTGATTCTTTTTCTCTAAACCATCATGGCAGGATAGTAATGCCGACATTGCGATGATGACGTTGCCAATAAGTCTGAAATATCATCTATAGGGCTGCCATGACGCAATGGAATTATAGAATTCCAGTAGAGATAGTATAACCGTGTAGTTAGTAGGATCATAGACATATGATAACGGGTATTTTGCAAGATATCGCGACATAACTAGGCATGTGCATTTCCATGTCAGGATAGAATAACGCTACATACTATGAAGCAGATAACAGATAAGAGATAGCTTCAGAAATAGAACTCATGATGATGAGATGTCATAACGGATATTACCCGTGATATGAAGCATATAATCCACGTTTGCAAGAGAAGATATCATGGCGTTATTGTCGTATACGTCTTCAAATCGAGAAAATGATTCCGGAGGCGTTACTACCTCGGATATTTCTATCATTCCCTTGAAGAGATAATTTAATCAGCCAGATGACTTTCAGAGCAGTAGCATTCGTAGCAGCACTGTATGGATGTAGATATCTCGCAATAGTGGCCGAAAATGTCGTAGAAATAGATGTTGATGTATCCTTTTCTAGCAGTGTTTCTTGAATCACGGTGGCAGAACATATGTCGTTAATGGTACACCTGCCATGTGAATCATGATGACAAACCGTGTGATATTACTGCCTGCACGGGCGTTGGTCTCTTTGTTATTTCAACGGTTCCGTGATTTTCCTGCACATTCTCAATTGTTGTGTTAGCAAAATAGCATGCAATGATAAACACTAGTTGCCTCTAGGGGCCCTCATCTGCATGTACCGGGGTGTTGTTGGTGTTGCTCATATCGCTTTCTCAACCAGTCAACTTCACTAGGTATTTATCGTTCGGCTACTCGCTGGGATATCATGATTTATTTCGACCTTCCACGTTCGGCCTAGAGCGTGCCTCATCTTAGTGAGCCGTTTGATTAAGAGTGGACATCGCAAGGATAGGATTTTCACTTCTAGGCATTGAGACCTCTCATCCCTAGAGCGTGCCTCATCTTAGTGAGACGCCTATGATAGCGCGGTCGTCACAAGGATAGGATTTTCACTTCCAGGGTGGAGTTGTTGCTTCCCTGGGGTGTGCCTCATCTTAGTGGGCCGCCAATGTTAGCGCGGTTGCCATAAGGATAGGATTTTCACTTCCAGGGGAGCCGGGGCGTGCCTCGTCTTAGTGAGCCACCTATGTTAGCGCGGTTGTAACGAGGATAGGATTTTCACCCCCGACGGTGTTGGGGTGTGCCTCGTCTTAATGAGCCACCTATGTTAGCACGGTTGTCACAAGGATAGGATTTTCACTTCCAACACTGAATCTTTACGTATGCCAGGGCGTACCTCGTCTTAGTGAGTCGTCTGATCAGGAGCGGCCATCACAAGGATAGGATTTTCACTCCTGGCACCCTTCATTATCTGCAAATAATCAATCACAAGAATACACAAGAATATTTCCAATTTGAGTGTTAACGCATGTTATTGCTAACGCTATCCAAACGTGCAGAGATATGTCAAATTCTAGCATGGTATAATTTCAAACGAGCTATATTCCAAGAGTTTGGTAAGGGAGTACCATCAAGTGTTTCCAAATGGTATGCTCCTTTTCCGATAACGCGGGTAACGCGATATGGGTTGTCCCAGTTTGGACTGAGTTTCCACATGCGTTGTCCGACTGCTCGTTTGTCTTTGAGTACCAAGTCCCCTACTTTTAACAATCGTTCTTTAACGCACCTGTTGTGATAGTGTGCCATTTTCCTCTTATAATACAACGTTTTCAGAAGGGTTTCTTCATGCAGTTTTGGCAATGCGTCGAGGTTTGCTCGTAACCTCTCTTCATTTATTTCTTCTTTGAAGTATGCCACTCGTAGGCTTAGAGTATCGATTTCTACCGGTGTGACTGCTTTAGTGCCGAAAGCCAGGGCGAAGGGCGTTTCTCCTGTACTGGTTTTAATAGTCATGCGGTATGCCCACATCATATACGACAACTCGTCTGCCCATTTCTTCTTGGATCCTTCTAAGTTTTTCTTGATGCCACTGAGGATACTTCGGTTAGTTACCTCCGCCTGACCGTTAGTCCGCGGGTGAGCTACGGAAGAAAATCTTTGCTCGATTTGGAATTTCACGCACTGGTCTCTAAAGAATTGACTTGTGAATTGTGTCCCGTTATCGCTGACTAGCACACGGGATATACCAAATCGCATAATAACCTCGTGTTTGAAAAAATGCCATATTTTTTCTGTTGTAATGTTGGCCACTGCTTTCGCTTCCGCCCATTTTGTGAAGTAGTCCACTGCCACGACTACAAATTTCAACTGAGATCTTGCTTTTGGAAACGGGCCTAGGATGTCAATTCCCCATTTGGCAAAAGGACAGGGGCCACAATTTTAGAGATTTTCGTAGCAGGTCGTCAGGGAATCTTGGAGAACTCCTAACATTTCTGACAGGTTCGTACAATGTTATTGCAATCCCTGTGAATAGTGGGCCAATAAAATCCTGACCTAAAGACTTGCGCGGCCAGAGTACCGCCAGTCACATGCATACCGCATATTCCTTCGTGGATTTCTCGTAGAGTGTGGAGGCCTTCTTTTTCCGTTATGCACTTGGCCGTTGGATGAGAGAAACATCTCCGAACCAGTTCCCCATCGTAATATGTGCATCGTGCCGCCTGCTTCAACACTTTTTTCTTTTCGGCGTTATCTTCGGGCAATTCCTCATTTTTCAAGTATTTTATTACATGAATTTGCCAGTCATATTCAATTTCTTCGATACAGAGTGACACTTGTTCCTCCATGAAGGAAGGCACAGATATTTCTTCAAAATACACGTGCGCGGGTATGGATGCTTTTAGGCTGGCTGTAATTTTGGCGAGATTGTCTGTTTCAGCGTTATCCTCTCGAGGGACGTGCTCAATGCTGACTTGTATGCCTCTTTTTCTTATTTCCATCAACTCGTGTCTCACTTTAGAGAGATATTGAATCATGATGGGTTCTCTGGCTTGAGAATTGCCCAAGACTTGGTCTATTACTAGCTTGGAGTCGCCGTATATCTTTAGTCACAAGTCTCCCATTACTCCGGCGTCATGTATGGCTTTTGTGGACAAATTTTTTCCTATTCTGAGCCTGGCCAACAACGCCTCATATTCTGCTGTGTTATTGGATAACGGTTGCAGGATCCTGATGGCGTATCGTATTTGTATGCCTAGTGGTCCGATTACTAGGATTTCAGCCCCAGCTACTTCTTGATTTTTGGCTCCATCCACGTGGACAACTGATAAAGCGCTTAAATGTCATATTTTCATCATCTTTTCACTTCTATTTTGGGATGATGATACTGCTAAATGCTGGCTTTTCTCTCCTTTTCCACAGATATGCTGCTGAGAAGAAGAATTATTCAAAAGGAGTCAGAAGAGCCTTTATCAGAGCTGTTTTGATGGTCGCAGAGCTATTCTATCCCAGACCTAGGATAAGGAAAGAAACTAGAAGCGTTGACCAGAGTCAACTGACTTAAAAAGCTAGCTGGGCCGCGAGATTTATCCATGGGCCGTGAGCGGAATTGAAGTATTCCAGCTGGAGTCTTCAGGAAGAAAAGAAGTTCATCTGTGAATAGAACTCCTTGATCGATTAGAACTAATCGATCCCCTCTTTTTGTATTTAAACAAACAATCCCGCATATTTAGATTTCTATCTTCTCTTCGTCTTTTGAATTTCAAACCAGAGATAGGTTTTTGGTATTTAAAGCTGCTACTGAGGAGAAGAGGTTCACTTCTTCTCTCTCGAATTTGTCTACCATTGCTACAGCTTAATTCAATTCTCCCATCTTTAATATAATTCGGATTCAGTTTATGATTGTTTCATTATTATTATTATTGTTATGTCTATTATAGGCTAAACGCCTTCTTCTTAGTAAGGATTCGACGCCATGATTCCTAGGTTGTGAGATCAAATAGCACTTCACACACACTATACTTGTATTCTTGTTCTTCTTGTTTGCATGACAGTTTGTCCCTGTTCTTAGTAAAGTCTGATCAGCTTCACATAAGGTTTGGATGATTACAGTCTTTTCTGGCGGCTTTGGAGTCTACATTGCCAAGAGAAATACGAAGGCAACTAGCTGGTGACAGCTAGAAGAAGAATCAGATCTGGTTTATAGGATAGACACGATTCTCTATCCCAGGCCAGGGATTAGGTCTTTCCCTGGGTCTATCAATTGGCCTGATTAAATCCTATAGAGTGTCTCTTAGGATTGTTAGGATGATTAGGGACTTCCAATAGAGTGTCTCTTTGGAAGTCTTGTGTAGGAGGAAAGTAGGAGATCTAGGTGACCAATACCTGGTCTCTATAGCCTTCCTATAAGTCTAGTGTTTACCACTTTTGCATCTATGATCAACTTAATCAAATCATGAGCTACAAGAAATCCTTACTGGGAAGCCATTATCAACTAATTAATATCACCCACTGCGTATCCTGTTTTGTTTATTTCTGTTAATCTAATTTATATGCAACCAACCAACAACCCATATTGGTATTTACCACCCCTTTAATTTAATACAAAGAATTGCTTTTAATCCACCGAATCTCTGAGGAACGATCCTTTTACCACTTGCTGCAATTCAATTATATACTTGCATGGTAAATTGTACTTTAATATATTTTGACGGTCTCGGCACCCATCAAATTTTGGCGCCGTTGCCGGGGATTCAACGGTATTAAATTATTTTCTTTGTTTGTTTATGACCAGGTCTTCTGGTGAGCCATTAATCCAATACAACCCAGAAATTACACGTGAGGAAACGCAATATCGGAAGCGCACCAAGAGACAGAGGTCTGAGCCAGAAGTAAGCTCTGAGCAATCGCACTCGTTCAACCCTATCCCAGACCAGGGAGAAGGTTCATCCTTCGCACCTAGAAACAACCCTGTCCCAGACCAACCAGAAATGGAAAACCCCAATCCAAATCAAGAGGACAATATTCCACCGCCACCACCACCACCTGAGCAGACTCTTAGGCAGTATCACAATGATGGACCACCCCCAGATACCTATTTCTGTATCCAATACCCACCAGCTGAAAATGATTGGAATTTAAAACCCAATACTATTCACAACCTTAAGAAATTCTATGGCCTGCCAAGTGAGAACCCGTTTAAACACCTTTAAAGCCTCCATTGGGAGTGTGAAACCCTCAAACCACCAAGGGTGGATATCAACAGAGCCAAACTTAGAGCTTTTCCTTGGACTCTTGAGGACAAGGCTAGGAACTGGTTTCTAAGTTTGCAGCACAACTCTATCACAACATGGCCCCAAATGTTGACAGTGTTCATGAATAAATATTGGTCTTTCACCAAGGCTGGAAATGCCAGAAAGAACATCGTATCCATTCACCAGGATCCGAGCGAGGATTTTAGAGAGTACTACCAACGTTATAAAGACCTACAAGAGATCTGTCCGAATCATGGAGTCTCGGATCAAAATTTGATCCAGTACTTCTACGATGGTATGATCCATAGGGACAAGGTGATGCTAGATGGAGCAGCAGGAGGTGCCCTCCAGGATTGCACTTTGACAAAAGCCAACAATCTACTCCAGACACTGGCAGAAAATTGCTACCAAAATGGACCATCTGACAGAGGCACGAGTACAGGTAATGTATCTTTCTTTGAGCAGAAATTTACTGAGATTTCTAACCGTTTAGATAGTCTCCAAGCAGGTCAACAGGTTCAGGTACAACAAATTCAACCTATCTCATGCGGTTTATGCTGCCAGCAAGGACATTCTTCGGATCAATGCTTGCTAGTTACTGGAACACCCGAAGAAGTCAGTGCAGCAAATCAATACAATCAACAATATGGAAGGTTCCCACCTCACAAGCCAAGATTCAATCCTAATCAATACAATAACAACCCAGGTTGGAAGGAAAATACGAATTCCAACACCATAATTCAGCCAAACTACAGCCAGAACCAATCCTACCCAAATCAAATGCCTCCTCCTCCCATGAACTTACAAAACTTCATTCCCAGACCTAATGCTCCCCAAAATCCCATTCCCCAACAGCCACTTGCAACAACAGTGGATGGAATAAAGGAAACTCTTAGCCAGTTTATGAAAGCGACTCAAGCGTCTCTTTCAAACGTTGAGAAACAGATTACACAACTGAATATAAACAGCAATGAGCAGGGAGCAAGGTTACCAGCATCAACAGTAGATAACCCAAAGCACAACGTCTCAGCTATGACGTTGAGGAGTGGCACAGAGACCCCAGGGCTGGGAACGAAGAAATCGGATACACCTATATCAGACCAAATTGAAGCAGAAGTTGAGGTAATTCCAGAAACTCCAGTACATACAACTCCTACTCCTGAAGCAGCTACCATCAAGAAGGACCAGGTAATTCGCCTTCCTTTCCCTGACAGGTCTGAAAAGACCAAGAAGGTTAAGGAAGAAAAAGCAATTTTGGATCTATTTCGAAAGGTAGCAGTTAACGTTCCTTTATTAGATATGATAGCACAGGTTCCAAAATATGCAAAATTCTTAAAGGAGCTTTGTACTAATAAGAGGAGACTTGCAGGGATAGAGAGGGTAAACATGAATGAGAATGTTTCAGCCGTCTTCCAAAAGAAGCTACCAAACAAATGTAAAGACAGAGGGACATTCGTGATACCTTGCCAAATTGGAGAACAGAAGATCGAGAAGGCTTTATGTGATTTGGGAGCAGGCATAAATGTGTTATCTTTGACAATTTTTAACAGCTTGAACATTGGAGAATTGAAAGAAACAAGGCTTGTTATTCAATTAGCAGATCGATCTATAATTTACCCTGTAGGTGTTGTAGAAGATGTTTTAGTACAAGTCAATGACTTTGTTTTCCCTGCAGATTTCTATATAGTTGACATGGGTAACGAACAGACTACTAAATCTACTGAGATATTATTGGGCAGACCTTTCTTAAGGACTGCTCGAGCTAAAATCGAAGTCTTTGGTGGCTGTTTAACTTTAGAATTCATGGGAGAAATAATTTCTTTTAACATGTACGATGCTATGCGATATCCAGAGGATTTACATTGTCTAAATTTTATTAATGTCGTTGATCTGGATGATGAAGATATTTATGAAATTGACAATGCAGATCCCCTTGAGTATGTTCTCACAAGAAGCATTGATTACTTTAAACTCGAGGAACTAGAAAGCAAAGTGGAAGTCAGGGAAGAGATTGAGGAAGCAGTATATGAGCTGGATGCGGCCAAATTAATAGAAGTAAATCTGAAAGTTATAGATTTACCTGTGACTAATAATTCTTTAGTCCCTTCTGTTTTGCAGGCCCCAGACTTGATATTGAAGCCACTTCCCAGTCACTTGAAGTACTGTTTCTTAGGCCAGGGAGAAGGACTGCCAATGATAGTCTCAAACAAACTATCTCAGCTAGAAGAGGAAAGACTCCTGAGAGTCTTGAAGGACAACAGAGAAGCTATAGGGTGGACTATAGCTGACATAAAAGGAATTTCACCTGCTATATGCACACACAAGATCCACCTGGAAGAAGACTGCAAAACAGTGAGGCAACCACGAAGGAGACTTAATCCTCCTATGATGGACGTCGTCAAACAGGAAGTATTAAAACTTTTAAGTGCTAGAGTGATATATCCCATATCTGATAGCACTTGGGTCCCAAAGAAGACAGGGATGACAGTAGTGGAAAATGCTGAAGGACAATTAGTGCCAACTCGAGTACAAAATGGATGACGAGTATGCATCGATTACAGGAGACTCAATTCAGCGACAAGGAAAGATCATTTTCCTATCCCTTTCATCGATCAAATGCTTGAACGACTGTCAGGTAAGTCTCACTATTATTGCCTTGACGGGTATTCTGGTTTTCACCAAATACCCGTCGCTTCTGAGGATCAAGACAAAACTACTTTTACATGTCCATTTGGAACTTTTGCGTATAAACGCATGCCCTTTGGATTGTGCAATGCACCTGCAACTTTCCAAAGGTGCATGATGAGTATTTTCTCTGAATTCATAGAAAAAGGAATAGAAGTTTTTATGGATGATTTTACTGTTTATGGCGATTCTTTTGATGAATGTCTAGAAAATCTTGAGAAAATTCTAAAACGCTGCCTAGAAACAAACCTTGTTTTAAACTATGAGAAGTGTCATTTCATGGTTAATCAGGGTCTGATTTTAGGCCACATAGTTTCTCAAAAAGGAATAGAAGTAGATAAGGCAAAAATAGATGTTATTGACTCTTTGCCATATCCTACTAACGTGCGTGAAGTTCGCTCCTTCTTAGGGCATGCAGGCTTTTATAGAAGATTTATTAAAGATTTTTCGAAAGTTGCTGCCCCACTTTGCAAGTTGCTACAGAAAGAGACAGAGTTTAAATTTGACTCTGATTGTGAGGCTGCTTTTGACACATTGCAGAAGAAGTTAACAACAGCCCCCATCATTAAAGCTCCAAACTGGAATTTACCATTTGAAATTATGTGCGATGCTTCTAATAATTCTGTTGGTGCTGTTTTAGGACAAAAAGAAGGACGTGATCCACACGTTATCTATTATGCATCTCGCATGCTTGACGATGCACAAAAAAATTATACAACCACAGAGAAAGAATTATTTGCCATAATTTTTGCTTTAGATAAATTCCGTGCATACTTATTAGGAACTAAAGTTGTTGTTTACTCTGATCATGCAGCGTTACACTATTTGCTAGTCAAAAAGGAAGCCAAACCGAGGTTGATCAGATGGATTTTACTGCTCCAGGAGTTCCACCTAGAGATTAAAGATAAAAGTGGCAAGGAGAATCTAGTAGCAGATCACTTAAGCAGATTACTCGTGAAACCAGACCATGAACCAGTAAAAGAGGAATTTCCAGATGAAGCCCTTTTCTTTGCCCTAGGAGATGGACCAGACGAGAGCCTTATCCTTGCCCTGGTGGAAAGACCATGGTATGCGGATATAGCCAATTTCCTGCATTCAGGTAAGTTTGATCAGGACATGACATATAGAGAAAGGGAAAAGGTAAGGAGAGATTCCAAATTCCATGTATGGGATGAACCCTACATGTGGAACATCAGAAAAGATCAGATTTTGAGGAGATGTGTTCTCCAAGATGAATTTGAATCTATTTTGAGATTCTGCCATACAGAGGCATGTGGAGGTCATTACGGACCTAAAAGAACAGCATTAAAAATTCTTGAATGTGGCTTTTATTGGCCAACACTCTTTAAAGATTGCCATCTTTTCTGTATGAACTGTCCTAGCTGCCAAAAAGTTGGCAATATATCTGCTAGAAATGAGATGCCTTTAAACCCCATTATCTCTTGTGAAGTATTTGATGTATGGGGAATCGACTTTATGGGTCCTTTTCCCAGGTCTGGGGGAAACCAGTACATTATACTAGCTGTTGATTACTTATCTAAGTGGGTTGAGGCCAAAGCTACTGCAGCCGATGATGCCAAAACTGTGGTGATAACAATCCACCTAAAAGAAAGGGTATTTTCGCCTATCACCCGGTGGGGAGAGGCATAGCTACTGTTTCACACCACCACGGTAGGGACAAGATCGCTACCTCCCCAAAGGCTAACGCTGCAAAGGCTAACAGGGACCTACTGGCTCCTCTCACGGACCTCCTGCTTGGCTCGAAGAGTTATCTCACCCCTAGAGGAAACCACGTGTCAGGATTAACGCTCCGGCCATTATCCTACCACGACAATATCTACCTAAACACCTACCGCCGAGGTAGCGTATCACGATAAGGGCGAATCACAGACCCTAACGCGAGCGATAGCTCCGTACCCGTTTACTCGGGCTGGAACGCCCCCTTTCTTCTATAAATACCTCCCCAACAAAGGAGGCAGGTAAGCGGACTTGACTGGCCAAAACTCTGCCAATTTCAGTACACCTACTGACTTAAGCATCGGAGTGTTTCCGCCGGAGACCCCCTCCGGCGCATTGCAGGTACTGTGGACCGTCGCGCACACTGATCTGAGAAGAGCTGCTCCGCCATACATCCTTCGGCAGAAGACAAATTATTATCAAATTGGTGCTTTCGTTGAGAGCTTTGGTTCTATTAAGTGAGCATCCTTAATAACCAAGCTCCTCCTCCCCGAAGCTAGAAGGATTATGGCCTCGGAGTCAGATCCGGCGCTGTCCCGAACTTCCAACATCCCATACAACACCCGCAGACGCTTGTTTCCCTTCGCTACCTCTGATGCCCCCACCCTAGGGTAGGACGTCACTGCAGGAGACTTAGATCTTCCTCCTGGGTCGAGTGCAGAAGAAGTTACATTCCAGATTTGCTCTCCCTTCTCCCATATAGCAGGAACCAGCCATCCTACCCCCCAAGCGGGAAAATCTATGATGGGAGAAGCGGACAACCCTTTTGTGAATTCAATAGCAGCTCTCCAAGCTCAACTGGATCAACTGACAGAGATGGCTGCTGGATTTACTCCTCATGCCTCAAGACCTGGTGTGTCCTCCCAAGTAATTTTCACCCCGTCCCTTGTCACCGAACGACCCTTATCGCCCCAACAGTCTAGGGCACTCCCGTCCTCCTTACCTTTCCCCTTGGCTCCCATAAACGTCCCACCATTCACGCGCGGACCTGCCGACCATTCTGGACAATATAGGGGAGGAATCTCTATCCCCGAAGCAGTTCGCCAGCGTGACGAATACAGGGAGCCCTGGGATGATCGACGGGGAGATATAGTGAGAGATCCATCTCCTAGATACAGCGAGAGGTCTAGCAGCAGAAGTCTACGAGCTCGAACTCCAAGGAGCCGTAGTCGTTCTCCTAGGAGACATCAGGAATATGACCCTCAAAATCCCAGATACGACGCTGAAATTCCACATCAGCGTCAGCCTCGTAGGATCCCCGATGTTAACGCGGGTCATCCGTTCAGCTACCGTGTCAGGCACCACAGAGTCCATCGACATGTGAAACTCCCAGCAGAATCCTATGACGGCACAAAAGATCCCATTTCTCACCTCAATAAGGTGAAGGATTTCGTGCAATTCCAAACGCGCAGTGACGCAGCATTGTGTCAAATTTTCCTAATGACGCTGTCAGGAGTGGCACGTCTATGGTTCGAGGGGCTCCCCGCCGGGTCTATCGATAATTTTTCTCAGCTGGAAGAAAAATTCAAAAGTCAGTTTAGCACGGCTATTCCTATCAGAAAGTCAGCAGCTGCGCTGTTCGATATCCATCGAAAACCACAAGAATCGTTGAACGATTTCTTAGGACGATTTGATCTTGAAATGTCCCTAACGCCGGGGGTCACTATCGATTTTGCGATTGAGGCCCTGAAACGCAATTGTCGATACAGTAAACTGAAAGATACGCTAACGGTGGACCCCCCAACGACCCTGGATGCATTGAGGTTGAAAGCGCATAACTATGCGAGAATGGAAGAGGAAGAAAATAGAGAATGGATCCGAGGTATGCCGGCGGACCCATATGTGGCCCCTAACGTCTTGAACAGCAATGCCCCTGACGCTAAACCCACCGAGGATCCCGGGCAGCGGAAAGAACATAACACCAAGACTTCTAACCGGCAGAGAGGCAATTTCTCAAAAGGAAGATCTGGAGGATCCCCCACTCGGAAGCAAACGGACCCGCCAAAGGGCCGGATATACGATCCTGACCTCCCATCTCTCATACTCCCAAGGGCGGAGATCTTAGCAATAGTCCAACAGAGAAATCTGCCTATCCGTTACCCAGCTCCCGTGAAACCAGGAGTAATCATGAGAGGAAGAGAAAATGCATACTGCAAATTCCATAAGGTCAAGAGACACTCAACGGATGTATGCAGAGAGTTAAAATCGGCTATAGAGTGATTGGTCGAAGAGGGCTACCTTGGGGAATTTGCCACAAAGGCCAGGGAGGAAGCCAGAAACAACCCAACTGGAAATACAACTGAGTAGAGGCAAGCGCCCTCGCACGCTACAGGGGCTAACGCAGTTCCCCTCGGGCCAAATAGAGAAGCGCTCGCTATCGATAGCGACCAAATGCCCATGATAAATATCATTGCAGGGGGAGCACCCTATTGCGAGGAAATTACGCCGCAAACGCCCAACCCCGGAGAAAAGCGCAAACGGGAGAACGCGCAAACAAAAATCAAGGAAATAAGCGCCTTAGACAGAATGATATTGTCTTTCTCAGAGGAGGACGAAAAAGGCATCATTTTCCCGCATAATGTCTTTCTCAGAGGAGGACGAAAAAGGCATCATTTTCCCGCATAATGACGCGATGGTTGTGACGTCCGTCATTAGAAGTCATGGGGTAAGAAGGACCCTTGTCGATAACGGGAGTGCAGTGAATCTATTTTCATTAGAAGCGTACAACTTGATGAAACGACCTGACGGTGAGCTATCGCCTTGCACGAGGCCAATTATTGGGATTGATGGAGTACCAATTCCGGTAGCCGGAATAACATCTCTACCGGTGTACTTCCGAGAAGACACATCCAAACACTCCGAAGAGCTACTATTTCTGGTTGTAGACCTAACGTTACCATATAACGCCATTTTGGGGCGACCATTCCTTAATCGTTTTGGAGTGGCCATATCTCAAAAACACCTGCGGATGAAATATCCCTCATGGGACGGCGTGGTCTCAATCAAAGGGGACCAAAAGTTGGCAGCCGAATGCTACTTACTTATGACTCAAAGGAGTTGTGATCGCTACGTTTGCGTGGCAGACGATCCTTTCGATGATACAGAAGAAAAGCGCACTCAGCCGCTAGATCAGATGGTATCAATCCCTATCGGTAAGGATAGTGAAACGAATCTCTTAGCCAGTGAGAAACTAAGCCTTGAAGAGAACGCGCAATTAATCCGGTTGTTGAGGAAATGCAAGGGAGAGTTTGCGTGGAAACCAGCAGACATGCCCGGAATCTCTCGGGAAGTCGCAGAACATCGGCTGAACGTTAGTCCTGACGCTAAGCCTGTTCAACAAAGGCGACGTGCCTTTTCATCGGAAAAGATAGCAGCCATCGAAAAGGAGTTGCTAAAGCTCACAGAGGCGGGGTTCATTCGAGAAGTCCAGTACCCGACCTGGCTAGCTACATATTGAGATATTCACCGTGCGTTTGCTACTGGTAATATGCAGGTAGCGAAGAATGCCAGGGGTGAAAATCCTATCCTTGTGATGGCTGGTCTTGATCAGACAGCTCATTAAGACGAGGCACGCCCTGGCATAACAAGGCGTTTGGGAGTGAAAATCCTATCCTTGTGGTAACCGTGCTAACATAGACGGCCCATTAAGATGAGGCACGACCCCAAACGGCTCCCCGGAGTGAAAATCCTATCCTTGCGGCAACCGTGCTCACATAGACGGCCCGTTAAGATGAGGCACGCCCCGGAATCCTTGGGAGTGAAATCCTATTCTTATGGTAACCCCATAAGGAGAGGCACGCCCCAAGGAGAGACCAACTCCGTCCTGGAAGGAAAAATCCTATCCTTGTGGTAACCGTGCTCACATAGACGGCCCATAGAGGTACAACGCTTGGGGGTGAAAAGTCCTATCCTTGTGATGGCTGGTCCTGATCAGACAACTCACTAAGACGAGGCACTCCCCAAAGCCTATCTGTGGCGGAAAAGAAACAAAGACATCCCAACTAGTAGCCGCGCGGTTGATACCCGGTGAAGCGATGTTGGAGCCTATCTGTGGTGGAAAGGAAATAAAGACATCCCAACTAGTAGCCGCGCGGTTGATACCCGGTGAAGCGATGTTGGAGCCTATCTGTGGCGGAAAAGAAACAAAGACATCCCAACTAGTAGCCGCGCGGTTGATACCCGGTGAAGCGATGTTGGAGCCTATCTGTGGCGAAAAGAAACAAAAGAAATCCTAACTAGTAGCCGCGCGGTTGATGCCCGGCGAAGCGATATTGGAGCCTATCTTTGGCGGAAAAGGAACAAAGAAATCCTAACTAGTAGCCGCGCGGTTGATACCCGGTGAAACGATGATGGAAAGGTGACTATACTGCAACAACAACGTTGAGACAAATGTAAAGCCCCCTCTGACAACGAGGGACGGCAGGAATATAAGTGCAGCAGATGCGGAAGCAACGCTGATTTACACTCAGAGAGACTATCGGAGGATATAATGGACATGCTACTTGAATGCAGCTGATGAAAAGCTAACGGGATACAACGCGAAACTATGCGTCTGTGGAAACCTGACACTGATAACAATTCACCTAAAAGAAAGGGTATTTTCGTCTATCACCCAGTGGGATGAGGCCTAGCTACTATTTCGCACCACCGCGGTAGGGACAACATCGCTACCTTCCCCAAAGGCTAACGCTACAAGGGCTAACGGGTCCCTATCGGCTCCTCTCACGGACCTCACGGATGGCTCAAGGAGTTATCTTACCCCTAGAGGAAACCACGCGTCAGGAATATCGCTCCGGCCGTTATCCTACCGTGGCAATATCTACCTACATACCTACCGCCAAGGTAGCGTATCATGTTAAGGGCGAACCAGATACCCTAACGCGAGCGATAGCTCCATATCCGTTTACACGGGTGGGAACGCCCCTTTTCCTCTATAAATACCTCCCCCACAAAGGAGGCAGGTAAGCATACTCAACTAGCCAAAACTCTGCTAATTTCAGTACACATACTGACTTAAGCATCGGAGTGTTTCCGCCGGAGGCCCCCTCCGGCGAATCGCAGGTACTGTGGACCGTCGCGCACACTGATCTGAGAAGAGCCGCTCCGCCATACATCCTTCGGCAGAAGACAAATAATTATCAAATTGGTGCTTTCATTGAGAGCTTTGGTTCTATTAAGTGAGCATCCTTAATAACCAAGCTCCTCCTCCCCGAAGCTAGAAGGATTATGGCCTCAGAGTCAGATCCGGCACTATCCCGAACTTCCAACATCCCATACAACACCCGCAGATGCCTGTTTCCCTTCGCCACCTCTGATGTCCCCACCCCAGGGCAGGACGTCACTGCAGGAGACTTGGACCCTCTTCCTGGGTCAAGTTCGGAAGAAGTTACCTTCCAGATTTGCTCTCCCTTCTCCCACATAGCAGGAACCAGCCATCCTACCCCCCAGGTGGGAAGATCTATGATAGGAGAAGCGAACAACCCTTTAATGAATTCAATAGCTGCTCTCCAAGCTCAACTGGATCAGCTAACAGAGATGGCTGCTGGATTTATGCCTCATGCCTCAAGACCTGGGGTGTCCTCCCATGTGGTTTTCACTCCAACCATTGTCACCGAACGACCCTTATCGCCCCAACAGTCTAGGGCGCTCCCGTCCTCATTACCTCTCCCCTTGGCACCCATAAACGTTCCCACATTCACTCGCGGACCTGTTGATCATTCTGGACAATACAGGGGAGGAATATCTATCCCCGAAGCAGTCCGCCAGCGTGATGAATATAGAGAGCCCTGGGATGAGCGACGGGGGGATATAGTGAGAGATCCATCTCCTAGATACAGTGAGAGATCTAGTAGTAGAAGTCGACGAGCTCGAACTCCGAGGAGCCGTAGTCGTTCTCCTAGGAGGCATCAGGAATATGACCCTCAAAATCCCAGATACGACGCTGAAATTCCACATCAGCGTCAGCCTCGTAGGATCCCCGATGCTAACGTGGGTCATCCATTTAGCTACCGTGTCAGGCACCACAGAGTCCATCGGCATGTGAAACTCCCAGCAGAATCATATGATGGCATAAAAGATCCCATTTCTCACCTCAATAAGGTGAAGGATTTCGTGCAATTCCAAACGCGCAGTGACGCAGCACTGTGTCAAGTTTTCGTAATGGCGCTGTCAGGAGTGGCACGTCTATGGTTCGAAGGGCTCCCCGCCGGGTCTATCGGTAATTTTTCTCAGCTGGAAGAAAAATTCAAAAGTCGGTTTAGCACGGCTATTCCTATCAGAAAGTCAGCGGCTGCGCTGTTCGATATCCATCGAAAACCACAGGAATCGTTGAAGGACTTCTTAGGTCGCTTTGACCTCGAAATGTCCCTAACGCCAGGGGTTACTATCGATTTTGCGATTTAAGCCCTGAAACGCAATTGTCGATACGACAAACTGAAAGATACGCTAACGGTGGACCCACCAACGACCCTGGATGCGTTGAGGCTGAAAGCGCATAACTATGCGAGAATGGAAGAGGAAGAAAATAGAGAATGGATCCGAGGCATGCCGACGGACCCGTATGTGGCCCCTAACATCCTGAACAGCAATGCCCCTGACACTAAACCCACCGAGGATCTCGGGCAGCGGAAAGAAAATAACACTAAGACCTCTAACCGGCATAGAGGCAATTTCTCAAAGGGGAGACCTAGAGGATCCCCAACTCGGAAGCAAACGGACCCGCCGAAAGGCCGGATATACGATCCTGACCTCCCGTCTCTCATACTCCCAAGGGCTGAGATCTTAGCAATAGTCCAACAGAGAAATTTACCTATCCGCTACCCAGCTCCCGTGAAACCAGGAGTAATCATGGGAGGAAGAGAAAATGCATACTGCAAATTCCATAAGGTCAAGGGACACTCAACAGATGTATGCAGAGAGTTAAAATCGGCTATAGAGCGATTAGTCGAAGAGGGCTACCTTGGAGAATTCGCCACAAAGGCAAGGGAGGAAGCCAGAAATAATCCAACTGGAAATACAACTGAGCAGAGGCAAACGCCCTTACATGCTACAGGGGCTAACGCAGTTCCCCTCGGGCCAAACAGAGAAGCGCTCGCTATAGATAGCAATCAAATGCCCATGATAAATATCATCGTGGGAGGGGCACCCTATTGCGAGGAAATTATACCACAAACACCCAATCCTGGAGAGAAGCGCAAACGGGAGAGCGTTCAAACAAAAATCGAGCCAATAAGTGCCTTAGACAGAATGATATTGTCTTTCTCAGAGGAAGACAAAAAAGGCATTGTTTTCCCGCATAATGATGCGATGGTTGTAACGCCTGTCATTGGAAGTCATGGGGTAAGAAGGACCCTTGTCGATAACGGGAGTGCAGTGAATCTATTCTCGTTGGAAGCATACAAATTGATGAAATGACCTGACGGTGAGCTATCGTCCTGCACGAGGCCAATTATTGGGATTGATGGAGTACCGATTCCGGTAGCAGGAATAACATCCCTGCCGGTGTACTTCCTGGAGGACACATCCAAGCGCTCCGAAGAGCTACTATTTCTGGTCGTAGACCTAACGTTACCATATAACGCCATTTTGGGGCGACCTTTCCTTAATCGTTTTGGAGTAGCCATATCTCAAAAACACCTGCGGATGAAATATCCCTCATGGGACGGTGTGGTCTCAATCAAAGGGGACCAAAAGCTGGCAGCCGAATGCTACTTACTCATGACTCAAAGGAGTTGTGACCGCTACGTTTGCGTGGCAGACGACCCTTTCGATGACAAAGAAGAAAAGCGCACTCAGCCGCTAGATCAGATGATATCACTCCCTATCGGTAAAGGTAGCGAAATGAATCTCTTAGCCAGTGAGAAACTAAGCCTGGAAGAGAACGCGCAGCTAATCCGGCTGTTGAGGAAATGCAAGGGAGAGTTTGTGTGGAAGCCATCAGACATGCCCGGAATCTCTCGGGAGGTTGCGGAACACCGACTAAACGTTAGTCCTGAGGCCAAACCTGTCCAACAAAGGTGACGTGTTTTTTTGTCGGAAAAGATAGCCGCCATCGAAAAAGAATTGCTAAAGCTCACAGAGGCGGGGTTCATTCGAGAAGTCCAATACCCGACCTGGCTAGCCAATCCTGTGTTAGTCCCAAAGCCTAACGGGGACTGGCGCATCTGTATCGATTTTACTGACCTAAATAATGCCTGTCCCAAGGACTGCTATCCCCTTCCGCGAATAGATCAGTTAGTCGATCAAACCGCTGGGTATGCTTATCTAAGCTCCCTAGATGCGAACTCCGGATATCACCAAATCCCTATGGCTGTAGAGGATGAAGAAAAAACTGCCTTCATTACTCCCAGGGCTACATACTGCTATAACGCAATGCCGTTTGGGCTAAAGAATGCCGGTGCAACGTTTCAGCGTATGGCAAACAAAGTTTTTGAAAATCAAATCGGGAAAAATGTAGAGGCCTACGTAGAGGACATCTTGATTAAAAGCCGGAGTTTCAGAGAACACCTCGCTGACTTGGAAGAGGTTTTCAATGTGATGAGAAAGCACAAGATGAAGTTAAACCCGCGGAAGTGCATGTTTGCATTCCAAACGGGAAAATTCTTGGGCTATGTGGTCAGCCGGAAGGGCATCCAACCCAACCCGTCAAAGATAAAAGCCATCCAGGATATGATATCCCCGCGAACTGTCAAAGAAATACAGAAGTTAACCGGGCGCATCATTGCGTTGGGACGATTCATATCTAAGCAAGGTGAGAGATGTTTGCCTTTCTTCAAAGTCATCCGCAACAAGGCTCCCTTCGGATGGACAGAGGAATGTGAGAAAGCGTTTGCAGGACTAAAAGCTTACCTATCATCAGATTTAGTGCTAACGAGACCCGAGCCCGGTGATGAGCTATATCTATACTTGGGAATAGCTGACGAGGTAGTCAGCGCCGTCCTCGCGCGATGTGAAGGGCACGCGCATCGTCCTGTATTCTTCGTGAGTCACGTATTGAAAGATGCCGAATTGCGATACGCTCCTATCGAGAAGATAGCACTCGCTCTAGTACAGGCCACGCGAAAGATGGATCGATACTTCCAAGCCCACCCTGTCATCGTACTTACGGATCAGCCGTTGAGAAGAATCTTCAGAAAACCTGAGTCTTCAGGAAGAATGTTAATTTGGGCTATCGAACTTGAACAATACGGGCTACAATACAAAGCTAGACCGGCCGTTAAAGCCCAAGCGTTAGCTGACTTCATAGCTGAGTGCACATTCGCAAAGGACACAAAGATAGACCTGTTGGAGGAAGAAGCGAAAAATTCATGCCTACCGTCTCCAGAGACATATACAGACATGTGGGTCATCCACGTGGACGGAGCAAAAAATCAAGAATTAGCAGGCGTAGGAGTTTTCTTAGCTGGACCAAACGGCCTGGAGATGCGATACGCCATCAGAATCCTGCAGCCATTGTCCAACAATGCGGCTGAATATGAAGCGATGCTGGCGGGACTCAGAATCGGAAACAGTTTCTCCATCGAAGCCACCCCCGGTATGGAGAAGGAAGACAGAACACGTTTAAGGATCCGAGGAGATTCCAAGTTAATAATGGACCAGGTCCTGGGGAATTCCCAAGCCAGAGAACCCATCATGGCCCAATACTTAGCTAAAGTGAAACATGAGCTATCAGAGATACAGGAAAAAGGCACCCTGGTTACCTTCGAGCACATTCCTAGAGAAAACAATGGAGAGGCCGATAGCCTCGCCAAAATGACAGCCAATCCGGAAGCCTCAATACCCAGAGACGTGCGCTATGGAGAACTGTCTACACCCTCTTTCATGGAAGAGCAGGCATCGCTCTGTGTGGAAGAAATGGAAAATGATTGGAGGATCCCAGTGATAGAATATCTAAAGCATGATAAGCTACCGGGAGACCAGACAGAGAAGAAGAAAGTCCTAAAACGGGCAGCACGATGCACATATTATAATGGAGAGTTAATACGAAGATGCTTCTCACATCCGGCCGCTAAATGCATAACGGAACAAGAAGGCTTGCATGTGTTACGAGAAATTCACGAAGGGATATATGGCATGCACATCGCCAGCGGCACTCTGGCAGCCCAAGTCTTTCGGTCGGGATTTTACTGGCCCACCATTCGACGAGATTGTCATAACTTCGTGAAAACCTGCCAGAAATGCCAGGAATATGCTAAGATTCCTCGAAAACCTGCTGTGCCAATTTCAAAAATAGTGGCTCTGTGCCCGTTTGCAAAATGGGGGATTGACATCCTGGGCCCGTTCCCAAAGGCCAGATCTTAGTTAAAATTCGTGGTCGTAGCGGTAGACTACTTCACAAAGTGGGCCGAAGCCGAGGCGTTAGCTACCATTACCACCGAAAAAATTTGGCGTTTTTTCAAACACCAAGTCATCATGAGATTTGGAGTACCGCGCGTGCTAGTCAGCGACAACGGGACACAATTTACAAGCCATTTCTTCAGGGATCAATGCGCGGAGTTTCAGATAGAGCAAAGATTCTCCTCTGTGGCACATCCCCAAACCAACGGCCAGGCGGAAGTAACTAACCGCAGCATCCTTAGCGGCATCAAAAGAAACTTGGAAGGGTCCAAGAAGAAATGGCCAGACGAATTGCCATATGTGCTATGGGCCTATCGCATGACTGTCAAGGCCAGCACGGGAGAAACCCCATTCGCGTTAGCATTCGGAACTGAGGCTGTCACACCAGTCGAGATTGGCATGATGAGCCTCTGGGTGGCTCACTTCAAAGAAGAAAACAACGAAGAAAGGTTACGAGCTAACCTCGATACTCTACCAGAAATACACGAGGAAACCCTCCTGAAAACTCTGCACTACAAGAGAAAAATGGCACAATATCACAACCGGCGATTGCTCAAAACTGGAGATTTAGTGCTCAGAGACAAGCGGGCGGCAGGACAACGTATGGGAAAACTCAGTACAAATTGGGACGGACCGTATCGTGTCACCCGCATTGTGGGAAAAGGAGCATACCACCTGGAAACGCTCGAGGGAACGCCCCTGCAGAACTCCTGGAACATCGCTCGGTTGAGGCTATACCACGCCAGGAGCTAAACGGGTAACATCAAAGTTATTCTAATAAATGAATATTGAGATATTCACCGTGCGTTTGCTACTGGTAATATGCAGGTAGCGAAGAATGCTAGGGGTGAAAATCCTATCCTTGTGATGGCTGGTCTTGATCAGACAGCTCATTAAGACGAGGCACGCCCTGGCATAACAAGGCGTTTGGGAGTGAAAATCCTATCCTTGTGGTAACCGTGCTCACATAGACGGCCCATTAAGACGAGGCACGACCCCAAACGGCTCCCCGGAGTGAAAATCCTATCCTTGCGGCAACCGTGCTCACATAGACGGCCCGTTAAGATGAGGCACGCCCCGGAATCCTTGGGAGTGAAATCCTATTCTTATGGTAACCCCATAAGGAGAGGCACGCCCCAAGGAGAGACCAACTCCGTCCTGGAAGTGAAAATCCTATCCTTGTGGTAACCGTGCTCACATAGACGGCCCATAAAAACGAGGCACGATTCCACGGACGCGAGGTACAACGCTTGGGGGTGAAAAGTCCTATCCTTGTGATGGCTGGTCCTGATCAGACAGCTCACTAAGACGAGGCACTCCCCAAAGCCTATCTGTGGCGGAAAGAAACAAAGACATCCCAACTAGTAGCCGCGCGGTTGATACCCGGTGAAGTGATGTTGGAGCCTATCTGTGGCGGAAAGAAACAAAGACATCCCAACTAGTAGCCGCGCGGTTGATACCCGGTGAAGTGATGTTGGAGCCTATCTGTGGCGGAAAGAAACAAAGACATCCCAACTAGTAGCCGCGCGGTTGATACCCGGCGAAGTGATGTTGGAGCCTATCTGTGGCGGAAAGAAACAAAGACATCCCAACTAGTAGCCGCGCGGTTGATACCCGGCGAAGTGACGTTGGAGCCTATCTGTGGCGAAAAGGAATAAAGAAATCCTAACTAGTAGCCGCGCGGTCGATACCCGGTGAAAAGATGAATAAAGAAATGACCATACTACAACAACAACGTTGAAACAGACGAAAAGCCCCCTCTGACAAATGCGGAAGCAACGCTGATTTACTCTAAAAAAATGCTATCGAAGGATATAATGGTAATACTACTCGAACGCAGCTGATGAAAAGCAAACGGGATGCAACCCGAAATTATGTGTCTATGGAGACCTAATGCCAAACGTCCCAGGCGGACAAGTGATTAAATGGCATTATGAAGAAAAACAAATAAAGAACTTCTGTCCAAAAAGAGTGGATTAGCCGAGTCAAGGCCGACATCGTTTGAAATTACAAAATAAGGATGGGCCCGTCAGCCACAAAATGTAAAACATCTAGATAACAAAAAGCCTAAAGATTGGGCGGCACGTTGACCCCTCCTTACTGAGAAGCCTTCCACTGGTAGAAACCGCTATCATTAATGGCTGAGGCTCTCTTGTCAAAATACGCAGAAAGATCCTCAATACGGAGCTCCTCAACTCCATAATGATGCATCACGGCTTCTGACAAGACTCCCCCACCCTGCACAAAGTACCAACGGTTCTTCTCAGCGTTAAGGGAGGCATCGGCAGATAGCTCGGCGTTTTTCTGTCTCTCCTGGCGTAGCCTATTCTCCTCCTGAGAGAGGCGTAGGGCCAAATCAGCACGTTGTCTCTTCTCTTCCTCCAAATCCAACTTAGTGGCCTCCAACTCTTGTTTCACCGCGATAACCTCTCCCCGAGCAGTCTCCATACCTTCGTTGGCAGCAGCAAGGGCATTTTCAAGACGCTGTCGTTCCTCCGACAGCCTGCTTATCTCTCCCCGCCCGTTAGCTGCAGCCCTGACATTCTCCTCATCCATATAGTGAAGATGGCAAAGCATAGAAAACGCCTGAGAGCGAAGGAGATTGATGCGCCCCTGATCGCCCCGAGCCACAAAGGCATCTCTCTCTCTTGGAAGAGACAAAATCTCTGCTACCAGATAAGCGGTAGAGGAAAGCACGGTCTCATGATCGGCATCGGCAGGAAACTGCAGAATACTATCCCTAAAGGAGCGCAAGCTGACGTGATGAGTCGGCATGAGAGGAGGATCATAAGGAGAAATACCGGCCATTAAGGCAGGAGCGGGCCCACCCCTCACGATAGGTGGATGAGGCATCGGAACAAAGAACAACGCACTAGGAGAGGCTGGCCGGCTAGAGAGGCCTTCCGCGTTAGGCATCGAGACCTCGTTGCCTCCGGGCACCTCAGGATTAAGGGCATCAGAATCATAGCCCGTTGGGGTGTGCGCAGAATGAATCGGGGAGCCAGGAGGCACATGGGGTTCACCGCCAAAATCAGCGGGTTCCGGTTGATCAGCAGACATACCCCCGCCCCCAGGAACACTTGAACTATGATGGGCAGCCGAAGAAGAAGGGCTAGTCTGAAGATCATAGCGAGCCTTCTTCTGACGCTCGCGAAGGACATCTGCGATACCCATATCTCCCTCGGAAGTAGAGGGGGCAGAAGCAGCAACGACTTCCTAAATAAGGCAGAACGTGATAAGGAAATCAGGTACAAAGAAAGACAAAGTCCCAAAAGTAAGAAAAATGCTCACCTGAGCGGTGGAGGACGCAAGAGGAATCCCAACAGGAATCGGACCAACCGTAGCCTCTGAAGAAACAACAGTCTAGGACGAAACGGATGGGACAGCACGAGCTCTCCTAGGCCTTTTCTGTCTCACAACTCGAGTACCCGTAACGCTAGCGGTGGCCTCCCCTTCCTCAGCGTTAGCGGCAGCAGCAGCCCTAGCTTCAGCGATAGCTTTCTTCTTCGCCTCCTGTTTCCTCCTCCTTCGGAAATACTCGGGCTCCCAACCAGGCGGAGGCACTGCACAATCACAAAACGTTAGCGTTAGTACTTCTTGACAAACGCAAAAGAAAAAGGTTAAACACTCACCCTTCTTGCACTGTTCCACGGGTAACCCGTTAGCCACTTTTCGGGCATCAACGCTAAAATCAAATTAAAGCAGCGTCTTCAACCAACCATCCTCCGGGTCGGAAAAGGGTTTCCGATGACCCCAAGCCCCATCTTTAATTGTCTCGTTGAAGCCAACCCTCCACAACGGCTCCGGCAGATCAACAATAAAAAATTCCTCTTTCCAGTGAGGAATAGATGACTCAATACCCATAAGTTTCCAGGTAAAGGGCTTCAAAGAACCGTCTTCGTAGCGAGGCGATATCGAGATCACCCCTTTACGGGAATATAACTGAAAAATGTCATGGAGCAACGCTAAAGTGGGAGATTCTATCCCCTTGAAACGGCATAGTACGGCAAAGGCACTAACAACGCAAATCGCGTTAGGACTTAACTGAGCAGGAGCCAGATCAGAATCAACCAACAACAATTTTACGAGCGGGTCAAGAGGGAGACAAAACCCATGATCGAAAAGCTTAGCGTACAACATTCTACTATTTCCGGGCAAAATGCTGTTCAGTCGAAGCGACTCAGAAGCAGGATGCACGGGATATTCCTTGGGAAATCGTGCAGAAAACCCAGCAAGCCTACGGTTAATTAAGGGCAACGTGTACAAAGAAGTGGGAGTAGTATCAATTACTTCTTCCCCGGAGGACCTTTGGGGGTCTCCTTCTTCAGAGGATTTCTTAGTCCTAGCCATGGCCAACAAAGAAGAAACAAGGAGAAAAGAAAAAGACGTGTACCTTTGTACCTTCGTGAAAGAGAATACGAGGAGTCTTGAACCAGAAAGAGAGAGCGGCGCAAAAGTATTTATCCAAAGGCAACAATGTATAAGGAAAAGATAGGAAAAGAAAAGAGGGTAGAAGAAACAATAAGTATAACCCTGAAAGGACACGACCAATCAGCGGCAGACACGTGGTGAAGTAGCGCGTCATAAAATAAGGCACGCGCCAGAAGGTGCAAATTTGAAACTAGGACGAAACACTTCTGCATTCGCAACTCCCTAGGAGACGCTTGCTCCAAACGCCTCTCTATAGAAGGACACGTGTCTTCTTTCATCATTACCCTTCAAGTCGCATTAAATGAGGGACAGGGGGATTGATTAAAAAACATAAAATGCAGCGCTGGCCTGGCCAAACGACGCGATAGTACGAAGAAAATAAAGAAGGAATAACGGCAACATCACGACGAATCATCCAGAACGACAAAGGATACAAGGCGTTAGCATTATTACAAGAAAAACAATGTTCGGATGGGTTTTCAAGAAATAATAAAAGAAGAGACGACAACAAAAAAAGCAAGGAAAGGCCCAGGCACCATCGCTAACGTTAGGCTTTCTCCCTCGAAGGGTTAGAAGAACCGCTGCCACCTTTGCTAATCTCACCCATCACGAGAGAGATGTAATCAGCTACCTGGGCTGGATCCAAAGGGTCACCTTTGAAATGGGACGCAAACCCAGAAACGAAGGCCTCCAGAACCCTTTTCCTCCATAACTCTTCCTCTAATGGCGCCCTAGCAGCCCCCTCATCCCGAGCGAGCATCTCTTCGCGAAGAAGGAGAATCTTCTTCTTTGCTAGCGCCAATTCCGCCTCTAGAACCTCTATCTTGGCTCTCCCGATAGACTTTTCCCTGTCCAAATCCGTTTGGGATGATTCATAGAGGCGCGTCAGCAACCTAGAATGCTCCACCGCCTTCTCAAGCTGCACCTTCGCAGCACTCAATGCGCTGGAAAAATTGCGGGACTCGCGATCGTGAATTTCGAATTGATAATTCAGATGGCGGAAGAAGTCCAGAGAATCATTCAGAATGTGGCGAAAGCGTGCCGAGGGAGGAAGTTGGAGAAATTCCTCTCTCTTTTTTCGAACTCAGCATCTCTCCTACCAAGGGTGCAGTAAACTCATCTCGAGAAAAAGGTTGGGGAACCCCGATAGCGCGAAGGGCATCAAAGCAAAACCCTGCAAGATTCATACGGTAGGCCGGGACCCCGTTAGGGCCAAGATTGATCGAGGAAGGCGGAGAAGAGCCCTGAGGAAAAGTACTCTTGAGAGGAGTAAAAAACAGCTGCGGAGTAACCACAGGCGGTAGCTCAGCAGTCGAATCCGCCACGGGAGGTGTGACCACTACGTCAGGAATGCAGTGAGCAATTGGAGAGTCAGGAGCGTCAGCCGTGGGTGGAGGACATTCCATCGGCGGGGCCTCTCCCTCAGTAGAACAAGTTTTCTCCAACGCCTCAACGGCTCCCGTTGGCTGAGAGGCGCCTACCTCAGACGAAACAGCAGGCGTAGAAACAGTTGCCACATCCACAGGAGATGTCCCGGTAGCTTGCCCACTAGAGGCCACTCGAAGTTTTTTCCGACGCTGGGAAGCAGCTAGAGAAGAAGCATGGCAAAGGTCTGACTTGGCATCCGCATCCTCATCATCGCTAGTAATTACCGTCGTTGCGACAGGCCTGGAGTCCGTCCCCGTGCGACGCTCCGGTAGCCAATTTTCCACAAAGCGAGAAGTTCGAACAGAGCTAACGGGCCTTCGCCCTCCCCGGGCAATGGTTTTAGTTCTCTTCCTCGGAGGAGCAGCGTCACCCCGACTTCAGCCCTCGGCCAAAGGCGAGGCTGGCAAAGTTTGAAGTGGTGTTACGTTCAGAGGTGCACCAGGGTCACCTGGGAATCAACCGTTAGCCTCTTATAGCAAACAAAGCGTGCAAGGACTAAAGAAAAGAAAACATGGAAAGAAATAGGCTCACCCATAACGCACTCTTCCAGAGGCTTGAACAGAGCAAAGGCACGAATACGGTAGTGGGTATTCTCGTCTAACAAAGCGTTAGCCTGGTCCAGCTCAGTTCTGGACAAAATTGCAGGATTTGTCCAAACGGGACCTGCCAGTTCTTGATTGAAATTGATACGCCACAAACGTGACGGTAGCTCCAGAACAAAGAAGCTGCTCTTCCAATCAGCTACACCCCTCTTGAAGCCGTGAAAACGTTGCCAAAACGACTGCACGAGCGCATCATCCCACCGGGGAGTAATCTCGATTAAACAATTGTAGCAAATCATGCTAAAGAATTTGCGAAACAAAGTGATAGATGGGGCAAAAATGTTCTTCAACTCGCAAGCGCGAGGAAAAGCATACACCGCACACCAAGAGGAAGGAGTTATCTGGGCAGGATTAAGGCTATACTCCCGCAGCAGAGTTAGTATCGACTCATGAACGGGGAAGCGGAAACCATAAAGGAACATTTTAAAATAAAGAAGCCTACTGTGGCCCCACCCTGGATTATGAAGCCTTATATCACTACCAGGAATAGAAGGCTCATGCCCAGGAGGAAAGGTAATACCATGTTCCTCCAGTTCGGCTTTCAGAACCACATCGCAGGTAAAAATACTCGGTGATTGGGCGACCTCGGGATCCATGGTCCTAGAGATAATCTGGCGAGGTCTATTCCTAGCCATAGCAAACCAACAAAAAGGAAATCTGAGAAGGGACGGATTGATACCTTAAAGGAGAAGAATCCCAGAGAAATCGGCGGACAGTGGCGAGCGGCCGAAAAGATATTCGGGGAAGAAGACGAAGGGAGACAAAAAGGAAAATTCGTAGCGAGGGCAAAAGTTTTGAGAAATTGGAGAATAGCCCTTCTTAAAGGATAAAAATGCCACCGCATTAATTGAGTTACCAATCGTACGAAGACACGTGTAAAAGAAGTTGGCCACGTAGAAGCGCATTAAAGAAATTTGGAAAAGAGAAGTTATCCGTCGAAACTTCCCAAAAGGGCGAGACAGTATTGACCCGGTCAAAGTAACCGCAAAGCGATTGCCTCAGTCCGGACAACCGCTTACGTTAGCTATCCACAAGAATCAGCAGGCTAACGGGAATAATGACAAAATTGAAAAGGCAGAAAACATCAGTTTATTCATAAAACGCCAATAGGCGGGTACAAGGCAAAACGGCTAATCCTCATCAGGCCAATAAATGCCGTGGTGATAGACCCCGTCATCATCAAGGAATGGCATCTTCCCGTTAGCATTCGGGATAGGCTGGTCTGCCTCCTTTTCGGGGCAGGACCCTGACGGGCATGATTTTCCTTTGGCACTCGAATCTGCCAACCCCGCACCAGCACTGATGGGAAAATCCTCGTTCAGCGAGCAATTCGGGGAAGAAAATCGTTTGCTGCCCTCTTGAACAGCAGAACCAGAAGGAGCCAAAGTTGTAAAGGGCGTCTGGGAAGTCCGTTTCCCCTGCTTCTTACGACTCTTTCGGCGGACCGGAGGCCTCCATGGTGGCGAAGGAGGGGGATGATCTGAGTCCGGCGAAGTCGGAGGAGTCGGCAAGGAATCACGATCCATGGAACTCAAAAAGTAAAAATCTGCCATGTGACCTGCAAAAGCAAAAAAGAAGAAAAGGATGAAGATGAACAGGAAAGGAAAACCACACTCCCTTATATAGCCGAAGGAGCGCTTCGATCCATGAAAAATCAATTAAGACGCTTGGGAAGATAACTGCAAGTGCAGAATCCGATCCGTCGCAGGCACCTCTGCTCGTTAAACGCACCAATCAAAGGGCACCAAAGAACCGCCCAACCACCTGCCACTGAAAAGACGGCCCTGTAACAGTCAAGACAGAGCATTCATTGCTAAACCCTGGAACCCGACCACTGCAGTACAATCTCCCGAGGAAGACCCATTTTCGGTTGGGCTCATGACAAATATTTCCAACCAATAAAGCAAGCAACCAAGCAAGAAGAAGAGAAGACTTGGGAAAAAGCAAAGACAAGTTATTTATTTATGGCCAGGTGGCCTTAACGTTCGAATATATACAAAAAACATAAGAAAAACAGCGAGAAGTGAAACCAGCGGTCAGACATTGGACCCCGCATCATCGTCCCCTGGCGCAATGGGAACCTCCTTTAAAGCGTCAGCGACGGAGGTCAGTTCGAAAGAACAAGCTCTCATGCCCTTTAGGCAGCAGGCCAACAGATCTTTCCTCTGCTGCAGCATCGAAGCCACCACGTCAAGGTGAGCGCTGGCAGTGGCCAGTTTTGCCAAGCTCTCTAAGGGGTTGAAATCCTCCAGAGTGATCCCTAGCTGTCTAGACAGAATAGGGGTTAACACCCCCTACAACTCCAGGACATCCTCGGAGGTCTTGGTGATCATCCTCTCCAGGAAGCCGATATCACCCTCAGTAAGATTCTTCAGGGTCAAGGTTTTGGAGATCAGGAAATTGCGAGTCAGTTCATCCATGGCGGAATGTGAAAAGAAAGAACGTGAAAATACGAAGAAATTGGCGCAGAAAAACCTCTGATTTATAGATTCTGACAAACACCGTCAGGGCCATCTGACGAGGCAAACCTCCACGGTACTTAGAAGAACTCTCCGTCAGAGAAGGAACGATAGCCCTTGGTAAACACTCGGGCTCATTTTCAGTTGGGCTTATGATAACAATTCACCTAAAAGAAAGGGTATTTTCGTCTATCACCCAGTGGGATGAGGCCTAGCTACTGTTTCGCACCACCGCGGTAGGGACAACATCGCTACCTTCCCCAAAGGCTAACGCTACAAGGGCTAACGGGTCCCTATCGGCTCCTCTCACGGACCTCACGGATGGCTCAAGGAGTTATCTTACCCCCAGAGGAAACCACGCGTCAGGAATATCGCTCCGGCCGTTATCCTACCGTGGCAATATCTACCTACATACCTACCGCCAAGGTAGCGTATCGTGTTAAGGGTGAACCACATACCCTAACGCTAGCGATAGCTCCATATCCGTTTACACGGGTGGGAACACCCCTTTTCTTCTATAAATACCTCCCCCACAAAGGAGGCAGGTAAGCATACTCAACTAGCCAAAACTCTGCTAATTTCAGTACACATACTGACTTAAGCATCGGAGTGTTTCCGCCGGAGGCCCCCTCCGACGCATCGCAGGTACTGTGGACCGTCGCGCACACTGATCTGAGAAGAGCCGCTCCGCCATACATCCTTCAGCAGAAGACAAATAATTATCAGACACCAAACGTCCCGTGCGGACAAGTGATCAAACGGCATTATGAAGAAAAGCAGATAAAAAACTTCTATCCAAAAAGAGTGGATTAGCCAAGTCAAGGCCCATATTGTTTGAAGTACAAAATATAGACGGGCCCGTCAGCCACAAAAATGTAAAACATCTAAACAATAAAAGGTCTAAAGATTGGGCGGTACGTTGACCCCTCCTTGCTGAGCAGCCTTCCACTGATAGAAACCGCTATCAGAAATGGAGGAGGGTCTCTTGTCAAAATACGCAGAGAGATCTTCAATACGAAGCTCCTCAACTCCATAATGATGCATCATGGCTTCTGACATGATTCCCCCACCCTGCTCAAAGTACCAACGGTTCTTCTCAGCGTTAAGGGAGGAATCGGCAGATAGCTCGGCGTTTCTCTGTCTCTCCAGGCGCAGGCTATCCTCCTCCTGAGAGAGGCGTAGGGCCAGATCAGCGCGTTGTCGCTTCTCCTCCTCCAAAGCCAACTTAGCGGCCTCCAACTCTTGTTTGACCGCGATAGCCTCTCCCTGAGCAGTCTCCATACCTTCGTTGGCAGCAGCAAGGGCATTTTCAAGACGCTGTCGCTCTTCCAACAGCCTGTTTACCTCTCCTTGACCGTTAGCTGCAGCTCTGGCATTCTCTTCATCCATATAGTGAAGATGGCAAAGCATAGAAAACGCCTGAGAGCGAAGGAAATTGATGCGCCCCTGCTCGCCCCGAGCCACAAAGGCATCCCTCTCTCTTGGAAGAGACAAAATCTCTGCTACCAGATAAGCAGTAGAGGAAATCACGGTCTCATGATCAGCATCGGCAGGAAACTGCAGAATACTGTCCCTAAAGGAGCGCAAGCTAACGTGATGAGTCGGCATGAGAGGAGGATCGTAGGGAGAGATACCAGCCATTAAGGCAGGAGCGGGCCCACCCCTCACAATAGGTGGATGAGGCATCGGAACAAAGAACAACGCACCAGGAGAAGCTGGCCGGCTAGAGAGGCCTTCCGCGTTAGGCATCGAGACCTCATTGCCTTCGGGCACCTCAGGATTAAGGGCATCAGAATCATAGCCCGTTGGGGTGTGCGCGGAATGGATCGGAGAACCAGGAGGCACATGGGGTTGACCGCCAAAATCAACAGGTTCCGATTGATCAGCAGATACACCCTCGCCCCCAAGGGCATTCGAACTACGATTGGCCGCCGAGGAAGAAGGACTATTCGGGAGATCATAGCGAGCCTTCTTCTGACGCTCGCGAAGGACATCAGCGATACCCATATTTCCCTGGGAGGTAGAAGGGACAGAAGCAGCAACGACTTCCTAAATAACGCAGAACGTCGTAAGGAAACAGTGCAAAAAAATAAAAAATAAAAAAATAAAAGAAAAGAAGAAAGGCTAAAGTTTTAAAAATGTTCACCTGAGTGGTGGAGGATGCAAGAGGAATCCCAACAGGAATCCGTTCAACTGTAGCCTCTGAAGAAACAACGGTCTGGGACGAAACGGATGGGGCAGCACGTGCTTTCCTAGGCCGTTTCTGTCTTACAACTCGAGGGCCCGTAACGCTAGCGGTAGCAGTGGCCTCCCCTTCCTCAGCGTTAGCAGCAGCGGCAGCAGCAGCCCTAGCTTCAGCGACAGCTTTCTTTTTCGCCTCCTGTTTCCTCCTCCTTCGGAAATACTCAAGCTCCCAACCAGGCGGAGGCACTGCACAATCACAAAATGTTAGCGTTAGTACTTCTTGACAACGCAAAAGAAAAAAGGTCAAACGCTCACCCTTCTTGCACTGTTCCATGGGCAACCCGTTGGCCACTTTTCGGGCATCAACGCTAAAATCAAATTGAAGCAGCGTCTTCAACCAGCCATCCTCCGGGTCGGAAAGGGGTTTCCGATAACCCCAAGCCCCATCTTTAATTGTTTCGTTGAAGCCAGCCCTCCACAACGGCTCAGGCAGATCAACAATAAAAAATTCCTCTTTCCAGTGAGGAATGGAAGACTCAATGCCCATTAGTTTCCAAGTAAAGGGCTTCAAGGAACCGTCTTCGTAGCGAGGCGATATCGATATCACCCCTTTACGGGAATACAATTGGAAAATGTCATGAAGCAACGCTAAGGTGGGAGATTCTATTCCCTTGAAACGGCAGAGTGCGGCAAAAGCACTAACAACGCAAATCGCGTTAGGACTCAACTGAGCCGGAGCCAAATCAGAATCAGCCAACAACAATTTTACAAGCGGGTCAGGAGGGAGACGAAACCCATGATCGAAGAGCTTAGCATACAGCATTCTGCTATTTCCGGGCAAAATGTTGTTCAATCGAAGCGACTCAGAAGCAGGATGCACGGGATATTCCTTGGGAAATCGTGCAGAAAACCCAGCAAGCCTACGGTTAATTAAAGGCAGTGTGTACAAAGAAGTGGGAGTGGTATCAATTACTTCTTCCCCGGAGGACCTTTGAGGATCTCCTTCTTCAGAGGATTTCTTAGTTCTAGCCATGGCCAACAAGGAAGAAACAAAGAGAAAAGAAAAAGGATGTGTACCTTGTACCTTCGTGAAAGAGAATGCGAGGAGTCTTGAACCAGAAAGAGAGAGCGGCGCAAAGTATTTATCCAAAGACGAAATAACGTATAAGGGAAAGATGGAAAAAGAAAAAAGGGTAGAAGAAACAATAGATATAACCCTGAAAGGGCGACCGGTCAGCAGCAGACACGTGGCGAAGCAACACGTCATAAAGTAAGGCACGCGCCAGAAGGTGCAAATTTGAAATAAGGACGAAACGCCTCTGCATTTGCAACTCCCTAGGAGACGCTTGCTCCAAACGCCCCTCTGAGGAAGGACACGTGTCTTCTTTCATCATTACCCTTCAAGTCGCATTAAATGAGGGATAGAGGGATTGATTAAAAAACATAAAAAGCAGCGCTGGCCTTGCCAAACGGCGCGATGGCACAAAAAGATAAAGAAGGAATAAATGGTAATATCATACAGTGCGACAAAGGATACAAAGCGTCAGCATTATTACATGAGAAACAATGTTCGAATGGTTTTCAAGAAATAAACAAAAGACAACAACAAGAAAAATAAAGAAAAGCCCAGCACCATCGCTAGCGTCAGACTTTCTCCCCCGAAGGGCCAGAAGAACCGCTGTCACCTTTGCTAATCTCACCCATCACGATAGACATGTAATCAGCTACCTGGGCCGGATCCGAAGGGTTACCTTTGAAACGGGATGCAAACCCAGAAACGAAGGCCTCCAGAACCCTCTTCCTCCATAACTCTTCCTTTAATGACGCCCTAACAGACCCCTCATCTCGAGCAAGTACCTCTTCGCGGAGAAAGAGATTCTTCTTCCTTTCTAGCGCCAATTCCGCCTCCAGAACTTCTACCTTGGCTTTCCTGATAGATTTTTCTCTGTCCAATTCCTTTTGGGACGATTCACAGAGGCGCGTCAGCAACCTAGAATGCTCCACCGCCTTCTCTAGCTGCACCCTTGCAACACACAATGTGCTGGAAAAATTACGGGACTCGCGATCGTGAATTTTGAATTGATAATTCAGATGGCGGAAAAAGTCCAGAGAATCATTCAGAACATGGCGAAAGCGTGCCGAAGGAGGGAGTTGAAGAAATTCCTCTTTCTCCTTTTTGGAACCCAGCATCTCCCCTATCAAGGGTGCAGTAAACTCATCTCGAGAAAAAGGTTGGGGAACCCCGACAGCGCGAAGGGCATCAAAGCAAAACCCTGCAAGATTCATACGGTAGGTCGGGACCCCGTCAGGACCAAGATTGATTGAGGGAGGCAGAGAAGAGCCCTGAGGAAAGATACTCTTGAAAGGAGTAAAAAACAGTTGCGGAGTAACTTTAGGCGGTAGCTCAGCAGTCGAATCCACCACAGGAGGTGTGACCCATTACGTCAGGAATACAATGAGCAATCGGAGAATCGGGAGCGTCAGATATGGGAGGAGGACATTCCATCGGTAGGCCCTCTCCCTCAGAAGAACAAGTTTTTTCCAACGCCTCAGCGGCTCCCGTTGGCTGAGAGGCGCCCGCCTCAGACAAAACAGCAGGCGTAGGAACAGTTGCCACATCCACAGGAGATGTCCCGGTAGCTTGTCCACTAGTGGCCACTCGAAGTTTTTTCCGATGCTGGGAAGCAGCAAGGGAAGAAGCATGGCAAAGGTCTGATTTAGCATCCGCATCCTCATCATCGCTAGTAATTACTGTCGTTGCGACAGGCCTGGAGTCCGTCCCCGTGCGACGCTCCGGTAGCCAATTTTCCACAAAACGAGAAGTTCGCACAGAGCTAACGGGCCTTCGCCCTCCCCGGGCAACCGTTTTAGTTCTCTTCCTCGAAGGAGGAACGCTACCCCGACTTGAGCCCTCAGCCGAAGGCGAGGCCGGTAAAGTTTGAAGCGGTATTATGTTTAGAGGAGTACCAGCGTCACCTGGAAATCAACCGTTAGCTCCTTATAGCAAACAAAGTAAGCGAGGACCAAAGTAAAGAAAATATGGAAAGAAATAGGCTCACCCATAACGCACTCTTCCAGAGGCTTGAACAAAGCAAAGGCACGAATGCGGTAGTGGGTATTCTCGTCTAACAAAGCGTTAGCCTGGTCCAACTCAGTTCTGGACAAAATCGCGGGATTTGTCCAAACGGGACCTGCCAGTTCCTGATTAAAATTGATACGCCACAAACGTGACGGTAGCTCCAGAACAAAGAAGCTGCTCTTCCAATCAGCTACACCCTTCTTGAAGCCGTGAAAACGTTGCCAAAACGACTGCACGAGCGCATTATCCCACCGGGGAGTAATCTCGATTAAACAATTGTAGCAAATCATGCTAAAGAATTTGCGAAACAAATTGATAGATGGGGTAAAAATGTTCTTCAACTCGCAAGCGCAAAGAAAAGCATAAACCGCACACCAAGAGGAAGGAGTTATCTGGGCAGGATTAAGGCTATACTCCCGCAGCAGAGTTAATATCGACTCATGAACGGGAAAGCGGAAACCATAAAGGAACATTTTAAAATAAAGAAGCCTACAGTGGCCCCACCCTGGATTATGAAGCCGCATATCACTTCCGGGAATAGAAGGCTCATGCCCAGGAGGAAAGGTAATACCATGTTCCTCCAATTCGGCTTTCAGAACCACATCGCAGGTAAAAATACTCGGTGATTGGGCAACCTCGGGATCCATGGGCCTAGAGATAATCTGGCGAGGTCTATTCCTAGCCATAGCAAACCAACTAAAAAGGAAATCTGAGAAGGGACGAATTGATACCTTAAAGGAGAAGAATCGCAGAGAAATCGGCGGACAGTGACGAGCGGCCGAAAAGGTATTCGGAGAAGAAGACGAAGGAAGACAAGAAGGAAAATTCGAAGTGAGGGCAAAAGTTTTGAGAAATTGGAGAACGGCCCCTCTTAGAGGATAAAAATGCCACCGCATGTATTGAGTCACCAATCGGGCGAAGACGCGTGTAAAAGAAGTTGGCCACGTGGAAGCGCATTAAAGAAATTTGAAAAAAGAGAAGTTATTCGTCAAGACTCCCCAAAGGGGCGAGACAGTATTGACCCGGTCAAAGTAACCGTGAAGCGATTGCCTCAGTCAGTCCAACCGCTTGCGTTAGCTATCACCAAGAACCAGCAGGCTAACGGAAGTAACGACAAAAAAGGAAAAATAGAAAGCATCATTTTATTCATAAAACGCCAACAGGCGGGTACAATGCAAAATGGCTAATCCTCATCAGGCCAATAAATGCCGTGGTGATAAACCCCGTCATCATCAAGGAATGGCATCTTCTCGTCAGCATTCGGGACCGGCTGGTCTGCCTCCCTTTCTGGGCCCTGACGGGCATGATTTTCCTTTGGCGCCCGAATCTGCCAACCCCGCACCAGCACTGATGGGAAAATACTAGTTCAGCTAGCAGTCAGGGGAAGGAAAACGTTTGCCACCCTCTTGAGTAGCAGAACCAGAAGAAGCCAACGTCGCAAAGGGCGTCTTGGAAGTCCGTTTCTCCTGCTTCTTACGACCCTTTCGGCGGACCGGAGGCCTCCATGGTGGCGAAGGAGGGGGATGATCTGAGTCCGGCGAAGTTGGGGGAGTCGGCAAGGAGTCACGATCCATGGAACTTAAGAAATAAAAATCTGCCATGCCACCTGCAAAAGCAAAAAAGAAGGAAAAGGAAGAAGATGAACAGGAAAGGGAAACCAAACTCCCTTATATAGCCGAGTGAGAATCTCGATCCCTGAAAAATCAATTAAGACGCTTGGGAAAAATAACTGCAATTGCAGAATCCGATCCGTCACAGGCGCGTCTGCTCGTCGAATGCACCAATCAAAGGGCACCAAAGAACCGCCCAACCACCTGCCACTGAAAAGACGACCCTGTAACAGTCAAGACAGAGCATTCATTGCTAATCCCCGGAACACGACCACTGCAATACAATGTCCCGAGAAAGACCTATTTTCAGTTGGGCTCATGACAAATATTTCCAACCAATAAAGCTAGCAACCATGCAAGAAAAAGAGAAGACTTGGGAAAAAGCAGAGACAATTATTTATTTATGGCCAGGTGGCCTTAGCGTTCAAATATGTACAAGAAACATAAGAAAAGCAACGAGAAGAAGCGAAGCCAGCGGTCAGATATTGGACCCCGCATCATCTTCCCCTGGCACAACGGGAACCTCCCTTAAAGCGTCAGCGATGGAGGTCAGTTCGGAAGAGCAAGCTCTCATGCCCTTTAGGCAGCAGGCCAGCAGATCTTTCCTCTGCTACAGCATCGAGGCCACCACATCAAGGTGAGCACTGACAGTGGCCAGTTTCGCCAAACTCTCTAGGGGATTAAAAGTTATTCCCAGCTGTCTAGACAGAATAGGGGTTAGCACCCCCCGCAACTCCAGGACATCCTCGGAGGTCTTGGTGATCATCCTCTCCAGGAAGCCGATGTCACCATCAGTAAGATTCTTCAGGGTCAGAGTTTTGGAGATCAGGAAATTGTGAGTCAGTTCATCCATGGCGGAATACGAAAAGAAAGAACGTGAAAAATGCGAAGAAACTGGCACAGAGAAACCTCTGATTTATAGATCCTGACAAAAAACCCATCAGGACCATTTTTCTGAGGCAAAACCGCCCCGGTATATAAAGGGACTCTCCGTGAGAGAAGGAACGTTAGCCCTTGGTAAACACTCGGGCTCATTTTCAGTTGGGCTTATGATAACAATCCACCTAAAAGAAAGGGTATTTTCGCCTATCACCCGGTGGGGAGAGGCATAGCTACTGTTTCACACCACCACGGTAGGGACAAGATCGATACCTCCCCAAAGGCTAACGCTGCAAAGGCTAACGGGGCCCTACCGGCTCCTCTCACGGACCTCCTGCTTGGCTCGAAGAGTTATCTCACCCCTAGAGGAAACCACGCGTCAGGATTAACGCTCCGGCCATTATCCTACCACGACAATATCTACCTAAACACCTACCGCCGAGGTAGCGTATCACGATAAGGGCGAATCACAGACCCTAACGCGAACGATAGCTCCGTACCCGTTTACTCGGGCGGGAACGCCCCCTTTCTTCTATAAATACCTCCCCCACAAAGGAGGCAGGTAAGCGGACTTGACTGGCCAAAACTCTGCCAATTTCAGTACACCTACTGACTTAAGCATCGGAGTGTTTCCGCCGGAGACCCCCTCCGGCGCATTGCAGGTACTGTGGACCGTCGCGCACACTGATCTGAGAAGAGCTGCTCCGCCATACATCCTTCGGCAGAAGACAAATTATTATCATGTGGTTTCGTTTCTAAAGTCTCACATTCTTAACAGGTTTGGAGTACCCAAGGTATTAATCAGTGACAGAGGGACCCACTTTTGCAATAAGGTAGTTACTGCCTTACTTGCAAAATATCAGGTCAATCATAGGGTGTCCACAGCATACCACCCCCAGACCAATGGGCAAGCAGAAGTCTCAAACAGAGACGTGAAGGCCATCCTAGCAAAGACAGTTAATCCAAACAGAAAAGACTGGAGTCAAAGATTAAACGACATTTAAGACTCCCATAGGCACAACTCCTTACAATCTAGTATATGGAAAAGCTTGCCACCTTCCAGTCGAACTAGAAAACAAGTCCTTTTGGGCGATAAAGCAGTGTAACTTGGAGCTAAAAAGAGATGCAGCAGCAAGGAAACTACAACTCCAAGAATTGGAAGAGATGCGCAGAGATGCATATGAAAACTCCCAACTCGTAAAAGCTAAAACCAAGAAATACCATGACAGTATCATTAAGGATAAAAACTTTCATGTGGGCCAGAAAGTGTTACTATTTAATTCTAGATTTAGACTCTTTTCAGGGAAATTAAAATCTAGATGGATGGCTCCATATATTGTTGTTAACATTTACCCTTATGGTGCTATTGATATACAGGATACGAAGAAGGGAATGACGTTCAAAGTTAATGGCCAGAGGCTGAAACCTTACCATGAAGGATTTCAGAGTCACACGGTGGAGCAAGTTCAAGTCCACCCTTGTTTGGATAAATGATTAATTCAATGTCTAGTCCGAGACATAAAAGAAGGACGCTACATGGGAGGCAACCCATGCTTTTGCTCCATTTTGAAACTTATCATTTATTTAGTTTGAATAAAAGATTAAGGACCTGATGGATTTTCGTTTGATTTCTTTTATCAGGAAAATCTTTAGGCAGTTACAGTTGACGTTGATCTTATCCCAGGTCGGGGATAAGAAATTTTTAGGAAGCAGATTTTGAGTGGGTAGAAGTACTCTTATCCCAGGGCAAGGAAAAGAGTCCTATAAAGATAAGTCTGGGAACTCGCAAAATAAAGTAAAAAGCAGACCAGGAAAGAGAAAAATATCCCATCATTATTTTTCCAACGGTAATATTATTTAATTAATATGACCGTTGTCCACCCAAACCAAAACTCTTCCTCTATCCTAAAACCGATCATCATCCCAACTAAACTAAAACTCCTCCCTAATTTTCCCATAAAGCAAAACCCTAATCTAGCAAATTCACCATCATCTTTCTTTTTCTTCTCTACTTCTTCATCAATCCCAGGCCCAAAAATTCGCATAATCTCACCATGGTTCTAACCAGAGCTGGAAAAGATTCCAAAGCCACTCCAAGAAAACCAACCAAACGGGCAGCCAAATCAAAGCCCCAAACCAAACCCAAAGCTGTGATAATTGATACTCCTCCTCCTTCACCTCCTCCTGCCGCACCGCCCTCTCCTCCTCCGGCCAGAGATGCAACCCCACCGCCACAACCCGAAAACCCCACACCTATTGCCTCGCCTGGTCCTCAAGAACAGTCGCCACCGCCATCTTCTCCAGTGGTCGACGAGGTACCTCAAGAGCAAATCCCAGAGCAGGTTGAGGAGCCTGTTCTCGAGATTCCAAAACCAAAACCATCAGGTCAGGTAGAGGAATCGGTTCAAGAAGGAGCAGAGCAAGCTGAGCCGACCGTTGATCAGACGGTTGAATCGCCAGAGCATAACTCCACTAGCTCCCGGGAAGAAACCACTTCTGATCCCACATATAAAATCAAGCCAGCAGAAGTCGTTGAGGAGAGCGAAGAATCTGATGAGATCCCCCTATCTCGCCTGAGAAAATGGAAGCAAAGCCAAGTCCTTAAAAAGCCAACCCCAAAGAAGATCAGTGTGGGGGAGAAGAGGAAACAACCAGCGGATCAAATCCCAGAGGTCCAGGAGAAAGAAGCTTCCATCAGGCCTGATGAGGAAGCCAGCGGCAGTCAGGCCAAGCCAAAAAGGACCAAGACCCTTGCACATGCATCCAACACCAGGCCTGAACAGAAAAGCATCCACATACCCCTCACCAAGGTACAAAAGTCTGGGATGTCTTCTCAGCAGCCAGTCCAGATGGAACAGAAGGGCCATGTGAGAATCAAGTCCAGAGCAAAAGGAGGGCGATCTTCAAAACAGGTACCAACCCTTGAGAATCTCAAGGGTTGGCTTCATTTTGATGATTTTGAATCTATGGAACGTCTAGTTGTTAGAGTTAAGGATGAGGTTATTGCATGTGCACGATGTGATTACCAACTGCTTGATGACCTTGAGCTTATTGATCCTCTCACTAAATATATCCAGAATATAGGTTGGGAACCCTTGTATTTCCTTGAGCATCCTGCTTTCTTAGAACTCACTAGAATTTTATTCATCCTTTTGGATGAACACTAAGAAGAAAGTAGGTGTTAAAGAGGTAAACTTCAGATTAATGAACAAATATGCCCACTATACCATGGATGAATTTAATGAGTTTATTGGTTTTGTGTCTAAGGAAGAATTGACTGCTGACTGGTATGTTAATTGCTTGACTGACTATCCTGAATTCCCTGTGTTTGATAAGCAAGAGGCATGGAAACAAATCACTAAGGATCCTACTGCACGTTTTGATGATAGCCATGCCAAGGCACATGCCATTCCAGATTTATCTCTTAGGATCATTCACAGATTTTTAGCAATTAATTTTTCTGGAAAATCTGGTATTACTGGTGTGATCTCTAAGCAAGAACTGTTCTTTCTTTGGTGTATGGTGAATGAGCATAAAGTGAATTTAGTATATTTTGACGGTCTTGGCACCCATCAACAACCCACAAGTCGGTGTAGATTTGAGGAAATGGGAGATCCACGTCATCTCTTTCTTCCTTGGGTAAGTCCGTCAATGGGTCCTGCGTGAACGTGCACTCAGCTATAAAATTTGCTAAGATTTGGGCTTTAATGGATGGTCGGGCTTTATATTGTAGCCCAAACTGCTCGAGTTCAATGGCCCAAATCAGCATTCTTCCTGAGGACTCATGTTTTTTGAAGATTCTTTTTAGGGGTTGGTCTGTAAGCACAATGATGGGGTGGGCTTGGAAATACCGATCCATTTTATGAGTGGCCTGTATCAGCACAAACGCTATTTTTTCTATGCGAGTATACCGCAACTCGGCATCTTTCAAAACGTGGCTGACAAAATACACTGGGTTGTGGTCGTGGTTGTTGTCTCGTATGAGGACGGCACTGACCACTTCATCAGCCACACCAAGGTATAGGTACAAAGTATCCCCTGGCTCAGGCCGTGTCAACACTAGGTCGGATGAGAGATAAGCTTTCAGGCTTGTAAACGCTTCTTCGCATTCTTCTGTCCAGCCAAAAGGAGCCTTTTTGCGTATAACCTTGAAGAAGGGCAAGCATCTCTCGCCTTGCTTAGAAATAAACCGCCCTAGGGCAATAACGTGCCCTGTAAGCTTTTGCACTTCTTTGACAGTTTGGGGGGATATCATGTCGTGAATGGCTTTGACCTTGAAGGGATTAGGCTGGATGCCTTTCTGGCTAACCACGTAACCTAAGAATTTGCCCGTTTGAAATGCAAACATACATTTACGAGGGTTCAATTTCATTTGGTGCTCTCTCATCATGTCGAAAACCTCTTTCAAGTCCGCAAGGTGATCTTCAAAGCTTCGACTCTTGACCAATAAGTCATCCACATAGGCTTCTACTTTCTTCCCGATTTGTTTCTCAAACACCTTGTTTGCCATGCGCTGGAAAGTTGCTCCAGCATTTTTTAGCCCGAACGGCATCGCCGTATAACAGTAAGTGGCCTTCGGGGTGATGAAGGCGGTCTTTTCTTCATCTTCGATGGCCATGGGAATTTGATGGTAACCAAAATTGGCGTCCAAAGAGCTCAAATAAGCATACCCGGCAATCTGGTCGACTAACTGGTCGAGTTGAGGGAGCGGGTAGCAATCTTTGGGACAGGCCTCGTTTAAATCAGTGAAATCGATACACATACACCACTCTCCGTTACGCTTTGGAACAAGAACGGAATTAGCCAGCCAGGTCGGATATTGCATTTCTCGGATAAAACCTGCGTCTAGGAGTTTTGACACCTCCTTGTCGATGGCTATTGCTTTTTCTACAGAAAATGCTTGCCGTTTTTGCTAGATCGGTTTGACGTTGGGATCAACGTTAAGTCGATGCTCCGCTACCTCACGTGAGATACCGGGCATATCGGCGGGCTTCCAGGCGAATTCTCCTTTGCATTTATTTAGTAATCGAGCTAACTGTGCATTTTCTTCGGGGCTTAGCTTCTCACTGACCAAGAAATTTGCCTCCCTGACCCCACTAACAAGGATGGGCACCATCTTATCCACTGGCTGGGTACGTTTTTCATCTTTCTGCTCGAAGGGATCCGCCGTCACGCACACATACCTATCACAACTCTTCTGTGTCATAAGCAAGTAACACTCGACCGCCAGCTTCTGATCGCCTTTAACTGCGACCACTCCATCCCACGAGGGATTCTTTAACCTCAAGTGCTTTTGGGATATCGCTGCACCAAAATGATTGAGAAACGGTCGTCCAAGTATGGCGTTATAGGGCAAGGTAAGGTCTACGACCAAGAATAACAAGTCTTCTTATCTTTTAGACGCGTCTTCTCTAAAGTACACAAGCAGCAAAGTGACTCCAGTCACTGGGATAGGAACTCCATCTACCCCAATTATCAGTTTTTTGCAAGGTGTCAGCTCACTGGCGGGACGCTTCATGAGGTTGTAAGCCTCCAATGAAAATAAATTTACTGCGCTGTCGTTATCTATAAGAGTTCTTCTAACTCCATGGTTGCCAATAACGGGTGTGACCACTAACGCATCGTTATGTGGAAAAATTACGCCTTTCTCGTCTTCCTCAGAGAAGGATAACACCATTCGATCTAGAGCACTTATCGCTTCATTTTTTCACTAACGCATCTTCTCTTTTCCGCTTGTCTCCTGTAGTGGGCGTTAACGGCGCAGACTCATCCAAATATGGTGCACCCCCAGCTATGATGTTAATCATGGGAATGTCCTCATCATGAATTGCTAACGCTTCCTTGACTCTCCCACTAGGGGTGGCGTCATCTCCTAGGGCGTGAGAGGGCGCTTGTATGCTGTCTGGGGCCCTATTTGTCAGGTTATTCCTGGCTTCTTCTATCGCCTTAGTGGCGAATTCTTCGAGATATGCTTCTTCCACTAGACGCTCTATCGCCAACTTTAACTCCCTGTACACGTTAGTGGCATGTCCCTTCACTTTATGGAACTTTCAAAAAGCGTTCTCTCTCCCCCCCATTATTACTCCGGGTTTCACAAGGGCCAGATAACGGATAGGCAGATTTTGTTGTTGAACGATTTCTAAAATTTTCGCTCTCGGGAGTATGAGGGAAGGGAGATCAGGGTCATAAACTCGGCCCTTAGGCGGGTCTGTCTGTCGCTGAGTGGGGAAGTTACCGGGTCTTCCCCTTGAAAAGTTACCTCTTTGACGGTTGGCGGCTCTAGGGATGTGGTCTTTTCGTTGGGCGTAATCATCAATAGAACGATCATTAGGGGTCACGCTGGTAGGAGCGTTAGAAGTATGGGGCACGTTTTGTGGCACGTTTCGAGTTCTGTCTATATTCTCTTCCTCTTCCATCCTTGCGTAGTATGAGCTTTCAGCCTCAGCGCGTAAAAGGAAGAAATGACTAGTAAATGACTAACGGATAATTAAAAATGTGATTTTTAAGGCTAAAAATATTAATGATAATAATAACGAAAATACGTGACGAGAAATTAAAAATGCTATTTCGAATGCTGACGATGATAAAATGCGATGAGAATTTTTAAAAATGATAACGACAGTAAATTAATTAAAAATGACAGTAAGTTAAATAAAATGACGGAAATGCTAAATGTAATAAAAAGGGCGTCAAAATTCGAGTATCAACAGGTTCACGATAGCTCCTCGAAAGCAAGCTACTTCGCATAGGCTCCCTGTAACTAGACTTCAAAAATGAAAAATAACTGAATAGGCTAAGGCCGACGAAGTACTAACAGCCAGAGTCGCAGAGTTAGAGGAACAAGTCAGGATTACTACAGAAAGGGCCGCCAGGGCCGAAAAGGAGAGAGATGAAGCTACCACCGAATTCCCGCCGAGTTTTTATCTCACTCAAACAGCAGGACCTCCCTCTTCGCTTGTCGTCGCAGGACCTTCCGTACCTCCGCCACTTTCTGGCCCCGAGGGCCAGTGGAGATGGATTAGTCCCTTCACTGTACCCACCGCAGCAAATCCTATGATTAATACGAGTGAAGAAATTGCCACGTCACTTCAGCGTCTTTCAACCAACCCTGTTGTGGACTCCGGCAAGAGTCAGGCCCACCTAGAGACCTCGTATCTCCCTCCACTTCTTCCAAGCACAGTTCCCAGACCTGTGGGAATTCAGCCTCCTACTTTCAACCCAGCGCAACCTCAGTTCTCGTCAGAACCTCTACTACCCTTCGGTTCTAACCCCATTATGGCTGTGAAACTGAAAAGTGACAGACTGAATCTGCTCGAAGAAAGACTCAGAGCGATCGAAGGGGCTGATCTATTTGACCCTACTGGTCCCGCCGATATGTGCATGGTCCCTGGGATCGTTATACCGCCGAAGTACAAGATCCCCGACTTCGAAAAGTATATTGGGTCGAGTGCCCAAAGACCCACCTCAGAGCATATTGCAATAAGATGGCAGAGATGATCCACAACGAGCCGTTGTTAATTCATCTGTTTCAAGAAAGTTTGTCCAAGCATGCCCTAACTTGGTATATGGGTCTGGACAGGGCCAGGATCAGGACGTGGAGAGACTTGTCTGATGCCTTCTACAGACAATATAAATTCAACATGGAGGTAGCTCCCGACCGCTCCAACTTGCAAGATTTAGAAAAGAAAATCAGCGAGTCCGTGAAAACCTATGCTCAGAGATGGAGAGAGTTGGCTTCCAGAATCTCTCCTCCTCTAAGTGACAAGGAACTCTTGTCAATTTTCTTGCACACCTTCAAAACTCCCTACTACACCTACCTGATCTCGAATCCTTCAAACAACTTCTCCGACATGGTCCTAATTGCCGAAAGAGTCAAGCAAGGGATTAAGTCCGGACGAATCACAACTTCGGCACCAGAATCTGCGCCAAAGAAAGTGTCCGTTGTGAAAAGAGATGTTGGATTTGTCGCTCCCCAAGCTAATCACGGGCAATCATTTCCACCACCTCCGCCTTATCTATCGCCACCGCCTTATCATCCGCCATCACTATATCAGTCCACCTTCTATCCTTTTACCTCACCACCCGTTGCTAATATCGCGCCTCAAAATCCTACACATTTCCCACCACCTCCAGCACAAACATTACAACCCATGTAACCTAAGCCATATAACCCACCAAAGGACCCAAATAACCAAAACACATCAAACAATCGGTGGAACCGAGAGCCTTTGCCTCCTCTTCCTCTTCCCGCGGGAGAAATCTACAAACATCTCTTGGCGGCCGGATAGATCGTACCAGTTCCAGCTCAGCCTCAATTGCCTCCTTACCAGAAATGGTATGATCTCAACGTAAGATGCGAATACTACGCTTGAGCCCCGGGTCATACTCTAGAAAATTGCTTTGCCTTTAAAGCAAAAGTTCGTCACTTGATCAAAAGTGGATGGGTCTCTTTCGAAGGGTTAGCTAAAGGACCCAACACATCCACAAACCCTCTCCCTCATCATTCTCAAGGAAATTGAGGGGTGAACGCCATCTCAGTAGAAGAAATCAACGATCCTCACTCTTCAGTGAAGGAAGCGCCCAACGAGGAACTGTTCTTCGTATTAGCTAAAAATGGGCACCTGCCATTCCCGGAGAATAATCAGGCCCAATGCCTATTCTGCCAAAGGGAAAGCAAGCATAAAATCCAGGATTGCAGACTTTTTCAGCAGAAAGTCAAGCAACTCATGACAGTCGGGGTCATTCAGACCAAAGGGAAAACCCAAGGAGCAATCAACGCCATTGAGGACAATTCTCCAGCACCATATTCCTTCAAGTATGTGGCCCAAACAAGGGATACGACCACAACCCCATGCAAAGTAGTGTTCACATTTGCTGTGAATACTCCTAGCCAAGACTTACACGCGGTCTCATTCAACTACGAATACACGGTGGTCACCACCCCTCCTACAGTCACACCAACAGGGCTCACTATCGGCGAAACCTCTCATATCGGGGGCATGACCCGCATCGGGAGGTCATTTTGAAGTTTGAGGTAATGATCCTCAAAAGGTAATTTGCGGAATTCCTCTTCTTCCTGAGGAGGGGACAACATACTCCTCACCAAGAAAGTTATCATTCCGCTTTCGATGGATGATTCTGGAATCCCCAGGGAACGAAGGTCGTCCGCTCCCAAACTCGTTAAATTAATTTGATGAGTGGGGGTACCTTGGGGGCATGTGGCGGAGAGATTGGCGATAAAACGGGGAGGCGGATGCTGAGCAGAGCCTGGCTGAGTGAGTGACAGTATAGAGACTGCAGTAGAAAAGAGTGGCATAAGATTGACAGCCAATGGTGCAGAAGATCTTGTGACAATATTAGCGGAGGTACCTGGAGCCGGAATCAAGGAAGCAGTTGGTGTAACTGGAATCAAGGGCATAGTTGTTGTAGCTGGAATTGAGGAAGTGAGTGTTAAAGGCATGGCAGGAACCTTTTCTGGAATTGAAGCATCTGCCGGGATTGGATTTGTCACTAGTCGAGAATTAAGTACCTCAACCGGAATCCTTTCTGAACCGTCAGACAAGTTGGACAAGTCAGGAAAATTTGGACCCCCCATGGAAGCTGGGAAGGAAAAATCTTACGCCTTGCTGCCAAAGCTTCTCATTCTTCTCTTATCTTTTGCCTCTGAGCTTTGGTGGCTTGAAGGAGACTTTCTTCTTTGTCCATGTCGTCGGAAAACTGAAATATAGACAATGTGGAAGAGGAAGGCAGAAATAGAGGAATGTTTCCGGGCTCAACCTTTATTTCAACGGTTGGGAAAGATGTTTCCCTGACAGGTTGAGAGCTAGTTCCTTGTTTACGAATGGGCAGCCAATTATGGACAAAACTTGGTGTCCTTCCGGAAGCGCTGTCGGATCTTGTTTTCTTCACAGGAAGAACGGTTCTCAAGGCCACGTGGGTTGGGCCGGAAGCACTTGCAACCTGGGAAGTATCTAGGCCGGATGGTGTGCCTATGTCGTCTTGTTGTTGTTCTTCCGCAATTTCTATAAAAAGTAAAATTTTACAAGTTAAACAATAAACAGGATGGAAGAGGAAGAGAAAGGTGGAAACTTACCCACAACGCATTCATTTAAAGGCATGTCCTTAGCAAAGTTAAGGGTATGGAAGGGCATTTGTACACCCTATAACATATCGGCATCAGCTTCGTCTCTCGAATTTAACCCAATAGGTCTTTTCCAGTGTTTATTAACAATCTTACGGTTAAAACCGGAACGCCACTAGGGCTAGTAGTGCTTTAACTGCTGCTTCAAAGTGCAAAACACACTTTTTCGAGGCAATGAGTCTATGTGATTATAAATTAACCTTTCCTTCCTCTTCGAGTTTCCCCATTGGCATGCATTCTTTTTCAATTTTTCCTTGTATTCATCTATTTCCTCTCATATCATGGATTCTTTGATCATGAGTTATCTTCTTTCTACCGCTTCATTTGTAGAGCGTAGTGCTACGACGGACGCTTTTTTCCTAGAGCGTACGATGGCCAACATAAATGTAGATATTTGCAAACTAGAGAGTATGCTCCATCCATTGATGGCCAGGCGTGATATGACATGCGAAGAGGACGATGATGCCCTAGAGGTAGTTTCTAAGACCGCTACTACCATTTCCCATGTTCGTGTTGCCATTAACATGTTAAAGAGCAATAGAGCTTTGCTGGACCGCTCACTAAAAGAGGTAAAGGCTTCTTCTCTCGAGATGACCTCTATCGTTGATGCTTTAAAGGAAATTCCCTACTCATCTCATGACAATGAGGATGATGATGATGGTGATGACTCCTCCTCCCCCTAAACAGTGATTTCAATATTTCCCCTGTGTCTCTTTTCCTGTAGATGTCGTATGGCTTGCAATAATATAAAACTTTCTTAAAAGAATTCCGTATGAGTATCAACCTTACACTTGTCAAGTTGCATGTAAAGATACCGCTTGCTCTAGCCGGAATATAATTATTATCAATTCCCAGTAGCGGAGTGAATTCCATGTTTCTAATCTACAAGAAATTGTAAAAGTTCTGAAAAGTTTCCCTCCTCTTCTTCTTTCCCACATTCTTCGGTTTAAATGAAGCCAAGGATTAGGTGGCTTCCCCTAATAAATGTCGGTTATAGGCCTTAATGGTTAAGACGCCTCATTTTCTCAAAATATCAATCATGACTCTCGATTTCCAAGATAATGTATCAGGTCTAAGAAGAACCAACGCTACCACCAATTAGAAACTTTTAGGTACTGAAACACTCCACCTGCAACTGCAAATTGAGGCCTATAAATATCTATTCTTTCACTGAGCAAAATCCTCAAGTCTTCTTTTTCCTTAACAAAAATTCCCTTAACACTCTTCTACCCTTTTTTCTTATAACCTCTTTACATAATGAGGTTGTTCAAATGCCAGACAAAGAAAACTATGCACAAAAGGAGAATGCTCAAACGCCAATGAAAAAGGAGCACTTCTTCGAAGCTTAAGGCAGCCGAGAAATTTGAAGAGTTGTTCTTTGAAACGTTTGGCACTCCTCTCAACTCAGTTCCTTCAATCCTCCCATTACAACACAGGAGTACGACCCACTCTTCCCTCATATTTGGACTCCTGCTCGAGTGGATGGTCCTAAAATTGCGCCACTGAAAGATAATGTAAAGACTTCCACATTCGCTCCAAAGCAAAGTAATGAGAGTGGGAATCAGGAACCTGAGGGAAGCAGCGACTTGAAGGAAAAAGGCCGAATGGACTCACCTTTCACAGAGGGAAAATCCGGCATTCCTTACAGCTTGTGGAATGAAATCCTACCTCCACTAGAAGGATAACCTCACATCCCATCTTCCTTAGTAGATGAAGATTAAACTTAGGGCTATATTACTTACTGTTTCCCTTAGTATATTCCCGTAGGTTTCCAGTAATATGTTTCCCTATTTTCTCTGTTTCATAAATGCTATATTTCATGTTTCTTTTGCTTTCCTTGCTTTCTTTTCTCTTATTGCTACCTGAATTTTGACTTTTTCGTCACAACCTTTCCCATTTTATTGTTTGTCGCATTAATAGCTCGTGTACGTCAAATTTCTGTCAATTTTTGATCTTCGGCTATTTGTTTTAATATTCCACGTCATTTCATGTCTTTTTTAGTTTTTTCGTATTTTTACTGTCTTTTTCGCTCGAACTTCTATCGATACCGAGTAAATTTCCTCGGACCATAGATCGAGCGCGTTATTTCTTTAATTGACAATTATCTACTATTATTTTCTTTCGTGTCATCTCATTTTGTTTTATTCAATTTACTTTGCTATAGCATTTATTTGTCGTTCGAACTTTTAAAGAGTAAATTCAAACCTTAAATCGAACTTTTTCTCTATTCACTGATTACTATTTATTTTATTTTATTTTACTGCATGTTTTAGTATTTTCTGTTTGGGATTTTATTCATTTCAAGTGAGATTCCTCGTATTGATAGTTCGAACCAATTAAATAAATATTAAACATTTCCCAAAGGTCAACTTATCTTAGCCATTGATCAAGTGTTGACCTCTCTTTTCTCTTCATCCAACGACTCTCTATTTAAGCATGAGGGTTCATGCATGCTCCTCTCCCCTGTTACTGCACTTCACATGCATTTAATGCATATTCGTTGTGCAACTGTACTACACGCCACCTCACACCATATTTCGTTTTGCTTCTGCTTCTTTATTTGCATCATGTAGCACGTTGTCTTTTCCCTCTCTTCGCCCCTATAAATAGTGAGCACGCTCCTTCATTTCTCTTCACTAATACACGAACAACATCAAGCACACACTCTCTAAAATTAGTCTCTCTAGCTGCTCTCTTCAACGAAAGGTTGAAACTCATTTTCAAGCATTTAAAATCTCATTTTTTCAACGTTCTCTGCCAAATCTTTCAAGAATTTATTTGTTCATGTTTTGAGGAAGTTAATGGTTGCTTAGCTTTTAAATAAATTATGTTGTTGTTTTAAATTAATTACATAGTTTCATTTAATCGAATTGCTTGCCAATTCGGGTGAATTTCTAACTTTTTCTTAATTATTTTAATTTCATTTTTTATTTAATTGAGCACTATTTCTTGGAATTAATTTGTTGTGATTATACTATTAAATTTCTGTGGTGACGACGGTCATTTTGATATATAAAAATCAAGTTTTCGTCACCGGATGACCGAACCTCGGTCGCTGGTAGTAGCTCCGGCGACACGAGGTGGGAGATGATGAACAAGAGAGAGTCCTTGCTCTCTCCATTTAAGTTTTGGCTTAGGCCGCGTAGGCGCAAGCAACAGTAGCAGCGCGCTGCGCGAGCACGCAAGGGAGGAAATACTAGGCCTCTAGCCCAGCGCATGAAGAGAGAAGAATGGGCTACCTCGGCCCACCAACCCGTCAGCTGGGCTGGGCTGGGCTTAGCCCAGCTGTGGGCCTGTTGATACCCGAATTTTGACGCCATTTTTAATTAAATTTAGCATTCCGTCATTTTACTTAACTTACTATCATTTTTAATTAATTGACTGTCGTTAGCATTTTTAAAATTCTCATCGCATTTTATCATCGTCATTGTCATCGTCAGCGTTCAAAATCGCATTTTTAATTTTTCGTCACGTATTTTCATTATTATTATCATTAATATTTCGGCCTTAAAATTACATTTTTTAATTATCCGTTAGTCGTTTGCTAGTTATTTCTTCATTTTAGGTCATCGCATGAAATTTAGAATTTTTAGTATTTTATCGCATTTTTTTGCATTTTTATTTTTTATTATTATTTTGGTTCGAGCTTTTATTGGATCCGAGTAAGTTCGCTCGGACAATAGCTCGAACACAGAATTTTTTCCATCAACTAGTACCTACTCTTTTTTTCATTCACGCCGACCAACAGCGTTTCGCGTAATTTTCATCATAACGTCATTTATTTTTCGTCCGAACATTTCATGTTTTCGAACGAGAAAATAAACACGTTAAACAAAAAATTCTCATCATTCGCTGTAGACGGTTAAACTCTCCTTATTTTTTTCTACGCGCTGGCACTTTCGGCTCGAAAATTCAGAACGTTTGTTCGCGAAAATGGCTCGAGGCCATTTAAATAGAATTAAAAGGGGACTTGATCATCACCGTTGATCTGTTTGACCAAGGAAAGTCAACCAGATCAACGGTTGACAATTTAAGGTGCATGGTGCACATGCGCCGTAGGAGCGACGGGGCAGCGGAGCAAGCCATCGAGCTGCTTGCTCCCGTCGCTTCCTGTCCCTTCGAGCCATCACCTCAGCTGCCTAGCTCCGCCACCTTGCAGCCCTAGCCCCGCCAGTGCACGCAGTCCTCCCTCCACGCGGGCCGCCACGCTTCCCGTCCACGCGATCGCATGCCTATAAAAGGCGACTGCCATTCAATGAAAAAACCACGAATTCACACTCAAGCAGCCTTGCTTCTTCTCCCTCTTGATCGATAGCTCATGTAGAGCATCGATTGCCAAAGTTCAAGCTTTTCAGTAAGCAATTTTTCAAGCTTTTTCCTTCATTTCTTCATGCGTTTTCTTTCTTTAATTCGTTTAGTATCATTTTGATCAAATAAATTGCTTGTTTTTATGCCAATAATCCATATGCATGTTGTAGATTAAATACATGCTTTTAATTTGATTAATCGTTAGATAAATCTTGCGAATTAATTAGTTTTCGGTAATTATCATTTTTGTCATTTTTTTAAAATTAAACTCGGTACGGTGACTATTTTTTTCGTACTGTCACTTTAAAATTCTGTACCTATCAGCTGTTTAAATTCCTCATACTTAAATCTTTTGCAATTTACTTTCTGCAATTTAAATTCAGTCATTTAATTTACCGCCTATATGGTCGGTCGCATTTTTAATTCTCGCAAATATCAACTGTTTAATTTTCTGCAATATCAACTGTTTAATTTTCTGCAATATCACCTGTTAATTTTCTACAAATCATCAACTGTTTTATTTTCTGCAAATCGTCAACTACTTAATTTCTTCAAATATCAAATCTTTGATTTTTCGTCAAATCATCACTTAAATTTTTCGTCAAATCAGCATTTAAATTCTCGCACTTATCAACTATCATCATTTAATTTTCACACTTATCAATTGTCATCATTTAATTTTTCGCACTTATCAATTGTCATCATTTAAATTCTCGCACGTATCTAATCATCATTTAAATTTTTGCACTTATCAAATCATCATTTAATTTCTCGCATACGTCAAATCATCATTTAAATTTTCACACGCATTAAATCATCATTTAAATTTCTCGCACTTATCAACTGTCATCATATAAATTTCTCGCATGCAAAACATCATTTAAATTTTCCTGTACTCATCAAATCATCATTTAAATTTTCGTACTTATCAAATCATTATTTAATTTCTCGCATGCATCAAATCATCATTTAAATGTCAACTGTTATTTAAATTCTCGCATTCATAAATTGCTTATTTATTTTTCGAGCTATCACTAACACTCTCACTTTGTAGGTTTAAAATTCAAGCATCGCTCGAAAGTACGCCTTTTGTTCCTTTTTATTTATTCAATTCTTTCTGTAAATATTAATCGTACGCATGATATATAGAATTGCTAGGATTTAAAATCAACCCACATGAAAAACTTGTTTAAAGACTTGCTTAAAAATGCCATGTTCGTTTGATTTTACATTTTCACTTATGTTGACTGCATGTAGTTGGTGGCTTCGATCCCACATCAGCTTATCATTTCAAAACCTCTCATTTAAATCAGTACTCTGTTAAAACTATCCATGATAGAATCACGTAATAATTAATTTAATCATGCATAGTCCGATGATGAAATAGAGGGTGCTCATTCGGTCTTACGAAAATTCAGTCCCATCACGCTACGGTCAGGAATAATCAATCGGTCTTGAAAATGGTAACCCCGTCCGAAAAGATTTTTAAAACGATAACCCCATCCAATGATTAATTATTCCTGAACAGTCGCGATCATGAAAAAGACCAAAGTGACGATTCCTCTAAGGACCTCCTTTCAAAATGCATTTTATCAAACACCTTCTTAAACACCTCTCATCAACCGGTAACTATTTTTCGGATGTGACTCGGGTGCCTAACACCTTCTCGAGTCCATAATACGACCCCGAACATTTGTCTGGGGTTTAGACCCTTTTTTGTGCCTTTAGTTTTTTAGTTTTTGTTTATTTATTTATTATATTTTATGCCATGACGATTAAGGTTCCCTAACCTAGAGACAAAATTAGGGTGGCTGCTTCATTGCATGTTGCGAGGCGTCCCTTTTACGCCGAGCATCGTAAGGTCTCAAGTTCGTCGTACACTCGCGAATTTTTCGTTAAATTTTCGGGGCGCGACAGTTTGGCGACTTCACTAGGGAATTTAAGGTCGGAGCCGGTTTCATTTTTTGAGAGGTGTTTATTTGTCTATTTACCTGCTTTGATAAATTGCTGATTTGTTTATTTATTTGCTTTGATATCAATTGTCATATGCATTTCATAGTGCCCTACACCCCGGGGACAATTACCAAATTAGGAGGGTAGTAGTGATGTCCTAGGACACATGTCCTGGGTAGTGTTCACCAATCCCAACTCGGATGAACCCCTAGAGATAGACAAAAGGTTACACGATTTCACAAGGAATCGGGACACTGGACGACACTTTAGGGACCTTTTCATGGTATCATCTGGGAACCGTTCAAGCCAGTTAGAAAAGTCAGAATCAGAACCCCAGCACGTGCATCATGATTATATCTGCTTTGTCGTGGCTCTATTTATCGTGTTGCCATGATTTCCATTTGTCATGACTTTTCTTTTATACGAACTGTAAATTTCTTACTCGTACAGATTACTTGGCACTTAAAATTTTATTTTTGTCCCACATGACCCATTTTGCTCATTCGATATGTCAGCACCTACACTACTTTCACTTGATATTTTCGGGGGACGAAGTTTCGACGATAAGGCCGCACGAGGAGACTTGTTGGAACTTGGGTTCACCCCTGACATCACCACTAAGGTCAAAGTAGAAGTCGTAGATTTTGACTAGGATTCAAAATTTGAGAAGTGAGTTGACTCAAGAGGAGGAGACACAGTTTGAATGTAGTTACGGAAAGCTACTAACCCTGGTTGATGTGAAAACTGATTGGGGTTACATCCGAGCAGCCCTAAAATTCTGGGATCCCTATTATCGGTGCTTCTCTTTCTACAAAGGGATAGACTTGACCCCCACACTGGAGGAATACCCAGCGCTGATGTGCTTCACATATCCTATATCGGCCATATACCAGAATGTTCGACTCGACTCCTCGAGTGTCAGAAGAAGGCTTGATAAGTTGTTAGGGATCACTACTCGTGTCCGAGAAGGTGACTACTTCTGGTGTTGGTCAGATATTGAGGCACGATTTCAGTTGTCTAACGGGGAAAAGCGCTTAAGGATTCTGGCTTTCGCCATCGTAGGATTCGTCCTTTTCCCTAAAATGAAGAATGCCATCGATTTTGCAACAGCTAATGTCTTTTACGAGATGGAGGCAAACACCATCAATCCTACAACAACCATCTTGGTCGAGACCTTTCGCTCTTTGGACTCTTGCAAAAGAAAAGGGAAAGGGAGACTTACCTATTGCACCTAGTTATTGACAGTATGGATGGTCAGCCACTTCAAACAGACTCCAGATCAGTCCATATTCTTTGCAAGCTACATAAGACTGTGTCTTTTACTCAGAGTTATCAACGTAACGACCACAGATAAATAGGAAATGGTGAATAAGGATGTCTGGATCGACAGATTCATAAACCTCTCGGGAGAAGACTTCAGTTGGCACGCCAAATGGTTGTAGGCCTCTGATCCCATTGTCTACTGCGGACCCCTACCTTGGGTTCCTTTGATCGGAGCATGGGGGTGCGCTCACTATTGCCCCGCCCTCGTCCTCAGACAGTTTTGCATCAAGCAAGTAATCCCCGTGACATTCGGTATGACAAGATCAAACCTGCCACACACCGGAGAAAATCAAAACATTCAACTGTACGCCCAAGACTGGGCATACCTCTTTTGTTTCAAAGGATGCGTCACCCATGTGGCAACGATACCGGAATATCCACAGTGGAGGTTAAGACGAGTCAACGACAATGTCTTACCTCGCCCGGAAAATCAAAAACCGATGGAAGAAGAAGAAGGCTTCGTGCCTTTGCATCAGTGCCTCAAGTACGTTAAAGACAATGCCCTCGTCACGATAAAGGCAGAAGAAGCCTTGATCTTGGCCAAACATTCATCCGTGCCTTACATCGAGACTGCTGAAACCTTGGAGAGCTCTTTTCAAGCCTTCGAAATCGTCAATGCGGATTGGATCGAGGAAAGATCCCCCATTTTTGAAGCCTCAAACTCTGAAATGGCCGAAGCAACCACTAAGTTAATACTAGAGGGAAATCTCCAACTGGGAAAGTGGCTCGGCGCCGAGTTACAACGGTCAAAAGGTTGGGCATCTCCAAAGAGCTTCGGAGACCGCTTTGGTTTAGGGTACCAACCCAGCGAGGCCGATTTTGCCAAAATTGCCCAAGAAAAGAAAGAAAAGCAGTTGGCTAAGCTATTTGGACGTTTTACGCCAATTGGTAAAATGCAGATCCCCCATATCAGAACCACGTTCCCCTTCACAGCTGAAACAATCAATGGCAGTCCGATCGGTGTATCAGACCTCCGTATTTGCACTCTGGGAGAAGAAGAATCATCGTCTAGTTCAGTCATTTTTGTAAAGATGACAGGGGAGTTTATGTGCAACTGGACCATCACCATGCTTCCGGATGTCTCTCCGTAATTACTCCTTTTAGAAAAAATATATGTTTGCACGTTTTCGTACGAAAACGTTTTTGTAGGAACTCACGTTCCCCTTTTGTTAAAAATCAATATATATGCAATTTTCATTTTACGCATCTCTTCTTTTTTGCATTTTTATTTTCAGGATGAATATTAGTTCGGATTGCCTTGATAAAACCTATGTCTTTATTGGTGAAGAAATTATCATCACAACCGAAGACAAGGTCGAAATCCCCTGCGAATTGGCCTGTTTACTGGAAAGTTCAGAAAAGGAAATAACCCCTCATCGGGAGGAATTGGAAGAAGTAAATTTAGGGGCAAGCAATGAGAATCAGAGACTAGTTAGGATCGGAACTACCATGGACACGACACAGAGAGGAAGATTGATCTCCCTTCTCAAAAACTACTCAGACGTATTCGCATGGTCATACAAGGATATGTCGGGTCTCGACCCTGGGATAGTTGAGCATGACATCGCGTTGCCCTTTCGCGGTGTGGGGAATCGACATCATCGACCAAATTCGTCTGAAAGCCTCTAATGGCCATCGCTTCATCCTCGTGGCAATCGGTTACTTCACCAAGTAGGTAGAAGCAGCCTCTTACTCTAACATCACTCAGAAAATAACCATACGATTCATCGAGAAAAACATCATTTGTCGTCATGGAGTCCCGGAAATGATCATCACGGACAACGACACTAATCTAAATGGGAAAATGATCGACGGTCTTTGCCAACTTTGGAAGGTGAAGCATCGAAACTCTTCACCATATCATCCAAAAATGAATGGCGTAGTCGAGGCAGCAAACAAAAACTTGAAGAAGATCATCCAAAAAATGGTGGTCACTCACAAGGATTGGCATGACATGCTTCCGTCCGTTCGCATTTTTGTCCAACAGTAAACGACTTATGAGAAAGCAACTTATCGTGATGGGCCTTGGTCTTGCCCTTGTAAATTAATGCATTCTCATAGGCGTCATCTCGCAGCTCCTCCAATTCTTGTATCTACAAGCGTCGATGTTGACCAGCTTCACCGATATCCATATTAACCTTACGGATGGCCCAGAACACCTTAAGCTCGATCTCCACCGGTAGGTGGCAAGGTTTGCCATAAACAAGACGATAGGGTGTCATACCGATAGGGGTTTTGAATGCGGTGCAGTAGGCCCAAAAAGCATCGTCCAATTTCAAGCTTCAGTCTTTCCTAGACTGATTGACATTCTTCTCCATGATTGATTTAATCTCGTGATTAGATACTTCAGCCTGGCCGTTGGTTTGTGGATGGTATACCGTAGATACTCAGTGGGTGACGTCGTACTTGGTGAGGAGGTTGGCCACGATGTGATTGCAGAAGTGGGTACCACGGTCGCTGATGAGTGCTCGCGGGGTACCAAACCTGTTAAAAATATTAGTCCTGGGGAAATTCACAACAACTTTAGAATCGTCAGTCCTGGTCGCCTTGGCCTCGACCCATTTAGAAACATAATCAACCGCAAGTAAAATATAAATGTTACCTAACGAGTTAGGGAATGGTCCCATGAAATCGATGCCTAGATGTCAAAATTTTCACAAGCAAGAATACTAGTAAGGGGAATCTAATTTCGGACAGCGATATTACTAGTCATTTGACAGCGAGGGCATTCTGCACAGAATATGTAATTATCCTTGAAGATGGAGGGCCAAAAGAAACCAGCCTCTAGAACTTTCAGGGCTATCTTCTTGGTGCCAAAGTGGCCTCTTTCAGTCATGGAATGGCAGAACTTAAGGATGGAGGGTACTTCGTTGAGTGTCACACAACGCCTAATGATTTTGTCAGAGCAATGCTTCTAGAGGTATGGGTTGTCCCAGACATAGTACTTCGCTTACTTCCTGATCTGATGCCGCTCTAAGGCTGTGGAATCTGCAGGGAAAGAACTAGTAGCGCAAAAGTTAGCGATGTCAGAAAACCATATGAATTGAGCAGCATGGGCTAGACACAGGTGTTCATCTGGGAAAGTATCTCGAATGGGCATCGGTGCGTGGTTCTTTTTCAGCGGGAGTCAGCTGAGGTGGTCGGCGACCTGATTTTCAGTACCCTTCTTGTCCTTGATATCGATGTCGAATTCTTAGAGCAAGAGGATCCATCGTATGAGGTGAGGCTTGGCGTCGACCTTGGTTAAGAGGCATCGAAGAGTTGTATGATCAGAGTAAACAGTGACTTTAGTGCCTAGAAGATACTAACGAAATTTATCTAAAGAGAAAACATCTGCTAAAAGCTCTTTTTCAGTGGTGGTATAGTTTTGCCGTGTCTCGTCTAATACCTTCGAGGCATAGTAAATCACATAGGTCTCCCGGTCCTTCTTCTAGCCCAGTACGACTCCTAGTGCGGTGTTACTAGCGTCGCATATAATCTCAAAGGGGAGGTTCCAGTCAATAGCTCAAATGATAGGGGAAGAGGTGAGCTTCTCCTTGATGGTATCGAACGAGGTTGCCTTCAATTTTGAGCTCACGTCAAAATTGAAGGCAACGTCTTTCTGCAAGAGTTGGCACATAGGCTGGGTAATTTTGGAGAAGTCCTTGATGAACCTCCTGTAAAAACTTTCATGACCAAAGAAGGAGTGCACCTCGCGCACACAAGTGGGGTAAGTTAAAGACTCTATAACCTCGATTTTGGCTTTATCAACCTCAATACCCTTACGAGAGATGATATGCCCTAAGATGAGGCCTCGGTCGACCATAAAGTGACACTTCTCAAAGTTTAAGACAAGATTAGTTTCTACACATTGTTGTAAAACTTTCTACAAATTGGTTAGACATTTAGGAAAAGAATTATCATAAATAGTAAAGTCGTCCATAAATACCTCAATGTCATTCTCCATAAACTCTGAGAAGATACTAACCATGCAACGCTGAAAGGTGGCGGGTGCGTTGCAAAGACCAAAATGCATCCTTCTGTAGGCAAAAGTACCGAAGGGGCAGGTGAAAGTAGTCTTCTCCTAATCCTCGAGCGTTATTAGAATTTGGTGGAAGCCAGAGTATCTATCCAAACAACAATAATGTGTCTTGCCCACGAGGCGTTCCAGCATCTGATCAATGAAAATGAGAGGGAAGTGATCCTTCCTAGTTTCAGCGTTCAACCTGCGGTAGTCAATACAAATACACTAGTCGTTCTGGATTCTTGTGAAGATCAATTCACCATTCTGGTCGGTGGTGATGGTGATACCGGTCTTCTTGGGGATGACTTGAACGGGGCTCACCCACGTGCTATTGGAGATGGGGTAGATGACACCAGTGTCTAATAGCTTGAGTATTTCCTTCTTCACCACTTTCATCATAGGTGGATTCAGACGACGTTGAGGTTGGTAGACCAATTTGCTGGTGTTGATACCCGAATTTTGACGTCATTTTTACTTAATTTTAGCATTCCTGTTATTTAGTTAATTTACAGTCATTTTCAGTTGATTTACTGTCACTAGCATTTTTAAGTGTTTCGTTGCATTTTAACATCATCGTTAGCATCGTCAGCTTTCGAAATCGTATTTTTAATTTTTCGGCACGTATTTTCATTATTATTATCGTTATTACTTTTATCCTTAAAAATCATATTTTTAATTATCCGGCAGTCGTTTGCTAGTTTTTTCTTCGTTTTAGGTCGTCACATGAATTTTAGGATTTTTAATATTTTAGCGCATTTTTTAGTATTTTTATTATTTCATTAATATTTTCGTTCGAGCTTTTATTGGACCCGAGTAAGTTCGCTCGGACAATAGCTTGACTTTAAAATGTTTTCCATCAACTAGTTGCTAGCTTTTTTCTGCTCGCAACGGTCTACAGCGTTTCGTGTAATTTTCGACGTAAGATTTTTATTTTTCCGTTCGCGCGTTTCACGCTTTTGAACGAGAAAATAAACGCGCTAAGCGGAAAATTTTCATTATTCGCTGTATACGGTTAGACTCGTCGTATTTTTCTCTACGCGCAGGTACTATCGGTTCGAAAAGTCTGAACGATTGCTCGCGGGACTCGGCTTGAGGCCATTTAAATAAGACTAAAAGGGCCTTTGATCTCAACCGTTGATCTGGTCAACCATGAAAAGTCAACCAGATCAACGGTTGACCATTTAAGTGCATGGTGCACATGCACCGTACGCACGAACCAGCAGCGGAGCAGGCCACCAAGCAGCCTGCTCCCGTCGCCTCCAAGCCGTTTCCCGTCCCATCCACCATCATCACGGCGACCTAGACCTGCCACCTCGACGTCGTAGACCCGCCACCATGACAAGAACAGCCACCACGCGCAGCCCCGCATCTCCCTCCTCACGCGATCTTCGGCTATAAATAGCAAGCATTCCCTTCGAATAAACGGCACCAATTCAGCAAGAAAAGCTTGCTCTCTCTCCCTCTTGATCAGCTTGCTCATTTAGAGCGACAATCGCCCAGTTCAAAGTTTGAAACGTGAGCTTTCTCTCTCTAGCTCATTTTCAGTTTTTGAGCAAGTTTTTTCTTTAATTTCGTTTAGCTTGTTCTTGAGCAAATAAATTACCTTCTTTTATGCCATTAATTCACATACATGATGTAGATTAAATACACGTTTTCAATTTTAAAAATCGTTGGCTAGATTGTGCGAATTAATTAGTTTTCGATAATTAACAATTTTGTCATTTTTTCGAAATTAAACTCAGTGTGTTTTGAAATAAAATTCGAGCTTCGTACAGTCGAGACGCCATCGAGGAGATGAGCGTCTCGGTATGAAGAACGCAAGAAACGGACAAGGCTAGCCAGACCTTGGCCGCCGGCAGTAGCGCCGGCGACCAAGGAAGAAGATGAACAGTGCTATGTCTCGGTACTGTTCACGTGTGCATGGGTGATCCATCACCGTTTAAATGATTTCCTTAGGCCAGCCACTATTCCTGGCCCATTTCAATTTTTCCTTTCCTTTTTAAATCAGGCCCAGCCCATTTTCAATTCTTTCCGAGACTTCGGATCACGCTTTTCCGTAAAAATAATTCGTATGCTTCGTATGATTATTTTTTGTGCTATCAACTGTTTAATTTTCTGTACTTATCAACTGTTTAAATTATTCGCACTTTAAATTTCCGCAATTTACTTTCGGCAATTTAAATTCAATTATTCATTTTACCGCCTACATGGTCGGTCGCATTTTAATTCTCGTAAATATCAACTGCTTTAATTTTTCGCAAACTGCTGGAAATTCTTCCGCAATATCAACTGTTTTATTTTCTGCAAATATCAATTGTTTATTTTCTGCAAATATCAATTGTTTTATTTTCTGCAAATATCAATTGTTTATTTTCTGCAAATATCAATTGTTTATTTTCTGCAAATATCAATTGTTTTATTTTCTGCAAATATCAATTGTTTATTTTCTGCAAATATCAATTCTTTATTTTCTGCAAATATCAATTGTTTTATCTTCTGCAAATATCAAACTGTTTATTTCCTGCAAACATCAACTGTTTTAATTTCCGCACTTATCATACTGCTGGAAATCCTTCCGCAAATATCAACTGTTTACTTTCTGCAAATTATCAAACTGTTTTAAATCCCTGTGAATCGTCAACTACAATCAATTTTTCTGCACTTCTCAAAACAGCATTTAATTTTCGTATGCGTCAAATCAATCATTTTTCGCATGCAATCAACTCTGCATTTAAATTTCGTATGCGTTAAATCCATCATTTTCTCATGCAATCAACTCAGCATTTAAATTTCTTATGCGTTAAATCCATCATTTGTCGCATGCAATCAACTTAGCATTTAATTTTCGTATGCGTCAAATCAATCATTTTTCGCATGCAATCAACTCTACATTTAAATTTCGTATGCGATCATTTTTCGCATGCAATCAACTCCGCATTTAAATTTCGTATGTGTTAAATCCATCATTTGTCGCATGCAATCAACTTAGCATTTAATTTTCGTATGCCTTAAATCCATCATTTTTCGCATGCAATCAACTCAGCATTTAAATTCCGTATGCGTCAAATCCATCATTTTTCGCATGTAATCAACTCAGCATTTAATTTTCGTATGCGTCAAATCCATCATTTTTCGCATGCAATCAACTGAGCATTTAATTTGCGTATGCGTCAAATCAATCATTTTTCGCATGCAATCAACTCAACATTTAAATTTCGTATGCGTTAAATCCATCATTTTTCGCATGCAATCAACTCAGCATTTAAATTTCGTATGTGTTAAATCCATCATTTTTTGCGTGCAATCAACTCAGCATTTAAATTTCGTATGCGTTAAATCCATCATTTTTTGCCTGCAATCAACTCAGCATTTAAATTTCATATGCGTTAAACCATCATTTGTCGCATGCAATCAACTTAGCATTTAAATTTCGTATGCGTTAAATCCATCATTTTTCGCATGCAATCAACTCAGCATTTAATTTTCGTATGCGTTAAATCCATCATTTTTTGCATGCAATCAACTCAGCATTTAATTTTCGTTTGCGTTAAATCCATCATTTTTTGCGTGCAATCAACTCAGCATTTAAATTCCGTATGCGTTAAATCCATCATTTCTCGCATGCAATCAACTGTCATCATTTATTTTCCTGCACTTATCAAACTCAGCATTTAATTCTCGTATTCGTCAATCCATCATTTCTCTCATACAATCAACTGTCATTTAAATTTTCCCACTCATAGAATTGCTTATCGATTTCTCGACCTATCGCTAACACTCTCACTTTATAGGTTTTAATTTCAAGCTTCGCTCGAAAGTACGCCTTTCGATTTCTTTTTATTTATTCAACGCTTTTTGTAAATATCAATCGTACGCATGATATATAGAACTGCTAGAACTAAAATCAACCCACATGAACAACGTGTTTAAAGAGTTGCTTAAAATGCCATGCTCATGTGATTTTAAATTCTCGCATATATTGACTGCATGTACATGAGGACTTTCGATCCCACATCATTTTTTCACTTCAAAATCTATCATTTAAATTTGTACTCTATTAGCAATCCATGATAGGATCACATAGTAATCAATCTAATCATTCATGGTCCGATGATGACATAGAGGGCGCTCATCCAGTCTTTCAGAAAATCCAGTCCCATCACGTTACGGTCAGGAATAATCAATCGATCTTGATAAACGGTAACCCTGTCCAAAAGATTTCTTAATTATTCTTGAACGGTCACGATCACAAAAAAGACTAAAGTGACGATTCCTCTAAGGGCCCCCCCATTTTCAAAACGCATTTTATCAAACACCTTTTAAAACACCTCTCTCATCAACCGGTAACCATTTTCGGATGTGACTCGGGTGCCTAACACCTTCCCGAGACCATAATACGACCCCGAACCTTTGTCTGGGGTCCAGACCCCCTTTTTTGTGCCTTTAGTTTTTTTACTTATTATATTTCCTATGTCGTGACGATTAAGGTTCCCTAAACCTAGCAACCAAATTAGGGTGGCGACTTTATTGCATGCTGCGAGGCGTCTGTTTACGCTGAGCATTGTAAGGTCCTAAATTTCGTTGCACACTCGCGAATTTTTTAATTTTTGGGGGCGCGATAGTTTGGCGACTTCACTGGGGAATTTAGGGTCGGAGTCGGTTTTAGCTTTTTAGAGAGGTGTTATTTGTTTGTTTATTTATTTGCTTTGATCAATTGCTGGTCTGTTCATTTATTTGCTTTATCAATTGTCATATGCATTTCATAGCGCCCTACACCCAGGAGACAATTACCAAAATATGAGGGTAGTAGTGACGCCCTAGGACACGTGTCCTAGGTAGTGTTCACCAACCCCAACTCGGATGAACCCCTAAAGCTAGTCGAAAGGTTACTCGATTTCACAAGGAATCGGGACACTGGACGACACTTTAGGGACCTTTTCATGGTATCATCCGGGAACCGTTCAAGCCAGTTAGAGGTGTCGGAATAAGAGCCCCAGCACGTGCATCATGATTATAACTGCTTGTCGTGGCTCTATTTGTCTTGTTGGCATATTGACGTGATTTTTCTGTTATACGAACTGCGGATTTCTCACACGCACAGTTTACTTAGAACTTAAAATTCTATTGTCCCATAGGACCCATTTTGCTCATTCGCTATGACAGCACCTACGTTACTTTCATTTGATATTTTCGGGGGACGAAGCTTCGACGATCAAGTTGCCCGAGGAGATCTGTTGGAACAGGGATTCGCCCCTGACATCACCACTAAAATCAAAGTAGAGGTCGTAGACTTTAATTTAACTAGGATTCGGATGTTGAGAAACGAGTTGACTGAAGACGAGGAGACTCAGTTTGAGGGTAGCTATGGAAAGCCACTGACCCTAGTTGACGTCAAGACTGATTGGGGTTGCATCCGGGCGGGCCTGAGGTTCTGGGATCCCTATTATCGTTGCTTCTCTTTCAACAAAGGAGTAGACTTGACTCCCACGCTCGAGGAGTACTCAGCTCTGATGTGTTTCACATCTCCTATATCAACCATCTACCAGAATGTCCGACTTGACTCTGCAAGTGTAAAAATAAGACTCGACAAGCTATTAGGAATCACTACTCGTGTCAAGGAAGGTGACTACTTCTGGTGCTGGTCGGATATCGAGGCCCGATTTCAGCTGTCCAATGGAGCAAGGCGCTTAAGGATTCTGGCCTTCGCCATTGTAGGATTCGTCCTTTTTTCGAGGATGAGAAGCGTCATCGACTTTTCAGCAGCCAACATCTTTTATGAAATGGAGGTAAATGCCATCAATCCTACAACAACCATCTTGGCTGAGACCTTTCGCTCCTTGGACTCTTGTCGAAGAAAAGGGAAAGGGAGGCTTACCTGCTGCACCCAGTTACTGACAGTATGGTTGGTCAGCCACTTCAAACAAATTCCTGATCAGTCCATCTTCTTCGAAAGCTACATAAGGTCGTGCCCTCTGCTCAAAGTTATCAACGCAATGGCCATAGATAGATGGGAGATGGAAAACAAGGACGTCTGGATCGACCGATTCATCAACCTCTCAGAAGAGGACTTCAGTTGGCATGCCAAGTGGCTGCGGACCTCGGATCCCATCGTCTGCTGCGGACCCCTACCTTGGGTTCCTCTGATCGGAGCATGGGGATGTACTCACTACTGCCCTGCCCTCGTACTCAGGCAGTTTTGCATCACCCAAATCATTCCAGTGACTTTCGGCATGACGAAATTAGATCTGCCACACACCGGAGAAAATCAGAACATCCAGGTGTATGCCCAAGACTGGGCCCACCCCTTTTGTCTCAAAAGGACGCGTTGCTCCTGCAGCGACGATACCACAATATCCACAGTGGAGGTTGAAACGAGTCAACGGCAATGTCCTACCTCGCCTAGAAAATCAGAAACCGATGGAAGAGGAAGGGGAATCGCAAGTAAGTGGAGGAATGGATGCTATGGCTTACGCCCAAGTAGTAGAGCAAATGCGAGCAGCGCAGGAAGAGCGAGATCTTATGATAGAGGAAAGAGATACCGCCGAAGCACGTCAATGCTACGCAGAAGTCCAGATGAATGAGCTGGACAGGCATAACAAGGATTTTATCCGCGTACAAGCAGTAAAACAGAAGGTGGCCCTCAGGGCCTTTAAAGAACACTTGAGCAGCGAAACCCGCAAGAGAGAAGCATCAAGTGCCATAATCAAAGACAGGGATTCGACGATAAGGGTCTTGACTACTCGTGCAGATTTGGGGGATAGGAAAAGCCAAGCATTGCAAAGTCAAATTACCGCGTTAGAGGCTGAGATAGAGATGCAGAAAGGGGAGTTGGCTTCAATGGAGTACCTTTGGCAGGAGAACTCTGACGTCCAGGATTGACGCCTTCATGGAAAGGCTCGGATACGCCATTTTTGATGAATTTAGGCAATTGGCAAGTTTACCATACTTTTGTAAACAGTTTTAATAAAGTCGTACTCTTTCGGATATTTATTAAAATTGCCTCATCTTTTCCATATCGATTATCTATCCAAAGCAACTCAAAAGACTATCGTAAAAAGAAAGAGAAAATCCCTCCGGGATAAACACAGTCGTTTCACCCAAAGAACCAAAAAATCATACCAAACATTCGAAAACAGCCAAATATTGCCCACTCGTGGCCTTGTCCTCTTAGCTTATCACAAACTCCAAGTTCATAGCATAGATTGTCATCCCTCCCCTCGGTTGGGTTCACTAGGCGTCAGGCCCTGCGTCATTTGCAAGCACAGTATGAAAGAGATCTTCCTAGCATGGCGACATTGGTTGCCCCTGTTGATTTGGGTTTCGCAGATAGCATCTCAGATTCCATCACCTCGTTGGAATGAATAGAGGCTTCCTTCGCATATCATCCACAACCAGGAGATCACGCCTCTCCGACCGCCCTGAAAATATCAAGTGAAAGTGTGGCCGGGAAGCGAATGAGCAAACGTGGAGGCCTCAGGATTGCACATCACTTGTGTATCCTCACTTGTACTTACTCTTTCTGTGTTTTTCCCTTTTTCAGGTTCATAATAGCTCCTCGGAGGCACGCTACTCCGCACAAGCTCCCTATAACTAGACTTCAAAAATGAAATTGACTGAACAGACTAAAGCCAATGAAGCACTAACGACCAGAATAGCAGAACTGGAAGAACAAGTTCTAACTTTGCAAACTGAAAAGGAGTGGGGTCCTTCATCAACCCAACCATCTTCTGTTCAGTGGAAGTGGCAGGATCCCTACATTAGTCCCAACCCTACAGCTGCAGTAGATACAACCAGACAGTGTCCCCACCCATCTCAGGGCTTTTCTACCCAAGTTGCGATTTTTGGACCACCAGAAACTAAGCTTCCAGGAAGCGATATGACATAGCCACAATCCTCTCTTGAATATTCACCGACCATAGGTTTTGGCACCATTAGTGCGAAAGGAGTCGATATTGATCGATTACGCCCACTAGAGGAAAAGCTAAGGGCTATTGAAAAATATGACCCTAGGGATCCCGCCGATAAAAGCATAATGCTAGGAGTTACGATGCCTCGGAAGTACAAGATTCCACAATCTGAGAGGTGCCCGGGGATTGAACGCCCCAAAACTCACCTCAAAATCCACCACAACGAAATATCTGAATGATACAAGCTCGATGAAGAAATCACATCTAACCGTTCTGATTTGCAAAATCTAGAGAAGAGGGTCGAGGAATTAGTAAAAGCTTATGCTCAGAGATGGACAGAACTAGCCGCAAGGATTTCTTCTCCTTTGGATGACAGGGAACTCCTGTCAATTTTCGTGAATACCTTCAAAGGTCTCTACTACGCTTATCTTACCCTCGATCCGTCGAGTAGCTTCCTCGATGTGGTCCGGATTGCTGAGAGAGTAGAGCAAGAGATTAATTTCGGAAGGATCATCATTCTTACGCCAGAGGCGATGCCTATCATAAGGAGAGACGTTGGCTTTGTCTCTCCCCAACCTACTCACAGGCGACCTTACCCGCCACCTCCCCCTTATTTGTCACCACCACCATATCCTTCCCCGTCACTATATCAACCCACAGTTTTTCCTTTTCCACCAACACCCGTTGCTAACAGGGCTCCCTAAAACCCTACGTCATCTCTACATTACCCATCACCTCCAAAACAAATACCACAACTTACACAACCTAGACCATATAAACTGCCAAATAAACCAAGAAACCAAAGTAACCATTGGGATCGGGGACCATTGCCTCCACTTCCCGTTCCTTTGGGGGAGATTTACGAGCACCTTTTGGCCGCTAAACAAATTGCACCCACCCCAATCCAACCTTTGCAGCCTCCTTACCCGAAGTGGTACGATCATAATGCTAGATGCGAGTACCATGCTGGAGCTCAGGGTCACACGATAGAAAATTGCTCCGCCCTAAGAGGAAAGATTCACCACTTGATCAAATGTGGGTGGATCTCTTTCGAGGATTTAGCCGAAAGACCCACACAACCTAGGCCCGCCAATCCACCAAAGGCACCAAATCGAGGACCAGTACCGCCACTCCCACTCCCCGTGGAGAAATCTACAAACATCTCTTGGCGGCCGGGAAGATTGTGCCAATCCTGGCCCGACCTCAGCAACCTCCATACCCAATTTGGTATGATCCTAATGCTAGATGCGAGTATCATGCTGGAGCCCAGGCCCACATGCTAGAAAAATGCTTTACCTTTAAGAGAAAAGTTAATCACTTGATCAAGAGTGGATGGGTCTCCTTCGAGGGCTTGGCGAAAGAACCTAACACGGCCATCGACCCTCTCCCAAACCGTGCCTCAGGGAGTGAAGGTATGAATGCTATTTCGATGGAAACGGTTGAGAAGAAGACTTGTGAGTTAGAGACAGTTGACACCGTCAATAACGGTCCTCTCACCTCTTGTTCCCGCAAATATATGTCTCAAGCTGGGCCAGTAACAAGTGAATTTGCTGATACTGGGGGCATGACATGGAAGGTAGAATGTATCCCCACATCAGAGCCACATTCTCCCTCGCAGTCGAAATCGTCAATATGAATCCTACCGTGGTCAGTATAGCTTCATATTCCTGTATTGATGCTCCGGGAGAAGAAGAGTCGTCGCCTGGTTCAGTCATTTTCGTAAGGAAGTCAGGGGAGTCTGTATGCAGCTGGACCATCACCATGCTTCCGGATGTCTCTCCAAAATTACTCCTTTTGAAAAATATATATGTTTGCACGTTTTCTCACGAAAACATTTTTGTAGGAACTCACGTTCCCCTTTTGTTAAAAAACTAAATATATATGCAATTTTCATTTTACGCATCTCTTCTTTTCGCATTTTTAATTTCAGGATGAATGTTAGTTCAGATTGTCATGATAAAACCTATGTCTTTACTGGCGAAGAAATCGTCACCACAACCGAAGACAAGGCCGAAGTCTCCGATGAACTAGCCCGTTTACTAGCAAATTCAGAAAAAGGAAATAACCCCTCATCGGGAGGAATTGGATGAAGTAAATTTAGGGGCAAGCAATGAGAATCAGAAGCCGGTTAAGATCGGAACCACCCTGGACACGACTCAGAGAGAAAGGTTGATCTCTCTCCTCAAAAACTACTCGGACGTATTCGCATGATCATACGCCGATATGCCAGGTCTTGATCCTGGGATAGTCAAGCATCGTATCCCATTGAAGCCTGCGTTTAAACCTGTCAAACAAAAAAAACTTGAAGAAAATCATCCAAAATGGTGGTCGTTCACAAAGATCGGCATGACATGCTTCCCTTCGCACTGCATGCTTACCGGATAGCAACTCGCGCGTCTACAGGGGCAACTCCCTACTCATTAGTTTACGGCATGGAAGCCGTAATTCCCCTTAAGGTAGAAATCCCTTCTCTCAGAATCTGGGCAGAGTCAGAAGTAGAAGAGTCAGATTGGGCAAAAGTGACGTACGAGCAGCTGAACCTCCTTCCCGAAAAGTGCTTGGCCGCTATCTGCCATGCACAATTATATCAGCAAAGAATGGCCAACGCTTATAACAAGAAAGTGTGACCTCTCAAGTTCGAGGCTGGGGATTTAGTGTTGAAGAAAATTCTCCCTCATGAGGAGGCTAGTCAAGGAAAGTGGGCCCCAAGGTACAAGGGCCCGTATCTGGTCAAAAGTGCATTCTCAGGGGGTGCCCTGATGCTAACCAACGTGGATGGAGACGATCTCCTGAGACCGGTAAATATCGATGCAGTCAAAAGATACTTCGCCTGAAGCATCGCGAACCGAGCGTTCAGCCAGACCAAGGACATAGGGTTTTATCATGACAATCTAGCACAAACATTTGTCCTGAAATTAATAAAACAAGTTTTTTTTCAGGAGATGCTTATTATTTTAAAATTTATTGTCCCCTTCTTTTTCTTAAAATCGTGAGATGACAAAAGGAAGCATGGCATAGATGGCTCCCCAGGAATGCTCGAGACGTAAGACACGTCACTTAGACTAACGCCACTAATCAATTTTAAGTTTTGCAGGGACATAAGGTCTCACGCCTCATCTCGTCATCGCGATAGAACCAGGGAGTTCCGCTCGTAGCAGCTCTTGAATTGCCGTAGCAGGCCACCTACAAGAGCGAATCAGGAAAGATTTTAAGACAAACCATCACCATCTAAAGTGAAATTTCTTTTCCTCGCAATGCTACCAGCGCAACCGGCATCGCAAACAACCGGTCTCAAAGGACTAAATGCTGGACCAAAGTCACAAAGCCCATCCTACGCCAGCCGAGCTGTCAGAACATTAGCAACGTCGGCTCCCATCTCCGTTCACCTATTCGGAGGAGCTCATCACCAAAACTCCATGGTCGCCCTGCACACCTTTGCAGGCAGAACCCCTGGAAAAAGCACGACAAAAAGTTGTCCTCCTATGACCACCATCAACATACTTAATGCGGTCTTGTTCAGGAAGTTTCCCAACACCCGCACCATGATCAACACGGTGAAGATCAACCCGTTAGTTGAGGGACAGCCAGGCTGTAAGCATCACCCAAGCCGAAGCAGGAGCTGCGGCAAAGCATCTAAAGTCAAAGCCATCATCAACCAACATCCGATGCCAGTCACGCTACAGTGACCCATAGATGGCCCGTCTAAAAGGGAGAGCTTAAAACTTATCAATCACATTACTTTTGCTAAAGAAGTTACCTTGCATTTACTCCTCATTAGTTCTCGCCATATCTTTTTCAGGGACCGGGTCACCCCCATTCGTTGCCTGCAGAAGAACGGTAAGCATACGCCCTTGCAGCCCCGCTGCACATCACGGGGATAGAGGGTTTTCCCCTTTATCCCCGAGCAATCACGAAGCCAATCAGCGAAGATCCAGTAGGACCGGTAAGCAAATAAACCGAATGCGGATCTAGTCCTCGCTACGGTTCGGATCGGTAGTCCCCGCAAAGCAGCTGAAAAAGAAACCAATCAAAGCAAAGCGTCCCAGAACTGGGACCACGTCGTAGCCACCCTCGAAAGGCCAGGCTAAAAGAAGGGAGAATCCCTGAACTTATCTCATTTTCGTTTTTGGATTAATTTCCCTTTCTGCTCTGTTGTCCCCTCTGCATCTCACAGGGACTTGAAGCATCTCACTGTCATCCGCATGGAGCTTGTGGAAGACGCCCTTGCAGCCCCGCTGCACATCTCAGGGGAGTCCATCTTTCTTTCCCCTTTATTTAAATTTGTTTTCATTCCTGCTCGCTTTGTTAGCTTTAAGTCGAGTACGGTCGTCTGGCCCACTGGGGGCAACCTTAGGTTCTCGTTAGACCCTTGCAAATAAGTCGTCCCCCACATCCTAGAAATCAAACTATCAATCAATCAAACCATCAATCAATCAAACTATCAATCAATCAAACAATCAATCAAAAATCAAAAATCAATCAAAATCCCTTTTAGCCCGACTAAAACAAAAGCATACTACTCTCATAAGCATTTTCATGCATTGCATAGGTCGAGAATGTCCAATCCCTCTGTCAAAAAACATCCATCTAAATTGCATGTCATGCATGATATTGCATGTTTGCTCTTATATCTGCGGTTTGCTCCGACGTAAGCAGTCATAGACAAATCCCGGTAAGCATTTTTGAGCCATCACGCCTTATCCTTAATGAGTGTAAGAGCCTGACTAGGTACTAGTTGAGTTCGCATAATATCCAGGGTACATGCGCAATTAGACATGGGATAGCTATAAAATGACGTGGGACTTTTACGATCTTCTCCATTTTTTTCGTTTCTTCCCTATTTCCACCATATGTCATCACTCCTACCAAAACCTTCACTATCACTCATACCCCGGGAGCCAAGGAGCAGTCTCAGCTAAGATTTCCAGCCGGAGATAAAAGCACGCCGAGTTCAAGCACACGACGAAGGAGATGGAAGGGATCACCGGAGGATCGCTGGGGACTATCACCGAAGAAAGGCTAAAAACCCAAATGTGAAGGTCGAAGCCTTAAGCTAGAATGAGAAGAGATCAAGACAAAGGTTGTGCTTGCTCTGCTCTGTTGTATTTCAAATCAAATAAAAAAGGGGGGGAATAAAAAAAAAAAAAGAAAAAAAAAGAAAGAGAGAAAAAAGAAGAGAGAAAAAAAAGAAGAAGAAAAAAGAGAGAGGGGAAAAGGGAAAAGAAAAGAAAAGAGAAATGCTCAGAGACATTCGAAGAATATAAATGATCGAAGAGCTGAAGCAAGCACAGCCCGGGGACAACTCAATTCGAGAAATCTCGAAGAAAACTTTCCCCAGTGAACTCGAGCAAAATAGGCCCAAGGCCAACTCGAGAAATCTCAAAGCAAGCATCCCTAGTAAGGACACGAGAAGGAAAGGGCCCAAGGCCAACTCAAGTAGTGAGTCGCAAAAAGAACAACGACGACACTCCCCAGTGAAGACTCGAGTAAAGGGCCCCTGGCCGAATGGAAAGCACCCCCAGCAAGGATCCCAGAGCTCACGCACTCTGTCCAGAAAGCATCCCCAGTAAAAAGCGAAGGAACTCGTACACCTCGCCCTCATCCGGGCCAATCAACAAAGCATCATTCATCAAAAACCTTCCAGCAAAGCAATCTTTCCCAAAACAAACTCCTTTCCGGACTTTTCATGTCCTTTCATTCTTTTCCGTAAAAGTCCCATCGATTATTAGAACGCCCATGCATGTGCATCTTCATTTGAAGTCTATTCACTCGGATTGACATTGCGAATTGAAAATTATGTATCATGTTAGTTGCATCTTTATGAGCGTAAAACACTTAGCCTTGTTTCAGAGCGTGAGTGCAAACACTAATATCAGGTGAGGACTGTTTACGGCTGCAAATCGTGGGAAAGTCTTGTCCTTGGGGTCGTTACCTCCTTAGCAGGATGCAGGCGCATTCTAGGTTCATATCAAGGCCGCTGGCAGCATTAGCATTTTTCTCCTCCTAGAGTGACATCATGCATTTTTCTCCTCCCAGAGTGACAGCATTAGCATTTTTCTCCTCCCAGAGTGACCTTAGTTTAGTTTCCGCATTTCGCGTCTTCTCCTACGGGAATTGACGTTATTTGTATTTCTGTACCATATTTCCTCCTCCCAGAGTGACAGCATCAGCATTTTTCTCCTCCCAGAGTGACCTTAGTTTAGTTTCCGCATTTCGCATTTCGCATCTTCTCTTACGGGAATTGACGTTGTTTGTATTTCTGTACCGTATTTCCTCCTCCTAGAGTGACAGCATCAGTATTTTTCTCCTCCCAGAGTGACCTTAGTTTAGTTTCCACATTTCGCGTCTTCTCCTACAGGAATTGACGTTGTTTGCATTTCTGTACCGTATTTCCTCCTCCCAGAGTGACAGCATCAGCATTTTTCTCCTCCCAGAGTGACCTTAGTTTAGTTTCCGCATTTCGCGTCTTCTCCTACGGGAAGTGACGTTGTTTGCATTTCTGTACCGTATTTCCTCCTCCTAGAGTGACAGCATCAGTATTTTTCTCCTCCTAGAGTGACCTTAGTTTAGTTTCCACATTTCGCGTCTTCTCCTACGGGAATTGACGTTGTTTGCATTTCTGTACCGTATTTCCTCCTTCCAGAGTGACAGCATCAGCATTTTTCTCCTCCCAGAGTGACCTTAGTTTAGTTTCCGCATTTCGCGTCTTCTCCTACGGGAATTGACGTTGTTTGCATTTCTGTACCGTATTTCGTCCTCCTAGAGTGACAGCATCAGCATTTTTCTCCTCCCAGAGTGACCTTAGTTTAGTTTCCGCATTTCGCGTCTTCTCCTACAGGAATTGACGTTGTTTGCATTTCTGTACTATATTTCCTCCTCCCAGAGTGACACCATCATGCATTTTCTCCTCCCAGAGTGACATCATTTACATAATTCTACATTTCTGCATAATTATTTCCTCCTCCTAGAGTGACATCATTAGGACAAATCATTCATACTTCTGCGAATCGCGCATTATCCTTCAGAAGCAACGTCAGTCACATGTCAAGCGATTATCCCCCCAGTGGAGCCGTCATTTACGTTTTCATAAAATTACCTTCGATTTCTGGTAGAGTAGTTGTCATTTACATTTTCTGCAAATTATGTTTCTCTCGATATCCGAATAGATCTAAGTTTATATCTTTGCAGGACATCCGATCGAATCTATCTCCTCCCAGAGTGACTACATCAAAGCATACCTCCTCCCAGAGTGACATCAGCGATTACCTCCTCCCAGAGTGACATCGACGAATCTATCTCCTCCTAGAGTGACGACATCAACAAAACTATCTCCTCCCAGAGTGACAGCAACCAACTATCTCCTCCCAGAGTGACATCGAAAGCATACCTCCTCCTAGAGTGACATCAACGATTACCTCCTCCCAGAGTGACTGCAACCAACTATCTCCTCCCAGAGTGACATCGAAAGCATACCTCCTCCCAGAGTGAGGTCCATGATATACCTCCTCCTAGAGTGACATCAACTTACCTTCTCCCAGAGTGACATCGACCAAATACCTCATCCCAGAGTGACATCAACCAATTATCTCCTCCCAGAGTGACATCCACGAACAATATCATCAATTTTATAGACACCTTTTTAATCCCCAGTAACAACATCAATTTCCTCATCACCAAATAACACCATCAAAAGCATACCTCCTCCTAGAGTGACATCAACTTACCTCCTCCCAGAGTGACGTTCAACAAACTACCTCCCCCCGAGAGTGACATCCCAAAAATATACCTCCTCCCAGAGTGACGTCCACAGCAATATCTCCTCCTAGAGTGACATTCAACAAATTTATCTCCTCCCAGAGTGACATTCACGACATATCTCCTCCCAGAGCGACATCATCACTGTAAGCTTGAGGTAAGACCTGTTGTGTCGCTAAAATTCAGATATATAGGGGCAACCGTCTTTACTGCTTAACAAATAATTCGATAAGACAGTAAAGAAGGGGCAACTGTTGATACCCGAATTTTGACGTCATTTTTACTTAATTTTAGCATTCCTGTTATTTAGTTAATTTACAGTCATTTTCAGTTGATTTACTGTCACTAGCATTTTTAAGTGTTTCGTTGCATTTTAACATCATCGTTAGCATCGTCAGCTTTCAAAATCGTATTTTTAATTTTTCGGCACGTATTTTCATTATTATTATCGTTATTATTTTTAGCCTTAAAAATCATATTTTTAATTATCCGGCAGACGTTTGCTAGTTTTTTCTTCGTTTTAGGTCGTCACATGAATTTTAGGATTTTTAATATTTTAGCGCATTTTTTAGTATTTTTATTATTTTATTATTATTTTTGTTCGAGCTTTTATTGGACCCGAGTAAGTTCGCTCGGACAATAGCTTGACTTTAAAATGTTTTCCATCAACTAGTTGCTAGCTTTTTCCTGCTCGTAACGGTGTACAGCGTTTCATGTAATTTTCGACGTAACATTTTTATTTTTCCATTCGCGCGTTTCATGCTTTTGAACGAGAAAATAAACGCGCTAAGCGGAAAATTTTCATTATTCGTTGTATACGGTTAGACTCGTCGTATTTTTCTCTACGTGCAGGTACTATCGGTTCGAAAAGTCTGAACGATTGCTCGCGGGACTCGGCTCGAGGCCATTTAAATAAGACTAAAAGGGCCTTTGATCTCAACCGTTGATCTGGTCAACCATGAAAAGTCAACCAGATCAACAGTTGACCATTTAAGTGCATGGTGCACATGCACCGTACGCACGAACCAGCAGCGGAGCAGGCCACCAAGCAGCCTGCTCCCGTCGCCTCCAAGCCGTTTCCCGTCCCATCCACCATCATCACGGCGACCTAGACCTGCCACCTCGACGCCGTAGACCCGCCACCATGACAAGAACAGCCACCACGCGCAGCCCCACGTCTCCCTCCTCATGCGATCTTCGGCTATAAATAACAAGCATTCCCTTCGAATAAACGGCACCAATTCAGCAAGAAAAACTTGCTCTCTCCCTCTTAATCGGCTTGCTCATTTAGAGTGACAATCGCCTAGTTCAAAGTTTGAAACGTGAGCTTTCTCTCTCTAGCTCATTTTTGGTTTTTGAGCAAGTTTTTTCTTTAATTTTGTTTACCTTGTTCTTGAGCAAATAAATTACTTTCTTTTATGCCATTAATTCACATACATGATGTAGATTAAATACACGTTTTCAATTTTAAAAATTGTTAGCTAGATTGTGCGAATTAATTAGTTTTCGATAATTAACGGTTTTGTCATTTTTTCAAAATTAAACTTAGTATGTTTTGAAATAAAATTCGAGCTTTGTACGGTCGAGACGCCGTCGAGGAGGCGAGCGTCTCGGTACAAAGATCGTGAGAAACGGACAAGGCTAGCCGGACCTTGGAAGAAGATGAACAGTGCCATGTCTCGGCACTGTTCACGTGTGCATGGGTGATGGGCTTGCCGTTTAAATGATTTCCTTGGGCCACGCACTATTCCTGGCCCATTTCAATTTTTCCTTTCCTTTTTAAATCAGGCCCAACCCATTTTCAATTCTTTCCGAGACTTCGGATCACGCTTTTCCGTAAAAATAATTCGTTTGCTTCGTATGATTATTTTTCGTACTATCAACTGTTTAATTTTCTGTACTTATCAACTGTTTAAATTATTCGCACTTTAAATTTCCGCAATTTACTTTCGGCAATTTAAATTCAATTATTCATTTTACCGCCTACATGGTCGGTCGCATTTTAATTGTCGTAAATATCAACTGCTTTAATTTTTCGCAAACTGCTGGAAATTCTTCCGCAATATCAACTGTTTTATTTTCTGCAAATATCAATTGTTTATTTTCTGCAAATATCAATTGTTTATTTTCTGCAAATATCAATTGTTTTATCTTCTGCAAATATCAAACTGTTTATTTCCTACAAACATCAACTGTTTTAATTTCCACACTTATCATACTGCTGGAAATCCTTCCGCAAATATCAACTGTTTACTTTCTCCAAATTATCAAACTGTTTTAAATCCCCTGTGAATCGTCAACTACAATCAATTTTTCTGCACTTGTCAAAACAGCATTTAATTTTCGTATGCGTCAAATCAATCATTTTTCGCATGCAATCAACTCTGCATTTAAATTTCGTATGCGTTAAATCCATCATTTTCGCATGCAATCAACTCAGCATTTAAATTTCGTATGCGTTAAATCCATCATTTGTCGCATGCAATCAACTCTGCATTTAATTTTCGTATGCGTCAAATCAATCATTTTTCGCATGCAATCAACTCTGCATTTAAATTTCGTATGCGTTAAATCCATCATTTTTCGCATGCAATCAACTGAGCATTTAAATTTCGTATGCGTTAAATCCATCATTTGTCGCATGCAATCAACTCAGCATTTAAATTTCGTATGCGTTAAATCCATCATTTTTCGCATGCAATCAACTCAGCATTTAATTTTCGTATGCGTTAAATCCATCATTTTTCGCATGCAATCAACTCAGCATTTAATTTTTCGTATGCGTTAAATCCATCATTTTTCGCATGCAATCAACTCAGCATTTAAATTCCGTATGCGTTAAATCCATCATTTCTCGCATGCAATCAACTATCATCATTTATTTTCCTGCACTTATCAAACTCAGCATTTAATTCTCGTATGCGTCAATCCATCATTTCTCGCATACAATCAACTGTCATTTAAATTTTCCCACTCATAGAATTGCTTATCGATTTCTCGAGCTATCGCTAACACTCTCACTTTGTAGGTTTTAATTTCAAGCTTCGCTCAAAAGTACGCCTTTCCATTCCTTTTTATTTATTCAACGCTTTTTGTAAATATCAATCGTACGCATGATATATAGAACTGCTAGAACTAAAATCAACCCACATGAACAACGTGTTTAAAGAGTTGCTTAAAATGCCATGCTCATGTGATTTTAAATTCTCGCATATATTGACTGCATGTACATGGGGACTTTCGATCCCACATCAGTTTTCTCACTTCAAAATCTATCATTTAAATCTGTACTCTGTTAGCAATCCATGATAGGATCACATAGTAATCAATCTAATCATGCATGGCCCGATGATGACATAGAGGGCGCTCATCCAGTCTTTCAGAAAATCCAGTCCCATCACGTTACGGTCAGGAATAATCAATCGATCTTGATAAATGGTAACCCCGTCCGAAAGATTTCTTAATTATTCCTGATCGGTCACGATCACAAAAAAGACTAAAGTGACGATTCCTCTAAGGCCCCCCTTTTCAAAAAGCATTTTATCAAACACCTTTTAAAACACCTCTCTCATCAACCGGTAACAGTTTTCGGATGTGACTTGGGTGCCTAACACCTTCCCGAGACCATAATACGACCCCGAACCTTTGTCTGGGGTCCAGACCCCCTTTTTTGTGCCTTTAGTTTTTTTTACTTATTATATTTCCTATGCCATGACGATTAAGGTTCCCTAAACCTAGCAACCAAATTAGGGTGGCGACTTTATTGCATGTTGCGAGGCGCCTGTTTACGCTGAGTATTGTAAGGTCCCAAATTTCGTTGCACATTCGCGAATTTTTTAATTTTCGAGGGCGCGACAGCTGGCATCCTCCAGATGTATGCGATGAGTGCAAAGGGCTGGTGAGAGTCCCTTGATATCGACAATGGTCCATCCAATGGCTTGTCTAAATTCCTTTAACATGATTACCAGTTCCTGCTCTTCCAAAGAGTCGAGCTTATTGGATACGATGACCGGAAGGGTGTCACCATCGCCAAGATAGGAGTACTTAAGGTGCAAGGGCAAGGTCTTCAGCTCCAGATTGGGTGCCTGCACAACGAAAGGAGGAAGTTTAGCATAATCAACTAGAAGGGAAGAGGGTGCAGAATAAGAAGTTATGAGCAAGTGTTCTTCTAGTGCGGCAACGGCTTCATGTAATTCGGGTGGAGTCACGAGCGTTTGTTCAATATTGTCTAGTGTTGCGGGAGTAATGTTCCTGTTGAGGGAAAGCTGCAAGGGATCGTTGATGATTAGCGCAGAAATATCATCAACAACAGGATTAATAACATCAACAAAATTCACACTTCAAAACTCGGTGGGGTATCTCATGGCGTCCAGCATGTTGAACTTGATAATCTCACCATCAAATTCTAGTGATATCGTGGCGTCGTGGACATCGATTTTGGCCCTCGCTGTCCTAAGAAAGGGTCATCCAAGAAGCATGTCCGAGGCCTTGAAAGACTAGTCATACTCCATATTAATCACGTAGAATTCAGTTGGGTAAACGAATTTGCCAACCTATACCAAAACATCTTCAATAACACCTTCGGGGTAGACGACAGATCGGTCAGCTAGTTGAATGACAACCTGAGTGTTCTTGAGAGGGCCAAGACCGAGAGTGTTGTATATCGTCAAGGGGATGACGTTGATACCTACACCTGAATCACATATAGCTTTACCAGTGTTAGTAGTACCGATTTTGCATGGGATAGAGAATATTCCTTATTATTTGTATTTGGGTGGTAGCTTCCGTTGGATCATAGCCGAGACATTGGCATCGACGCTAATCTTTTCCATACCTGACATCTTACATTTGTTAGTGCACAAGGATTTCAAAAATTTAGCGTGGCGAGGAACGTTCTTAATTGCCTACAATAAAGGAATGTTAACCTGAACCTTACTAAACATATCATATATTTCTCGATCATTCTTATCCTTTTTTTATTTTGACCAACCGTTGAGAAAAATGAGGCTCCAGTATCTTAATGATGTACTCTTCTGTAAATTTGGGTTTCTTGGTAGCTTTCTTCGGGGAGTCCCTAGGAGAGCGAACTCGTGTTTCCTATTCAGCGTCAGCGTTGAGGTCTCACTAGGTAGGTTCGAGTTCAGGTAGTTTAACGTTAGGACTTTTGTATGGATTGATACGGGAGGGCAGTTGAGTACCACTGCGGAGTGACATAGCACAGGCATCATGTTTCGGGTTAGGTTCTAGTTGAGGTGGCAATCGACCTCGATTCTTTAGCTCCTTCATTTCTGCAGTCATAAGATTCATTTGTTTTTTCATGTCTATAATGATATTGCTGAGCTTACTTACCTCGTCAACTTGCGGAGTTGGAGGAGTCGGTCCTTAGGGGGCTTGGTATTGATACTATTGGTTGTTGGGATAATTCGGTCAAGGCTTGAAATTCTGCAAGTTAAATGGTGGTTGCGTCTGATTGGAAAACTGATTCGGCTGTGGTGGCTGACTAGAGCCTGGCTGTTGTTAGCTGTTTGACTATCTAGGATTAGGGTGTCGCCAACCTTGATTGTAGTTCTGAGTGTAGGGTTCAAACTTTCTAAAAGCTCTATTGTAGTTGCCAGCGGCGTTAACTTAGATCTCATCGGGAATGTGAGGTCAAGCATCTGTGGGATGATCAAAAAAAGTACAAAACTCGCAGGCCTTGATCTAGATAGATTTTCATGCTGCCATATTTTGGTCAGCAAGATTATGTGAAGGGCATAAGGTCTGCATCTTCTTAAAGCATTTATAGTACTGAGGGAAGTTCTCTTCATCTTTTTGGATGATGGAAACCAACTATTTGTGAGTGACACTAGCCATAGAGACCGAGTAATACTTATCAGTGAAAGCCTTTGACATTTCTGCCCATGAGGTGATGGATCTAGGGGGAAGGTCATAGAACCAATCTTTTTCTTCACTCACGAGGGACCAAAGGAAGGCTCGCAATTTGGCATGATTGATCTCAATATTGGCTGGTTTCATAGGCTCACAGATGGAGTGTAGATACTAGAGGTATCGGTGTGGGTTTTCCTTGGGGACTCCATGGAATGTCGGAAGATGGTGTAATATGGCGAGCTTAATTACCCAATCGTGTTGAATGACGGGCCAAGTGATACAGTTGTTGGTCAGCTCGGGAGCAGCATTAAGATCTTCGATTGTTTAATTATTCTGATCATTTGTCGCGTCGGCCATTATAGGGAATTTGGGAATAGTGAAGCCTTTAGCGTTAAGGTCTTGGCGAAAGGGGAAACCGAGATTGTCTAGGTTAGAGAGGGTTCTTTTGAAGACTGGGGTAGAAACTTCTCTGGTGTTGGTGGATGATTTCTTGGTTTGTCTTCTAAGTCTGCTTTCTGTCCTAGTGATCTCAAGGTCGAGTGGTAGGGGATCAGTTGTAGATGTCCTGGTCATACAAACGGAAGAAAGGAATTAGTACCGTTAGTCCCCAACAACGGCGCCAAAATTTGATCGGTTGTCGAACGCGTCAAAAATAATAATAAAACCTATCGCCTAATGCACAATATAAATTGTGTATAGTGGTAACAGGGTCAGACTCAGGGACTAAGGGCAGACACTTACTTCAGCGTATGACAGGGAATATCAAACCGAACGAGTAACCAAAGGGGGGGTTTCAGAGAGTGTTTGATTAACTATTAAATAAACAGAATAAAACAGAACAAATAAAAGAAAGAAATCGATGAGGAAAAGATTCCTAGTAAAGATCTATCTCCGGTTGCATTGCGGTTAGTTGGTACGTTTATGGGGTAACCTTGACAATCCGTCGTCCTCCAAGGTACGTTTATGGAGACAATACTCAGATGCCTATGAAGAGGAGGAAAGACACACCTAGGGCGAGACACTCAGTACGTTCGAGACACTACCCTAATTGGTTATTTACCCTAGTCAGATTGGACTAGCGACCCGATGACTCTGATCTAGTTTCCTACTCTACTATATAGCCTCACATTAGTTATTACTACAAAGATGGCAGTAATTATCTAGGTTCAATTATTAGTTGGCCAGACCTCTAACCATTCCTAGGTAAATTGACAAGCAATTGATAAATAAGCAAATATAAACATAGGAATTTATTAAACTCGATTTGACCTCACAACTGACCTACGCAACCTTCGATGACCTTTACTAAGAAGGGGGGATTTAGCTACTCATACCAAAAATTAAATAAATAAAATAATTAAAGGAGAATTGCATAAAAGAGAAAGGAAGAAAATATTGTAAATTGCTACTTAATACCGGCCGGAGCTAAAGCTCCAGGATTATTACAAAGCGGGAAATGCACCGGAGGCGGAAGTACGGAGTGACAAAATCCGAGAGAGAAGAAGTTCTCCTCTAAAACCCTAATTTACTAAAGTATATATATAGTAAATAAAAAATAGAATCCTAAGTCTAATAGAACTAGGTTTCCCATAATTACGCTTTTGCTGAGCTAGAGACACGGAAGTGAAGTAGGAAAATCTATCGGATTTATTGGATTTTCCTTTTCCGATAATTTCCTTTTCTATCTCGGGCTCCTCAGCATCTGCGAACATTCAACTACGAGGCCTCGACACTCGATGTCCTTCAGAATCTGGCCAAAAATATGTATTTTCGTAAATTCTCCTCTCCATGTCCATATCTGCAAAAGGGAAGGGAACAAATGCAAATCAGTAGCATCTAATTCAAAAGTGGACCAGAAATGGAGAGAAAAATATGCATAAAATACACACTATCATCGGTCATCTCATGTGTCTCATGCGTCTTGGCTTCATGGCTTGCTAGGGCTTCGCTCGTCTCGGCCTCAGTTGCGGTAAAGCACACCATCCTATTTTCTTCTCCATCCATGCCGGATTAGACTCTTTGGTGTTCTTAATCACTTTTCTCACATCAAATTCTTGTAAGTTGTATCCTTCTAATATTATAATGACATTTTAATAGTGTTTTTTCAAAGAAGTTCAACAAAAGAAAGTTTGAGACGCAAAAGTTCATTTTTAATGGATAAAAGTTAAGGATGAGACTCTTTAGTGTTCTTGATCACTTTTCTAACATCAAATTCTTATAAGTTGCATCATTGTGATATTATAAAATGTTAAGAGTTTTTGTCAAAGAAGTTCAACAAAGGAAAGTTCGAGACATAAAAGTTCAAGTTCGTTCTTGGTAGACAGTTAATATCTTAACCATGTCACCAAGCCATGGATAATGATATTTATAATTAGAAAATATAGAAAATTGTTTTAATTAAGTCAACTGGATTAATTTAGGCTAATTATAAAAACATGGAGATTAATTTCAGCCAAAAGAAAACATGGAGACTAATTTTAAAATTTTGGACAAATATAGAGACTAAAATGAGCATTTAGCCAATTATGAAATCCAAATGAGGAGGCATACCACACCAATTTTCTAAGCTAGAGACACGAAAGTGAAGTAGGGAAATCTATTGGATTTATTGGATTTTCCTTTTCCGATAATTTCCTTTTCTGTCTCGGGCTCCTCAGCATCTAAGAACATTCAACTGCGAGGCCTCGACGCTCGATGTCCTTCAGAATCTGGCCAAAAACATGTATTTCCATAAATTCTCCTCTCCATGTCCATATCTGCAAAAGGGAAGGGAATAGGTGCAAATCAGTAGCATCTAATTCAAAAGTGGACCAGAAAATGGAGAGAAAAATACGCATAAAATACATACTATCAGGAGCGGAGCCATGAAGAGACTGTAGCCCCCCCAAAATTTTGAATTTTTTTCTAATATATATTATTAGTATTATTACATAAGTAAAAATGAAAAAAAAATGCTCTCCCTCTCTGATGTGGTTCCTAATTCGGAAACTTTCCAATTGTTGGATCGTTGCTCAGCGACAAGGATTTGAATGCGGAAAACTAACTCGTCGGAAACTCCAACCCTCCTAAGTGCAATACTTAGGCAACCTGGACGAAATCCTTCAAGGATCTTCAGTAGGACTCGGACCCTCCTAGGTGCAATACCTAGACAACCCTGACGAGACTAAAGAATGGATGATAGACTTCGTGCTTTACTTGCAACTATATGCGGCTTATCAAACCGGATGTAGGACAAGGATCTTGAGAGATCAACTGAAGACGACGCTTCTTTGTTTTTAATAAACTGAACTGAACTGATTTATTAAGCCAAACGGCTGCCTTTAAATAGGCAAAAACAAATACAAGTTTAACTAAGACTAGAACTCCTATTTTAACTAGAACTCCTAAGTAACTTCGAAATAGAACTTCTACTAGTCTAATAACTGTAAAAACTAATTAATAAATACAAATAAAGCTTTCTAGAACATCCTAGAAGCATTCGCATCATCAGGCCAAGGTTTGGGCCGAATTCTCCAAGTAGCGGTCTGCTCGCGTTCACACTGCGCGCCAAAATGTCTCACCGGGCTATTTTTTGATTGACTTGTCCGATTGGGCTGAAACTTGTCCCATTCGAAAGATAACACCTGAAAATAGTGGACAAGGTCCTCTCTCCCCGGTCCAGGCCTGACTGGTCTGAATAATTGTCGTTGGTGTTGACAGACGCGTTTTGAAGTCCTCATCCGCGTAGGATTGCCGTCAGTGAAAATGTCTCGATCCATAACAAATAAACGGCTTGTCCGTTTGACCTGAAAATTGGACACAATAAAGAAGACATCCTGAGGTTTCAGAATTGATATATATCTCACGATTCTGACTTCTGATGATCTAGATATGGACAGACGAATTTTTCCATCACGTTTGCGCTTAGGGCACTTGTGCATGCAAAAGTAGCAACGGGCCATCTTGCAAACTGCTCGTCCAAATGTCCTCAAACTTGGCATAGGCTCTCCTAAGATCCCAATCGGTCTTGTATTTATCTTGGAACCCGATTTGGAACCTTTCTTCCATGAATTGGCTCGTGAAAAAGTGCAACCTTGCACTATGCGCCTCCAAGCCACCTTCCATGTCGTCCTTCGCCTAAGGACTTGATCCAGCAACGTTCCTTGCCTAGTTTCCATGTCTAGAGGTTGTTGTAACCTCCCTTGATGCTTTGGAACATCTTGGGCTTGACGCTTTGGGTTGATTGGCCTTGGTCGCAAGGCGTGTGCGCGCGCTAGGGCTAGTCTCGGGGCTAGGATCGTATCATCCTCCCTCAACCCAATTTCCTCTATTAAACCACTCTAATCACCTCCAAATCCTCCCAAAATTTAAAATTTAACTCCTAATCCTTCACTAAACAAAACCCAACCAATTTCACTCAAAAAACACCCAAATTTTCCAGAATTTCGAAATTCCCAATTCAAAACTTAACCCCTAAAATTTTTGGATTTCCTAAATCATCTTGCTTCTTGTTCAATCTTGCTTTAGAGATTGTGTGTCATGAGAAGGTGCTCCCTAACTTCACAATCGGGTGAGTTTATTTAATTAACAAACTAATTTTTTGAAGTAATTAACTACAATAATTACTTTGTTTATTTTATTGGATGGTTGTTTTGTCTCGTTTCCTAATTAGTCTGACTTTTATTGCTTGAAATTGTACTTCATCTTTGTCAAATTGTTATCTTTATTTAGTTATTCAAATAGCCTAAAAGGTGTTTGATTATATTCCTTAATGAAAGTTTAGCTTTTTGGTGGAAATTATAAAACATGATTTGCTTACCTTTCCCAACCATGGCTTACGAAAAAATAATGGCTGCCTTAGATTGATATTCTTTTGGCTTTTCTTGATCTAATAAAGATGCTGCAAATTATATATGTATAGAGAGAATAGCTACTAATGTCAAATTTGTGCTACTTTTATAATTTTTGATATATTCCGGCAGTGGATTCATGGTAATAAAATCATAGAATTTATTTCTTTAGTGTAGTATGCTGAAATTAGTAGACAGAGCACAGGTCTAGGGATTTTATTCCTAATTCTCTCTTGTTAGTACCGTATTAGATCATAAATTAGGACCATTAGGTACTTAAATTAATTTTGCGTGTAACTCACCGATTAACATATAGTTTATATCTCGTATCGTATCTATAATGCTGCATTTTTTTATATGGTTGCAGTTATGGCTCGTAGAGCATTATCAAGAAAGAAAAATGCAATGTGTTTGTTGATAATATATGGGTTAATGAGATTTTTGGCACCTGCACTCATCTCACTATATTTGTTTGGCACTTGCACTCATTTTCGGTTTTAAATGACACTCGCGCTCAAACGATCATTTTCATTTGGCCCCTCTAACTAACACCGTCCAACGTGTGTCGTTAAGTCGACGATGTGGCTTGCCATGTCATAGTCCACGTGTATTTATGCTGACGTGGCATGATCCGGACCCAACAAAAAAGGGCATGGGCAAACGGATACCCATTTTGGCCATTAAAACAAATTAAACGAAAACCCACTTCTGCATTTCTGCGACTGCGAGGGATCAATCCGAGCACTTAACAAAGCCTCCATACTCACTTCCAAGACCGAAAGTGAAGCGCTTGCATTGTTCAATTCCAAGTTAAAGGAAAACCCATCAAAGCTAATCAAGAATCTCGGACCATTTGTATCTGTTATTCATGAAATGGTCACTGCCAATAGGTTCACCACTGCCAGGTGTTTGACAAAAGACCTCATCCAATCTCTACTTCAGTTTCGTAGTCCTCATCATTTCTATTACAAAAGGAAAGCAATCAAAAAATCTTTTATTTTATGAACGGAGTGATCAAAATTATTTTGAAAAGATCAAATAATTAAAAAAGGAAATAAACACAACATAGGGCACTGCACTGCACATCAGTCACCTCACAGCCCAAATTAGAATCCATCTCCGCCGTGTTCCTATTACTTTCCCCTTAATCACTCAGCAAATTCAAATTTTCACAAAAATAAAAAATAAACCCTTACGTCGTTTTGGAGGTTGTTGTTGTCTCCAACTCTCGCTCCCTCTCTAATCCATTATCGCTCGCTCTCACTCTCTTACTTTAATCCACTGTCTACATTTTCCCCAAACTCTTCTTCCCCAAAATTGCAGAATGTCGTAGTTTACAATCCAATCCCGTGTGTGTTGACTACATTGAGGGAGGCGACTGTACGCCAGTGATAGCTCGAGTTAGGAGGTTGGGTTGTCATAAAGCAAAGATAGGGACAGGTAATTGATTCGATTATTGTCTTCTCTTTCTCTTACAATTTTATATTGTTACTATATAAAGGATTTGTGGTCCAACAACTTTAAACAAATTGTTGTCTTGGAATAATCAATTTTATATGGTTACTGTATTAATTTTATATGGTTTGTGGTCCAATTTTATATAGTTACTGTCAACAATTCTTGAATTGTGTTTTCTTTCTCTCTTTGTTTGTGTGCCCAGGAAAATAAAAAATAATAAAATGACATGCTGTAAATTTTATATCGGTGGTAAATTTATTAAGACAGTGAGTGAGTGGTTGTATGCTGGGGGAACTGTTATTGAGGAGATAATTGATGTTGATCAGGTGTCATTTTTTACCATATTAGACAAGTGTACTGAATTTGGATACGAGAAAATCGGTATATTATGGTATGATGAACCTTGTGCTGGTTTGGGGTTAAGAGAAACATTAAAAGAAATTTCTGGTGACAATATGTTTGGTCATTTCTTTAATTATGTGCTTGATAATAATTTAGTCAACATATATGTAGAGCATAGTGATTTATAGCATCCATATTTTGATGTCCAAAATCCTAAGATACTGTGTGATAAGCTAGGGATATCAGATCATGGACAAAGATTCGGTGAGGTAGTTGAGGAATTTAACAGTGGGTTAGGTGGTGGGCCGGGTATCAATAATGACAGGGGTAAAAGTGTAGTTGATGATGTTGATAATGATAGTGAATTTGATGCATATGAGACTGAGCACGGGGTTAGTGAATATGAGTGTGATGATAATGACCCTGTTGGGATTGAATATTGGATGGATTTTCCTGATAATGAGAATGAGGAGTTACTGATGGCTAGGGAGAAGAAAAAAAGATTCCAAAAAAGGGAAGAAAAGAAAATAACAAATGGGGAAGGAAGTGAAAGTAGGGAGGGATCTGACTTAGATAGGGGACCTCGGGATGATGTAGATCCGAGTGGGCTAAGTGGTTTTGGGGTGAGAAAAAAAATAGGGAAATGCTAGTGAGAGGTTTAATATTGGCGGGAATGCAGAAGAGTTAGTGGAAGAGATAGGAAGGGAAATGGGCAGAAGGGCAAAGGTGCAAACAAATGAAGTTGTTGAGGAGATTAATGAGGTGTCTTTTGAGAGTGACAAAGAGGGAAGTTTCTTGACATCTAGCAGTGATAGTGAAGTAGAACATGGCAGAAGAGTTCCCTATAGAAGGCCTCGGTTCAAAATAGGTGAGAAAATTCCCGAATTTTTAGTTTGTATGGTGTTTCCTAACAAGAGTGAGTTTAAGAAAGCTGTGGTGAGACATGCAATACACTTCAGGAGAGATGTGAGGTTCACCCAAAATGAGAAAATAAGGTGTAGAGCTGTATGTAAAAATAGTGAATGTGAGTGGAGAATTTTATGCTCAATTGATGGGAGGAGCAAACAATGGATGGTTAAAACATATGTAGGCCACCACAGTTGTCAAAAACAATTCCACATCTCTTGTCTCAATTACAAAATTCTAGCTGAGTGGTTTAGGGAAAATCTTAGGAAAGTTACATTGAAACTGAGTTTAATGGAACTGAAAAACCATTTCAATGGGAAAACTAAGATCAAAGTGTCTAAAACGCAGTGTAGGCATGCTAAGCAGAAGGTAATTGAGCATTATATTGGTGATCCTTTGAAGGAGTTTGCTAGGTTGGAAGATTATATTGAGGAACTTAAAAGAAGTAATCCTGGTAGTACAGTAGTTTTGGAGGCACCAAATGGAGTATTCAAGAGGATGTATGTTTGTTTTGATGGTGTTAGGAAATGGTTCAATACTGCTTGCAGAAAATTAATTGGGTTGGATGGTTGTTTTCTCAAGGGACCATTTAAAGGTGAAATTCTTGCTGTTACTGGTAGAGATCCAAATGACCAAATCTACCCAATTGCATGGGCTGTTATGGGATATGAGGAGAAGGAAACATGGAAATGGTTTTTAGATTTACTCATGGTGGACTTGGATGTTGCTAGAGGAAACTACCTTTATGCCTCAGATGGTGCTCCTGTTATTGCTCGAGGAGAAGGTTTCACCTTCATGTCTGATCAACAAAAGGTATTTGACATATTGATTTTATTCTTTTGACTTTGGAAACTATGTTAATTAACTTATTTACCTTAATATGTAGGGTTTGCTTTCTGCTATAAATGAGCTGATGCCATCAGCTGTTAGTAGAAGATGTGCCCGACATATTTTTGCCAAGTGTAGGAAAGAACACAACGGTGAGGCTTTTCAGATACAATTTTGGAGAACTGCAGGGCATCAACGACTCCAGAGTTCCTTGATGAATTGGAGGTTTTAAAAGGTATGGTCGTAACTGGACTTAAGGCAATGGCTGACTTTTTAGAGGTCCCTCCAATTTTTTGGTGCAGAGCCTTTCAGAATACATCATGTTGTTCTGATGTACTAGATAATAACATGTGTGAGACATTTAATAGTCTGATAATAGAGTCTAGGTATAAAAGCATTGTTAAACTATTTGAAACCATTCGTAAGATAGTGTTCAAGAGGTTCAAAGAGAGAAGGGATTTCATAGAAAAGTTTAAAGACGGATTTGGTCCCAACATTTGGAAAAAAATTAATCATAACATGGAAGAAAGTGGGAACTATTATGTGGATAGTAATGGAGATGATGGATTTGAAGTTCACCTAGATGACGACAATAGTTGGATTGTGAGCTTAGAAAAATCTACTTGCACATGTAGGTTGTGGGAATTAACTGGTATACTTTGTGCACATGCAATGTGTCATTGTAAATGAGAGTCACCTAGATGTGAGATGTTTTGTATCTAAATGGTATAACAAGGAAATGTTTGAAATGGCTTATAAGAACCCAATTAAGCCTGTTAATTGTAAAAAGTATTGGCCAAGAGTAGCAGTTACCTTAATTAGGCCACCTGCTTTTGTGAAATTTCCTGGGAGACCAAAAAAATTTAGGAGAAAGGAATCATAGGAGCCAACACATGGTGGGATCAAAATGAGTCAAAAAGGAAGGAAGATGTCATGCACTTTCTGTAGAAAATTTGGACACAAATTGAACACTTGTCTTGACAAACCACTAAACTAGGTAAATATCTTATTCTATGGCTATTATCTTAAATGGAAATTTCGTGTAACTTGTTAATAGTGATTATGACGTATTTAACACATCATGTTGCTATTCCAATGCACCAACAACCTGTTGATCCTGTGAACCAACAACCTACTAATCCTGTGCACCAACAACCTAGTGATGAACAAGTGCAACCAAGGGTTGATGGAGTTGAAACATCTCAGGACACTAGTAGGAAGAGAAGTAGGACTTATAATTGTTCATTCTGTAAATTGGATGGCCACAGAAGAGACATGTGTGTCCTTAACCCTGCCAGCAAGGTTTGTCATATTTAAACCTATAAGTAGCCTCCAATTTGTTCCTTCATATGTTTTAAAATGTATATTTTTTTCCCGTGGCAGCGTTTTATTAATCCAAAAAATAGAGTGTCTACTGAACAAGTGCACGCTTCACAATTGTATGCTCGACTTGGCAGGCTTCATAAGTGCAAGCTTCACAATTGTCAATTACACCAATGCCTGATAGAACACAACAACTATTGCAAAAACTCAAACAATCATATGGCACTGCTAGAGCTAATAAAGGAAAAAAAAAAGATGTCTGTAAAAAACAAGGGTAAACTTCCAAGAGGTTTAGGATGTTTTGTTGCACAATCAGGATGGACTTGCTATGATGTGAATTTCATAATTTTTTATTACTTTTTATATACTTTGCAAATTGTGTCGTTTCTGGAGAAAGGGTTATTGATGTCGTTTCTGCATTAAATTGCACTATGCAGCCTAAAACCCCACAATAAAGGGTCATTGATGTCCCGAAAAGAAAAAAGACAATGGATGTCACAAGTAGAGGTGAAATTCTGGAAGACCACCTTGCAAGAGTGAGAGCTGATAATGAGATTTGGGTAGTCAGGGGTCCAATGTTGGACCTAGGTCACCAACAAATTAGTAATCTAGGGTGACGTTTGCAAACTGTTGTTGATTGCATTGAGTTATTTTGAACATAAATACAGCTAATCTAGTTTCTAGTGCAAATTTGTTGTAATGTATTTTTTTGAATTTATTAAAAAATTGGTGAAATTATGAATTAAGGAGAAGGATTTCCAATCCGTAATTCTTAGTTTATTACACAAACTTGCTGCTTTATTACACATTCACTGCAGTGGCACCCACTTGCATCTCTTTCTTTCCATTCCCTTTTTTCAATTTGACTTTTGCAATTCCATTTTGTCCCAAAAGAGCAACAATTGTCGTGCAAAGTCTGTAAGTACAAAAGGGTTCTATTTGTATGTTATAACAAAGATCTACATAAAAAAACATAGGTGTTGTGTCATGCAGGAGCTAGCATATCACTCTAACAGCAACTGAGTGTTGTTTACATGGCCATAGTTGTGTGTCTAGTCATGCAAAATTGGTAAGGATTTACAATAACAATATCCATCTTTCGTAGTAGCTGTCCTTTCATATTCCAACTTCTATCCAAGATGTAGTTTATTTTCTGTTTTGATTTGTTTGTTCCACAGTCCACCTCTTTTTGTGCAGACAATAGAAAGCTCAGTGGCATGTTAACACTTTAAAGTAAGTACTTGCTAGAAAAGGCCACTCCTGTTCAATAAAATATGGTTGTACATATTAGACATTCAAATAGACTCAAGCTTTGGAAAGCTCATACCCATGGACATGTGAACTAGATTTACTCTGTACTGCAGCTTCTAAAAAATAGTAGGATTCATGCACATAAATAGAACCCCAGGTTAACACCACAAGAAATGAGTTTCCCTAACCTTTTCTAAGGAAATGTTATTCAATTTGACTTAGGAAAGCACTGGGCCATGCTCAATAAAAATCATAAACAGAAGTCAAACTGCAGGTTTGAAAAAAATAAACGGTGAGGACTACGGAACTGAAGTAGAGATTGGATGAGGTCTTTTGTCAAACACCTGGCAGTGGTGAACCTATTGGCAGTGACCATTTCATGAATAACAGATGCAAATGGTATGAGATTCTTGATTAGCTTTGATGGGTTTTCCTTTAACTTGGAATTGAACAATGCAAGCGCTTCACTTTCGGTCTTGGAAGCGAGTATGGAGGCTTTGTTAAGTGCTCGGATTGATCCCTCGCAGTCGCAGAAATGCAGAAGTGGGTTTTCGTTTAATTTGTTTTAATGGCCAAAATAGGTATCCGTTTGCCCATACCCTTTTTTGTTGGGTCCGTATCATGCCACGTCAGCATAAATACACGTGGACTATGACATGGCATGCCACATCGTCAACTTAACGACACACGTTGAACGGCGTTAGTTAGAGGGGCCAAATGAAAATGATCGTTTGAGTGCGAGTGTCATTTAAAACCGAAAATGAGTGCAGGTGCCAAACAAATACAATGAGATGAGTACAGGTGCCCAAAATCTTATTAACCCATAATATATCTCAAATTTAGGACTATGGTCATGATATATTTGTTGGTTATATTAATTCTTGAGTTTATGAAAGAACCCAACAAGGTCATCTCTTTAACTAATAAGAACTGCATGTTCATCACCAAAGCTCTTAAAAATATACGTGATTCTGTTTTGAGTGATGAGAGATGTGTTGAACAGACATACATTTTACAAGTTGTGGAATGCTTCCTAGGATAAGTGGCTTGAATTTTACAAGTTGTGTGGAATGCTTCGGGCATGTTTGGCGTTCTGGTTCTAGTCCGAAACGTGCTGTGGGAAAAGAACTTTTGCGCAAAGCAATATGCTGTTTGGTAAACATTTCTTAAAAGTGTTGTGGGAAACGAGAAGTTGTTTTTGGTGTTTGGTAAAATTATAAAAATGAAAAAGTTGGAGTATAAAACCCATTTTTAAAAAATTAATAAAAATAGGAAAAGTGGATCTAGAATTACTTATTTTGAGATGGAGATTTTATTGTGGTAGTTTTTAATTTATTTTGTTCATTATATAAAGTAAAAAAATGAAATTAAAATGAAAAAAAAAAGAAAAGGTGAGAGAGTGCGCCAAACGCACGCTGCGTTGGGCTGCGGGAGCAAAATGCTCCAGTGGCTTTCCCTTGATTTTTCAAGGGATTAAGAAGCCAGCTTTTGGGAAAGCCGGGTTGAGAAAGTGATAGCCAAACACTTTCAAAGGCTTTTGGGTTGGGAAAAGTTGGGTTGGGTACCCAACTCCCAACCCCAAACACACACTTCCTAGGATAAGTGGCGAGAAAGATACCAAAAATATATTACTATAATAATTATTGACGAAAATATTCATATTTTACAGATAATTTTTTCAATCTCATCCCCGAAGCATTGAAACACATACCATTCCAATTTGTTTTAAGAGTAATAGTAGGTTTTTACTACTCGCACTATTTGAAAAACAAAAACCTTCTTTCCTCTAAATTTACGTCATTTTACTTTCCCTAATCAATTTTTATATCATTGCAGCTTTTCTACCTGCACATTTAAACCTAGAGATTTTCTTATAAGAGAAGCCTAAATAAATATAGTAAAAAAATTAAACTATTAGCTAAAGGGATAGAACTATTACCATGCGACACTGTAAATGTTAATGATGTTTCTGTTCCTTTTGGGATAGTTTTTCATCTTAATGTTTTAATCTTTATTGTCAAAGTAGCGATTCCAGATCATAAAATTGTGCACTTTTACATTCCTATCCTCCAAAACGAACCAACTCGTACATAAATTCAAAATCTCGCATCAACTCGGTAAAATCTCGTATCAACTCTGTAAAATCCGAGTTCATCGGGTTTTTCTTTTAATTGGAAAAAAATTCCAAAACGATGGTGGTAACTTCTAACCAAAACGGCGTCGTTGTGGTTCAAACAGAAATAAGGGTTTCTTCCTTCCTTTGTTTTCTCTTGGACTGAATCCACTCCCAAAACTCATACCAAACCGCAGCTCCACCACCGGCGGCGTACTCCTTCTCCTTCGTCCTCAAGCGGGGATTCCTCTCGCTCCTCCTAAAGTGCTGCTGCATTACTAAAAGGTAAGTTTGTGATTGCATATATATTACTATCAATATTATTAATTATTTTTATAATTTATGTTGGTTTGAATATGTAGGTTAATTTTATATTTGAACTTTATCATTGAACTATGCTTATTTCTTATGTTGGTTTGAATACTTATTTTTGTAAGTTTTCAATGATTACTGATAGAATTATTTAGAAAATGACTTATTTATATTATAATAATTATAAATCATAATATGTAAACTCTTACGTTGATTTTAAGAACTGTTGTTTTAATATGACCATTGTTTCCAGGAGGATTAGCGATTGTGTTTCTCATGGCGGGGCTTTCATTTCTTCACTGTATTGAGTCCCTAAGATTTCCATCAAGAGGATGCATCTTCTTTCCCTCTGGTAGTTGCAGCAGAGGCAATAGCAAGCAGAAGAGCACGTTTTTAGTCTTTGCTTCTGCTGATAAAACTTACAAAGAGTTACGTCTTCAACCGAAGGTGCTTGCTTTAGTGGATTTATGTTTTCCGTTTTTAGACATACGCGTGCAAATATATGTTGTTTACCATTTTTTTTCCAGTTATATTTAGACATGAATGCTTTTAAATTTGTTTGTTTTACGATGTAGCACTATTACATAGGAAGACATCTTATTGATGATCTTTCTTGTACACATTGTGGACATGTTATGCACTATGGCCTTTTAGCTAGTTTGGATAAGAATAACCTCTAGATTCACCTTTCTCTACTGAATGTCTAAATAGTCTTTGCCACCAAGTCTCACATCCTTGGATCACATTTCATCCAGAGGCTGTACATTCGGAGCACCGCAGTTCTATACTATCATCCCCCGCTTTGCACCTTTCCACAAAAATAGAATGTATACTTACAGACACATATGTATGTGAGCATTCTCTTATCATGCCTTGATTTTTATTTTATTCTTTGACATGCTTCATATTGTCTTATGATGGTTGAGTTCTCACCACCACAATGGGGAGCAAAGTATCTAACTGTTTTTTTTTTTAGATTGACACATTGCTAGACACTGTAAAATGGGACGGCAAAGGTTTGGCGGTGGGTATAGCTCAAAATGTTGATACAGGAGCTATATTAATGCAAGGCTTTGTGAACAGGGATGCACTAGCTACAACCATTTCATCTCAAAAGGCAACATTTTATAGTCGGTCACGATCAGCATTATGGATGAAGGGAGAAACCTCCAACAATTTCATACATGTTCACGACATCTTTCTTGATTGTGATCGTGATTCTGTATGTTCTTAATGATTTATGCTTTTCATTCACCAATTGTTCATTTTTATTATGCTTGGAAGTGATTTAATTGAGCTTTTCTTGCAGATAATTTACCTGGGGAAGCCTGATGGGCCTACCTGTCACACAGGATCAGAGACTTGCTATTACACATCAGTTTATGATTATTTAGAAGATAAACAGGTTAACGGCTCTAATCTTTTGAGAAGTGATTCAATCATAGGACAATGATATATTCATCCTCCACTTTAGTGATTTCTTGATTGTGTTCCTTTACAAATTCTTTTCCAATGAGTTTTGAAACTATTAATTTCTGGTCAATTTAGGCCTCTGTTAAATGTCTTTTAAATGATAAGCTGTCATCCTAAAAGAAAAGGCAATGCTGCATTTTTCTGCTCTCCAGTTCTATTTTGTTCTTTTCTTTCCTATCACACAAATCACCACCACTTGCATGCAAGTCAAAATCCATTGTCATTTCATTACAAGATTTTGTTGCTTTTTGTAGTTCTCTCTCCCCAGTTGCATATCTAAAATTTTGTTTGCATCATTCGATCTATGTTTGAAAGGATTAGTCTCGATAACCATTTGTGGTGGTTCGGCAAATAGTGGGTGGCTAGATCAAAGCTTGGGACTCTGATTTGTTTTTTTTTTTTTTTTTTTTTGAGATATGATTACGAATCTGTTTGAGGAATTTAGCAGATATCAACAAGTCTCTGTGTGGTGTTTGTGGTGCCATTGATATTTTTGTTCAACTGATGATGATTAGACAATGGGATGTTGAATGGTAGTTGTGGTGTTGAAACTCAACCATGGACCATGGGAAGTAAAGTGTTTTAAGAATAAGAGTATACTGTTTCTACTTCTGTTTTCATTTGTGTTGCTAGTTTGAAAACAAGGAGCTGCTGTTTTTCTTTTCTTTTCTTTTGATTTTTAAAAAAAATATTTGTATGCTAGTTGTTTTTTATTTTGAAGATGGGTTTCATTTTGGGATGTTGCTCATCTTGCCAGTGGACTACTAATGTTGCTATCTAAATGCTGTCATCCATTAAATTCGCATCTGGAAGAATTGTGCTGCGTTACAGATTTATGTGAAACTTTGGTCATCTATGCAGGTTGAGGGAAGTAAGCTAGCATTAACAACTCTGTCCTCGTTAGAGTCCACAATTTCTAGGCGCAAAGCAGAATTAGCAGTGGATCAAAGTGAAAAGCCATCATGGACAAAGCGATTATTACTTGATCAGAATTTACTGTGTTCAAAAATCAGGTATTTGTTGCGGTTGTTCTTTTCCTCCTTAGAATTTCTTGGGCATGTTTCCTACTCACTTTTCCTCTAGAAGCTCCATGAGGAATTGGATCTACAAAGAAATATTAGTTCTCTTTATACATATCCTCATTATGTGCGTAACAGGCACCCAGATGCACGCAAATACAAACAATTAGGTAACAGTTCCCATGGAGTAATTGCATTGACCTTGAGATATACTCATTTAGGATGGATTATGCATTTGAGGAGGTTTTGATTTTACTATATTTAGTCTTTAGCTCACCTTCCTCCAGTAAATCATTTCCCAAATCTATGAGCTCAACTAGATCATTACTTGTCCTGTACTTTGTAGGGAAGAGGCTGACGAATTATGTCTGACACTAGAGGAAAATGAAGATGGGACCCGTGTTGCCTCTGAGATGGGAGATGTACTCTATCACGCCATGGTTCTATTGGCACGGAGAGATGTGAAATTAGAAGATGTACTGGAACTTCTCCGAAAAAGATTTTCTCATTCAGGTGTCGAGGAGAAAAGAAGCCGTGCACAAAGAAGCTGAAAATTGTATTATCACTTGTTGGGTACTGCTTAATGTATGCCTTAAGTTTTTGTAATGTCTGTCCTGAGTTTGTTATACAGAATAGTAGATTTTGTACTTCATCTACCAAATGAGTGACAGTTCCGCGTTTAGCGAGGTTTGGATATGGATTTGTGCTCCTCATCCAAATTAGGTAGTTTCAATCAATTTTCAAACTGGTGGTAAGAAACAGGTATTTCTGAGACACTTGTCACGGGATGATGAGTATTTACGTGGGGCGTGGCACACTGCTTTAGACTCTGATGAATATGAGACTGCTTGTGATGTCCAGCTTTTAATATATTTTGAGGAAATCATGCCGGGAGCGTTGTCCCTTTAGGGCCTGGCGATTCCCAGGCGGGATTAGTTGAAACCCGAGGAGACTGGAAAGAAAACTATTGATGTCTTTTGTTGCTCTCGAAGTGGTGGACTCCATCTCTTGAATGAAATAGAGTGCAAGTAGATGTATCTATACCTAATTATTAAAATGAGTAGACATCCCCAGATGACTTTTAGGCCATTTTGGAAAGAAGAAAAGCAAACTTTTTGAATTCCCATCTCAAATAAAACTCTACTGAAAGAAATTGCAATTTAGTAATCTCTCAACGTCTAAAGAAATTGCAAGCCTGGTAACCATGATTCTTTTACAGTAAATTCCAAAATCTAAAAATGGCCAAAGCATGTAGGGCAGCAAGGAGCAATGGCGACCAAACCAAAGCAAAACGACTTCTGCATATATAGCCATTACAGCAAAAAATTATCATTTCTCTAACGTAATAAAACTATACCATCACCATGTAAAACCCATAAAATATCCCATATACCTTAACATCCAACCATAGCCTAGGATTAAAAGAAGGACCTACAATAAATTTAATAGAAAGATGTGTGTCTAAACATCAAAAATAAAGACGGGAGGCGACCACGGTCCTATCTGAGAGATTGCACTGTGTCCTAAAGCAAATATCAGACTCTTATACTGGAAAATCCCACCAGAAGTACTAGTTTCTTCTCAGTCATGTCCAGAAGAGGAGTTAATATCAGATGAAGAATCTTTCTGGCCAGCAGACAGCATCGGCCCTCTCGTTTGTGTCTGCTGTTGCTCCTGCTGCTGCTGCTGCTGAAATTGATGCAGTTGATGCTGCTGGAACTGCTGTTGCTGTTGCTGCTGCTGCTGCTTCTGAGAATGAATATGTAGCTGTTGAAATTGTTGTGCAGCCATGAGTGTATGCATCGCTTGATTGTTGTTGTTGCCATAGAACTGTTGCCCCCCGCCAAAAGAAGGATAATTCATCATGGGTCCACCATTCGGCAAAGCTTGACCGGTCAACAATTTCAGATGCTGAATTTCTTCTTTCAAAGCATCATTTAAAGCTATGGGAAAACAGAACAAACATCAAGAAGCAAGTGTCAAAAGGACATCAATAAAACCAACTATAAATAAAATGCTACACAAAGGAAAAGAGAATGCAGATCTCAAGCTTGAACAACATTTTGGCAGCAGAAATGCTGATGAAGAGCCTCTTTTATGTGCATGTGTACAGTAAATCTAATGAAACCACTCACTAAATTTATCCCTACTTTAAGCAACGACATGTGAATCGCAATTGTGGTTCTCATGCTTAAAATCACAACTACAAATAAATAATAAAATCTAGCACTTGTCCTAATTAATGAGCAGGCAAAGTAACCACCACCTATCATCTCTTAAGCTCAATAATAGCTACATAAATTCCCAGTGCTAGAGTGTCTTAAAACGGAAGCAGCAAAATTAATTAGACCTGTTCCTATACCAACTATGCAAAAAGACAATTATGACTACCAGTCCTGCCAGCTAGCTGCTAGGCAAGATCTAACTGGAAGAAAAGATGAGTACAGTGATGCCATGTTGAACTGTAGCTCTAATGCAAATCTAAATGCAGCATCAATAAAGTGCACAGCTCAAATCCTAACAGTTACCGATCATAGCCTATTCACAACCAGCAAACTTAAACTTTAATAATGTAAAAGTTAAAAATCACGTGGATTAGCTAAAGTTGTGCAATTTTTTGAAAAGAACAGATATTCATGCTTGGCGATTTGTATCAATCAAAGGATCATATATATTTAATGTCAAAAGAGCTTTGTGGGTTATTTTGAGCAATGAGCATGAATATATCCACTCAGTAAACAGCATACTTACAAAAGCAACTAAAGTTGTGCAATTTTTTGAATCCACATAAAACCTTACCATCTTGCAAGTGGACCTGTTGCTCCATAGTTTGCAGGCGCAGTTTCAGTTCACTGTTCTCTGAAGTCAGGCCAGTTGTGTCTCTCTGGTCACAAAGTAACACAAGAAATGAACATCATTGTAGTATAAACTACATACATTCCAAAGAGAGACATGAACAGAGATCTATGTTACAATAAAGGCAGGCCATATACCATTTACTAGGTAAAGCATGTAGTGCACTGAGCCGGTGAAATTTACCTGCAGCAGCGTCAATTGAGCAGACAATGATGTCGCTTCTGTTTGTAGTGTTTGTACCTTCCGCTCAAGTTCAGCAATGTATCGCATCTTCCTTTCCTTTGACCTTGCTGCTGATTGCCTGTTCGCCCAAATCCTATGTCGCACAGGAAAACACATGTAAGATGTCAAAACAATCTCCAGACAAGATGGAATACTGGTACTTTTTTTAATATTTTCCTTTAAATCATTCACAGTGATGGTATTAAAACAAGTCCATCACTTGTTTAGGTAAGAAGTAATTTAGTTCATTCTTAAATAAAAATAAATAAAACCATCTGCAATAAAGCATTTTCTGGAGCAGGTTGCCACGTGAGATGTGTTTATAGCAAGCAAATTATGAAGCGCAAATATAATTCATTCAATGATACAAGGCAAGTGCTTTGGGAACAGCGAACTAAACTCAAGAGGCTCCAACAAAAAGAAGTTTCCAAATCATCGACTTTGATCAAAATTTAAACTATTTGACATATATAGGCAAAAATGTCACTACTATCAAATTCTCACTTGAAAAAGCCTCAAAAGGGCATTGAATATGAAGGCAAAAAAAGACAGTATACCTTTTTGCTCGTTTGGGATCAATAAGTGCCAGTTCAGCAAGCTTAGCAGCAGACATGGCTTTCTTAGAATCGGCAGCAGACATGTCATCAGAGCCTGACATAAGCATGTCTGGCTGGAGAGTGGTTGAGCCATCCATTGATTGGCTGTGCTGATGCCTGACTCTAGGCCTTTCACTTGGCCCAGCTACCAAATCCATAGCTGTTGGTGTCAATGCCAGTGTTGGTGCTGCTGTGGCTGCACCAGATGATTCCCCCATTTGAAAAGCCGAGGTTGCAGAGGATGAATTCAGCTTATCCATATCAAGGTACATTGACAGTAGATCTTCCTCAGTTTCATCAGACAAAGAGGGGCCGTCCCCAGCTCCCACCACGCCAAGATCACTATCAAAGCTAATATCATCAGGGAGGCTGAGAATCTCTGAATGTGCACGTCGGTGGCCCAGATTCTTAGGTGGGTTATCAGGCATTCGACTAATGTCATGACTAAAGTGACTAGATTCTGATCCACGACCAAACTGACTAGAGTGGTCTGAACCACCTGGAGTGATTGGAGGAAATGCAGAGGATGATGGCTCAGGTTTTACATTAAAAGTACTCCCAGAAGGAGAAAAACTTGAGAAACGGAATGATGGTGGTGGCAAACCACCACTGTGGTGGCTAGGGGATTTATCTTTATCCATGTAGAGAACTCTTGAAACCCTAAATAGTGATCAACCTTGGATAATAGTTCAACAATGCACCATTCAAATCCTCTTAACACTTGAGGATCCAACCAAACCCCTAAGAACAAAAAATTGATTAAGCTCCAAGAAATCATAGAGTCATGAAAAGGAGAAAAGGAACAAGTAGTGCACTTGAAGCTATAGAACCGCAATATATTGGAAGAAGATAATGATATAAGCTAGAGAACTATGCTTAAAGAAATAACAGGCACTATAATTCTTGCTAAACCATTAGAAACTGACATACCCACCAATGAAGAAACCTTAAAATTTTCAAATCAGGCACAAAGCTTCGAATTGTATGCATCCCACAGATCACAGAAACAAACAAGCACACACTAGACAAAATGGAGATCTGAATAGCATAAGAATACAGCGCAAAGATACGGAAATAAGAATATGGAGAGGCAGTTAAGAGCAGGCAAACCCTATGAATGAGTGAGCAGGCTCAGAGCTTCTCGGGATTTGAGGTGAGACAGAAATTTCCAGGAAAATCTTGGAGCTTTCCAGCAAAATCAGTCAAGAATGCTCTTTCGGATATTTCTAGTGGGCTTATTAGATCTTCTTGAATTGTGAAAAAAAAAGAACAAAGAAAGAAAAACAGAAATGGAAAAAACAAAATCGAAAAGACAAAGCAAAAAAAAAAGGGAAAAATACGCAGAGTAGTAATTTTAGCTTTACACAGACAGAAAAGCAAGATGCAGTGATGCACATCACATGGACGCATGAAAATGCACCATCCATACATATATGGATATACTATGCAGTTTATGGTACTAAGAAGAGAGAGTGTGGCTCTTTCAAAGGGTAAAAATGTCTATTCACATATGTTTCTTGCCATGTATCATGTATGTTTACGGATTAGGATGTGGGCGTTTTACCTATGCAGGCAACATGAGCGCATTTCCAAAAATACCCTTAAAGGTTTGGACTGTGTTTTGCTTTTGGATTTTGCAAGGAAAGTAAAATATAATATAAAAGAAAATTAAACAAATTACTAGTTTAGAATAAATAAAAGTAAAAGTAGAAATAAATACTCAATATTTAGTTTCTAAATTTTCTATTTTCCTAAAATCAGAATCAATCGTTCTTGAACAACCAACGTGTACTTAGAGTCTGTTTGGTGTTCCGGTTCTAGCTGGAAAAATTCTGTGGGAAGAAGTTCTGTTTGAAAATGACTAGCTGAAAAAGGAGTAAGTTGTGTGGTAAATATTTGTTAAAAGTTCTGTGGGGAAACCAGAAGTTGTTTATGTTGTTTGGTAAAACAACTTTTAAAACTATAGTTGGAATGTAAAATGACCATAAATGACACAATTTCTTTTTCTATTTTAGAATTAATTTTTGTTTATGGGTAGATTGGTGAAATATATAATGACACATATAATAAATAAGAAACTTGATGAGTAGTCACATGTTTGTAGTGAGTTTGTTACATTCTTCCTGGTATATTTTTTAATTAACAGTTTATTAATTTTTAAAAAAGTTAATAATTTAATAATATTTTTTATTTTGTCCCCTAATTTACATTTTTATATATGACAAAAAATATTAATATGATTCAAAATCATTAGAAATTAAAGCAATTAAATTTTATTTTAATAAATTGGACAACAATCAATTTTAAAATGCTTAGCTTCTATTCGGCGCACCCGCCTATCAGTTGCCGATTGAGTCATGGACGTGTGACGCAAGTATTGATAGCTATTAGCTACCCCAATACAACCAAACATCATCGCAAACCATGCCTGCCTTTTATCTAGCTGTGAACATCAACCAAAAGATGCCACAAAAACTATCCAAAATACCACAAGATAAAAACTTAATTTATCAACTTTTATGTATTGATTCAGGACAAAAATTATGAGAACATCCTGAAATCTACAGAAATCAAGCAAGCCAATAGCTGCTTGTAAATGAGGATTGCCAAGAGAAATCTATCAGAACTGAGAGTTTTTGTTTAGCTGATCAAACGCATCTGGTAGGAAAACAATTTGATTTCCCTGTAACATTATTCTGATTGAGTTGGTTTGAAACAAATAATAATTTTGTAAGCTACACCCAGTTTCTACACCTTCACTTTCAGGCAAGTCTGATCAAAAGTCTCCAATAGCTCATAATGACCATATCCATGAAACAACAGATTAATAGGATTCACCTCCTCTTTCTGATACTCCTCGCCATAATTTGTTATGCTTACTAACTTGCCCGATGCCCTGTCTATCATGAAGACATAGATCACAGTCCTGAGAAATGACGCGAAAGGGCATGTCAAACATAGAGGCCGTATACAAAAGACTTATGAATTAAAAACCAGCATTATGCAAAGACCAACTTTGATGATTAGAGAACTTTGAATGCTAAATTTGAATAAAATAATTTGACATCATCCCTTAGCACATCAACGAGTTGTGATTCAATTTGTAAACAAAGTAAAAAAAAAAATGGTCTAAAGTTCCCCCCGCCTCCACCACTCATGAATGATGATTCTAAAACAAAGGTCCATGTTATAACTTGTATACAACAACATGTCAGCAAGCATGCAATACAATCTAAGAAGATGACAATCCAATAGTGTTGGCCGCACCTTTATTTTCTAATGCAAATGGCGGGAGTAGTAAAAAGGCTGAGAAGCCACTTTAAATTTTCAAAAGCTATATTAGATTATTATTTCCATATGATTTCGTATTTTCCAAAAGGCAACAGAGAGAACCAAGAAAGTTATGTTCATGTGCAGGCCATAGAAGATCAAGAAGGAAAAAGAAAGGATGAGTGACTGCAAAAAAGGAACTGAGAAAAGGCAAACTCACTTCAAAACATGAGAAGCCATCAACAACTCAGGTTCTCCACCCCATAAGGTTGTTGAATCCTCTTCACATATGCATCACAAATCTGCAACCAGGAGAGGATGATAATTCATAAGGAATACTGAGGGGACGAATCTCATAAGGAAATGTTTGAGATGAGAGTAGTGCAATTAAACCAAGGATATGTACCAGTATTGTTTTTACAAACTAGGGATTCAAGACAACAAGGATGTTAAGCTGGTGTATAAAGTAGACTATACATATAGTTTAGCGCAAAAAACTTGTAGCAAAATACAAAATACGATTCAGCCAGGAAATCAAAGTATCAAACAGCTTTGGCAGACCAAAACTAACAACAAATGCAAAATCTCCATGACCTCAAGGCAACAAAATATCAGCAGCATACTTGTATGTCCAGGTAACCCCAATCATACAAGGATATGAAAATCTAATCCGGCAAGAGGAAAAAAAAAAGCATAAACACATAGAAGAAGTGCAAGGAATTCGGAGTTGAAGTTAAATATTTCCAAATCATGAAATCACACAAAGCTTATAAACTAAAAACATACTTTCTGTTGCAATCAGGGCGGCAAGATAAGTCAACTGTCCATATTTGCCAAGCTAATTGTCCAGAAGCGAGTGTTAAACATGCGTAAAATGGCCAACCTACTCCATAAAATGATTTCTTCCAGCCCAACGCGTTCAGCTTGTTGTTCCAACATCAAGATGATCTCTGCATTCCCCTAACAATTCTCATGAGATCCAGGCCTGACCCTCCTACTTTTAAAACAATACTTAATAACACCTTCTCTTTGAGTAGTCGAATTTTACCCGAATGCACAATCCTTGAAGCTGCAAACACCATCACAAACACACACACAAGGAAAATAAATGACACCTCGTCTTTCACCAACACAAAAATTATCCTAATTTTCAACTATTTCGCACAATTCATCAATCAATTGAAAAAAAGTATACAAATTTCAAACATTTTCTTCCCAGGCAACTAACACATACATACATAAATGAGATAATCAATAACTACAGCAGCAGAAGAACAAAAGCGTAAGCGCTGGAAATAGAAACCCTAGAGTGACTCAGCAAGAGTTATGAAAAACTCATCTGAGAAGATGATTAGATCAAAGAAAATGAGAAAATCATAAGGATAGTTGAGGAAAAATGGGTTTACCATTGCAAGTTAGATGCGGAGAAGCAGAAAGTGTGGAGGTCTTTCTCTATGTGTTGAAGAAGAAGAGAGCGGCGACGGAGAGGGTGAGAGGCGACGACGAGGGTGAGAGGCGGAGGGCGAGGGCGAGACAGATCTGGACGATGAGAGGCTGAGGGCGAGAACGGACGGGAGTTGGTCAGACAACTGACGATGGCGAGGTGGAGTAGTTAGGGTTTTCGTTGGTCTGGAACACCGACGTCGGTGTGAGGGTTACGGTTTTCGTTGGTAGGGAGCGTGGATTTCTTTTAGGGCAGAAGAAAATGCGAGGGAGATTGGGGTAGAAGAATAGATAATATACAAGGTTTTAGTGTAAATCAAATGAAATTGGCTGGATATTTTTGTCCAAAAAAAATTGTGACCTCCTTCCCGTGTCTAGCTTGGAAATGACTTTTACACCCTGGAGCGATTTGCTCCAGAGTCAAAACCAAGGAAATCCTTGCTTTTCCTAGTGGGATTTTTAAAAAGTCCAGTTACATTTGGGTTTACCAAACAAAATTTAGTTGATTTTGATTCTGGGAAATGGGAAAAATCTTATTATACTTATCTAGCGAGATAGGTTAAAAATCTCAATAGAATTAAATCATTAACACTTACATCATTGGTAGCTCATAAACAAGATTTTATTTTACTTTGCAATGTCTAAACTAAAGTGATTCAAGAATTTAAATAAATTAAAGTAATAAATTATATTTTAAGCCATTAATAATAAATTATATTTTAAGCCATTAATAATAAATTAAAGTAATTATTCATTTCTTGGTATTTTAAAAGGTAGGTAAAATATTATCCTAAATTTTGGACCTTTAAACTTGATGTATTGTATGATTAAAAGAGAGCACCAATGATATATATAAAAATAAATCTTTTTACCAATTAAAGCGAAATAATAATAAATTTAAAATATTATTTTGTTAAAATTATGACATTAAAAAAAAAATTTAACATTAGAAATATTCATTCTCGTATAAACCCAAATTATGTATTATTATCCCTAGGGAGGATAAGAATGAAAACAGCATCCTAATCCTAATGGAAGATATATTTCCATAGATATACTATCAGATATTGTTACCATATTTATAGTGCCCTTTCTAAATTATAAAAATCTTATCCTAATAAACAATTACTCCATATTTATAGTGCCCGGATAACTCACTATTTGACCCCAAAAAAATTCATACTTTTATCCATAAGGAGGATAAGAATGAAAACAACATCCTAATCCTAATGGCAGATATATCTCCATAGATATTGTCACACCCCAAACTAGAGCATGTGACCGGCATGAGAGTTCAAATGAATTTCTGTATTCATCTCGGACTCTCACTCGCCTAACTTAACACTTTATCAAGATATTTTCCACAATTTACAGATGGTTCATAATGACAAACTCAAGATTTTGCTTTCATTGATTCCAAGTAATATATACAGCATCACAAAGTCACTTCTACATTTACTACAACAAGTAACAGATTTATTAGGGAGATTGTAATTTACAACTTCCAAAACTTATATATATATACAATCTATTAATCGACTAGGCCCTAGCGAAGGAGAATGCTGGGCATACCGATTAACCTTGAAGAGTACTCCCCTAGATCTGCCAGCCAACTCACTACCGTCCGCTACCAACTGAAAAAAATAGTTTATAAGAGAGGATGAGTTACCACAACTCAGTGAATAAATAATACAAGATATAAACAAGCATGTACACGCAATCATTCACATTCTCTGTATTCCCTACATATGATTTAATATAATTATATCAATATCCAAATACTATAATTCATACACTCATCACAATACAGTTAATCTATCAAGGCACAAACAACTCATATTCAGACCGTGATCTCATCACGTGCCAACACCATATTCCCTGAAGGCTAGGACATGAGAATTTCTCAATCATTCTCAATCATTCTTAATCGTTTTCAACAATTCTCAACAGACCGAAGTGCTGGCCAAGCCACTTCGTGCTACCGCCATAACCTCCGGCTAGCTAAGGTATACAAACCATGTGCACATGTACTAACACCACCCCTGTTAGTTAGGGTCATAATCAACATCATATACCATCTTCCATCACCAATTAATATCACCAAGCATATTCACAGCCATAACACAAAACATACAGTCATAACATAATTCATACGCATGCAATACTATCATGCAGTTTATACTTTGCATTATTCACTCACATTTGTATATACACAGCAAAATTCACTTCACATGCCCCGCTCACTCTGCTGTAGGATCTGTCTGCTTCACACCTAACACTATTTAAATAACATACAAGTTATTTACACAATAATTAAATCAATTTCAGACCTGTACAATTATTTTAAAAGACCAGCACAATTTCTCATCCCTTCTTTTCCTGTTTCTTTTCAATTCAACTCTTTTCTTGCAACAAATAAATTAATTAAAACACATATATTTATCCAAAATATTACACATTTAAAATTATAAATAGTTTTCCCAAAATTGATCCTGCTGTAGGGACTAATCTGCAAGCGCTTAAACATTTAGGACTAAACTTTACCATCTTCATAACTGTAGGGACTGAACCATAATAAATTTTCTGCCACTGTTTTTCCAGAAATTTCAGACTAATTCCTACATCACATACATACCACAACATCTAATTTATCACTTAATTAGTTTCATACTCATATTTCCCATGAATTTCAAAATTAAAACTACTAAGGTTAAATCCCTAATCCACACGTCACTAAACCCAAACCCATTAATTAAAACCCATTTGGTTATCATTCAACATCATTACTTAACATTTATATTCATTTACATTCAAGATTTTACCAACAAATTCATACACCCAATTGCTCCCGTACACCCAAATAACCCTAGCATATTCACCCAAAACTAAACCTAAGCTATTCCATAGCTCTTAATTGAAAAACAAAATCCATATAAATATTAAACACAATGAATATACTTACTAGTTTTCTTCAAGCTAAATCAATGGCAGCACCCCATTTTTACTTCCTCTCTTTCCCGTTCTCACTTCCCTTTCTCTCTTACTATTTTCCTTCTTTCCTTTTCCTATCTTTCCTTTACTTTTTCCCGTACTCACTCTCTTTCTTTTCTTATCCTCTCTCTCTTTCCATGACACATGTCCTTTCCTTTCCTTATTTTTATTTCTTACCTGAACCTTATCCCTTTCTTTTCCTTATTCTATTATTTCTTTCCTTTCCTTTTCTTTTTTTTTCCAATTCTTTTTATTAGTTCATTATAATTATAGAAAGCACTAATTTATACGAACCCAATACAATTTCTAACTCTTTTCTAATCGGACTAGTACTCGTCTAGCTAACTAAAATAATTCGAAGTTAAAATTTCTAAGGGTCTCACATTCTCCCCACCTTAAGAAATTCGGTCCCCGAATTTAAGTTATACTTACTGTGGTTTTGGAATAGGTAGGGATACTTCTCTCGCATCTCATCTTCGGATTCCCAAGTAACTTCTTCATTTGAATTATTCTGCCACACAACTTTTACAGTGGCAATTTCTTTAGAACGAAGTTTCTTCACTTGACGATCTACAATCTGTATAGGTTGAATCTCATAAGATAAATCTTCCTTGAACTCAACCAGCTGAGGTTCCATTACATGAGATGGATCATGAAGGTATTTCCGAAGCATAGATACATGGAATACAGGATGTACATCCGACAAGCTTGGTGGGAGTGCTAATTTGTATGCCACAGCTCCAATCCTTTCAAGAATTTCAAACGGCCCAATGAATCGCGGATTCAACTTCCCTTTCTTACCAAACCGAAGAACACCCTTTGTAGGAGAAACTTTCAAAAATACATGATCTCCAACTGAAAATTCCAGATTTCTTCTCCTGTTATCAGCATAACCTTTCTGTCTACTCTGTGCAGCTTGTAGTTTATCACGAATCAACTTGACTTTTTCAGTAGTTAACTCAACAATTTCCGGACCCAATAATTTCCAGACCCAATAATTTCCTTACACCAACTTCATCCCAACAAACAGGTGTACGACATCTACGACCATATAATGCTTCATACGGAGCCATTTGAATATTAGAATGATAACTATTATTGTAAGCAAATTCAACCAGAGAAAGATATTTACTCCAGCTACCTCCAAAGTCAATAACACAAGCCCGTAACATGTCTTCAAGTGTCTGAATAGTTCTCTTCGATTGGCCATCAGTTTGAGGATGGAAGGCAGTACTAAGATCAAGATTAGTACCCATAGACTTCTGAAATTCCCTCCAAAAATGAGAAGTAAACTGTGGACCACGATCAGAAACAATAGAGATTGGCACACCATGGAGTCGAACTATCTCATTAATATATATTTGAGTAAGCTTTGCAAAACTATATGTTGTCTTTACAGGTAGAAAATGAGCAGATTTTGTAAGTCGATCAACTACAACCCATATAGAATCATACCCTTCAAGTGTGCGTGGTAACCCCACAACAAAATCCATGGTAATTCGCTCCCACTTCCATTCAGGGATTAACAGTGGTTGAAGCAACCCTGGAGGCTTTTAATGTTCACCTTTCACCTGTTGACAAATAAGACATTTAGAAACAAAATCAGCTATGTCTTTCTTCATGTTATTCCACCAATAATGATTCTTCAAGTCTTTATACATTTTGGTAGAACCAGGATGAATTGTATACGTCGTTTTAGGCGCTTGTTCCATAACTTCCCTTTGCAAATCATCCACCTTAGGAACACAAATTCTGGCACCATACTTAACAATTCCATCACTTGAAATCACAAAATCTGTAGAATTTCCAAGATTAATCTCTTCTCGGTTGTGGCATAATTGCGGATCTTTCTCTTGGGCAACTTTAATTTTCTCAATTAACACAGGCTGGACACGAAAATGAGCTAGTAATACACCCAAATCAGAAATTGAAAGCCGAACTCCGCTATCTAAAACCTCATGTAATTCTTTAATCATCGGTCTTCTTACCTCGGCTATGTGGGCCAAACTTCCAAATGACTTCCGGCTTAAAGCATCAGCAACAACATTTGCTTTTCCCGGATGATATTGTATACTACAATCATAGTCTTTGACCAACTCCATCCACCTCCTTTGCCTAAGGTTGAGATCTCGCTGCTGAAAAATATGTTTGAGGCTTTTGTGATCTGTAAATATTTCAAAAGTGTCACCATATAAGTAATGCCTCCAGATTTTAAGAGCAAATACAACTGCTGCCATCTCCAAGTCGTGCGTAGGATAATTCTGTTCATGCTTCCTTAGTTGACGAGAGGCATAAGCAATAACTTTCCCTCGCTGCATAAGAACACATCCCAATCCAATTCTTGAAGCATCACAATACACAACAAATCCCTCAGGTCCAGATGGCAATGTCAACACCGGTGCAGTTGTCAACCGATGCTTGAGCTCCAAGAAGCTTGCCTCACATGCGTCTGACCATTGATATTTCACATTTTTCTGTGTCAACCGCGTCAATGGAGAAGCAATTCGAGAAAAACCTTCAACAAATCGCCGATAATACCCAGCCAAACCCAAGAAACTACGAATCTCTGACACTGAAGAAGGTCTAGGCCACTGTTCAACTGCTTTTATCTTTTGAGGATCAACCTGCACACCATCTTTAGAGACAACATGACCGAGAAAAGATACAGAATCCAACCAAAATTCACATTTAGAAAACTTTGCATAAAGTTTGTGCTCTCTCAGGATTTGAAGAACCAATCTCAAATGTTGTTCATGCTCTTCCTTACTTTTTGAATACACAAGAATATCGTCAATAAAGACAATAACAAACTGATCAAGGAATGGTTTGAATGTTCTATTCATCAAATCCATGAAAGCTGACGGTGCGTTAGTAAGACCAAACGACATAACCAAAAACTCATAATAACCATATCGACTCCTAAATGCAGTTTTTGGAATGTCTTCTTGCCTAATTTTCAGCTGATGATATCCAGATCTCAAATCAATCTTAGAAAAATATTGCGCACCTTGTAATTGATCAAATAAATCATCAATGCGTGGGAGAGGATACCTGTTGCGTACTGTTACCCGGTTCAGTTGTCGGTAATCAATACAAAGTCGCAATGTGCCATCTTTCTTCTTCACAAATAATACCGGAGCACCCCAAGGTGAAACACTTGGCCTTATAAAGCCTTTATCCAGCATATCTTGCAACTGTTTCTTCAATTCCTTAAGTTCAGAAAATGCCATTCTGTATGGTCTCATAGAAATAGGCTCAGTTCCAAGTAACAAATCAATACAGAACTCTATCTCTCTATCAGATGGAACTCCAGGCAGATCATCAGGAAATACATCAAGGAATTCCATAACAACAGGAACCTGATTTACAGTAGGAATTGATTCTTGAACAACTCTAACATGTGCTAGGAAAATTTCACATTCACCCCAGAACAACTGTTTAACACGAATAGCCGAAACTACAATGGGTTGAGAGATCAAATGGTTCCCTTGAAAGTAAAATTCAGGTTCACCTGGAATTCTAAATGTCAACACTTTATCTCGACAATTCAAGGTAACATAATGAGATGCTAACCAATCCATTCCTAGAATCACATCAAAATCAAGCATGTCTAGCTGAATCAAGTCTCCTAGTAACTCCCTACCATCAATAAGAACCACACAAGACTTAAACACACTCCCCACATCTATAATTTCCCCAAGAGGTGTAGTGATAGCTAATGGACAATCTAATAAGGTTGATTGTTTACTAAACAACATGAAAAAATAGAGAGATACAAAAGAATGCGTGGATCCAGTATCAAATAAAACTCGTGCATCAATCAAGCAAACAGGGAGTATACCTGTCACTACTGTATTTGATGACTGTGCATCTTCCTTAGTAAGTGCAAAAACTCTAGCCTGACCTCTTCCTGCTTGTCCTTGAACTCCACCACCAAAGCCTCTACCCCTTGCACCACGACCACTAAAACCACGACCTCCTTGGTTGAACTGTCCCGTAGGTGATTGAACTGATGAAGATAATGCAGTTGAAGCTTGAGATGTTGCTAGCATCCTTGGGCAATCTCTCCTCAAGTGTCCCGCTTGGCCACAAAAGAAACATACACCAGTTTGTTGATAACATGTAGGACCCCGATGTCTTTTACCACAAAACTGGCATAATGGAATGCTAGTTTGAGAATTACAAGGCTGAACAGAATGGAATGAAGCTTGACCACGTCTTTGTCCACCACCACTAGTACTCTGACCAGCAGAGAATTGACTACCATAACCATATCACTGCCGAAACCTTCCGTGAGGTCGTTGTTGTCCTTGCTGACTTTGATATGGATACCTATGAACAAATCTGTTACCTTCCCCGGAGTGTGTAACTTGTCGATTTTCAACTCTAGCTCGCTTGCTTTGATCATACACTACACTCCTGGCCATCTCTCTTGCTTCAATCATCCTAGCACAATCCACAGCTGCTGAGAATGATCGAAACGCACGCGCCACAGTAGCATGGAATAAAGGATCAACAAGTCCTTCTCTTCACCTTCTTCTCTTCTATAGGAATAAGATGGCGACCATACCGTGACAGCCTTGTAAACCGCCCCTCATACTCGGATACACTCATGTTACCTTGAGTTAACCTCTCAAACTCATATGCTCTATCATCTTTGACACTTTCAGGTAAGAAACGATCCAGAAACATGGTGCAAAATTCATCCCATGTCCAAGCTGGGGTGTCTGCAACTTTTTCATTCTTTTTAGAATCATACCAGGAAGTTGCTACATCACCCTCTAATCTGAATGCTGCCAATATAACTGCCCGGTAATCTGTGCATCCTAAAGCTTCACACCTTTTCCATACACTATCGAGGAATTGTTGAGGATCTTCAGTTGGCTTTACACCAGTGAAAATAGGAGGACCGAGCTTAATAAAGTTTTGCAATGGAACTTCATTTCCCTCCAGCCTTGGAGAGGATGTTGAGGCCACCTGTTTACCTTGTTCCTTTTCAATCATATGCTTTGTTAAGGTCTGTATGGCTTGATTCACTCCACGCAATCCTTCAACTAGCACAGAAACAGGAATCTCATTGCTTGATTCTTGGTTTTTATTTCTTGGACTGTGATTTCCAACTTGCTCACTTTCTGGAAATTCTGATCCGGTAGGTGCATCCATTGTATCAGCTTCCCTCTGTTTATCACCCTTTTCCACACTTACCTATTCAATATAAGTTAAGTACAACCAACATTAATATATATAGACACTAGTTGGCAGACCTCTACGACACAAGAATAACTTATTTAGAACACAAAGGTACTATACTTCGGAGTTACAGAACAACTAACTCAAGTCAACTAAGCTCCGCTACCATATCTTTCACACCCCAAATTAGAGCATGTGATCGGCATGAGAGTTCAAATGAATTTCTGTATTCATCTCGGACTCTCACTCGCCTAACTTAACATTTTATCAAGATATTTTCCACAATTTACAGATGGTTCATAACGACAAACTCAAGATTTTGCTTTCATTGATTCCAAGTAATATATACAGCATCACAAAGTCACTTCTACATTTACTACAACAAGTAACAGATTTATTAGGGAGATTGTAATTTACAACTTCCAAAACTTATATATATATACAATCTATTAATCGACTAGGCCCTAGCGAAGGAGAATGCTGGGCATACCGATTAACCTTGAAGAGTACTCCCCTAGATCTGCCAACCAACTCACTACCGTCCGCTACCAACTGAAAAAAATGGTTTATAAGAGAGGATGAGTTACCACAACTCAGTGAATAAATAATACAAGATATAAACAAGCATGCACACGCAATCATTCACATTCTCTGTATTCCCTACATATGATTTAATATAATTATATCAATATCCAAATACTATAATTCATACACTCATCACAATACAGTTAATCTATCAAGGCACAAACAACTCATATTCAGACCGTGATCTCATCACGTGCCAACACCATAGTCCCTGAAGGCTAGGACATGAGAATTTCTCAATCATTCTCAATCATTCTTAATCGTTTTCAACAATTCTCAACAGACCGAAGTGCTGGCCAAGCCACTTCGTGCTACCGCCATAACCTCCGGCTAGCTAAGGTATACAAACCATGTGCACATGTACTAACACCACCCCTGTTAGTTAGGGTCATAATCAACATCATATACCATCTTCCATCACCAATTAATATCACCAAGCATATTCACAGCCATAACACAAAACATACAGTCATAACATAATTCATACGCATGCAATACTATCATGCAGTTTATACTTTGCATTATTCACTCACATTTGTATATACACAGCAAAATTCACTTCACATGCCCCGCTCACTCTGCTGTAGGATCTGTCTGCTTCACACCTAACACCATTTAAATAACATACAAGTTATTTACACAATAATTAAATCAATTTCAGACCTGTACAATTATTTTAAAAGACCAACACAATTTCTCATCCCTTCTTTTCCTGTTTCTTTTCAATTCAACTCTTTTCTTGCAACAAATAAATTAATTAAAACACATATATTTATCCAAAATATTACACATATAAAATTATAAATAGTTTTCCCAAAACTGATCCTGCTGTAGGGACTAATCTGCAAGCGCTTAAACATTTAGGACTAAACTTCACCATCTTCATAATTGTAGGGACTGAACCATAATAAATTTTCTGCCACTGTTTTTCCAGAAATTTCAGACTAATTCCTACATCACATACATACCACAACATCTAATTTATCACTTAATTAGTTTCATACTCATATTTCCCATGAATTTCAAAATTAAAACTACTAAGGTTAAATCCCTAATCCACACGTCACTAAACCCAAACCCATTAATTAAAACTCATTTGGTTATCATTCAACATCATTACTTAACATTTATATTCATTTACATTCAAGATTTTACCAACAAATTCATTCATCCAATTGCTCCCGTACACCCAAATAACCCTAGCATATTCACCCAAAACTAAACCTAAGCTATTCCATAACTCTTAATTGAAAAACAAAATCCATATAAATATTAAACACAATGAATATACTTACTAGTTTTCTTCAAGCTAAATCAATGGCAGCACCCCATTTTTACTTCCGCTCTTTCCTGTTCTCACTTCCCTTTCTCTCTTACTATTTTCCTTCTTTCCTTTTCCTATCTTTCCTTTACTTTTTCCCGTACTCACTCTCTTTCTTTTCTTATCCTCTCTCTCTTTCCATGACACATGTCCTTTCCTTTCCTTATTTTTATTTCTTACCTGAGCTTTATCCCTTTCTTTTCCTTATTCTATTATTTCTTTCCTTTTCTTTTCTTTTTTTTTCCAATTCTTTTTATTAGTTCATTATAATTATAGAAAGCACTAATTTATACGAACCCAATACAATTTCTAACTCTTTTCTAATCGGACTAGTACTCGTCTAGCTAACTAAAATAAATCGAAGTTAAAATTTCTAAGGGTCTCACAGATATACTATCAGATATTGTTACCATATTTATAGTGCCCTTTCTAAATTATAAAAATCTTATCCTAATAAATAATTACTCCATATTTATAGTGTCTGGATGACTCACTATTTGACCCCAAAAAAATTCGTACTTTTTTTCGTACTTTTTTTCGAACGTATGTTAAAGATTAACGAACGTCCGAGAAAAAATTCAGGCCAAAATTGTCTCAAATAGTGAATCATCCGGGCTCCTCAATATACGTGTCCAAAATCAAAACGACAGTTAATAAAGACGGAGACAGTAACAAGGAAGAAAAAGATATCTCAAAGCTTTGAAAGTCTTTCAACAAGTTGAAGTATATATAGGTTTATTAGTTTTATTATATATTATATTTACTATTATTAACATATTAAAAATATATGAGGTGTGTTGGTCAAGTCATTGACTAAAAATATTACGTACCTTTATAATGAAGTGAGAATTTTTTAATGGGATTTATCTAATTTGAGATGGGCACGTATTATTAGATTAACAAGATATTTTTTTTTATATATATTACGTGCCAATACGAGGCTTAATTGAGGGCTCTAATGACAATGACCCTACACTCCTCACCCTTTAGAATAGGCTAAACGGTCAAACTCAAATTTAAATGTTCAAATTCAAATTTACATTAAAAATTAGTTGAAGTTGTCAAATTTGAACCTCCATAATCAAACTCGAGTTTACATAATCAAACTCGAGTTTACATAATCAAACTCGAGTTTAAATAGTCAAAACCGTCTCTAAATGATTAAACTCGAACATACAGGTCAAACCCAAATCTAACAGTCAAACCTATTATTTGCAATTATGTTACCATTTTGACTTTCCATTTTTTATATAATATGATGTCCCGTATTCTTTTTCGAGCTAGACTATCCGTTATGTTACCGTTTTGACTACCCATTAAGAAATAAAATACTCCCGATGTAATTTCTTCATAAAAAAAGATAATTTTTTGAACTTACTTATTGATCATGGATAAATTAGTATGCTATGACTTCAACGATTATATTATGCTGTAAAGAAGTACGTGGTGAGCATTCGAAACTTCGGATCAGATTCTAACATTTTCGGATTCGGATCAGATTCTGATATTTTCGGATCGGATCGGATTTCTGATCCATGCTCACCCCTAACATAAGCACTTATATAGTCTGTTTGGTGGTCCAGCATAGCATACAATTAAGGTAAAAGGTCTAACCATGTTAGGTGGGTGTGGTTAGTGCGCAGCACAATACAAGAAAAACACACAAATGTTTCTTTTTTCTTTTCCTGATGGAGAAATGTTACCTATACGCATTCATCCCATTTCAGTTCCTATGTTCTTTAATAAGATAAGTTTACATCCAGTCACCTTATGCCAGTAATTCGATTCCATAAACTCTGACATCGATCAACTTGTTCCTGATAACAAGCTTCTGTTTGTGGATCATACAACCTTGTTGTTCATGCATCAGTCATCTTCCATGCACTCAAAACGTAAATCTCAAACAGTAAACTGAAAGTTTAAGTAACACAAGCAATTCCGTATTTACAAAAGGAGTTGAGGAAACCTTACTGCAGTTCTCATAAGCATAAACAAGTTTATCACACTGACAAGAAAAGGAGCACGTAATTCAAGCTTGCAGATCGTTATCAGAAAATATAGGATGGCACTTGAAGGGGGAAGCTAGCCACTTCAACTTCAAATGATCTTCCCTTTGGGTCGGCCAATCTATAAAAAAATAAATTAAAAGTTTAGTTTATCTTAGACCAAATAGTATGAGTCTATCAATTCATCGTAAAGTGAGGATCCCCGTTCAGAAAGCAAAAAGAGCAACGACGAGAATGATCAGAACTAAATTGGGTATGTATAGGAGAATTTATGCTCTTGCTTCTGTTAAGCTCTTAAAATAATAACATAGTTTAGAGCACATAATGTATTTATGTAAATACCTGCCCGGGACAAATATGAAAGAACCTTCCACAGAGCCTGAAGGCATTGATAGTGGGGTGCAACTCTCATAGACAAATTCTTTCCTTCCTGGAAGTAAGAGTGGATACTGCAAAAGTAAAAAATGAGGATCACACACTTTTCAGAAAGGGAAAAGAAAAAAAGCGTGCTCACTTAAACGAAACAACAGAATCAGTTCAAAACAACCTATAATATTTCCTTGTTTTACAAGAAAATATTGGGAGTTTGGACATCCCAGGAAAACGAACAGCCAATTAGTCATTAATTGAACATCACAACAAAACACATTTATACTACTAATGTGAACATCTACCATGTTGCTTTCCGTATCCAAATGGTATCTCAGATGAGAATAAAAATATGCCACCCGTACTACCTGTGGCAGAGGTAGACATTCAAAGTTATAACTAATTGCTTCATCCAATCATTAGCAGGGAGACACGAGCAGTTCGTTCTGTTCGAGCCGGGAAAAAGAGCAAAGAGACTAGTACCTGCGTCCCTCACTGTATTCATGGAGACATGAGGGCAAGATACTACTGTTCTGGCCCCAAAAAAAAGTATGACCAGAAGAATCAAACATTTGAAAAAAAGGTCAAATTTTCCCATAAGAGGAAGCCACAAAGAGCACAAAGCTGATCTTGACCAACAATAGTTCAAGATAGTTGCAAATAGAACAATTAGGTTTTTCTATCAAACAAAAAAAAACTTCATAGTGACTCAAAACAATTGAAGGAACGCATTATCAAGGCAGTTCTTAAAAAACTGCACTGGGTTTTTACCACAAGATTAGGAAGGCATACCTTGCCTATCACTCCCTCACCATTGACACGAGATATAACAGCATCATTAGCGCGAATTGTCCAACGCCTCCACTGAAGTTGGCAAGAGCTGAAGTACATTCCATTGAGAATGCATCCATCTGGCAGAAGAGACATGCGGATTGAATATGCAAACAAGTATGTCGCAGAATCATCTAGCTTGTTGGCAGCCTCTGGTACAAAAACAGCGGAAGCACGAATCTGATACAGTATTTCATTAGTCCCCTCGAAAAAGTACTAATTTTTTTTTAAAAAACATAAACATATATGCAGAAAGTTTACAAGTAAACAATTTTATAACTTTTCTTTTTACAAAAATCCAAAGCCAACCCTAGGCCATCTATCCAACAAAGCAGACCAGGGGAAGTCAGTTCCTTTATTCAGGCACACCAGATGAGTTTGCTCATCAGCAAGTTAAAGAGAGTCCAATTAGAGGCTCAGGTATAAGGTTGGAGATATCTCAAACAAACTCTTAAAAAAGACGTTTCCAGCATGTACTTTGAAATTTCCTCATATCACACACTTCTCCGAAAGCTGAGCAAGATGGAAAGCAAAAACTGAGGGGCAAAGATGCAAGTCTAACATGACCACTTACGCATACACCATTGGTTGCAGCGGTGGAGCAAAGAGGAGACTCCTCGGGAAATTGACAGATTCTTCTGAAATTTCCTTCATCCCGAACTTTGATGATGCCACTGTCTAAGCGACGACTATGTTCTTCTAGCCATAGCAACATTGCATCCTGCTGTTGGTCACTGTTGAAATCATGCACTGAACTTATCAACTCATGTGGTACACATGGCAACATTTCTCCATTTGTTACAAGATTTCTTGTACCAACATAGAGTTGCCCATTGGAGCAATTAAGGAAGAAAAACTTCCCAGCATATGAGGACGAAGCAGCCACAACCATATAATCCTCTCTATTTGGACAAGGCAGGTGCGGTACAATCTCTCGTGTCTCCAACATTATATCTTTTAATGACAACAAGTACACATTCACAAAGTGATCATAGAAACTGTAGCCACCAATTAAGCCCAATGGGGAGCCATAAACACTTGTTGATGAATCAATTGCGGAACAGTCTTGACCATCATAAAAGCGATAGAGGAGTCTTGTTGGAACAGGTACTTTAACTCCCAAGAGGTTCTCCAACTCCTGAATCTTAGCTTCTGAGGCACCCTTTCGTAGAGTACTTAGAGCCTCAGGGAAATTTTTGGCCAACCAACTCTTGAGTCCATCCGAACACCTTTTAACTCGTAAGACAAGGGGCCAAGGATACATACCAAAAGCTTCCCGCCATAATCGATAACTTGCCTATAGAAAGAGAGTAGTTAGCAAGGAAAGACAATTACTTACATGTAATCTTGACAATTTAGCTTGAGTTAATGAACATGGTTGTTAGAGACATCCAATCAATTCCAGACTTACAGAAGGTGAGAGTTCATTTATAATAATTGAACTCATACAACTCAAATCTATTAAGCTCACTTCTGCTCAAGGATACACCCAAACAGCAAATTACAGACAAAGTAAAATAAAAGTAAACTTGAACCGTGAAGGGAGCATGTACACATCCTCGTTATCTGAACTTTTCAGCTCAAAAAAGCTGAAGCAAGAAACAGAACATTACATCACATTTGAAACAAACTAGAGACCACGCCTAAATGATTCAAAAGTCCACGTTAAACACTTTTACATTTCGAGAAGGGCTTTCACCAAAACTTAGTTTCTTTTTGTGTGCAGATACGTGCTATAAGAATATCAAATGAACACAATGGATTCATCTACTCCCTCTGTCCTTGAAATGAAATCGTTTTAGCTTTTGCTTTTACTGTTTCGGCACGTAGCTTAAAACGGCCAACAAACGCACTATTTGAGACAATTTTCCCGTTAATTTTTTCTGGGAAGTACGTTAATCCTATGTTCACAAAAAATTTCGAATTTTTTTGGGGTCAAATAGTGCCTCATCCGGCCTCCTCGATATGCGTTCTCTACTGAATATTGGGATGCGAGAAAGACAAGATTTTAAGGAAGGAGGGAGTATTAAATATATATATACATACATGAACAGAAATGGACCAAATAGATACTGAAGAAACCAGATAGGAATACTGACTGGCTTTGCTGTTGATAAATACCAAAAAAAACAAAAACCAACAAATTTACATACTTCACCAAAATGTTCATCTTGTTTCTGGCAATCAACCATTACATAAGTCAAAAATACACAAACCAACCACATAGAAAAAGAAAAAGACCCAGAAGGAAAAAGTGATTGCTTTATCTATATATACCTTGAAAGAAGGGGCAGCGTCTCCATTGTGATCAAGAGGGGCAGAAAGATTAAGATCACGTAAGCAGAATTTGGACCAGAGCGATTCCTCAGAAGCTGAATCTCTAAACCTCTTGCTAACACATGCAACTTTTGCGGTGGTTGTTGGACCCAATTTTGTAAGGATTATGTTAAGAGCCAGATCCCCAACTGCTTCCAAACCCATCTCTCTCTCTCACCCCAAGATGTAAGATGTGTTTCAGTCAATCGGTTCTGTTTTTTCCAGTTTTGTATGTTGTGTGATGAATCGGTGACGTAAGGTAAGAGAACGGTAAGTAATCGCGTGGGAACTGGATAGAGTAACTAGAGGTGTGAAAAAGAAAAGAATACAACACAAAGTAAAATAGAGATCATTTGGGCTGCCTTTCACAAGGAAATTTTTTCTGTTTTTGTTTTTTTATAATTTTCTATTTTTAGAAAATAGTAGAAAATTTTCTGAAAATGAAAATTTTGTTTTATTGCTATAATACGTTTTCTATTTTTCAGGTTTCATTTTTCAGCTTTAAAAAACTCGAAATCGTATTCACCTAACAACTATTTCTTATTTTTTTGAAAAAAAAAACTACTAGTTTTGATAAATCAATTCGATTTTAATTAAAAAACAATGCTAATATATTTTTTTAAAGATTAGTAAACTAAATAGTAGCCCATTAAAGATCAAATATAAATATACTAAATATATTCATGTCTAAATTCAAAACCACAAACCATTTAGGGGATATTTAATTTTGGAAATTTTTTAGAAAATTTTCCAAAATCTGTTTCACAGTAACATTTTCCAAAATGGAAAATTTTCAGCAAAATTTCCATTTTTCGAATTAGAAAACAATTTTTCAGAATTAACACTACAAGTTTAGAAAATTCTGCAAACACCATATTTGAAGTTTTCCAAAATTTTCAATTTTTTTTTCTCTAGCTCAACCGATCCATATTGTTAATAAAAAAAAAAAAATTGTTATTTTAGACATGTCTACCCTCGTAATTTTGATATGCTAAATCTATTCATATTAAAGATCAAATATAAATATAATAATTTCGTTCATGAAAATAAAATACATATAAAATAGTCTTGAATTATTTGTTCATGACGTGAATACTACAAATTTGAACATTCAAAACATACTTAATTTAACTTGATACTTCTTCGTATTATAACAATTATTATAATTAGCCCATAATTGATTTGCAATATCTTCTCTAACCGCATTCATTAGTTGTTGTTGGGACATATCCACTTGAATACCTTTTTGCGTCACAGTAGCTTCATTCTCGTTTAAATTTTGCTGATCTTCTGTACCATGTTCTGTGAATAGTCGATCAACTCTATCTTCCATTCGAATAAAATTGTGTAGTGTACAACAAGCTAGAGGTATTTTCCTTTGACGATGAAAAAGATAATTTGGAATAGACTTTAAGATTGAAAATCTAGCCTTCAGAACGCCAAAGCCCTTTCAATCACATTTCTCAATGACGAATGTGGATAGTTAAACAATGCATATTTTCTTGTTATCCTTCCTCGTCCACGAAAATCATTTAAGTGATACCGTTCACCACGATAAGGAGCTAAAAATCAAGGAATATTTGGATAACCAGCATCAACTGCATAATAGTAGCCTGCCAAAGATAAATAACAATCAAACATTTGTAGTAAAGCATTAATGTAACAACTAATAAATATGGTTATGAATTACAAAAATAATGTTTTACCAGCTGCAGGCATAGGAAAACCATTATCTTGTCTTGTCAATGCATCAAGAAAGACGCGTAAATCATTAATTGTGTCTTCCCAACCAGTATACACAAAGGTAAACATCATATCATGCGAACACGCCGCCATAACATTTTGAGTAACAAGTGCAGGACACCAAGCTGCGACATGAGTACCATCTATAGCACCTATGCATTTCTAAAAAGGAAAAAATTACATAATTCTTTTTATTTAGTCATCATGAATTTATAATACACGTGCATACTTGAAAATATGGATACCATTTAGCATTTGCTTGAATTTCTGGTTGAATGGGTCATCTTTCAACATGTCTGATCAAATCAGTTCCTAAACGAACTAAAGCGTGTATCACACCCTTAACCCAACGTGAAACTGTCACACTTGAATGCTGAAATCGTTCTGCCACTAGCCTTTGAGTTATTCTATGACATAATACAGTCAATCTCATTGCCACACCCTCTTCCAAACTACCTGCACGTGAGTTCGATAAGTTCAACCCTCTCAACCTGTCACATAAGTTCAGAAACACATGTGGCCTCATATGAAAACTATCGTAGCATCTAATTGGATTTCCCAGTAAAACTTCAATAATATATGCTCTACCGGTGAGCATAGATGTGCAGCAAGGTATTCTATCAATGAAACTGTTATCACTTTTCATTAACATACGGAGGATCGTAGCATCATCGAAGTCGTCGTTATCATTATCATCAGTAGAACTATCACTACTTGAATTAATAACAGAAATATTAGAAATATTGCGGAAATATTGGGATATTTCACCTGCACTATTAAACAATTATGTTGTATTAGTTATACCAATTACAAAATTAGCTAAATTGACATATTAATAATAAAATTAATTGGCAATAATACTTAACATAAATGTCATAGAATTGTACCAGCATACAAAAAATCCAAGTCATAAACATTTGAAAACAACCTCCAAAGAAAAGTCATAAAACAAGTTTACAGGATTTTAAAACAAGCCACGATCATTCTAAAGCCCTCAACCAGGACTTCCTCCTCACAATGGACATCTTCATGAACACTTTCCTCCAATGAGATTCTTTGAACTGCACAGATGTATTGTTATAAGAGGCATCTGAAATATTATCTAAACTCTCTAACACATCCATGCACGCATGAACAGAGTATGTATCTCGTGATGGACTTGTAACTTCAGACTGCTCTCCTTTACACTTCTTTTTTTTCTTCTATAAAATAATCAGCCCTAACACTTGCAGATGATACAAGTATCTCCATACAAGAGTCTCACCTCGTAGAACCTCCTTTCTTACAACGCCTAGTACCTACAACATTCTCCGCAACACGTTTTCCTTTTGAGCTCCCACCACCAAACCTGTCACCTTCAATTTCATGATCATCTCCAGGTACATGAACACCATAGTTCAGAAAGTTTTCTTCATTTTGGCGTTCCTCATCTGAGGTTGGCGGCAATTGCGAAGAAGCATGATGGAGATGTCTAGTAGCGGTAGATTTGTTAAACACTTGACCAAGAAGCTCATAGTTCTGACATCCTTTATTTCTAAATGTCTTGTAGTTCTTATTTTTTTGTAAAGTAAATAAACAACATTGAATTTAATCAAAATTCAGATAATTTATGATATGAATCACTAAAGAATCAAGTTCAAGTGCATTTGCCACACAACTTCAAGTGTGGCATACCATGAAAAACATTTGCCACACAACTTCAAGTGCATTCACAGTGTTTAAACTTGATTGGTAGCTGACTCCTGTATGGTTTAACAAATCTAAAAATTGGCGATATTTTTGTCGCAGTCGATTGTATTTGCCTAACAACTTGACTGATCCAAATCGTTCACCGGAAGTTAAGTATAATTCGTTATCCATGTCTTGCCAATCCGTAGCTTTAAAACTAGAGTGCCATTTTGATATACCTTAACTCTCTCGTACAATATTGATAAAAAATTCACTTCAGTTGCATCAGACCATTTACCATCATCTTCTCCATCATTTCTTCTTCCCATCTAAATCATCAATCATTATAACTTAAGAGGTTACATTCATCATGTATTCCTAAATTCATGGCAAATATTAACTACCAATTTCACATTCATCATTCATCATTCATCATTCATCATTTTCAAACAAGTAGATTCACATTCATCATTTTCAAACAAGTAGTGCGAGTACACAACGATGCAGAAAAGTAAAGAAAAAGAAGATGCGGTGAGTACCTTACTCGAGGCGGCTGCGACGGATCTACGACGAAGGAGGCTTTGATGGATTTGCGACAGATCTGGTTGTGACTGATCTGGCTGTGATAGAACGCTAAAATGTCATCCTTTCATCATCCTTTTACTTCTGTTTTGGGATGATGATACTGCTAATTGTTGGTTTTTCCCTCATTTTCTACAGATATGCTGCTGAGAAGCAGAATTAATCAAAAGGAGCCAGAAGAGCCTCTATCAGAGCTGTTTTGCTGATCAAAGAACAATGTGATCCCAGACCTGAGATAAGCCAAGAAACTGTAAGCGTTGACCAGAGTCAACTGACTTAATGAGCTATCTGGGCCGCAAGTTTGATTTGTGGGCCGTGAGCGAAATCAAGGAATTGAGCTGCCGTCTTCCAGTAGGAAAGAAGTTCGATTGTGCTTAGAACTCCTTAATCGATTAGCATGATCGATTCTCTCTTTTTGTATTTTGAAACAATCCCGCAAGATTAGATTTCTATCTTCTCTTCGTCTTTTGAATTTTGAACCAGAGATAGGTTTTGTTATTTAAAGCTGCCGCTGAGAAGAAGAGGTCTGTCTATTCTTCCTCGAATTTATTTTCTACCATTGTTGCAGCTTAACCTTTCTCTTCTTTTTCAATACAATTCCGATTTCTATTCTAATTTGTTATTATTTATTATTTATATTATGTTTGTTATAGGCTAAACGCCTTCTTCTTAGTAAGGATTCAAAGCCATGATTCTTAGGTTGTGAGATCAAATTGCACTTCACACACTCTATACTTGTATTCTTATCCTTCTTGTTTGCATGACAATTCGTCCTTGTTCTTAGTAAAGCATGATCAACTTCACTTAAGGTTTGGAATGATTACAGTTTTTCCTGGCGACTTTGGAGTCTACATTGCCAAGAGGAATACGAAGGCAACTAGCTGGTGACGACTAGAAGAAGGATCAGATCTGGTTTATAGGATAGACACGATTCTCTATTCCAGGCCTGGGATTAGGTCTTTCCCTGTGTCTATCAATTGCCTTGATTAAATCCTATAGAGTGTCTCTTAGGATTGTTAGGATGATTAGGGACTTCCAATAGAGTGTCTCTTTGGAAGTCTTGTGTAGGAGGAAAGTAGGAGATCTAGGTGACCAATACCTGGTCTCTATAGCCTTCCTATAAGTTTAGTGTTTAATATTCTTGCATCTATGATCAATCTATTCGAATCATGAGCTATAAGAAGTCCTTACTGGAAAGTCTTTATCAACTGGTTAATATCACTCACTGCGTCTCCAGTTTTGTTTATTTCTGTCAATCTAAATTGTTTGCAATCAACCAACAACTTATATTGGTATTTACCACCCTTTTTATTTAATACAAAGAATTGATTTTAATCCACCGAATCTCTGAGGAACGATCCTTTTACCACTTGCTGCAGTTAATTTATATTCGTGTATGGTAAATTGTAACTTGATTTATTTTGACGGTCTCGGCACCCATCAGGCTGCGACGGACAGATCTGCGGTAGAGATGGCAAAATAGTATGATTGGAAAGAGAAAGATAAGAAAAGGAAAAAAAGAGAGAATAAAAATGGAGAGAGCAGAGATTGCATACCTAGAAGTGCAATAGGAGAATGGATCTAAAGGTAGAAAATATAAATAGAAGAGGATATGGGAAGGGAAGGGAGGGGAAAGTGGAAAGCAAGATTGGTGGAATTTGGAAACAGGTATGTAGGAACAAGGGCGGCGGAATAGGAGCAAAGAGTGTTTGTTTTCAATTCTTTTCCAATTCCATATATCCTTTTGAGCAAAGCACAAAGACAGAATAGGGGCGACTTATTAATAAATTAATGTCTTTTCTTTCTTCTTCTATTTTTAATCATTTTTACTTTTTATCTTTATTTTCTCATTTTTTGTTTTCGTTGGTATTGGTTTGAGAGGTTAGGGGCTGTATCACAACGAAAAAATTTCCCAAATGGGCATTTTCTATGTTTGCAAAAGAAATCTTGCACATCTATGATACTCTACTAATTATCTTTATATAATTATAAACTTATTAATATATTAATTCATAATTTAATTATAATTCGAATAATTAATATGCATTTTTTATAACCAGTTGATATCTTAATGAATTGGATAGAGAAAACATTTTTAGAGTTACAAAGTAAAGTTCAAACATCAAATACTTGATCAGTTAATTAATAGGTTAATTATAAGTGAAATTAATTGATATATACAAATTAATGAAAAGATAAACAAATCCATTGGAATTTTTTTTTGGGAAAATTTCTCTTAATTAATAGGTTAATTATAATAAAAATTAATTGATATATACAAATTAATGAAAGATAAACAAATCCATTGGATTTTTTTTTGGGAAAATTTCAATTAATTAATAGGTTAATTATAAGTGAAAATTAATTGATATATACAAATTAATGAAAAGATAAACAAATCCATTGGAATTTTTTTTGGGAAAATTTGGAAAACTTCAAATATGACGTTTCCAGAATTTTTAAAATTTTTAGTGTTAATTCTGAAAATCTGGAAAATGTTGGCTGTGAAACAGATTTTGCAAAATATTCCAGTTTTGGAAAATTTTGAAAATTTTTCCGTTGTGAAACAGCCACTCAGGCTTGGTAAAATTTTGTTCGGTGAGAAGAATTATACCCTAAGATAGAGAATAAGTCACAAAAGTTTCTTTATAAATAAAAGTGAAACATGTTACAAGAAAATGGATCCAACGCTATATAGCAAATGTCATAAAAGAATGAATTATAAATTATAAAGATCAATTTGAACGGTGAAGAATAAAATACCGCTAGCAACTATTGTATCTTAACATTTTTGGTCTAATGAAAACATCAAGCCTTAAAGGTATGAGGTATGTATCTATTGTAGTAGATGATTATTCAAAGTATACTTGGATTATATTTTTAACTCACAAAGATCATTCATGTGACAAATTCAATAATCTTTGCAAGAGAATTCAACATGAAAAAGGTTTTAAGATAACAAAGATAGAAAGCTATCACGGTGGTGAATTAGAAAATCATATTTTTGAAAAGTTTTGCCTTGAAAATGGTTTTTCCCATGAATTGTAATGTCCTAGAACTCCACAACAAAAAGGAATTATTGAAAGGAAAAATCGTACGTTACAAGAAGCGGCAAGAACATTTTTAAATGAACAAAAGTTACCTAAGTATTTTTGGGCGGAGGCTGTGAGTTTTACTTAGGCTTTTGCTATGAAAACTTCTGATGAACCTTATCATGCTAAAAGTCTCACTGTAGCTCAGTTTCGTGTCTTTTGATATCAAGGATAATCCTGGTATATTTAATGCAAAGTCGGATGAAGGTGTCTTTGTTGGCTATTCCACTACTAATAAAGCTTATAGAGTTTATAACAATAGAACACTAGTTGTGGAAGAGACAATGCATGTTTCTTTCGATGAGACTAACCCTTTTACAAGGTCAAAAGAAGTTCTTAGTATTGAAGAAGTTAGTGACAGTCTTCAAGTGCATCCCCCAATGTCTACGTTAAAACTATGCGTATGATATAAATAGCTTATATATACGGGGAGCATTTGGCTCTTTCGATGTGCATATTCTCTTTTTAGGTAGGGGGGCATCAATCGCAATTGATAGGGGGGGAGCTAAAGGGAGTTTTCTAAACTTTTTAGCCTATTACAATTGCTTTTCATATAAATTGCTAAAGATTTTATTACAAATTTAATATGTGGTTGTCATCATAAAAAATGGGGAGATTATTGAACTATAGGGTTCACTAATCCTAATTTTAATAATTACAATTAACAAATTAAGTTATTATTAATGCAATTTTTATGAGCTTATTTTTAGGTAGCTTAAAGAAGGATCACTTCAATATCATTTAAGTGGTTGAAAGTCCAATTTAAGTTGCAAATTAGCTTTAAAAAAATAGCACAAAAATGGTATTTTTGACAATGTATTTTCATATATTCAAAATAGGAGAAAACTAATTTTTCTCAGTCTGAGAGGTTTCGCGGGAAGTGCACCGGTTTAGTAAGCCGCACCCCTGATGTTGTAATCCGTCCACCACCCTGTGTTGAGTAGTGCACCGGTCACAGACTCAAAATAGTCTTTGGGGGTGATTTCTGAGTTTGGGGCGATACACTAGTCAAGCCAAAGCGGTACACTGGTCAGACGCTCTTGTTGTCTTTTACCTCATTTTGAATTCCCTTTGAGCCACAAAATATCTCAAATGGTCAAAAACCTCTTTAGACTATAAAAACCAAGTTTTTAGCATTTTGGAGACTTAAGAAAGCTAAACCTAAAGTTGTATTCATCTTTTCAAAACTCTCTCAAGCTAAACCTAAAGTTTTTCAAGGGCGTTTCTCTTGTTCAAGAGTCTTTTGCTTCACTTGATTGAATAAGTATTTTCTTCTTGAGACTTAATATTGCATTAGTTGGATTATAAATTGTTATATATCTTGTTTAGATTCCCTGTAATCCACTTGTGATAGATTTAAGTTTCAATACTTGTGAGGGTTTAAGAAGAGTCATAATTCTTCTTGAGTTAAGGGTAGTGTCCTCATTGTAAGTGGACATAAGATTGAATCTAGTCTTTGAATTAGATTTGTGATAGGTTAAGCTTGTGCCTAGTATAAAAAGCTTGTGAAATGTTTGAGCTTGAGCCTTAGTAAAAAGCTTAGTTGGCTTTCTAGTGAGCATTGATAAAATTAGTTGTAAAGGTTTAGCTTGAGCATTTGGAAAAAAAAGCTAGTTTTTTTTTATGAACCATGAACTCACATATTGGAGGTTAAAAATTCTAGAGATAAGTCATCTCTAGATAGTGGATGTACCTTTATCGGTGGTAAGGGAACCACTATAAATCCTTTTGTCAAAATTTTCTTACTCTTGTCTTTAAATTATTGCCTTAGTCATCTATTTCACATCAAGTGTTTGCGTAATTGATTGTGAAAAGAAATTAGTTTACTTGGTGGCATATTCACCCCCCTAGGTTGTTCTTCATACTGAACTGAAATTATTTCAGATTCGGTTCGGTAACTCATAATAAAAATTCGGTATACCAAATTTTCTGAATTATTATTATTATTATTATAGCTAAGTCATTTTACATGATGATTTTGTATAATGTTTTATCTTAGATTCCAGACATTGATAACTAATTGGTAGGCTAATAAATAAGAAAATATTTATGCTAAGAATGGTCATTGTTAGAATCATTACATTATAACCTCAATTAAGTTTTTGTTGTCAAGTTTTATATCAAAATATTGTATTAAAAATCTTACACATGTTTGCTCACTTTAGTTAATCAAGAAGAAAAGATAGAAAGTTTTAGTGTAAGGTATGCCAATATTTAAGAACATCGTTTCTCGAACTTTACTGTAATTAAAACATTAGTTAATGTTATGCTATGAAATAAATTTTGATTAATTTGGATAACCGAATATTGAACCAAATTTATTTCAGGAATTTCATTTTGGTACCTATAACTTACTAGTTAGGATGGGTAATTGACATTTACTAATTCGGTTAACCAATTACCGAATATAAATTGTTAAAATTTACCGAACCAAACCGAATGATCATTGTTAGGATCATTGCATTATAACCTCAATTAAGTTTATGTTGTCAAGTTTTTAAACTTTGGAGGGATGTCCAATGCCCGAATAAACTTCCACCACCCCTTCTGGTTTGCCGCCAAGGTGGGCTCTACTGCCTCTGACAATCAGACAATGATATCCACTCTGAACTGAATATACCCCCGAGTTTATCCCTTTGTAAGACAAAGAATCCTTCGTCCCAGTCGAACTAAATGGCAGGCTTAAAATAGTAGATTTCTCCTAACCCGAAAAGATACTTTCAACTAGCTTAGTGTTCTAGTATTTATTCTAATTATCAATCAACTATGCCACCGAGCATCGGTAGAAAGACCCGTAACCAGCGCTATAACCCTACCCCGAAAATCAAGAATCCCGCTAAATCTAAATGGACACTCTATTCCCAACCATCTAATAGCCTCTCATCCTCAGAATCTCCCTCCCTACTATCATACTGCGTCGTATATAACTTTGTATGTCCCCAATTGATGTAGAAATAAACTCTTCCTTAAGAAAATACCTAGCTTTTAACAAGCGCACCTAAAGAAAATGCAGAGCCCTACACAATCACCAACCCTGCTTGGCCAATAGAGCAAGGTTAAACTCCCGAATTTGCCTAAATCCAAGCCCCCCCATCTGCTTTGGACTGAGACATCTTGTCCTAGGCAACCTAATACACCTTCCTTTCCTCATTGTTCCCTCCCCACCAGTACTGCCTAGCTGCCTTCTCGATCTCATCACAGATAGCTACCACGATTTCAAAACAACTCATGATGTAAGCCGGGATTGACTGTATAACTGACTTAATAAGCACCTTCCGTCTGCTTGTGAGAGCTTTTTCTCCTTCCAAGATACCAATCTCTTACAGATTCTATCTCAGATAGAGCTAAACATAGTCTGGTTGGACCTCTCGAAAGAAATTGGGAACCCCAAATACTTTGAATTATTTGCCATTATCCTGACCCCCATTTTCTACTGCACTAAACCCTCATCTCTTGCAGTACATTCCCACTAAATGACACCTCTGACATATCCAGTTTAACCTTTTGGCCCCAGGCCGCCTCATTAAGAGCCAAGATATCAAAGATTACTTGTGCATCCTAAATAGAGCTTTGGAAGAAAATCAAGCTATCATTCGTGTAGAACAGGTGACTTACCACAAGCGTTTGCCTATAAATTTTGAACCCCCTAAGAGCCTGTGAATCAACCACCGCCCGAAGCAGTACTGATAGGCCTTCAACACAGAGAATAAAGAGGTACGGGGATAAGGTGCCCCCCTATCATAAACCCCTCTTTCTGGGTTAAAGGAAGTGCTCGGGATTCTATTGATAAGAACCGAGTACAATACTGTTGTAACACACTTTATAACAACTACCACCCAGCCAGGTGAGAACCCCATCCGAACTATCAATCCTTCTAAGAAATCCCATTCCACACGATCATATGCTTTACTCATATCACATTTTACACTTATCCACCCAACCCCTGATTGCTTAGAATTCATAGCATGAATAATCTCTTACGCAATTAAAGTGTTATTTGTAATAAGGCTGCCTAGAATAAATGCACTCTAATTTTCCGAGACAATAGCTGACAAAACCCCTTTAAGACAATCTGCCAACACCTTTGTGACAATTTTAAAGAGTACATTGCATAGACTGTTAGGTCAAAATTGAGAACACTTAGACGGGGAAGAAACTTTAGGGATCAAAGTTATGAAAGTATGGTTAAGATAGTTGGGATCTTCCCCATCATTCAAGATTCTAAAAACAACTAAACAAACCATGCTTTCAACTAGAGGATAAAATTTTGAAAGAAAAGAGGAAGCATCTCATCTAGCCCAAGAGCCTTGGTAGGATGCATATGTTAAAGCTTTAAAAACTTCATCTTTTGAAAACTCATTATTTAAAAGCGCGCTCATATATAGTGTGACACAGTGTGTAACATGATTAAAAACATTGTTCATATTGCCACTACCTAAAGAGGAGAACAAACCCCTAGCAATATCTTCCTTATCCTCCATCAAGCCCCTGAGGCATTGATAGTGTGTATTTTGTATATGATTTAGTTTCTCTTTTCTGTCTATTTTAGATTTAGATGCTACTGATTTTAGTGTCTATTTTCTTCATATTTACAGATAAGGGCATTAAAGAGAGTTTTTTTTGTGTGGAATAGCACGTTATAAGTTGGATTTTGATGAGTTAGTTGTTGTCTTTCCCTCATCGTGAATTTCCACCAGTGTTGGAAGTCCAAACTAGTTACGAAAAGTGTGATTATAGAAAGTTTGATGGAGTTGCGGTTTCTTCTCTCACGTGTCCAGCTCATCAATGAGCATTAATTACATACTTAGTTAAATTAGAAGTAGGACTTATAAATTTTACTATACATATATTTAGACTTTTAGGGTTTTGTAACAAGTTTTACTTAGACAAGTTTTCTTTTACTTCTTCTTCTCCAACTTTGGACGAGTCATGTAGCTACTTTGGAGAGCTGCTGCATTCAGCATTGCCTCCTCCTCCTCTTCTTCCTCTTCTTTTATATTTTTGTTTATGTTTTCTTTATGGAACTAATTCCGATTTCCTAGTAAAGACAATTGAAAGTTTTTGATTCATTCAACCATGAGATCAGATTGTGGTTAATATATTCCTGTCCTTGTATTTACTTATTTATTATTTAAACGTCAATATTGCTTGTGTTTGATTTATGGTCTGATCAATCTATGTCTTGCCCAAGCTGTTACCGTCATTCTTACAGCCTAACCGCTATTCGAAGTTGTTTGATAGAGTAGACACCTAACTCAGAGTCATCAAGTTGTTGGTCCAATCTGGTTAGAGTAAATAACTGATTAGGCTTAAAGGCTTTGAGCACACTATTTGTCTTGCCCTAGGTGCGTCTTTCCTCCTCTTCATGTGCAGTTTGGTTAAATCCCTATAAGCGTACCTTAGGGGTTATTGAACTATCAATGTCTCTCCATAAGTGTACCTTGGAGTTGCTTTAAGAAGAAAAGTAGGAAACCTAAGTGATGTGATGCATTTTGTGCGTATTTTCCCTTTCTTTCCTAGCCCTTTTTAGATATGGTGTTACTAATTTGCCATTGTTTCCTCACTATTTGCAGATCTTGGCTTTTGGAGAGGAAATATCAAAAGGATGCACTATTCGCTAGATTTTGGACGGATCTGACCAGCTAGGCCTTGCAGCTGCTTGTTCACGGGAGCTGTAGAGTTCGACGCAGAAAAGGGAAGCCCTCGATTGAAGGGAATTAGAGATTCTGCCTTTATTCCATATTTTCCCCAATTTTGGCAAGAAGACGATTTAGGGAATCCACTCTAATTAAATCTAGGATTTTCCTTTTATTATTTTTGGAGTTTTTCCTTAATTGTAATTTCCCTTATAAGACCTTTTTAGATTTAGGTTTTGGATTACCTTTTTTCTAAACGTTTTTCTCTCGGAACTTCTATCACCCTATCACAGCCTCCGGTGTTCGCTATTTCAAATTAAATAAACTGGAGCTTTGCTCCGTCCGGTAATAATAAAGAATTCGCCCCATTCTTCTTCTCTTATTTTATGCAATTTATTTATTTTAATTATTTTACTTTTTGCATGAGTAGCTAAATCCTTTGTTCTTGGTAGGAATCATCGAAGGTTGCTAAGGAAAGCCGTGAGGTCTAATTGAGTTTAAAATATCTCTGTTTTGTATTTATTTGTTTAATGATTTCTTGTCAATTCACTTAGTTTACAAGCCTAATCAACTAGTAACTAGACCTAGGCGATTAAAGTCATCCCTGTAGTAATAACTAACGTGAGGCTGCAGTGTAAAGTAGACAACTAGATCAGAGTCATCAGGTCACTGGTCTAATCTGACTAGGTTAAACGAGTGATTAGAATGTACTGAGTGTCTCGCCCTAGGTGTGTCTTTCCTCTTCTTAATGGGCCTTTGAGTATTGCCTCCATAAATGTACCTTAGAGGACGGCGAAGTGTCAAGATTACTCCATAAATGTACCTTGGGGTAGTTTCTCGTATGAAGGAAAGTAGGGGACCTAAACGTACCTGGTCCCCATAGCACATCTACCAGCTAGGGATAGAAGATCATTGCACCGATGACCGGCTGACTATAAATGCAACCGGAGATAGATTTCTACCGAGGACCTTTTCTCCACTGATTTTATATCCTCTCTTATTTCGTTTTATTTTGTTATTACTTTCTTAAGTTATTATTCAGACAAAACTCTCAAACCCCCCAATTGTTACTGTCTCGATTTGTTGTTCCTATACATTGCATTAAGTGTCTACCCCTAGTCCCTGTGTTTGACCCTGTACCACTATACACAATCTTATTGTGCATTCGACTGCAAGTTTTATATATTATTTTTTACGGCTTCGACAACCGGTCAAATTTTGGCGTCATTGCCGGGGACTAAGGGTACTGACTCTTTCTTTGTTTTGAATGACCATGGCTTCCAATCCGATTCCCTTGCCCTTCGACCCTAAAATCCGAAGGACAGAGAGATTTGCTAGAACGTTAGCCAAGCAGTCTTCTGCCAACACAGAGGAACGCACTCCACCCATTTAAAACCCCCTTGAGTTAGATAATCCAGATCACCTAGAGCGTCTAGACCTAGAGGGCCCGACAACCCCATACCCGTCATGACTGAAGGGCCCGAAGTTGTAAACAACCAGTCCATATATGACTTGAATGCCACCACTGAGAAACATACCAATTGTATCACATGGCCTGCAGTAGCGAATGATTGGGTAAATAAATCCTCTGTCTTGTACCATTTACCCAAGTTCCATGGCATCCCCAAGGAGAGTGCGATTCGACACCTCCAGCAGTTGCACTCTATTTGTGAAGCCATGAAACCGGCCAACGTTGACATCAATTACGCAAAATTAAGGGTATTCATGTGGTCCCTCGAAGATGACGCCCGCAGTTGGTTCTACGACCTCTCTCCTTTATCCATCACCTGTTGGGGCGACATGTTCAAGGCCTTCACCGACAAATACTACCCTAGTTCTATTGCCAGTGTAACCAGAAAATAATTTGTGTCCATTATGCAGAAGGATAGTGCGAATATTGGGCAATACTACGACAACTTTAAGAAAATACAAGCCCTCTGCAGTTCTCATAATCTGAAAGACCACGCACTCCTTCAATACTTCTATGACGGACTACAAGGGCAAGACAAAGCCTTGGTAGACGCCGCTAGTGGTGGTTCCCTAGTCGCCCTCACTACAGCTGCGACAAAGAACATTCTGGAACTTATGACTAAGAACGTCGTCCCTGTAGAGAAAGGAAACTCGAACGTTCATGATGTATGCTCAGCCGCTATGGAAAATTAGTTGGCCACCATCACCGAAATGATCCAGAACTTTTCCTCAAGACATCCCGTACAGATCAAAGCATGCAACATCTGTAGTTTCACCAATCATCCAACCGATGCTTGCCCTTATATCCCGGATGAAATACAAGTTAATGCGATCGTAAACTACAATGATGCCCCAGGAAAGTTTGAGCCATATACTCAGAACTATAACAATGGTTGGCGACACCCAAACCTCAGCTATAGCAACAATCATCAAGCGTCTAGGCCTAGCCAAGAGAATCAACAGCAGCCGCCATTCAACTTATAGAACTTTAAGCCACGATCGAATCAGCAGTACCAGGCTCCTCAAGAATCAGCACCTCTGGCACCACTGTTCGATGAGGTAAAATAATTTATGGTTGAAATGCAAAAACAAATGACCGTTTTGACTGCAGAAGTGAAGGAGCTAAAGAATGGAGGCAGACTGCCACCCCAACCAGAAGCCAATCCAAAACATGGAGCATGTGCTAATACCCTTCGCAGGGGTACATAGATACCTTCCTGCAAGCATCCAGGCCTAGACGTTGAACTGCCTGAACCTATACCCGACCCAAAAGAAGCTAAAGCAGATGTGGAAAAAGAAAAGCGTGTTCACTATGCCAAGCGCCATGGCTCCCCAAGGAAGGTTGAGGAAAATCCAGAATTTACTGAAGAATTTATCATGAAAGTGCTTGAGCCCCCGTTCCCCCAAAGGTTAGTCAAAAAAGACAAAAAGGACAAAGAGGATCTGGAGATCTATGACATGTTCAGTAAAGTACAAGTTAACATCCCTATTTTGCAAACTATTAAAAATGTTCCTCGCTATGCCAAATTCTTAAAGTCTTTATGCACTAACAAATGCAAATTGGCATGAGTGATTAAGATTAGTGTGGGAGTTAACGTCTCGGCCGTTATCCAAAGGAAGATCCCACCAAAGTGTAAGGATCAAGGGATGTTCATCATCCCTTGTACGATTGGTACCACCGATATTGGCAAAGCCATGTGTGATCTTGGTGCAGGTATCAACGTCATGCCCTTGACAATTTACAAAAGCCTAGGCCTAGGCCCACTCAAACCAACCGGAGTTGTCATCCAGCTAGCCGACTGCTCTGTTGTATACCCTGAGGGTGTTATCGAGGATGTCTTGGTGTAGGTTGGAGAGTTCATGTACCCGGCTGACTTTTATATGATCAATATGGAGGACGAAGAGTCCACTAAGCCCTCTGACGTACTCTTAGGCAGACCATTCCTTCGAATAGCTAGGGCCAAGATAGATGTTCATGAAGCTTCTATCACTCTTGAATTCGATGGAGAAATCATAAAATTCAGCATGCTTTATGTTATGCGTTATCCTTCTGAGTTTTCCAGTGTTAAGTTCATTGGTATAATTGACCCTGATGTTGAAGAAATGTCTGACTTATTCTCTGTTGATCCTCTGCAGCTTGCCCTAGACAGAGGAATTGATACGATCCCAGCCGGAGCCAACCCTAGTGCCGCACCCGCAGGCGCAACCACCCGCGCCAAGGCCCGAGCCTTGGAGGATGCATCCGCGAGCCTCCCATTGCCGCCCACGGGTCCGATCACTCGTGCCAGGGCCCGCGTCCTACAAGTGAGGCTCAGTAGCCTCATCCATATGGAACTGAAGGCAGAGACAGCCTCGGAGGAAGCCAGCCTGCGCGCACCCCAGCCGCGCCTCGTAACCCTAATCCGCACCGCGTCCGCGCCTACGGATGGGCTACACATGGCCACCTCGGACCTTTAGGTCCACCAGCGCCCTTTTCCTATTTTTGACCAGACCATGATCATTTATAATACAAGATAGGAGTCCAGGCCAAGAATCAGGAGAAACGCCCGAAGGATTTGGGACAGGCCCAAATCACAAGCCCGCATTGAACAGCGAAAGCCACTGCCGAGCCTTTTGAAGATTGGAGCATATTTTCTCGCACAATATTCAGTCCAGAACTTAATATATGTGTTAGGAAGTTTCCCTCCAAGTTTCAGTGGGAACGCTCGAGGGAATAAGGAAAACGCCTTGTTTCCTTAAAACGTGATTCGGCGGACCCGCAAGCAAAGCCACTTGGGCCTTTTGACCTAAACGGCGGTGCCTGCACTTCTATCCTTATTATTAGACTTTATTTATGTTAATTTAGGGTTTCAGAACTTATTTGGAAGGGTGGCTTGTTGCCAATTTCGTTTAAGTCATTATTTAGAAACTAAACTAGTTTCCATTTTTGGAATTAGGGTTTTGCGCTTCCTTAAAAAGGAGCCGCCCATGTTATTTTCAGCAGACTTTGATTATTGATTATTGAAAGCATATTGCTTGGGATCTTGATCCACTTGTTCTTGATGAACCTTGCAACTAATTGAGTTTCGTGCATTCGATTAGCTTGTCAAGTAAAACTTGAAAGCACCTTTCATTGAGTCATCCGTTCTTTGGATTGCCAAGCATTGCGATTTGGAGATTCAAAGGTTTGACGCAAGATCCTCAAGGGATTCTGCGTGGAGTGCCAAGCATTGCGACTTGGAGATTCACGTGTCTTCTTCGAGTTATTTTCCGCATTGAAAGCCACGTCGTCGGACAACGATCTAAGGAGGGCGTTCTAGCCTACAAGGAATGCATCAGTTGGTAGCGGAGCTCAGTTGTCCCGACTTGGTAAATCTATCCCTTTTAAATTATCGTTTCTTTGTTAGAATTGGTATTCCTTCATTCTCTTCTACACCAATTCTCTTGCGTGCTGTGTGTTAGTTGTCTTGTGTCAATTCGTGTCTTGTGTGTGCGGTTAGTGTGCAAATCATCTCAACGATTTGTAGGTCTTTACTTTAGTCAAAAAAAAAAAAAAAAAAATAGTCCCCTAAAGTGTCTTAGCTAATTTGTGCTTTGTGTTGTGTTGAAATATCAAAAAAAAAAAAAAAAAAAAAGAGAAAAAGAGAAAGCAATTTTCGTCAAAAAAAAAACAGAACAGCGGCGAAATCAGTACCATTCAAAAAAAAAAAAAAAAAAAAGAACTTCAGAATCAAATACTAGAGTGAATTTGTGACTCATAGCAAAAAGAATCATTGGATTTCGAATTGGGAATCAAAAGTTGTGGCAAAAACAAGTTTCAAAACCCTAATCGCATGCCATTAGCGTTTTTGAGTTGTCAATTGACTCAATCTGTGTATTTTGAGCTTTTCTTTGATTCCAAGACTACTGTGCCTTCCTACTCTGTAGTACACTTGATTGATTGATTGATCTTTGCAATTGAATCGAGTATACTACCTCAAAATTTTCTTTCTACACTAGTTTTCTTTGTGCGTCTCTTTGGAAGCCTTTCTTGAAATTTCTTTGAGTCAGGTTCATCTTGGACACTTGGAGACGGATCTGGACAGTTGCTTTGAGAGATTTTGTGAGATTAATAGAGAGACAAACACGAGCGTAAACACGTGAGGGAGTGATAGTTTTAGGCAATTTTACGCTTGCAATTTTCTTTTGTGAATTTCAGGATGTCAGGAAATTTAGAAAGGGAACCAACGGCTGTGAATGATGTAGCCAAGGCCTTGCAAGACATAGCAGCTCAGCTCCAAGACATAGCAGCTTGGAGACAGCAAGTCGAGACTAGGGAACGTGAGAATCGAGCTCCACAAGCCCCCGGGGCACACTTTGCGCAACACCTAAACCCTAGAGTGGACCGAGAAGCATATGTGCCTCCACCGGGTGATGATCAGCCTAGTGAGCATGAGGCCGAGGGTTCTGAAGATGGGTATGATGAGGAGTTTCACATGGCAGGACCGAGGGGTTTTCACATGCGCCGAGGAGGTGCACATGGACGCGGCAGACACGCCTTTGCTAGGCGAGACCGTAACTTAGAACAGCCGCGTCGCGAGGAGCGCGAGCGAGTCGACAATCACCTTGGGAGTGTCAAGCTCAAGGTTCCACCTTTCGAAGGAAAAGATGATCCCGAGGCATACTTAACTTGGGAGCGAAAGATGGAAGCGATTTTTAGGTGTCACACCTACACGGATGAAAAGAAAATAAGGTTAGCTTCCGTGGAGTTCTTTGGATACGCTGCCCATTGGTGGGAGCAAGTGAATGAGGATGTGAGAGGACCCGTAACTACTTGGGAAAACATGAAGTATGTGATGAAGAGGAGGTTTGTTCCACCGTACTATCATAAGGACCAACTTCAGCGCTTACAAAAGCTTACCCAAGGGTCCAAGACCGTGAATGATTATCACAATGAGTTGGAAGTTCTTTTGGCGAGGGTTAATGTGATAGAGGATGAGGATTCGAAGATGTCTAGGTTCATGAGTGGGCTGAATTCAGAGATAGCTAACGCCTTAGAGTTGTGCCAATATAGGACTTTGGAGGAGATGCTTCACATGGCCGTGAAGATCGAGAGGCAACGCAAGGCTAAGGCAGCCTACTCTAAGCCGTCTACTTTTGTGTCACGGACTTCCACTTGGAATAAGTCTACGTGGCCCAAGGGGAATAAGGACAGCAAGGAAACACCCAAGGTATCTAAACCTTCTTATGGAACCAAAGGTAATTCGGCAAACCCTACTCCTTCTAAAGTTCCTATTACTAGTACTAATCGTGTGCCTACAAGAGACATTGCGTGCTTTAAGTGTAGTGGCCGAGGCCATAAGCAGGCCGAATGTCCCAACAAGAGAGTTCTAATTATTAGGGATAATGGAGAGATGGACTCGGAGGATGATTATGAGTTGGTGGAGGATTCGGAAGAAGAAAGTGAGGGAGAAGAGGCAGCCGATCATGAAGCTAGGGTTTGTGAACCGATTACCCTAGTAGTTCGGAGGAACTTGAGTGTGCAGCCAAGGGCCGAAACATGTGAGGAGGAACAAAGGGAGAACTTATTCCATGCTAGGTGCCACATTGGTACTAAGGTATGCTCTCTTATTATTGATAATGGCTCATGTACTAATTGTGCTAGTACGCTTCTTGTGCACAAATTAGGGTTACCTATGGTGAGACATCCAAAGCCGTACACTTTGCAATGGATGAATGATGGAGTCGGCCTTAAGGTGTCTAGGCAAGTGTTGGTGAGCTTTTCTATTGGGAAATATAGAGATGAGATATGGTGTGATGTTGTCCCAATGCAAGCGTCACATGTGCTACTTGGCCGTCCATGGCAATTTGACCGCAACGCCACTCACGAAGGGAGGAGCAATCGGTACAAGCTTGAGAAGGAAGGAGTGAAGTTCACACTCGCACCCCTTACACCTAAGCAAGTGCTTGAGGACCAGCTCTGGTTGGAGAAGTCCTATGCTGAGTTTGAGGCCTCACGGTCTCTAGACAAAAGAATTGATGAAAACAGCCCCCGTGAAAAAAAGTGAGCACGGGTTTGAAAGCAACGAAAGGAATGAAAACAGCCCCCGTGAAAAAAGTGAGCACGGGTTAAAAACAGAAAAGAAAGAGCCTGAAAAAGAAAAGAAAAGGCAAGAAAAAGAAAAGAAAGTAAACTTATATGCGAAAGCAAAAGATTCGCGCCGCACGCTTATTTTACAAAAATAGTTTCGTGGCGAGAATCGCCCTTTGCTTCTTCTTCGCTTTAAATCCTTTTGTTTGAGCACTACTAACCTTGATCCTTTAGCTTCTGTGCCTTCTTCTATCTTGGCTGTTTTGCAGGAGTTCAAGGATGTAACACCCGAAGAGATGCCAGCCGGTTTGCCCCCAATCCGCGGCATAGAGCACCAAATTGATTTTGTACCGGGTTCGACTATCCCAAACAGACCAGCCTATAGGAGCAACCCCGAGGAGACCAAGGAACTTCAGTGGCAGGTTGATGAGCTCCTTAGCAAGGGATATGTCCGGGAGAGCTTGTCTCCATGCGCCGTTCCAGTGCTTCTAGTGCCAAAGAAAGATGGAACTTGGCGAATGTGTGTTGACTGCCGAGTGGTCAACAAAATTACGGTAAAGTATCGTCACCCCATACCTCGCTTAGATGATATGTTAGATGAGCTTAGTGGTAGTGTAATTTTTTCCAAAATTGACCTAATGAGCGGCTATCATCAAATTAGAATGAAAGAGGGTGATGAATGGAAAACGGCTTTCAAAACAAAATATGGTTTGTATGAATGGTTAGTGATGCCGTTTGGATTAACTAATGCCCCAAGTACCTTCATGAGACTTATGAACCATGTCCTTAGGCGTTTTATAGGCAAATTTGTTGTTGTATACTTTGATGACATCTTAATTTATAGCAAATCTTTGCATGAGCATGTTACGCATCTTAAGGAAATTTTTCTGACCTTGCGTGAGGAGAAGCTATATGCTAAGCTCTCCAAGTGCTCTTTTGCTTTAGAACAGGTTGAATTCTTAGGGTTCCTAGTGGGCAAGGACGGTGTGAAGGTGGATGAAGCGAAGGTGCAAGCGATCAAGGAGTGGCCTACGCCAAAAACAGCAAGCGACATCCGCTCCTTTCACGGCTTAGCTTCCTTTTATCGTCGTTTCATTCGTGATTTTAGTACTCTTGCTGCCCCACTTAATGACCTAACTAAGAAACATGTTGATTTTAGGTGGGAGGAACCTCAAGAGACCGCATTCCAAGCGTTGAAGGACAAGCTGTCCAACGCGCCCGTGTTAGCCCTTCCCGACTTTGACAAACCGTTTGAGTTGGAGTGCGACGCAAGTGGAATCGGTATAGGTGCTGTTTTGATGCAAGAGAAGAAGCCAATAACCTTCTTTAGTGAGAAGCTCAAGGATGCACAGCTGCGTTATCCAACGTATGACAAAGAGCTTTATGCACTAGTTAGGGCCTTCGAGGTTTGGCAACACTACTTGATGCTAAGGGAATTTGTGGTGCACACCGACCACTTGAGCCTCAAATATCTAAAGGGCCAAGGGAAGTTGAATAGGAGACATGCCGTGTGGCTGGAGTTCTTAGAAGCTTTCCCTTATCACATCAAGTACAAAGAAGGAAAAGACAATGTTGTTGCCGACGCATTGTCTAGAAGGTATGTCTTGATCTCTTCGTTAAGTGTCAAATTTTTAGGGTTTTCTCAAATAATTCCACTCTACCCTACTGATTTGGATTTTGGTGAGATCTATAAGACTTGTGATTCCATGGCTGATGTGAAATTTTATACGCATGATAACTATCTGTTTCGGCACAAGCGCCTTTGCATTCCTAAGTGTTCTTTGCGTGACTTACTTGTGCATGAATCACATAGTGGTGGATTGATGGGCCACTTTGGCATTAATAAAACCTATGACATGCTGAAATCACACTTTTATTGGCCTAAGATGAGACGTGATGTTGTGCGTGTGATTGCTAGATGTGTAGTTTGCCGAAGGGCAAAATCTCGGTTAGCTAGTCATGGTGAGTTTATGCCGCTGCCCGTACCTTCCCAACCTTGGACCGATCTGTCCATGGACTTCATTGTAGGTTTACCTAAGTCTTGGGATGGTAAGGATGGTATATTTGTTGTTGTGGATCGATTTTCCAAAATGGCGCACTTTTTGCCTTGTAAAAATACTAATGATGCGTCTCAGGTTGCTAATATATTCTTTAGAGAGGTAGTCCGCCTCCATGGTATGCCTATTAGTATTGTTAGTGACCGTGATGGAAGATTTTTGAGCCACTTTTGGCGAGTGTTGTGGAGTCGCCTTGGAACTAAATTGTTGTATTCGACTTCTTGTCACCCTCAAACCGACGGCCAAACTGAGGTAGTTAACCGTACTGTGGGGTCTCTTTTATGCTCTTTAGTTACCAAGCATATTTCTAAATGGACTGATCATTTGCCTTTCATGGAGTTTGCTTATAATCGTTCAATCCATTCTACTACAAATTGTTCACCTTTTGAAGTAGTTTATGGCTTTAATCCGCTAACTCCCATGGATTTGACCCCTTTGCCTTTGAGTGATGTTTCTAACTTAGATGGACAGCAGCGGGCAGAACACATCAAATAGATACATGCGAAAGCTAAGGCAAACATTGAGCGCACTAATGAGCGCCTAGTGCGCAAGCACAATGAAGGCCGCAAGACCGCGTCCTTTCAAGTTGGCGATTGGGTGTGGCTGCACCTAAGACGTGAGAGATTTCCAGAGAGGAGGAAAGGAAAATTATCCCCACGGGGAGATGGCCCATTTCAGATTGTTGAGAAGATCAACAACAATGCTTACCGCCTCGACCTTCCAAGTGAGTATGGTTCAATACATGGAACCTTTAATATTTCTGACTTACGGTTGTTTGATGCAGGTGATGAGGATGTTGCTGATCTGGATTCGAGGGCGAATCCTCCTCAAGATGGAGGGGATGATACGATCCCAGCCGGAGCCAACCCTAGTGCCGCACCCGCAGGCGCAACCACCCGCGCCAAGGCCCGAGCCTTGGAGGATGCATCCGCGAGCCTCCCATTGCCGCCCACGGGTCCGATCACTCGTGCCAGGGCCCGCGTCCTACAAGTGAGGCTCAGTAGCCTCATCCATATGGAACTGAAGGCAGAGACAGCCTCGGAGGAAGCCAGCCTGCGCGCACCCCAGCCGCGCCTCGTAACCCTAATCCGCACCGCGTCCGAGCCTACGGATGGGCTACACATGGCCACCTCGGACCTTTAGGTCCACCAGCGCCCTTTTCCTATTTTTGACCAGACCATGATCATTTATAATACAAGAGAGTAGTCCAGGCCAAGAATCAGGAGAAACGCCCGAAGGATTTGGGACAGGCCCAAATCACAAGCCCGCATTGGACAGCGAAAGCCACTGCCGAGCCTTTTGAAGATTGGAGCATATTTTCTCGCACAATATTCAGTCCAGAACTTAATATATGTGTTAGGAAGTTTACCTCCAAGTTTCAGTGGGAACGCTCGAGGGAATAAGGAAAACGCCTTGTTTCCTTAAAACGTGATTCGGCGGACCCGCAAGCAAAGCCACTTGGGCCTTTTGACCTAAACGGCGGCGCCTGCACTTCTATCCTTATTATTAGACTTTATTTATGTTAATTTAGGGTTTCAGAACTTATTTGGAAGGGTGGCTTGTTGCCAATTTCGTTTAAGTCATTATTTAGAAACTAAACTAGTTTCCATTTTTGGAATTAGGGTTTTGCGCTTCCTTAAAAAGGAGCCGCCCATGTTATTTTCAGCAGACTTTGATTATTGATTATTGAAAGCATATTGCTTGGGATCTTGATCCACTTGTTCTTGATGAACCTTGCAACTAATTGAGTTTCGTGCATTCGATTAGCTTGTCAAGTAAAACTTGAAAGCACCTTTCATTGAGTCATCCGTTCTTTGGATTGCCAAGCATTGCGATTTGGAGATTCAAAGGTTTGACGCAAGATCCTCAAGGGATTCTGCTTGGAGTGCCAAGCATTGCGACTTGGAGATTCACGTGTCTTCTTCGAGTTATTTTCCGCATTGAAAGCCACGTCGTCGGACAACGATCTAAGGAGGGCGTTCTAGCCTACAAGGAACGCATCAGGAATCACACCTGTAATTCTGGACAGACTAAATTCTAAATTTATAACCCCTCCCGAGATAAATGAAGTTGTTGCTGTTCTAGACGATCAGGACAAGACCACCTTCACTTGTCCCTTCGACACTTTCGCCTACAGAAGGATGCCTTTTGGCCTCTGTAATGCCCCTACCACCTTCCAGCGTTGCATGGTAAGCATATTTTCAGAATTTTTTGAGAAAGGTATAGAGGTATTTATGGACAATTTCACCGTCTATGGTGATTCTTTTCCCGCATGCTTATCCAATTTGAGAAAAGTTTTACAAAGATGTATTGAGACTAACCTTGTGATTAATTTTGAGAAATGTCACTTCATGGTAGACCAGGGGCTCATCCTAGGCCATATCGTCTATCATAAAGGCATCGAAGTGGACAAGTCCAAGATCGAGGTAATCGAATCCTTACCCTATCCAACTTGTATTCGTGAAGTACGTTCCTTTCTTGGTCATGCAGGTTTCTATAGGCGATTCATCAAGGATTTTTCCAAGATCACCCAGCCCATGTGTCAGCTGCTGCAGATAGATGTGGACTTTGTGTTTCACGCAAGTTGCAAGGCCTCGTTCGACACCTTTAAAGCAAAACTCATCTTCGCCCTGATCATACGCGCCCCAAACTGGACCCTTCCATTCGAAATCATGTGTGACACTAGTAATAAGTTCTAGGAGCAGTATTAGGTCAGAAGAAGGACAAAGATGTCTATGTCATCTACTACGCCTCGAAGCTCATGAATGCTACTCAGCGAAACTACACTACCACCGAGAAGGAGCTTCTAGCTGTTGTATTTGCTTTAGATAAATTTCGTCAATATCTCCTGGGCACTAAAGTTACTATTTTTTCTAATCATGCAGTGCTAAGATGAAACTTGATGCCAAGCCCCGTCTGATCAGATGGATTCTTTTGCTCCAAGAGTTTGATTTGGAGATCAAAGACAAGAAGGGAACCGAGAATTCAGTGGCTGATCACCTTAGCCGTTTATCATCCCAGAAAGACGACTCTCTGATTCCCATCTACGACACTTTTCTAGATAAGCACCTCTGTCTTGCCTAAGTTGTTCAGTTCCCATGGTTTTCTGACATAGCTAATTTTTGCGCTACAGGTGCTTTCCCTTTAGACTCCACTGCTTCCGAGCAGAACTGCATTAGGCGATAGGCCAAGTATTTTGTGTGGGACAACCCCTATCTCTGAAAATATTACTCGGACCAAATCATTTGACGTTGCGTGACCTTGGATGAAGTGCCCTCGATTTTAAAATTCTGCCACTCTTCGACTGAAGGAGGACACTTCGGCCCTAAGAAGACAACATTAAAGGTCCTAGAATCAGGTCTCTATTGGCCATCCCTGTTTAAGGACAACTACATGTTTTGTGCTGCGTGCCCTCGCTGTCAAGCCACAGGTAATGTTGGAGCCAGAAATCAGATGCCCCTCACAGGCATCCTTGCCCGCGAGATCTTTGATATTTGGGGCATCGATTTCATGGGTCCTTTCCCCAACTCGTTTGGTAATATCTATATCCTCCTTGCTGTAGATTATGTGTCCAAATGGGTCGAGGCCAAGGCGACCAGAACTAATGATTCAAAAATTGTTGCAGCCTTCATACGAACTAACATTTTTAACAGATTCGGGACATCACGAGCCCTTATTAGCAACAGGGGCACACACTTTTGCAATTGTGCATGGATAAGTTGCTGAGTCAGTACGGCGTAACCCATAGTATGTCTATAACTTACCACCCGCAGACCAACTACTAGGCCGAGGTATCCTATTGAGAGATCAAATCCATCCTGGAGAAGAATGTTAACAAATCCCGCAAAGACTGGAGTTTGAAGCTAGACGACGCTTTGTGGGCTTATCGCACAGCTTTCGAAACTCCCATTGGCATGATGCCGTACTGACTCGTCTATGGCAAGCCTTGTCACCTTTCGGTCGAGATAGAACATAAAGCCTTTTGGGCTGATAAAAATATAACTAACAACAAGGGCATTTGTGTCCTATACCCCACCGGAGGGGGTAAAGCTACCACTCCCATCGTGGAGATAGCCTCAAAGCCATCTGCTCCTTTGTAAGGCTAACGCTGTGATGGTCAACATCAGCGAGGGGGTCTCGCGAAACACTCCGTCATGGCCTGGGGCGCTATCCCATCCCGGGATAAACCCAGCACCACTTGAGAGGCGTAGGCGTTGCCTTACCTAGGTAACGCCTACCCCCATATATATGTCTAACGCCACGATGCTACACATCCCACCTAACGGGAAGACCTTGCCCCCTAACGGGAACATCAACACTTCACAGTCCCGATTGCACAGAAGTGCTCCACTTCGCCTATAAATACCTCCCTCACCAAGGAGGAAGATAAGCAGAACTGACTGGCCCAAGCTCTGCCAAATTTGCCATAGATACTAACTTAAGCATCGGAGTGTTTACGCCGGAGACCCCCTCCGGCGTCTTGCAGGTACGACGGACCACCGCGGACACTGAATTGGAAAAGTCCCTTTCCCCTTCTACCCTTCGGCAGTAGACAAATTCCTATCAAATTGGTGCTCTCGTTGAGAGTTTTGGTTCTATTAAGTGAGCATCCTTAATAACCAAGCTCCATTCTTCCCGAAGCTAGAAGGAATATGGCCTCAGATTCAGATCTCACGTCGTCCCAACCCTCCAGCATCCCATTCGACACTCGTCGACGACTCTTTGCTTTTGCTACTTCTGATGCTTCTACTGTAATGCAAGAGGTCACTGCAGGAGGATCAGATCCTTCCCCTACACAAAGAACGAAAATACCCACATTCCAGATCTGCTCCCCCTTTTCCCACATAGCGGGACCCAGCTATTCTACCCCCCAAGCGAGGGGATATGTGGTCGGTAATACAGACAACCCTTTCATGAACTCTATAACGACCCTCCAAGCCCAACTGAATCAATTGACAGAGTTGGCTGCTGGGTTTACGCCTCATGCCTCAGGACCTAGCGTGTCCTCCCAGATAGTTTTCACTCCATCTATTGTCCATGAGCGACCGTTGTCGCCCCGACAATCAAGAGGGCTTCCGTTTTCTCTACCCTTGTCATCGGCCCCCATGAACGCCTCACAGCTTGCACACGAACCTGTTGACCTCCCTGGGCAATACAGGGGAGAAATCCCTGTCCCTGAAGAAGGCCGCCGACCTGACAAATATAGAGAGCATTGGGATGATAGGTGCAGCGAGATGTTTAGAGAACCATCCCCTAGACACAATGAGAGATCCAGTAGCAGAGGGAGACAAACTCGAACGCCAAGAAGCCGCAGCCGATCTCCCAGGCGGCATCCTGAATACGACCCGCAGAACCCAAGATACGATGCTGAAAATCATCACCCGCATCGACCTCGCAGAGCCCACGACAGTAACGCTGGTCACCCGTTCAGTCACCGCGTGAGACACCATAGGGTCCATCGACATATAAAACTCCCCACAGAATCATATGATGGCACGAAAGACCCTATCTCTCACCTTAACAAGGTGAAAGACTTTGTGCAGTTTCAAACCCGTAGCGATGTCGCACTGTGCCAAATTTTTGTCATGACACTGTCAGGAGTGGCACGCCTTTGGTTCGAGGGACTCCCAGCTGGATCCATCGATAACTTCTCCCAGCTAGAAGAGAAGTTCAAGAGTCGGTTTAGCACCGCAATCCCTATCAGAAAGTCAGCGGCTGCGCTATTTGATATCCATCGGAGACCGCAGGAATCATTGAATGAATTCTTAGGTCGATTTGATCTCGAAATATCCTTGACACCGGGGGTAACCATCAATTTCGCAGTGGAAGCCCTTAAGCGTAACTACCGTTACGGAAAATTGAGAGACGCATTAATGGTGGACCCACCATTGACCTTGGATGCACTACGGTTAAAGGCGCATAATTATGCGAGGATGGAAGAAGAGGAAAATAGAGAGCGAATGCGGGACATACCGACAGACCCATACCTGGCCCCTAACGCCCCGCACCACAACGCCCCTGATACGCGACCAAATGACGACTATAGTCAACGAAAAGAGTACACCGTCAAGGCTTCTAATCGCCAGAGAGGCAATTCTTCGAAAGGGAGGACTGGAGGGTCCCCCACTCAGAAACAAGCAGATCCGCCAAAAGGCCGGATATATGACCCTGATCTCCCTTCCCTCATACTACCAAGAGCTGAAATCTTAGCGATAGTCCAGCAGCGAAATCTACCCATCCGTTACCCAGCTCCTGTGAAACCGGGAGTGATAATGAGAGGAAGCGAAAATGCGTTCTGTAAGTTTCATAAAGTGAAGGGACATTCAACCGATGTATGCAGAGAGCTAAAACTGGCCATAGAACGTCTGGTCGAAGAAGGCTATCTGGGAGAGTTTGCCACCAAGGCAAGAGAGGGAGCCAGGAATAATCCGACAGAAGGAACAGCTGACCATAGGCAAACGCCTTCTCACGCCACGGGAGCCAACGCGATCCCCCTCGGGCAAAATAGAGAGACACTCGTTGTTCACGGCGACCAGATGCCTATGATTAATATTATCGCGGAAGGGACACCCTACTTTGATGAAGCAAAACAACAAACGCCCGACCCCGGGGAAAAGCGCAAACGAGAGAGGGCACAGGGGAAAATCGAGGCAATAAGCGCATTAGACAGGATGGTGCCATCCTTCTCGGAGGAAGACGAGAAAGTTATTATTTTCCCGCATAATGATGCATTGGTGGTAACACCCGTTATCGGTAGTCATGGAGTAAGAAGAACCCTTGTCGATAACGGGAGCGCGGTAAATCTGTTCTCGCTAGAAGCATACAACCTGATGAAATGTCCTGACGGGGAGCTAACGCCTTGCAAAAGGCCAATTATTGGGGTCGATGGAGTCCCAATCCCAGTGACAGGGATCACGTCACTACCAGTGTATTTCAGAGAGGACACATCCAAACACTCAGAAGAGTTGTTATTTCTGGTCGTAGACCTGACTCTGCCCTATAACGCCATACTAGGGCGGCCGTTTCTTAATCGTTTCGGGGCAGCGATATCACAAAAACACCTGCGGATGAAATACCCCTCGTGGGATGGCGTGGTTTCAATCAAAGGAGAGCAGAAGGTGGCTACCGAATGCTACTTACTTATGACTCAAAGAAGCTGTGATCGCTACGTTTGCGTAGCGGACGATCCATTTGAAGACAAGGAAGAAAAGCGCACTAAGCCGCTGGATAAGATGATATCAATACCCATCGGTGAGGACAGTGAAGCCAATCTCTTAATCAGTGAAAAGCTAAGCCCTGAAGAGAATACACAGCTAGCTCGACTGCTAAGAAAATACAAAGGAGAATTCGCTTGGAAACCAGCGGATATGCCCGGAATTTCGCGAGAAGTCGCGGAACATCGGCTTAACGTTGACCCTAACGCTAAGCCCGTTCAACAAAGGCGGGGTGTTTTCTCATCAGAAAAGGTAACGGCTATCGAGAAGGAAATAGTAAAGCTAACAAACGCGAGATTCATCCGAGAAGACCAATACCCGACTTGGCTGGCTAACCCCGTGCTAGTCCCCAAGCCTAATGGAGAGTGGCGCATGTGTATCGACTTCACCGACTTAAATGACGCCTGTCCTAAGGATTTCTATCCCCTTCCTCGAATCGATCAGTTGGTCGATCAAACCGCTGGGTATGCCTACTTAAGCTCTCTAGATGCTAACTCCGGGTATCATCAAATTCCCATGGCCGTGGAAGATGAGGAAAAAACTGCCTTCATCACCCCAAAAGCCACTTACTGCTACACTGCCATGCCGTTTGGGCTAAAAAATGCCGGGGTAACATTCCAGCGCATGGCCAACAAAGTCTTTGAAAAGCAGATTGGGAAAAACGTAGAAGCCTACGTAGATGACATCCTAGTCAAAAGTCGAAGCTTCAAAGACCACCTGGCCGACTTGGAAGAAGTCTTTAAGGTGATGAAAGAATACAAAATGAAATTAAATCCGTGAAAATACATGTTTGCGTTCCAAACGGGTAAATTCTTGGGCTATGTAGTCAGTCGGAAGGGCGCCTAACCCTTCAAAGATAAAAGCCATCCAAGACATGATACCTCCTCAGACTGTTAAAGAAATACAAAAGCTCACGGGGCGCGTCATCGCGTTAGGAAGATTCATCTCTAAACAGGGCGAGAGATGCCTCCCCTTCTTCAAGGTTATTCAAAACAAGGCCCCTTTTGGGTGGACGGAGGAATGCGAGAAGGCGTTCGCAGAACTAAAGGCTTATCTCTCCTCTGATTTAGTGCTAACGAGACCTGAACCTGGCGATGAGCTATATCTATACCTGGGCGTAGCTGACGAGGTAGTTAGTGCTGTCCTCGTAAGAGGGGAAGGGCATATACACCGTCCTGTGTTTTTCGTCAGCCACATATTGAAAGACGCCAAGCTGCGATACGCCCACATCGAGAAGATAGCCCTCGCCCTAATACAAGCAACGCGGAAGATGGATTGATACTTCCAAGCCCATTTCATCACGGTACTCACCGACCAGCCTTTGAGAAGAATCTTCAGGAAACCAGAGTCCTTGGGGAGGATGTTAGTCTGGGTAATCAAACTCGAGCAATACGGGTTGCAGTATAAAGCTAGACCAGCCATTAAAGCCCAAGCGCTAGCAGACTTCATAGCGGAATGCACCTTCACAAAGGATGCGTCAGCAGGCCCGTCAGAAGAGGAGCTAGAAAACTCACACCTCTTGTCCCCGGAGGTGTATGCGGACCTGTGGGTCATCCACGTAGACGGAGCAAAAAACCAGGAACTAGCGGGCGCGGGTGTCTTCTTAGTCGGACCAAACGGCATAGAGATACGGTATGCCCTCAGGATTTTGCAACCATTATCCAACAATGCAGCCGAATACGAGGCATTACTGGCAGGACTCAGAATAGGAAACAACTTCTCTGTCGAAGCTGCACATGCCACGGGAGCGGAACGTGGTCTACGCCTAAAGATACGCGGATATTCTAAACTGATAATAGACCAAGTCCTGGGGAACTCCCAAGCCAGAGAGCCTATCATGATTCAGTACTTGGCCAAAGTAAAGCGAGAGCTGTCGGAAATACAGAAAAAGGCACCCAAGTCACCTTTGAGCATATTCCCAGGGAGGATAATGCGGAGGCTGACAACCTCGCCAAATGGCAGCCAACTTAGAGGCCTCCGTACCCAAGGATGTGCACTACGGAGAGTTATCCACGCCCTCTTTCATGGAAGAGCAGGCATCACTTTGTGTGGAGGAAGTAGAAGATGACTGGAGAGTTCCAATAATAAAATATTTGAAGCATGACAAGCTACCGGCAGAAAGCACGGAAAAAAAGAAAATCCTGAAACGAGCGGCACGATGCACGTACTACAATGGAGAATTGATTCGAAGATGTTTTTCCCACCCGGCCGCTAAGTGCCTATCGGAGATGGAAGGCCTCCATGTGTTGCAAGAAATTCACGAAGGGATATGCGGCATGCACGTTGGCAGCGACACCTTTGCAGCTCAGGTCTTTCGGTTAGGGTTCTACTGGCCCACTATTTGGAGAGATTGCCATAACTTCGTAAAGACCTGTCAGAAATGTCAAGAATACGCTAAGATCCCGCGAAAGCTGGCTGTGCAGATTTCAGAAATAGTCGCTCCATGCCCGTTTGCTAAATGGGGCATTGACATTTTGGGCCCGTTTCCGAAGGCCAGATCCCAATTAAAATTCGTGGTCGTAGCGGTGGATTATTTCACAAAATGGGCTGAAGTAGAGGCGTTAGCCACCATCACCACTGAGAAAATTTGGCGCTTCTTTAAGCACCAAGTTATTATGCGATTTGGGGTACCGCGTGTACTGGTTAGCGACAACGGAACGCAGTTTACGAGCCAGTTCTTCAGGGATCAGTGCGCAAAATTTCAAATCGAACAAAGGTTCTTTTCCGTGGCACACCCTCAAACTAACGGCCAAGCCGAGGTGACCAATCGCAGCATTCTTAGCGGCATCAAGAGAAATTTGGAAGGCTCCAAAAAGAAATGGCCAGACGAACTGCCATACGTATTGTGGGCTTATCGCATGACCGTCAAGGCTAGCACAGGGGAAACCCCATTCGCGTTAGCCTTTGGAACAGAAGCCGTGACACCGGTAGAAACGGGCACCATAAGCCTTCGAGTGGCTCATTTCAGAGAAGAAAACAATGAAGAAAGGTTACGCGCTAACCTTGACGCACTACCAGAAGCACATGAGGAAGCCCTCTTAAAAACCCTGCATTACAAAAGGAAAATGGCGCAATACCACAACAGGCAAGTGAGAGAGCGATTGCTGAAAGCGGGGGATCTGGTGCTCAGAGACAAACGAGCAACAGGGCAACGCATGGGGAAGCTTAGCCTAAATTGGGATGGACCATACCGTGTCACCCGCGTGGTGGGGAGAGGAGCGTATCATCTGGAAACACTCGACGGAACTCCCCTGCAAAATTCTTGGAATATAGCTCGGCTAAAGCTATACCATGCTAGAGGGTAGTCTCTCTTATCCGGTAAGATCAGCGTTACCCTAATAAATAAATCAGAATTCTCTGTGTACTTTGTGACAGGAAATACGCAGGCAATAAAGAATGCCAGGAGTGAAAATCCTATCCTTGTGAGGCTGGTCCTGACCAGACAGCTCATTAAGACGAGGCACGCCTTGGCATAATGTAGCGTTGGGAGTGAAAATCCTATCCTTATGGCAACCGTGCTCACATAGATGGCCCATTAAGATGAGGCACGCCCCAACGCCCCTGGGAGTGAAAATCTTATCCTTGTGGCAACCGTGCTCACATAGACGACCCATTAAGATGAGGCACGCCCCGGTATCCTTGGGAGTGAAAATCCTATCCTTGTGGCAACCGTGCTCACATAGACGGCCCATTAAGACGAGGCACGTCCCAAGGAGAAAGAAACTCCATCCTGGAAGTGAAAATCCTATCCTTGTGGCAACCGTGCTCACACAGACGGACCACTAAGATGAGGCACGCTCCAGAGACGTCAGGTTTCAACGCTTGGGAGTGAAAATCCTATCCTTGTGAGGCTCGGTCCTGATCAGACGGCTCACTAAGACGAGGCACGCCCCAAGCCGACCGTTGATGTTCAGAATGAAAAGAGATACCGCAGCCAATAATCGAGCAGATTGATACCCGGTGAAGTGAGCCCGGAGAGGTGTCCGTATCACAGCAACATTGTCGCGATAGGCCTAAATTCAACAAGGCTAGATAATTCCCCTAACAACAAAGGGCGCCATCAGTACGAATGCAACACGGGCAGAAATAACATTGATTCATCCTCGGAAAAGTACTGTCAGAGACAGTGGAAAAGTAACACAAAGGTGCAGCGGAGAAGCCTGTATCAGAAGTCAAACCACTGCAAAAACGACATGTCTCTAAGAAGGAAAACATGACAGCAAATGCCACGGTTGAGCAGTCACACAAACAGGTATTAAGGGGCGAAGAAAAAGAAGAGATTTCATTCAAAAAGTAGCAGAGGGATGATATTGTTAATATTACAAAACAAAGGAAGGCACAGTGGCCACAAAATCAAAAAAATAAATCAGGCAGGATATGCCTAAGAAGCAGTCGACGAATGGCCTCCTCCTTGTGGAGCGGATCGCGAGCGGTGGAAATCCTCATCAGAAAGGGTCGCGACCCTCTTGTCAAAATAATCAGCAAGTTCTTGAACACGAAGACTCCCCGCCCTATAATGGTACATAAGGGCCTCCGTCATGATTGCCCCGCCTTCCTTCAAATACCAGCGACTCTTCTCGGCAGAAATCTCGGCATTTTTCTGTCTTTCCTGATGCAATTCGGTCTCCCCTCGAGAAAGACGTTCGTTCAGAGCAACACTTTTTTGTCTTTCCTCTTCCAAAGCAAGCTTGACAGCTTCCACCTCTTGCTTAGCGGTCGTTGCCTCCTGCTTAGCAACTGCGGCCTCCCGTTTGGCAGCCTCTGATTCTTGCTTAGCCGCGGTAAGGGCGTCCAGGTAACGCTGATGCTCGGATAGCAGCCTATCTATCTCTCCCCGCCCGTTTGCAGTTTCCTTGGCGTTTTCCTCATCCATGTAATGAAGATGGCAAAGCGAAGAAGACAGTTGGGAGCGGAGGAAGTTTATGCGCTCCTGCTGGCTCTTGGCCGTGAAGGCATCCCGTTCTCTCTGAAGAAATATTATCTCGGCCGCCAGATAGGAGGTAGACGCGAGGATAGTGTTATCAGTAGCATCCGCTGGAAACTGCAGAACGTTATCTCTAAAGGAGCGCAAGTCAATCTGGTGAGTGGGGAGAACGGTAGGAAGATGTGAGGTGGCACTAACCATCAAGCTAGGAGCAGGGCCGCCCCTCGCGGCAGCAGGCGGAGACATCGGAATAAAAAGAAGAGTAGCAGGAGAAGGAGGACGGCTGCTGGAATCTCCCATGTTAGGAACAAAAGTCCCCTCCTCGCCAAGCGCTTCAAGGTTAGGAGCGTGAGCGGCGGAAGTAGAGTAAATCGGAGAATCACCAAAAGTACCAGGATCACCGCCGAAGTTAACGCCATGCGATTGCCCAACAGGCGCGCCACCGCCCCCAAGAGACGTGAGAAGAGGGTTAACGTCAGAAGAGGAGGGACTATTCTGAAACTCATAGCAAGCTTTCTTCTGACGCTCCAGGAGGACCTCCGCCATAGACATATCACTGAGAAAAGAGGAAGGGGCAGAAGCAGTGCCGGCCTCCTGATAGCACAGAACATAATAAGAAACCGCACGGAAGGAAAGAAGGAAAGCGATAAGAAAAGCACAAATACCTGCGTGTCCGAAGGAATCAGAGGAAATCCAGAAGAGGTAGCAGTAGCTGTTACCTCCGAAGAAACGGCCGGTACGAGAGGCGTAACGCTCGTCTTTGTAGCTCTCTTCTTCTTCGCAACACGGGCTCGTGGGGGAAGCGTTTGGGCAGTATCCAAAGTGGAAGCAGCTTCCCTCTCAACAACGGCGACACCTTCCTCTTCTACTCCTGTTTCCTCTTTCTCCAAAAATACTCAGGCTCCCAGCCAGGTGGAGGCACTGCACAGTTACAAAATGTTAGCGTTAGTACTTCACTGCAGCATAAAGGGGAAAAGGCCAAACGCTCACCCTTTTTGCATTTCTCCATATCCAACCCGTTAGCCACTTTACGGGCGTCAACACTAAAGTCCAATTGAAGCAGTGTCTTCAACCAACCATCTTCCGGGTCAGAGAGGGGTTTTCTGCTACCCCAAGACCCATCTTTAATGTCTTCATTAAAACCGGCCCTCCACAAAGGCTCAGGCAAGTCAACAATGAAAAATCCCTCCTTCCAGTGAGGAACGGAGGATTCAATACCCATAAGCTTCCAAGTAAAGGGCTTCAGGGACCCATCTTCATAACGGGGGGATACTGATATCACCCCCTTACGAGAATATAGCTGGAAAATGTTGTGAAGCAACACTAAAGGAGATGCGATTCCCTTGAATCGGCACAAAGCCGCAAAGGCACTAACAACGTAAATTGCGTTAGGGCTCAGTTGAGCAGGAGCCAGATCAGAATCAGCCAGTAACAGTTTCACGAGTGGGTCAAGAGGAAGTCGAAACCCATAATCAAATAATTTGGCATACAACATTCTACTATTGCCAGGCAAAGGACTGTTCAGGCGGAGCGACTCAGAAGCAACATGCACAGGATAATCCAACCGAACACTAGACTGGGCCAATCTACGGTGAATTAAAGGCAGAGTATAGAGAGAAGTAGGAGTATTATCAATTTTTTCCTCCCCAGCAGACCTTTGAGGATCCCCTTCCTCGGTAGGGTTCTTAGAACGAGTCTTAGTCATGATCGACAAAAAAGAAGAGAGAAAAGAGAAAGAAAAGACGTATGTACCTTCGCAAAGAAAATGGCAGGAGTACCAGACCGGAAAGAAAGAGCGGCGCGGGCTATTTTCCAGAAGGTAACAACGGACGTGAGAAGAGGTTAAAAAAGAAAAATGAGATAGGGAAAGCAATATATATAACCCTAAAAGAGTAGAAAAAGGCATGACCAACTAGCAACTGACACATGGCGAAACGACGACGAAGAGACTGGCACGCGCGAGAAGGCGTAAGTTTTGAAAAAGAAGAGGAAACGCTTCAGCACTCACATATCCCAAGAAGGGGCTTGCTTCAAACGTCTCTCCGAAAAAAAGGACACGTGTCTCTCCTCATCATTATATTTCAAATCGCATTAATGAGGGATTCTGCAGCATCTAATGACCTAAAAAGTAGTGCTGACCTTACCGCTCGACCATGCGAAACGACACGGCAGCACAAAGACACTAACGAAGAATAAATAACAGCAACAACACAATAAGCCAAACGTTGCAGTAAAGGTTGCATGGCGTCAACATTATTATAGAAAGAATAAAGTCAAGTGACTTTCCATGGAAGAATAAAAGAAATACAAATAGAGAATGGAATAACAATCAAAGGGGGACTCAGGGACTTGCCACGGCACTTGAGCCGCCCCTTGAGGTGAAACGCTGCGTACCCTCACCACCGCTGCCGTCATCCCTTTCTCCTTCCAAAACAGACGAGCCATTCCTACTTTCACTAACCCCGTTCATAACGGTGGAAATATAGTCAGCAACTTGAGCCGGATCAGAAGAGTCACCCTTAAAGCGGGCTGTGAATCCAGAAATAAAGGCTTCTAAGACTTTCTTTTTCCACCACTCTATTTTCAGCGGTGTCCTAGCAAGCTCCTCGTCTCGAACCAGCATCTCTTCATGGAGAAGGAGATTTCTCTTCTTTTCCAAAGCTAACTCCGCCTCCAGAACCTCCATTTTCGCTTTCCCGGCGGATCTCTCTCTGTTTAGTTCCTTTTGTGACTCATCATAAAGACGCGACAGCAACCTCACATGGTCCGCCGCTCGGTCAAGCTGCACCTTTTGAGCGCATATCGCGCTAGAAAAATTTTGCGACTCGCGATTGTGAATCTCGAACAGATAGTTCAGATGGCGGAAGGTATCCAGAGAGTCATTCAGAATAAGCCGATGGCGAGCCTGGGAAGAGAGCTGGAAAAAGTTTTCTTTCTCTCTGCGGGAGCTCATCATTTCCCCTACCAAAGGTGCGGTAAGCTCATCTCTACAAAAAGGATTAGACACCCCGACGGCGCGGAGACCGTCAAAGCAGAATCCTCTCAAGTTCATACGATATCTCTGGGTCCCGTTAGGATCGTGAGAGGAAAGATGGACTGATGGAATCGAAGAAGAACCCTTGGTAATCACGTTCGAGATAGGGGTAAAGAACAACTGTGGAAGGGCCCTAGGCGGAAACTCAGCAACGGGGACCGTGGCGGAAGGCGTAACCACCACATCGGGAATGCAATGAGAAATGGGAGAATCAGGAGCGCTAAGGGAGGAGCTTGCCGTCAGTGGAACCCCTGCTTCGGTAGAGTGGGCGGTAGTCGACGGCTCAGTAATCTGCACCGCTTGAGAGGTACTTGCCTTAGACGAAGCGGCGGGTATGAAAGCAGCCGTTGCGCTGGCAGAAGAAACTCCGACAGTCTGTCCGGTCGAACCCGTTCGAAGTTTTTTCCGAAGGGAGGGAGAAGCATGGCAGAGGTCTGGTTTAACACCCATATCCTCGTCGTCACTATCAGAAACCCTTGTTGAGGGTCGGCTCGAGTCTGTCCTCCTGTGACGATCTGGTAGCCAATTCTCGATGAAACGAGAAGCTCGGACGGATCCGCGGAACTTTCACCCTCCCCGGGCAACCGTCTTAGTCCTTCCCCTTTGAGGCCGAGCGCTTGGGCAATTAGAATCTTTGGCAGGGGGAGAGGCTGGTAAAGTCTGGAGCGGCGTTATATTTAAAGGAGCGTCAGCATTGTCGGGTGATCGACCGTCAGCGTCCCCTGCCAGAAAAACGCGTAAGGACAAAGGACAAACGCAAGAGAAAATGTAAGAAAAGACAGACTCACCCATAGCGCACTCCTCCAGAGGTTTATACAAGGCAAAATCACGGATACGGTAGCAGGAACCCGCATCCAACAAAGCGTTAGCCTGTGCTAGCTCAGTCCTGGTCAGTATCGTGGGATTTATCCAAACGGGGCCTAGGAGCTCCTGGTTAAAGTTGATGCGCCACAAACGCGATGGTAGGTCGAGGACAAAGAAACTACTTTTCCAGTCAGCCACACCTCTCTCAAAGCCGCGAAACCGCTGCCAGAATGACTGCACGGACGCGTCATCCCACCGAGGAGTGATGTCGATTAAACAGTTATGACAATTCATACTAAAGAATTTGCGAAATAAATTGAGGGATTGGGAGAAAATGTTCTTCAGTTTGCAAGCGCGGAGGAAAGCATAAACCCCACACCAGGAAGAAGGAGTTATCTGGGCAGGATTAAGATTATACTCCCGCAGCAACGCTAGGATTGAATCATAGACCGGAAAGCGAAAACCATATAGGAACATCTTAAAATAAAGCAGCCTACAGAAACCCCACGCCGGATTATGAAGCCGCATATCACTATCAGGAACAGAGGGCTCATATCCGGGGGGAAAAGTAATACCGTGCTCCTCCAATTCGGCCCTCAGAACCACATCGCATGTAAAAATACTGGAGGATTGTGCGACATCTGGATCCATGGGTCTCCAGAGAATTTAGCGGGGCCTAGTCCTAACCATAGTGAACCAGCAAATAGGGAATCTAAAAGGAGTAAAGTGGTACCTTGAAAGGGAAGATTTACGGACGACTCGGCGGACGACGGCGGTCGACCAGGAAGTTCGTCTGAGAAGAAGCCGAAGGAAGACGAAAGAGAAAATTTAGAGCGAGGGCAAAAAAGTGTTGGAAAGAGAAAATGGCTCCTTTTTAAAGGGTTAAACGCCACCGCATTAATGAAACTACCAACCAAGCTGAGACGCGTGTAAAAAGAGGTTGGCCACGTAGAACCATATTAAAGGAATCTATGAAGAAAAGTTATTCATCACGACCCCCCAAAATGACGACAAAGTTGACCCAGTCAGATAGTTGCAAAACGGCTACCACAGCGAGGCTAAGCCCTCGCGTTAGCTAACACTATATACAAGATACTAATCCTCATCAGGCCAGTAGATGCTAGAGTGGTAGACCCCATCATCGTCTAGGAACGGCATCTTCTCGTTAGCAGAAGGGAAAGGCTAGTCCGCCCCCCTCTCCAGGCCGAACCCTGACGAGCATGACTCGTCCTTAGCAGAAGACGCTACCGTTCCAGCGCTAGCATTAAGGGAGAATGTTTTTTCCAATGAACAGTCAGACGAAGGTAAGCGTCTGCTACCCTCCTAGGAGGTGAAGCCAGAAGGATAGGAAGGCGCGGTGGATGCCTTGGAGTTTTTCTCCTTTCGCTTCTTGCGGCCCTTTCGACGGACGGGAGGCCTCCACGGTGGCGACGGAGGAGGATGATCTGAGTCCGGCGAAGTCGGAGGGGTTGGCAGGGAGTCGCGATCTGCGGCACTCAAAAAGTAAAAATCTACCATTCGACTTGCAAATGAGCAATAGAAAAAGAAGAAGATGAAGATGAACGGAAAAAGGGAAAGTAACTCCCTTAAATAGCCAAGAAGGCGCTCCGATTCTCTCGCACGTCCTTGAAAAACAATCAAGACGCATGGGAAAAGTAACCGTAACCGCAGAATCCGATCTGGCACAGGCATACCCGCTCGTAAATTGTGCCAATCAAAGGGCACCAAAAAACCGTCCAACCACTGCAGTGCTGAGTCCCGAGGAAGACTCATTTTTAGTTGGGCTCGCAACAAATGCCCCAACTAACGCAACCAGGAATCAAGCAAGGAAAGGAGGAGATTTAAGAATAATAGAAACAACCATTTATTTATGGCCAAAGCGGCCTTAACGTCTGGATTTACATATGAAAAAATAAAAGAAAAAGAAACAAGAGGAAGCGGAGTCAAGCGTTGGAACTGGCATCATCCTCCCCTGGTGTGACGGGAACCTCCCTCAGGGCGTCAGCAACAGAGATCAGTTCAGCAGAGTAGGCCCTCATACCCTTTAAGCAGCAAGCCAGTAGGTCCTTCCTCTGCTGCAGCAGTGAAGTGACCACCTCAATATGGGAAGTGGTGGCGGCCATCTTCGCCAAACTCTCCAAGGGGCTGAAGTCCTCCAAAGACACCCCCAACTGCTTAGAAAAAATAGGGGTCAATATCCCCTGCAATTCCAAGACATCCTCTGAGGTCTTGGTGATCATCCTCTCTAAGAACCCGATGTCGCCATCAGTGAGGTTCTTCAGGGTCAGAGTTTTAGAGATCAGGAAATTTCTGGTCAGCTCGTCCATGGCGAAATTTCAAGAGGAAAAAGCAAGAAAGATGGGGAGGGATTTGCACGAAGAAAAACTTCAATTTATAGACTCAGAGGAGCAGCGGTAAGGGCAATCCCATTCCCAATAAAGAACCACTCCGACATGAAGAGGATCAATAAGCCAAAAAATGGAGCGTTAGCCCTTAGTAAACACTCGGGCTCATTTTCAGTTGGGCTTATGATAACAATATAACTAACAACAAGGGCATTTGTGTCCTATACCCCACCGGAGGGGGTAAAGCTACCACTCCCACCGTAGAGATAGCCTCAAAGCCATCTGCTCCTTTGTAAGGCTAACGCTGCGATGGTCAACATCAGCGAGGGGGTCTCGCGAAACACTCCGTCATGGCCTGGGGCGCTATCCCATCCCGGGATAAACCTAGCACCACTTGAGAGGCGTAGGCGTTGCCTTACCTAGGTAACGCCTACCCCCATATATATGTCTAACGCCACGATGCTACACATCCCACCTAACGGGAAGACCTTGCCCCCTAACGGGAACATCAACACTTCACAGTCCCGATTGCACAAAAGTGCTCCACTTCGCCTATAAATACCTCCCTCACCAAGGAGGAAGGTAAGCAGAACTGACTTAAGCATCGGAGTGTTTACGCCGGAGACCCCCTCCGGCGTCTTCAGGCACGAGGGACCACCTCGGACACTGAACTAGAAAAGGCCCTTTGCCCTTCTACCCTTCGGCAGTAGACAAATTCCTATCATGGGCCATCCGCAAGGTTAATATAGATATAGATGAGGCAGGAAGACACAGGCGCCTACAGATTCAGGAGTTGGAAGAACTCCGTGATGATGCCTATAAAAATGTTCTGATCTACAAGGGCAAGACGAAGGCATACCACGATAAGTTGAGCTCTGACAAAATTTTTGAGATAGGACAAAAAGTTTTATTGTATAACTATCGTCTCAGATTGTTTGCAGGTAAGCTGAAATCAAAATGGACAGGCCCGTACGTGATTACAAACATCTATGACCATGGCGCCATTGAAATTCAAGGCTTGGACACTGGTGTGACCTTCAAAGTCAATGGACATCGTTTGAAAGCTTTCTATGAAGGTTTCAAACCGTTCACGACGGAAGAGACTGAGGTGGTTGATCCACCAGACCCGAACTAATATGTGCTACCAGCGTCAAGGCAACCCACGTGTCCTTCTACCTTTATTTCTTTTTTATTTTTTATTTTCCCCTTTTCGCAGACCATCTTTCTTCCACTTTTGAACTTTATTTTATTTAATTTTGGTATCTGTACATATATTTATTTCCCTTTTGTTTAGATTATTTTCTTTGATTTTATTCTCCTTAATTGTTGATTTTCCTCATTTATTCCTAATCCCATTTTTCTCTATAGGATCAGTCCGAACATTCAAATTCCCTCTGGTTAGGAGGCTGATTTTATTCTCTTACCTTTTTCTATTCCTTTCCTGACTTGAACTCCATTTTTTAATTTAAACAGGTCCATTTATTGTTAAGATTTTTTTCCTTTTCTTGGCAGTTAGGATCTTGTGGACCAATCAGGCATTAAAAGCCAAACGACTACTCCGTGGAATCAAAAAGGCAATCCCACACTTTCCTCCTCCTTCCTTTTCTATACCCACTGACACACTCCTCTTCCCTTTACTCTCCACCCTCACCAAAAAGAAACAAATCCAACTCTACATCTTCTTCCTCCCTTTTCCATGGCACGTTCTAAGAAAGCAGCCGCCCGAAATGACCTCTCCACCGTTCAATGACCCAGAACGGCGGCAGCAACCCCGACCACACCCCCTGTCCCCACTGTCTCCATTTTGGCAGTACCCCTCACCCTTACCTCTAAACCAAACCCTAGAACTCCGACCACCCAACAACAGCCGTAGAGGACCACCACGGCCACTGCTACTACCCTTGTTGTTGCGTCACCACCTCCAACTGATACAATCCTGGTTCCTTAGGATGCGTAGCACCAATTTTGATCTTTGTTCAAAGATGGATTTCCTGCGGAATAGATAGAATAGATAGAACTCACTTGCATAATTAAGACCTGCTGAACGCTAAGCAACAGCCAACCAAAATCCGAACAAGAGAGGGTCCTTGTGAATGATAAACTTGCACAACTAAGACCTGCTGAACGCTAAGCAACAGCCAACCAAAGTCCGAACAAGAAGATAAACAACAAGTAGGATGCAATTCCAAGATTTACTTGTATACGACTCAAGTATTGCGGACTCAAGAAGAACAAGGTTCAACCAACTTGAACAAGGGGCGGAGATTGAAGAGATTAACTCAATTTATCAAATAACAGCCAACTTAATAAAGTAGCCAAGTGGTTCCTTATATAGGTTACAAACAAACCCTAATAGTAAACCAAATAGGAATAGAAGTAGGACTTCTAAAATAGGAAGATAACTTAACTAATTAAAACTGTCTAATTAACTAATTAAGCTAAAATAATTAAAGTCAACAACTTAAACTTCAGTCAATGTGCACTTCTGGACACGCGAAACGGGCAGGAGCCGTTTTGAGCAATCGGCACGCGAGACAGATGAGTGAAACGGCAATGGCTGAGTGAAACGGTCAAGTGCCGATTTAAGCAAAACGGACAAGGGCCGTTTTGAACGAATCGGACAAGAGCCGTTTTGGTGACAAACGGTCAAGTGCCGTTTCTGGCAGAATCATCTTCGGGCATTGTGAATGTAAGGAGATTCACAACTCTTGGTGTCTTCTCTCTAAGTGCAGCTTCCTCACTTGTCCTCTCACATTCCAGCTCCTTGTGAATGAGAGATGACAAACGGTCTTGAAGCTTTCTAGCTCTGGCTCGAGTCATTGGACCAGCTGGTGGTAACGGTAGTTGGATGCGTGGATTCGCATCATTCCCTCCCCCTTCGGAAGGATTCGCCCTCGAATCCGAATCGGCATCAGCTGAAAGTCCATACTCGTCATCTGCATCAAACAATTCTAAGTCAGAAACATTAAAGGTAGAGCTAACGGCACCATACTCACTCGGCAACGCCAGTTTATAGGCATTGTTGTTGATCTTCTCGACAATCTGGAACGGTCCATCGCCTCTAGGAGATAGCTTGCCGTGGCGTTGGGCAGGAAAACGCTCCTTGCGCATATGCAACCAAACCCAATCGCCAACCTGGAACGTCACTAGCCGTCGGCCATCGTTCCGTTTCAGCATCAGCTTCTCATTCATGCGCTCAATGTTCTGCTTTGCCTTAGCATGCAATTGCTTGACATCTTCGAAAATCTGTCCACTACAACAAAAATACTATCCTTTCCGTTCTTAGACCTAGGCAATCCTACCACAAAATCCATAGATAAATCGGTCCAAGGGTGAGAAGGAACAGGTAACGGCATGTATTCTCCATGACCAGCCGATTTAGACTTGGCTCTACGACATATTAAACATCTAGCAATAATGCGCTCAACATCACGCTTCATGTGAGGCCAGTAAAAATGATCATGCAATACATCCAAAGTTTTAGTCACGCCAAAGTGACCCATTAAACCACCACTATGGGCTTCATGCACCAGTAATTCACGAAGAGAACAATGAGGAATACACAAGTGTTTACCTTTAAATAAATATCCCTCTTGTTTAAAGAATTTAGAACCAGAAATAGAAACGCCATGCATATAAATATCACCAAAATCAGAATCGGCAGCATAGAGTTCTATAATATGTGAAAATCCAAGTAATTTGGCATTTAGAGAAGTAATGAGCACGTACCTTCGAGATAGTGCATCGACAACAACATTCTCTTTACCTTGCTTGTACTGAATGTGGTAAGGGAAGGCTTCAATGAATTCCATCCAAATGGCATGTCGCCGATTCAGCTTCCCTTGACCCTTTAGGTATTTCAAGCTCAAATGGTCTGTGTGGATGATAAACTCTCTCGGCATTAAGTAGTGTTGCCATGTTTCCAACGCTCTGACAAGAGCATAGAACTCCTTGTCATAGGTAGGATATCGGAGTTGAGCATCCTTGAGCTTTTCACTGAAATAGGCAATCGGACGTTTCTCTTGCATCAGAACGGCGCCGATTCCTAACCCGCTGGCGTCACACTCTATCTCAAACGCCTTGCTGAAGTCGGGCAGTGCTAGGACGGGAGCGGCACAGAGCCGATCCTTGAGGGTAGCAAACGCCTCTTCTTGTTGCTGATCCCACCTGAAAATAACATTCTTCTTAGTTAATTCATTCAGAGGAACAGCGATGGTGCTAAAGTCTTTGACAAATCGCCGATAGAAGCTCGCCAAGCCATGGAATGATCGCACATCACTAACGGACTTCGGCGTCGGCCACTCCTGAATCGCGCGGATTTTCTCTTCATCCACTTTAACGCCATCTGCACTCACAATAAAACTAAGAAAACCAACTTGTTCCATTGCGAATGAACACTTACTAGGTTTAGCATATAATACCTGTTCACGAAGTGTTAGAAAAACCTCCCTAAGATGTAAAACATGCTCATCAAAAGATTTGCTATAGACTAAAATGTCATCAAAATAAACTACAACAAATCTGCCAATTAAGTGCCGAAGTACATGGTTCATTAACCTCATAAAGGTGCTAGGGGCATTAGTTAAACCAAACGGCATAACCATCCACTCATACAAACCATACTTAGTTTTGAAAGCAGTTTTCCACTCATCCCCTTCTTTCATGCGAATTTGGTGGTAACCACTCTTTAAATCAATTTTAGAAAATAATTTACTACCACTTAATTCATCTAACATGTCATCTAATCGAGGAATAGGGTGGCGATACTTTACAGTGATTTTGTTGACTGCTCGGCAATCAACGCACATTCTCCAAGTGCCGTCTTTCTTTGGGACTAGAATGACAGGAACGGCACATGGAGACAGGCTCTCCCGAACGTACCCACGCGCAAGCAAATCGTCCACTTGCCGTTGCAGTTCCTTTGTCTCCTCAGGATTGGATCGGTAAGCTGGCCGATGTGGAATTGCCGATCCAGGGACAAAGTCAATCTGATGTTCTATGCCTCAAAACGGAGGTAGGCCAGGCGGCATCTCTTCGGGTAGAACATCGGCAAATTCCTGTAAGAGAGAAGAAATTCCAATCGGAACGGCATGTGCACGATCCGTTTCATCAGATAGCAAACAGTAAGAGCGAAAACGGATTAGAAGGAAGGGACGGCTTTCGCCAAAACCGTGTTTGTACGAAATCAGTGCTTTCCTCACTGCACTCCCTTTGGCATATACACTCAATTTCTTTTTATTTGCCTCTCCTTTTCTCTCAATGCCACTCTCAGCACGCTTACTATTTTCGTGCGAATGTTTACTCTCTCCCTCTGCATGCTTGTTGTTTTTATGCGAATGTTTTTCTCGCTCACACTCACCCTCTGCATGCTTACTCTTTTCATGCGAATGTTGAAAGCTCACACTCTCAGTTTGGCTCTCAATTTTATTCACACTCAAACCTTCTGTTTCTCTCTCAAGCTGTTTCGCGATTTCATATTCAGCATGTGACTTAGCAAGCCATTGCTGATCTTTAAACACTTCAGCTTGTGTTAACGGTGCCAAGGTGAATTTTTGACCATCCTTTTCTATCTTGTAAAGATTTCTCCTTCCCTCATGATTTGCCGCTCGGTCAAACTGCCACGGTCGCCCAAGGATGATATGGCTCGCTTGCATCGGCACAACATCACAGAGAACTTCATCATAGTACTTGCCGATTCTGAACTTTGCAAGTATCTGTTTGGTTACCTTAATACCGTTGTCATCCGTCATCCAATGTAGAAGATATGGTTTCGGATGCTTTACCGTTGGTAAATTCAGTTTATCAACCATCAACCAACTCGCACAGTTGGTGCAACTGCCGTTATCAATGATAATGGAACAACCTTTCTTGTTTATCACGCCTCGGGTATGAAACAGATTGGTCCATTGCTCCTCATCACAAACTTCTTCTGTGGTTTGTACGTTGAGGTTCCGACGCACAACAAGCAAGTTCACCTGCTCCCCTTCCTGTCGGTCATCATCTGAATCGGCATCGGCATTTCCCGATTCCGATTCTTCCCGTTCATCATCCGATTCCTCCTCTCCATTCGGCCTGATGATAAAGACTCTTTTGTTAGGGCATTCCGATTTCTTATGCCCTCGGCCGTTACACTTAAAACAAACAATCTCCTTAGTAGCTGGCCGATCCACTGGTGGAGTATAAGGTTTGGTAGTTGCCATTTTAGAAGGAACAACAGCACTGGCAGATCCCTTCAAAACGGCAGGGGCCGTTTTGTCATCCTTATTCCAAGACGTCTTCTTCCAAGGTGTCAACCCAGTAGACTTATAGGAACTCCTAGCTTTCCTATGTTTCTCAATCTTTTGAGCCATATGAAGCATCTCCTCCATAGTGTTATATTGAGTCAGTTCCAATGCATCGGCAACGTTTACATTCAAACCAGCAAGAAACCGAGCCATCGTTACCTCAGTTTCTTCAGCAATCTTCGCTTGAGCCAAAGCAATTTCCATCTCATTAAAGTATGCTCCAACTCCCTTGCTGCCTTGCTTCAAGGTTTGAAGCCGTTGATGAAGCTCACGGTGAAAGTGGGCAGGGACAAACCGTTGTCTCATCGCCTGCTTCATCTCTTCCCAATTAGCAATCGGACCAGCTAAGACAGCTGCCCTTTTCAGATTGAACTGCTCCCACCAATGACTAGCATACCCACAGAATTCGACTGCGGCGAGCTGAACCTTTTTACTCTCCGAATAATTGTGACATACGAAGATGGCATCGACCTTTCGTTCCCATGTCAAGAATGCATCAGGGTCGTCAGTACCCTCAAACGGAGGTATTTTCATTTTGATGCTGCTGAGATTAGCATCCAAACGGTCAGCCTCCCGTTCTCTCCTACCATCACGGCGGTCTCGTCTCTCTCTCCTCTGTCCATCCCTTGTATTTATCCAGCCTTCTCCCCCATCAGGTTCTCCTTCCAAATCAGAATGTGGTAATTGTGGACCACGTCTGGCAAGCCACCTAGGAGGGACCAAAGCAAGATTACGCCGATGATTCACATCACGTGGTCTACGGGCGTTGTCATCTTCTTCGGACAGATCAGTCAAACGGCCATCACGTTGGTTATTCGCGGCTATAGGAACTGGATTAATGGTATTTAACGCTTCCACCCTAGCCAGCCTTGCATCGGCAGTTAGCTGCCGCTCATTAGCAGTTAATTGCAGTTCATTCAATGTTCGGAGCTGTTCCGTCATTATGGCTAGTATAGCCGATAGATCGGGTTGTTGTACTCCCTCTTGAGACATCCTTTACCTTTCCTGAAAGTCACAACACCAAAGAAAACGTAAAATTGCACTAACCTAGCACTCCCTCACGTGTTTACTCTCGTGTTTAATCACTCTAATAATCTCACAAAATCTCGCAAAATTCCCTGCAAAGTTCAAGAGTTAGTGAGACTCAAGAATCCAAAGAAAAGCTTCCAAGAAGACTCTCAAAGAAAACTAGCACTGAAAAGAATGGTGACACTTGATATTTGAGTAATTGTAAGAACAACCAATCAAACAAATAGCAAGTAGAGTAGAAGGCAATTTCAAGGAATCAAAGAAAGCTCAAAATTGACTCGAAAGGACTCAAACAAGTTCAATTTCAGTTATGATTGTAATACCCAATCGCAGTGCAATTTAATTCCTTGATAAATCTGGTTTTTATGGAGCAAATACTTCTATATATTTTCGTATTTGCAGGATCGGATCCCTTTCTTTGGGAAATTTCCCTGTTGTTGTTTTTTTTTTTTTTTTTTTTTTTTTGGACAGCAAAACACAATTCAGTGTTTTGATCAGAACTTTTTACTCTGAACTCCGAATCGACCGATTCTTTTTGATTCGGAAGCCCAACAGATTCAGCTTTCCAACGAAATCACAATTACTAAAATCGGACTTCAGTTGCTATATATATGAATACAAATTCGACAACTGAAGTTACTGATACTGAACAGAATTTTCTCTTGTATTTTGTGACCTTCTTGTGGGTAGAAAACGCAAGTAATTTAGCGAATTTCAACACAACAAACTGGACTGAAACACAACCAATTGTATTCAAGTAACTAACCAAGCACAACAAAGAAATCGGTTTTGAATGGAGTAGAAAGAAATACCGATTTAAACGATGAAAACTTGAAAACAATTAAGATACTTACCAATCTTTGAACGCCTTAAGCTCCGCTACCAACTGATACGATCCTGGTTCCTTAGGATGCGTAGCACCAATTTTGATCTTTGTTCAAAGATGGATTTCCTGCGGAATAGATAGAATAGATAGAACTCACTTGCACAATTAAGACCTGCTGAACGCTAAGCTCCAGCCAACCAAAATCCGAACAAGAGAGGGTCCTTGTGAATGATAAACTTGCACAACTAAGACCTGCTGAACGCTAAGCTCCAGCCAACCAAAGTCCGAACAAGAAGATAAACAACAAGTAGGATGCAATTCCAAGATTTACTTGTATACGACTCAAGTATTGCGGACTCAAGAAGAACAAGGTTCAACCAACTTGAACAAGGGGCGGAGATTGAAGAGATTAACTCAATTTATCAAATAACAACCAAGTTTCTAAGGAGGCCAAGTGGCTCCTTAAATAAGGTTACAAGCAAACCCTAATTCCAAAATAGGAATATTACATAAAGTAAAACACTTTAACTAATTAATCAATTAACTAATTAACTAATTAACTAATTAACTAATTACAGTAAATATAAATATATTTAAATACATTCCAGCAGCCCATGTCGAGTTCTCCATCATCGGGCCAAGGTTTGGGCCGAAACTTCAAGTTGTATGTTGCCTCGCGTACAGACTGCACGCCATAATGTCGACGTCCATAACTTTTAAACCACTGGGCAAAATGAGCTTAATCTTGTCCCAGATGAAAGCTAACATCCTGAAGTTTCCAACGAGAGGTCGATCGTATGATTCCGACATGTAAAGCTCCGGTTACGTTCCGACGAAGTTGCCTATTGTGTCTGCGCCTCCAAGCCACCTTCCATGTCATCCTTTGCCTGAAAGCTTGATCAAGAAGCATCTCCTGCCTTGTCTCCATGTCTAGGGGTTGCATTAACGTCACTGGGGTTAACCATGGGGCTAGGATCGTATCATTCCCTTCCCCTTCGAAAAGATTCGCCCTCGAATCTGATTCTTTTAAGACAACAATTCTATTAGAATCAACAAAGGAAACACATGAAGGAAAGGGATTACCCAAGGCATCCAACTCCAATTGTTGCAACTTAGAAAACTCTTTCTCCTTCAAAACATCTTGCTTTTGCTGCCCTAAAGAGAAAACACAAGAAGAAGAAGAATTAGTTAACCCATGCTCACTCTTTTCATGGGGGCTGTTTTGATTAGTCTTCTTTAAGACTTTGGGTTCTTTTATGCCCTTTTCTTTTTCTCGCTCACTCACTTCTTGGGGGTTGTTTTCCTCGTTATTTCTCTCTTTCTTTTCAGCACTCAACTCTCCTCTTTTTCTCTCAATATCCCTTATGATTTCAGACTCGGCATAAGCTTTCACAACTCGCTTTTGCTCCTCATCTTTCGCCTTTGACTTAGTAGGCCTAATACTAGGATACAGAGACCTCTTCTTCCTTTGCTTCTCTATACTGATCGCTGTTTGCAACATATCCTCTAAGGAGAAGAACTCAGTGTAATGCAGTGGATCAGTTATCTCACGATTGAGGCCTTCGAAGAATCTTGCCATCGTCTCCCTTTTGGTCTCTTTGACTTGTGCTCTCTCCAAAGCAATCTCCATCTCATTAAAGTACTCTTCAACACTCTTATTTCCTTGTGTCAAGGTCTCTAACTTTCGGAGAAGCTCACGACTAAAGTGAGTAGGGACAAAAAGGTGTCTCATAATATGCTTCATCTCCTCCCAATCATCAATCGGACCAGCATAAACAGTGGCTCTCTTCAGGTTGAGTTGTTCCCACCAATTAACCGCATACCCACCAAACGCAGCTGATGCTAACTTTACTTTCTTCCTTTCTGAATAATCATGGCAGCGAAAAATAGATTGTACCTCTCGCTCCCAATTCAAGTAAGCATTCGGATTGTACACTGCTGCAAAAGGCGGAAGTCTTACCCTTGACTCACCTTTGTTATATGTCTCGGCCTTAGCCCTCAAACCAACCGAGATCTTCCTTCTTTCACGCCTATCATACTACCCTTGCCTCAAATAGGCATCATCATCATAATCTTGCCTCAAAGACCATTGCATGTACGACATTATATAAGGTATAGAATTCGGTTTCGGCGAACACAGTGTAGTAATTCAAGCACAGCTTCTGACTCCGGTGTCCGAATCACCTGATTCTTCTTGATTCGGAAACCTAACAGAATCAGCTTTCCAACGGATCCTTTTTCACTCAAATCAGACTTCAGTAGCTATATATACAAATTCAATTTCGACACTGAAAATTGTGCAGGATTTTGCAGCAAACACAATTTAGTAAATCGGCTATAGCTTTTGACTCCGATGTTCGAATCACCCGATTCTTCTTGATTCAGACTCCTGACAAATAGAGCTTTCCAACGAACTAAGACTCACAGAAATCGGACTCCAATAGGTATATATTGAAATACGATTTCGACACTGACACTTTGGTGGACTGTTTTCGGTGACTCTTTTGTATGACTCTTTTGACACTTTGGGGACTAAGTTTGTGACTCTTTTTTTTGACACTTTGGGGACTGATTTTGTGATACTTTTTGTAAATAAACAAATCAAACAGAAAAGACCCCAACTGATGCGATCCAAGTAGTTTAGGATGCGCAACAACGAAATCTCTACCTAACGACAAAAGTAAAGGATAGTTAGGATAGTTACCAATCTTTGAACGCCTTAAGCTCCGCTACCAACTGATACGATCCTGGTTCCTTAGGATGCGTAGCACCAATTTTGATCTTTGTTCAAAGATGGATTTCCTGCGGAATAGATAGAATAGATAGAACTCACTTGCACAATTAAGACCTGCTGAACGCTAAGCTCCAGCCAACCAAAATCCGAACAAGAGAGGGTCCTTGTGAATGATAAACTTGCACAACTAAGACCTGCTGAACGCTAAGCTCCAGCCAACCAAAGTCCGAACAAGAAGATAAACAACAAGTAGGATGCAATTCCAAGATTTACTTGTATACGACTCAAGTATTGCGGACTCAAGAAGAACAAGGTTCAACCAACTTGAACAAGGGGCGGAGATTGAAGAGATTAACTCAATTTATCAAATAACAGCCAAGTTTCTAAGGAGGCCAAGTGGCTCCTTAAATAAGGTTACAAGCAAACCCTAATTCCAAAATAGGAATATTACATAAAGTAAAACACTTTAACTAATTAATCAATTAACTAATTAACTAATTAACTAATTACAGTAAATATAAATATATTTAAATACATTCCAGCAGCCCATGTCGAGTTCTCCATCATCGGGCCAAGGTTTGGGCCGAAACTTCAAGTTGTATGTTGCCTCGCGTACAGACTGCACGCCATAATGTCGACGTCCATAACTTTTAAACCACTGGGCCAAATGAGCTTAATCTTGTCCCAGATGAAAGCTAACATCCTGAAGTTTCCAACGAGAGGTTGATCGTATGATTCCGACATGTACAGCTCCGGTTACGTTCCGACGAAGTTGCCTATTGTGTCTGCGCCTCCAAGCCACCTTCCATGTCATCCTTTGCCTGAAAGCTTGATCAAGCAGCGTCTCCTGCCTTGTCTCCATGTCTAGGGGTTGCAACCAAACCTACACTAGTCACCAACTCAGCTCCACCACAGCTAGTGGTGCAGCCTGTCGCTCCAGCTGACGACGAGGAAGAGAAGACCTCTTCTGGCGAATATGAGACCGATTCTAGTAAATAATCTGGAGATTCTGGGGAGGCACAACAGACCAACATTCAACCCCAGTCAGCCGCTACCACTACTGTTCCTTAACCACTGAGCACCTCCGGTACGACGGTCAGTGGTGACGACAATGAATCTGGGTCTGAGGAAGGAAGCAGTAAGGACAATGAAGATGAGGAGGAAGATGACGCGGTTGAGATGGATGTCGATGCCCAAGGAAATCTGGTTCACCCCACTGACCCCGAGGTCCAGATCACGAGGGAGATCCCGTCTGTCAGCGGTTTGCCTATGGGTCGCGAAGTCACCTCACGTGGGTGCCTGATTGAGCCCGTTAGCTATGTCGAGGGCCAAAAGAAGCCCAAGAAGGTCTACTTGCAGGTCCCTATTGAGGGCTTTGAGGAGGAAAGTATGGAGGAGGATGCTAGGGATGAGAAACCAGTGGAACCCGAAAAGAAGAATGAGGATGAGAAGCCAGATGACAATGATGTGGTCATGATTGATGAAAATGTGGAAGAGGACTCAGATGAGGTACCTCTAACGCACAGGAAGCGCAAAGCCCTAGCCCCTCAGGACGAGACACCTCGACCTCACAAATCCAGCCGCAGATCGAGTAGTAAGGGCAAGATGCCCATTGCCACACCAACTGCCAGATCAGCCCAAGCCAGAACAGGCACTCCAGTGCCCTTAGCCTAGGTGATACCTGACCTTTCTCATTTAAACGGTTGGCTTGATTTTCCTGATAAGCATAGCCATGATAAATTGATAGCTCTGCATGGTAAGAGTATGGTTCCGTGTGCTTTGCTTGATCGCATGGGTGTGGGTAATAGGGTGTGGGAACTGATTAGAAACATTGGGTGGGATGTTATGTTTGAATTTGAGCATCCTGCATTTTTAGAACTTAGTCATAAGTTCTTCGCTAGCTTTTGGTTTTACTTGGACAGATTGAAACAAAAGGGTAAAGGTGGTCTGCACCTAGGGTCTGCACCTAGGGGCAGACAGAGTAGTCAATTTCAGACTGGTCAGTGAGTGGTCGCGTCTCTCACTAGATCAGCTTAATGTCATGATAGGCTTCGCCCAAGAGTCTGATTTAGGTTCCCCTTGGTACCTAGGTGCCTTTGCAGCCTACCCCGAGTCCTTTGATGTGGATGCAACTTTTAGGGAGTTGATTGGTGACCCCACTGCCAAATACAAATCCCGCAAGTCTAAAGCACACCAACTAATTGACCCCTACATTCGCACTCTGCATAGATGCATTGCCTTCACTTTCGCTGGCAAAGTGAACTCCTCAGGCCAGTTGTCTGTGCAGGAAGTGTTCTTTCTTTGGTGCATGCATCACGACCATAAGGTCAACCTAGGATATTGGATTGACACTAAACTAAATGCTATAATAACTAATGAAAGAAACCCAGTCCTAGGTTCTATTATCACTAGACTTGTTGTCCAGCATCGTGCCCTTGATGTTAAATCTTGTAATCTCTACTCTCCTATTGGTTTTAAATTGCTAAACGTCCGTACCCTTGATGGGATGGGATATTTTTACTTGGAGGGTCGTGTCTTGCGTTTTAGTGTAGGTTGTATAGATCCCCTCGACCGTGTCTTCAGCTCCAGGAATGCCGGATGTTTTGAGTGGCCAGACCTATTTGTTGAGGATCCTCCCGCAGCCTCTGTTCCACCTTCCACCTATGAGCGCCCAGACCTAGCTGCTCGTGACGCCACTGATACCCGTCCCTAGGAAGCCCTTGCTGAGATAAATGCCCTACTGCGCACCCTAATAGCCCTAGTTCAGAAACTTCCTGACGAGCTTGCTTCGCAGCTCCAGCCCCCGGCTAGCCCCTGATCCCTTCCCCGAACTATCTCCCTTTTGCCTACAGGCTGGAATTTTGTACTCTTTAATTTCCGGGTGAACTCTTTTTTATTTTTTTGCTTTTTGAACTCCTTTATTTCTTGCTTGAGTCCCTTTTCCCGCACCGAGGACGATGTGTTGCCTAAGTGTGGGGGAGGGACACTTGTTTGTTTGTCATGATTGTCTGAATGCATGTTTACTTTTGCTTGCATGACTGCTTGCCCTTGTGACTGCATGATTTCATTTTGGGGAACTTTTTCTTAGATTTTTTTCTGGAGTTTTTCCTGTAAATATGTTTTCCTTTCCAAAATGCGACACTACCCCTACTGTTTTCAAAACCCCTCTGATGGAATGAATAGTCTAGACCCTCCGCACACGCGACCTTTTCACTCACTCACTACACCAACTCTACATACACACTTGACTGCCTGCTAGCTCTTATGATTGCATCTAGGCCTAGTCACTTGTAATAACTGAAATACACCTTTGTGAGCACTTTGAGCCTCCATGCCATGATCTTTTTCTGTGTGATGAATGCATGACTAGTTACTTGTTGGGTTTGCATAATATCCTGGGTATAGGCACCATTAGATATGGGATAGTTGTGATATGACATGAGACTTTGCAATCTTCTTTCTCCTTTTCTTTTTTTGCTCTCAACATCTTGCCCTTGCCATTCACCACCCCATACCACGTCACATATTCTCCACTTCAAACCACTTGAGCCTTCCTTTTTCTTACCCCTGTCCTTGGGTGGCGGATACTTTACATGGATTTGTGGGTCGAAGACCGAGGATGCGCAAAATCCAAAGTGTGGGGGAGTCATTCCATACATTCAATGACTAGGCCTCGCCGAATAAAGCAGAAAGGAAATTAGGAGTTGCTACATTAGAGTAAGAAGAAAAATAAAGGTTTGTGCTTGCTTTGCTCCCCCCCCCCCCCCCTCCCCTCCAAAAAATAAAAAAAAATAAAAATAAAATTAAAATAAATGAAAGCAGAAGCAAACACAACAACAAAAAGAGCAGTGAGAGTCCTTCGGCAAAACAGAATGACCCCTAATAGAAGAAAGAAGCACATCCAACGTCTAGACCTAGCAGCAAACAGCTGACGGGTAATATCTGCCACTTCTCTTCTTTTGTGCCAAGGAACCTTCTCCTCTATTTCTAACCACCTTATTTCTTCTTTCTTCTTCCCTCCTTTATCGTTTCTTTTTCATCTCTTAACCCAACCATAAACCCCCCCTCTTATTTTGTAAAGTCTTTTGGATCATTTGAATGCCCATGCATGTGTACTAACACTCGGATTGACATTGCAAACCTATACTATGTGCTACGTCATTTGCATTATTTTGAGAGTTTAAACACCTAGCCCTGGTTCTGAGTGTGAGTGCAAACATTGTTTCCTTTGTGAGGATTACATGCGACTAACTACTGCAGGAAAGTCTCCCCCTTGGTTTCGTTATTCCTTGGGTTTGATGTAGATGCTATCTAGGCAAGATAATGTGTTGATTGGATGAGGTGTATGTGTGGTGAGTGCGTTTCTCTTGTGTACTTTGTGTTGAAACTGTTTGTTCTTGAAAAAAAAGGGGGGACTGTTTTAAGCTTAAATGCTCGAGGGCGAGCATTGGGGTAGTGTGGGGGTATATGATGTGATGCATTTTGTGCGTATTTTCCTTTCCTTTCCTAGCCCTTTTTAGATCATGATGCTACTAATCTGCCCTTATTTCCTCACTATTTGCAGATCTTGACTTTTTGAGAGGAAATATCAAAAGGATGTATTATTCGCTGGATTTTAGATAGATCTAACCAGCTAGGCCCTGCAGCTGCTTGTTCACGGGAGTTGTAGAGTCCGACGCAGAAAAGGGAAGCCCTCGATTGAAGAAAATTAGAGATTCGGCCTTTATTCTAGATTTTTCCCAATTTTGGCAAGAAGACGATTGATTAGGGTAGTGCCTCGAACGTACTGAGTGTCTCGCCCTAGGTGTGTCTTTCCTCTTCTTAATGGGCCTTTGAGTATTACCTCCATAAACGTACCTTGGAGGACAGCGAAGTGTCAAGATTACTTCATAAACGTAGCTTGGGGTAGTTTCTCGTACGAAGGAAAGTAGGGGACCTAAACGTACCTGGTCCCCATAGCACATCTACCAGCTAGGGGTAGAAGATCATTGCACCGATGACCGGCCGATTGTAAATGCAACCGGAGATAGATTTCTACCGAGGACCTTTTCTCCACTGATTTTATATCCACTCTTATTTCGTTTTATTTTGTTATTACTTTCTTAAGTTATTATTCAGACAACACTCTCAAATCCCCCCCCCCCCCATTGTTACTATCTCGATTTGTTGTTCCTAGTCATACATTGCATTAAGTGTCTACCCCTAGTCCCTGTGTTTGACCCTGTACCACTATACACAATCTTATTGTGCATTCGACTGCAGGTTTTATATATTATTTTTGACGGCTTCGACAACCGGTCACTAAGCGTACCTAGTCTCTATAGCGCATCCATAAGTTAGGAATTAAATATTATTGAATCTATGATCGGTTGAAGTAAAATCATAACTGAATATTTGTCTTTTCTAGGAAGCTTTCTCTTATTTATTTTCTTCTTTATTCTACAATTAGTTTAATTAGTTTTAACTCTCAAACCCTAAACCCCTCATTTGTTTATTTTATTATTTTGTTTTATATATGGTTTGTCTAGTTTATGTCATGTCCATTCTCTATGGATCGAACCTCTTACCATTATCTTCAATCTTTTTTGTAGCTAGTGATAAGTTGTAATTATATTTTACGGCTTCGACAACCGGTCAGACATCTTTAATTCTCTCAATCTTGTTTCTCTCCCAGCATTCGCTAGCCTAGCATGAAAGAACTTAGTATTCGTATCCCCCGCTTCTAACTACAAAGTGCGTGATCATTTCCCTATGAATTAATTCCTCAATCCCTGCCCTAAGATCCTCCATATCAACCAACTGTCCCCTCTGAAAAAAGGGAGAGATTCTGAACGACCCAACTCCTCTCTCTTTTGAATAATTACTCTAGGAACCTGCCCAAATGTCTCCTTAATTTTTTGAGTTCCACCCCACAACAACTAAGGTACTAGTCTGGGGATTCCCCAAAATCATATGACACAGAGTCATCCCAAATCTCTTTAACCTTATATGCGTAGGACTCCTCTCTGAGCCAAGTAACCTCATACCTAAACAAACGTGTGTGGTCCGATCCCAATCTCGGTAGGTGTTTGAATCAAGCCTCAAGAAAACACCTCATCTAGGACTCACAGGCTACGCCCCTATCAATTCTCTAAAGAATGATGCCTCCATTATTTTGGTTGTTACCACTTCAGCCCTGAGAATCCCACATCCACCAGATCGCACTCATCCAAAAATAGCAAAATCCATCCATCGCTTCAAAGTCTCTATGCCCCCCCCCCCCCAATCCCCCGCGGCCCTGAGAAGCCCAAAAAACCTCATTAAAGTCTCTATTGCAAAACCATGGTAATTGGTTCAACCCTTTAATCTCACATTGAAGCTCTCATGTCTTATTTTTATCCTCCGTATTCGACCATCCGTAGGCGTAAACCTCCAAAGAACCCCGCCCTTTGTACCACTCTATAATTCTATATCAATATAGTGAAGATCTTCTTTAATAGAATTAACCAAAATGGGGAACGTACTCAACAAAGTAAGACCACATCTCCTATTAGGACTATCACAAGACAAAACATAAGCAAAGTTCCATCTTTTATTTAACTCAATAATTTCATTTGAGTACAATTTTTTCTCACTAAGATAAAATAAATCTAGACACTCTATTCCTGTAACCTTATAGAAGGTTTCAACTACACGAGGGTTCCCAAGCCCTCTGCAGTTCCAAGAAATGAGACTCATAGCCCCTGGCAGGGTTGTTGAGCAATCTCCGCCTCATCAGAACTCTCATCCTCCAGTCCATGCACTATCTTAGACTTCTTATGAAAAAGTAAAGAGGTACCATCCTCAATGTCAATTTCCTCAAACTCCGCTGCCCTCTTTTCCAGTAATCGTTGGCCTTGGGTTGATCATAGCCTTCTAGAAATACGGTCCAGTAAACCAGCCTACTCGCTTCCTAGCAATCCTAAGAACCCACCCCACTGCCTTTATCTATGCCATTCCCGGTCATCAAAACCACCCTCCCCTCTTGACTGCCCATTGCTGAAAATAGGGATAAATTCCTCTTTCAGATCTTCCTCAGAATCGAAATACATTGTGTGAATCTCCACTAACCCCTCCTGCCTCGCTTCCTTATCCACCCGGTCACTGCCCAGAAAATTTAAGCCGGGCCTAACCAATTTCCTAGACTTATAATATCCCTGAGAGGGTGATGAACCCGGAGGCCCGCTTGGGTTGTAGCTCGGCCCATCCACCTCTACCCCAACCCGCCCATCAGCAGCCACCAAGTCACCCCCGCACTCCTTTCGGCCTAGTGCCTCAGGACCATTGTCCAGCACCCCCAACCCATCCTTCATATCCGCTCCACCTCTACCCAACACTAGCTCGCCCACCTATAAGGCTCCCCGTTGTTAGGGCCCAAGTTCCTTAGAAGGCCTTGGCGTCGCTTTGATGGAGTCGGACCTAGTCTCGCACACAGTTGGCTTAGGCGTTGGCGGATTGATGGATGATCGGATGAAAGGAAATGTATATGGATTTGCAGTGGAATATTTAATGGATGAAGGTGAAATATTTAGAAGGATAAAGGCAAGGGATTTATATATTAACAATGGGTTTCAGACATAGAAGTTTGGAGGAAACCCTCTTGGCAACGAAGGCCAAGCAACCTTCCTATTACAAACTACTAACCAGTTCTAAATCAAGGCCAACCTTATCATCAATGGAGGATGATCAAGTCGGCGAGCTTGAAGAAGAAGATAGGCTACGGTTCTAGGAACCCTAGAGGTAGACTATTGGCTTAAGGCTTTTAGAGGAAAACTCACAAATCAAAAGCAACTATAAAAGAAGGCTAAGTCCTTCTATTTATAGGAAAGATATCTACAAAGGGAAAAGACCCTAATCACCCTTGGACAAAGGGGATTCACTCATGGGACACGCGAGCTCACTTGAGTGTATGACGGGTCGCGGACTTGGCCGTGTGACAGGGCGCGACTGCGGCCGTGGCCTTGGCGCTGGGCTTTGGCGAGGCATGGCGCTGAGCTTTGGCGAGGCCGAGGTACTAGGCTTTGGCGAGGCCGAGGCGCTAGGCATGAGTGATGCGGGCGAGGCAGAGGCACGATGCCCATGCGCTGGGTGCGCGCGAGGCCGAGGCGCTGGGTGTGGGTGCGAGCGATGCCGATGCGCTGGGCGCGCGAGATGCCGAGGAGCTTGGCCTGGGCATGAACGATGTCGATGCGCTGGGTGTGCGCGATGCCGATGCGCTAGTTGCGAGTGCGGCCTTGGCGCTAGGCATGGACCCTGGCTCGGATGTGAGGCTGCGAGTCGAGTCGTTGGCATGGACACATAGGCTCCATTGGGTCGAGGCCTTCACGTTGCCTTCTTCGGTCCTAAGCGCCTTGATGAGAAGGCCGATCATGACGTGCTTGCTCCTTGTCGCGTGTCTATGTGTGGCTTTGGATGGGTCATGTCTATGTGTGGCTTTAGACGGGCCATGGGCTTGGGTTGTATCATCCCCTCCCCCTTCGCAAGGATTCGTCCTCAAATCCACACCGTCGCTCCCTCCTAGCTCTTCATCTTCATCCCCTTCAAAAAAAAGGAAAAGATCATTAATATTAAAGGAGTGACTAGTGTTTCCATACGAAGAAGGAATGCCAAGAACATAGGCGCTGTCACTGATTTTCTCCAAGATGAGGAAGGGTCCATCGTCGCGTTGGCTTAGCTTGCCCGCCCGACGTTCCGTTGTCATGTGGACCCAAACCAACTCGCCCACCTCGAAGGATCGGATGCGGCGCCCGAAGTCTCGTTTCTTGATGAGCTTAGCGTTGAGGGCTTCAATGCGGTCCTTGGCTACCGTGTGCATCTTGCTTACCATGTCCGCTTTTGCTTCTCCATCTAGGCTAGCACATACGCTCAAAGGAATGGGTAGCAAGTCTATGGGGGTAAGAGGATTGAACCCATAGACAAGCTCAAACGGAGAGAAATGTGTAGAAGAATGCATGGTGCGATTGTAAGCAAATTCTATGAATGGAATGCAATCCTTGATAAGATTTTGTTTTCTGGTGAAGGACGTATGGCGGAATGGCTCCTCTCAGATCAGTGCTCACGACGGTCCGCGATACCTGCAATGCACCGGAGGGGGTCTCCGGCGAAAACACTCCGATGCTTAAGTCAGTATGTGTACTGAATGTGGCAGAGCTTAGGCCAGTTAGAGTATGCTTACCTGCCTCCTTTGAGGGGGAGGTGTATATATAAAAGAATTGAGCATTTCCGCGTTTGGGAATAGCTAGAGAGCTATCCCTAACGTTAGGGATCGTGGTTCGCCCTTCGGATGATATGTTACCGTGGCAGTAGCCATGGGATAAATGTTACCACGATAGGGTAGCGACTGGGTTGCCCCCCCTGACGCGTGGTATTCCTCAGAGTGAGACAGCTCCTCGAGCCATCTAGAAGGTTTGTTTGGGGAGACTCCAGAGCACTGTTTTGCTCTCGTGGTGTTAGCCTCTGGGGTGGGCGGTGGCCCTCTTTCCACCGCGACGGTAGGAACAATGATTTCTTCTTTCAGCTCAGGGCAATAGACGGAAATACCCTTTTCCTTAGGTGGATTGTTATCATAAGCCCAACTGAAAATGAGCCCGAGTGTTTACCAAGGGCTAACGCCCCTTCTTGAGGAGTTATCAGAGCGTTTCCTCGTCAGGAAGTGGTTTAAATGATTTTTGTCAGGGCTTATAAATTGAAGTTTCTTCTGCGCAAGTTTCCTTGTACTTGTACGTCCCTTTCTTTTTCATATTTCGCCATGGATGAACTGACCCGAAATTTCCTGATCTCCAAAACTTTGACCTTGAAGAACCTTACTAAAGGTGACATCGGCTTCCTGGAGAGGATGATCACCAAGACCTCGGAGGATGTCCTGGAGTTGCAGGGGATACTTACCCCTATTTTGTCCAAACAGCTGGGAATATCTTTGGAGGACTTCCGTCCTTTGGAGAGCTTGGCGAAGCTGGCCACTACTACTGCCCACCTTGACGTGGTTGCCTCGATGCTGCAACAGCGGAAGGACTTGCTAGTCTGCTGCTTGAAGGGGATGAGGGCCTGCTCCGCTGAGCTGACCTCTGTTGCTGATGCGCTGAGGGATATCCCGGTCGTACCAGGGGAGGATGATGCAGGATCCAATGCCTGACCGCTGCCTTTGTTTCCTCTTGTTGCCTTTCTCTTATGCTTTTATGTATATATCGGAACGCTGAGGCCGCCTAGGCCATAAATAAATGGTTGTTTTTTTGTTTTTTTTCAGTCTTTTTGTTTATTTCTTGCTGCATTGGCTAAATGTGTTGGTGGCAAGCCCAACTGAAAATGAGCCCTCTTCAGTACATACCCTTTCAGCGGTTGCGCTCCATGAATGAGCAATGAATGCTTTGACTCAACTGTTTCCAAAGCCGCCGTTCCAGGGGTGAGTAATTGGGTAGTTATTTGGTGCCTTCTGATTGGCGCATTTAACGAGCAGGTATATTGGTACCGGATCAACTTCTGCCATTGCGGTTATTTTTCCTAGACATCTTAATTGATTTTTTCAGGATCTGTGCGAGGATCGGAGCTCTTCCTGGGTTATTTAAGGGAAATGCTTTCCCTTCCCCTGCTCATCTTCATCTTTTCCTTCTCTTTGTTTTCTTGTAGGTCGGTCATGACAGATTTTTGCGGGCGTGATTCCTTGCCAACACCTCCGACTTCACCGGATTCGGATAATCCTCCTTTGACTCCTCCGTAGAGACTTACAAAATGTCCTGCTAGACGCCCGGGTCGCAAGAAACCAGTGAAAGTGAAGAAGCAGACTTTTGAGTCCTTCTTTACCGGCTTTGTGCCCCACTACGTGATGCTGCCAAAAGGGGATGAAGCGTCACCGTCTGCCCCTCCTTCTCCTTCTTTCGAGAATAAGGCTCTTTCTCATGGTACTGATTTGAAGCCATCGGCTTCTACTGCTGGGGAGAGTTCCCGTGCCCGTTATGACGAGGCGGTAGCTCATGCGACAAAGCTTGTGCCCAAACCTGTCGAACATTTCTTTTCCTACAACAGTGGATTGTCGTCGTCTCCGGAGGACTACGAGTACTGTTATGACATGGATTGGGCTGATGAGGATTAACGCCTCTGTGTTGTATATGCCTATTGGCATTTTATAAATAAGATGATATTTTCTGCCTTTTTCTTTTGTCGCTATTTCCGTTAGCCTACTGGTCCTTGGTGATAGCCAACGTAAGTGGTTGGCTTGGCCGAGGCAGTTGCTTCGCAGTTATCTTGACTGGGTCAACTCTGTCGCCCCTTTTGGGGAATCACGCTGAATAACTTCTCTTTTTCTAATTTCTTTAATGTGCTTCCACGTGGCCAACCTCTTTTTACACGCGTCTCTACGCGATTGGTGGCTTAATTAATGCGGTGGCATTTTAATCCTTTAAGAGGGGCCATTTTTCTTTTTTCATAACTTTTGCCCTTGCTTCGAATTTTTCCTCTTATCTTCCTTCGTCTTCTTCCCCGAATATCTTACCGGTCGTCCGTCGTCGTCCACCGATTCCTCTGTAACTCTCCCTTTTAAGGTACCAATTCAATCCTTCTCCGATTTCCTTTTTGCTGGTTTGTTATGGCTAGAAATAGACCTCGCCAGGTTATCTGGAGACCCATGGATCCAGAGGTCGCGCAATCACCTAGTATTTTTACATGCGATGTGGTTCTGAAAGCCGAACTGGAGGAACACGGTATTACTTTTCCTCCCGGGTATGAGCCCTTTATCCCTGGAAGTGATATGCGGCTCCATAATCCGGTGTGGGGTTACAGTAGGCTTTTTTACTGTAAGATGTTCCTTTACGGTTTCTGCTTTCCTGTTCATGAATCGATACTAACGCTGCTGCGGGAGTATAACCTTAATCCTGCCCAGATAACTCCCTCCTCCTTGTGTGCGGTTTATGCTTTTCTTCGCGCTTGCGAGTTGAAGAACATTTCTACCCCATCTCTCAGTTTATTTCACAAATTCTTTAGTATGAATTGCCAAAATTGTTTAATCGAAATTACTCCTCGGTGGAATGATGCGCTCGTGCAGTCGTTCTGGCAGCGTTTTCACGGCTTTAAGAAAGGTGTAGCTGATTGGAAAAGCGGTTTCTTTGTTCTGGAGCTATCGTCACGTTTGTGGCGTATTAATGTCAACCAGGAGCTGATAGGCCCCATTTGGTCAAATCCGTCGATATTGACCAGGACTGAGTTGGAGCAAGCTAACGCTTTGTTAGACGAAGGTGCTGACTACCGCATCCGTAGCTTTGCCTTGTTCAAGCCTCTGGAGGAGTGTACTATGGGTGAGTCTGCCTCTTTTCGCATTTTCTTTACTTTTGTCTTTGCGCGTTTCTTTTGTTATAGGAGGCTAACGGTTAATTCCCAGGTGACGCTGGCGCTCCTTTGAATGTTACGCCACTTCAAACTTTACCAGCTTCCCCCCTGCCGATGGCTCTAATCAGGGTAGCGCTCGTCCCCCGAGGAGGAGAACCAAGACGGTTGCCCGGGGAGGGCGAAGGCCCGTTAGCTCTGGCTGACTTTCTCTCTTTGTGGAAAATTGGCTACCGGAGCGTCGCACGAGGACGGACCCCAGCCCAGCCGCGACGACGGTGATTGCTAGCGATGATGAGGATGTGGATGTCGAGTCGGACCTTTGCCATGCCTCTTCCTTGCGTCGGAAGAAACTTCGATTTACCACGGGTGAGTAGGCCACCGGGGCCTCTTCTGTGGATGCAGCGACTGCTCCTATCTCTGCAGTTTCGGCTGGGACGAGTGTTCCCCGATCGGTGTGAGTTACTGAGGCGTCGGCTGCTACGTGTTCTTCCGAGGTGGAGGTTCCCTCGACGGCGTGTCCTCTTCCTACAGTTGACGCTCCTGATTCTCCAATTTCTCATTGCATTCCTGACGTAGTTGCTACGCCTTCTACTATGGATTCGACTGCTGGGCAACCGCCAAAAGTCCTTCCTCAACTGTTCTTTTCTCCTATCACGAAAGTTTTTTCCGGGAATTCCTCTCCCGCTCCGTCAATCAATCTTTCTTATGGTAGTCCTACCGAGACCCCCTCCTACCGTATGGGCCTGAAGGGATTCTGCTTTGATGGTCTTCGTGCTGTCGGGGTTCCCCAACCTTTTTCCAGAGATGAGTTTACTGCACCTTTGATAGGAGGGATGCTGGGCTCCCAGAAGGAGAAGGAAGAGTTTCTTCAGCTTCCTCCACCGGCTCGTCTTCGCCATATGATGAATGATTCTCTGGATTTCTTCCGCCACCTGAACTATCTGTTCGAGATTCATGATCGCGAGTCACGTAATTTTTCCAACGAGCTGTGCGTTAAGCAACCGCAGCTTGAGAAAGCGGTGGGGCAAATGGGGTTGCTAACGCGCCTTTGCGATGAGTCACAAAAGGAATTAAACAGAGAGAGGTCTGTTGGGAAAGCAAAGGTGGAGGTTCTGGAGGCAGAGTTAGCATTGGAGAGGAAGAAAAATCTCCTTCTTCGCGAAGAGATGTCTGCTCGAGACGAGGAATCCGCTAGGACATCATTCAAGGAGGAATGGTGGAAGAAGAGAATCCTGGAAGTCTTTACTTCTGGATTTGCAACCCGTTTCAAAGGTAACTCTTCCGACCCTGCCCAGGTTGCTGACTATATTTCTGCCATGATGGATGAGGTTAGCAAAGGTGGGATTGGTTCTTCTGTCTCGGAAGGGGAAAAGGGCTAACGCCAAAGATAGGGGCGCCGCTTCGCTTTTCGAGAAGTGTCACAACGGGTTTCTGGACCCTCCCTTGTTATCTTTATTGTTGTCTGCTTTATTATTATTTTTTTCGAAAACCATTTGTCATTATTCCTCCTGTAATAATGTTGACGCTATATGACCTTTATCGCATTCGCGTGAATCATTGTGATGCTACCGCCATCTCTTCATTATCTTCTTTGTGTTGCCGCGCCGTTTGGCTAAGCCAGCGCTGCTTTTTAGGCCATTTAAATGCTGCAGTCCTTTCATTCAATGCGATCTGAAAAGCAATGATGGAAAAGGACACGCGTCTTTCTATGAAGAGGCGTTTGAAGCAAGCGTCTCCTAGGGAGACGTGAGTCGCCGAAGCGTTTCGTCATCATTTTTTAAATTTGTATCTCCTCGCGCGTGCCTTATTTCCCGACGCGTTGCTTTGCCATGTGTCCCCTACTGATTGGTCACGCCCTTTCAGTGTTATATATAATGTTTTTCCTTCCTCATTTTTCTTTTTTAATCTCCTTTCTCACACGCTGCTGCTTTCTGGACGAACAACTCGCGCCGCTCTCTTCTTTTTGGTCTGAGACTCCTAGTGTTCTCTTTGCGAAGGTACACACCCTTTCATTGCTCGTCACTTCTCCTTTATTGGTTATGGCTAATACTAAAAGATCTTCCGATGAGGAGGATCCTCAAGGGTCCGTCGAAGAAGAAAAAATCAACATTACCCCTACCTCTCTCTATACTCTGCCTTTAGTTAATCGTAGGCTTGCTGCGTGTAATGCGCGATTTCCCAGAGAATATCCCGTGCGCGCTGCTTCCGAATCACTTCGCCTGAACAGCGTTCTGCCCGGTAACAGTAGAATATTATATGCTAAGTTATTTGACCATGGGTTTTGTCTTCCTCTTGATCCGCTTGTTGAGTTGCTATTGGCTGATTCTGATTTGGCTCCGGCTCAATTGAGCCCTAACGCGATTTGCGTTGTCAGTGCCTTTGCCGCACTGTGCCGTTTCAAGGGAATCGAGTCTCCCACTCTGGCCTTGCTTCATGACATTTTCCAGTTGTATTCTCGTAAGGGGGTGATATCAATATCCCCTCGTTATGAAGATGGCTCATTGAAGCCCTTTACCTGGAAGCTTATGGGTATCGAGTCTTTTGTTCCTCATTAGAAAGAGGAATTTTTTATTATTGATTTGCCCGAGCCGTTATGGAGGGCCGACTTCAATGAGAAAATTAAAGATGGGGCTTGGGGCCATCGGAAACCCCTTTCTGATCCAGAAGATGGCTGGTTGAAGACACTACTTCAACTAGATTTCAGCGTTGATGCCCGAAAAGTGGCTAACGGTCTGGAAATGGAACAGTGCAAAAAGGGTGAGCGTTTGCCCTTTTTCCTTTTGTGCTGCCAAGAGGTACTAACGCTAACATTTCTTTAACTGTGCAGTGCCTCCGCCTGGTTGGGAGCCCGAGTATTTCCGGAGGAAGAGGAAACAGGAACAAAGAAAGAAAGCTGCCGCTGCCGCCGCCGCCAGGGCTGCTGCTGCTGCTGCTGCTATCGCTGCGGAAGAGGAAGGCATTGCTACCGCTACGGGTACTACCTCATCGCCACCTCCTCGCACCCCTGTCGCAAGGAAGAAGAGAGTGAGGAAAACACGCGCCACGCAACCCGTTTCCCTTCACACCGTTGTTTCTTCGGAGGCGATAGTTGATCCCATTCCTACCGCGATACCTCTGGTTTCCACAGTCACCCAGGTATGCGTTCCTTTTTTTCTAAGGTTTTCTTTTCTTCTGTATACTTCTCTTATCATGCGTGTACTGCGTTTTCTAGGAGGCTTCCACTGTTTCTGCTCAGTCAACCTCTGCGGGTGATATGTCTATTGTCGAGGTCCTTCGAGAGCGTCAGAAGAAGGCCCGCTATGAGCTTCAGCACAACCCTACCTCTTCTGCTGCGAATCCTCCTCTGAACATCTCTGAGGACGGTGGCCTTCCTGCCGAGCAGCCGCAGGGTATTGATTTCGGTGGCAATCCTCACATTTTAGGTGATTCCTCCACCGCGACGGGCCATAACTCAAGTGCCCTTAACCTTGAAGCATTTAGTGGAGATGGGTCCCCAGTGCCCAACGCGGGAGGTTCCGGCAGTCAACCCTCTTCTCCTGCCGCTCTATTTTTTGTTCCGATGTCTCCTCCCAGTATCGTGAGAGGTGGCCCTACCCCTGCTTTGATAGTCGGTGCTTCTACTTACAATCCTCCCCTAATGCCCACTCATCATATTGGTTTGCATTCCTTCAGAGACAACATTTTGCAATTTCCTGCCGGGACTGATCATGATTCCATTCTCGCGTCTACCTCTTACCTGATAGCCAAGATTATGTCTCTTCCAAGGGAGAGGGATGCCTTTGCGGCTAGGAGTGAGCAAGAGCGTATAAACTTTCTTCGCTCCCAAGCGCTCTCTTTTTTCTGCCACCTCCATTACCTGGATGAGGAGAATGCTAGGATTGCCGCAAACGGGCAGGGGGAGGTGACCAGGATACAGAACGAGCGTTAGAGTTTTGTGGACGCGCTTAACATTGCCAATCAAGAAACAGAGTCTGCCCGTCAGGAAGTGATGACTGTTAAGCAAGAGTTGGAGGCTGTCAAGCATGCTTTGGAGGAGGAGAAACGGATTCTGACCGAACGCCTTTCTCGCGAGGAGAATGAGTTGCGCCAGGAGAGGCAGAGGAATGCCGAGCTGACTGCCGATCTGGCTTTAAACGTTGAGAAGAATCAATGGTACTTAAGGGAAGGCGAAGGGCTCATGTTGGAGGCGTTGATGCATCATCATGGCGTATTGATGAGTTGGCTGCGTATTTTGATAGGAGGGTCTCCACTATTACTGATGACAGCTTCTATTTATGGAAATCGAGGCAGCCATGAGGAGTCAACGCACCACCTGCTCCTTAGTTTCTTTAGATAAATTCTAATTTTTTGCGGCCGATGAGCCCTTCCTTGTTTTGTAATGTTAACGATATCACTTTTTGCCTTGGTTGGGCTACCCCTTTTGAATGGAACTTCTTTGTCTGTTCTGTTTCATAATACTGCTTGCGCAATTATTCGTCCATGGCGTTTGCTGCCGCGCCTCTATAGATGTGCCCACTTTGCTCTCATATGAGCTTTATTCAGGTTCCTCAACTGCCTTTTCGATGGCCTTATTGTTGCTTTCCGATAGTATTTCCGAGAATGACTCAACATTGCTCAGATTCAAATCACCCTTTGTTGTCAGGGGAGCTTTCTTGCCCCGTTAGGCTTGCTACGACGTTGTTGTTGCAGTAGGGATGTCTTTCCCGCCTTATTTTGCCGGGTATCGACCGCTCAATTTCTAGCTGGAGTGTCTCCTCCTTCCTTCCGCCGGAGATTGGCTTGGGGAGTGCCTCATCTTAGCGAGCTGTCTGATCAGGACCAGCCATCGCAAGGATAGGATTTTCACTCCTAAGCGTTGAAACCTCACGTCCCTGGAACGTGCCTCGTCTCAATGGGCCGTCTATGTGAGCACGGTTGCCACAAGGATAGGATTTTCACTTCCAGGACGGAGTTGGTCTCTCCTTGGGGTCGTGCCTCGTCTTAATGGGCCGTCTATATGAGCACGGTTGCCACAAGGATAGGATTTTCACTCCCAAGGATACCGGGGCGTGCCTCGTCTTAATGGGCCGTCTATATGAGCACGGTTGCCACAAGGATAGGATTTTCACTTCCGGGAGCGTTTGGGGTCGTGCCTCGTCTTAATGGGCCGTCTATATGAGCACGGTTACAACAAGGATAGGATTTTCACTCCCAACGCTTAGCCATGCCAGGGCGTGCCTCGTCTTAATGAGCTGTCTGATCAGGACCAGCCATCACAAGGATAGGATTTTCACTCCTGGCATGCTTCACTATCTGCATTTTATTCAACAACAAACACACAGAGAGATATATCTTGTTAGAATAGTATTGATGTTACCAGATAGGGTGAGCTAGTTCCTGGCGTGGTATAGCTTCAGCCGGGCTATATTCCACGAGTTCTGCAGGGGCATTCCATCGAGTGTTTCCAAGTGGTAAGCTCCTCTTCCAACAATACGGGTGACGCAATATGGTCTGTCCCAGTTTGGACTAAGTTTGCCCATGCGTTGCCCTGCCGCTCGTCTATCTCTGAGCACTAAGTCTCCAGCTTTGAGCAATCGCTCTCTCACTTGCCGGTTGTGGTATTGCGCCATTTTTCTTTTGTAGTGTAGAGTTTTCAGCAATGTTTCCTCATGTGTTTCGGGTAGGGCGTCAAGGTTAGCACGTAACCTTTCCTCGTTATTTTCTTCTCTGAAATGAGCCACCCGAAGGCTCATCATTCCGATCTCAACCTGTGTGACAGCTTCAGTTCTGAATGCTAACGCAAACGGGGTTTCTCCAGTGCCGGTCTTAACAGTCATGCGATAGGCCCATAGTACGTATGGCAGTTCATCTGGCCATTTCTTTTTGGAACCTTCCAGGTTTCTTTTGATGCCACTAAGGATGCTGCGGTTGGTTACCTCTGCTTGGCCATTGGTTTGGGGGTGTGCTACGGAAGAGAACCTTTGTTCGATCTGGAATTCCGCACATTGATCCCTGAAGAATTGACTTGTGAACTGTGCTCCATTATCCCTAATCAGTATGCGCGGAACCCCAAATCGCATAATGACTTGGTGCTTGAAAAAATACCAAATTTTTTCAGTGGTGATGGTGGCCAACGCCTCGGCTTCCGCCCATTTGGTGAAGTAGTCTACCGCCACGACTACGAATTTTAGCTGAGATCTGGCCATTGGAAACGGGCCTAATATGTCAATGCCCCATTTGGCAAACCGGCATGGAGCAATTATTTCTGAGATTGGCGTGGCCGATTTTCGAGGGATCTTAGCGTATTCCTGACATTTCTGACAGGTTTTCACGAAGTTATGGCAATCTGTTCGTATGGTGGGCCAATAGAATCCCGACCGAAAGACTTGAGCTGCCAGAGTATCGCTCGCGATGTGCATGCCGCATATTCCTTCGTGAATTTCTCTTAGCACATGCAGGCCTTCTTGTTCCGTTATGCATTTAGCGGCTGGGTGGGAGAAGTACCTCCGTATTAACTCTCCATTGTAATATGTACATCGCGCCGCCCGTTTTAGGATTTTCCTTATTTCCGCAATTTCATCTGGTAGCCTATCATGCTTCAGATATTCTACCACTGGGATCCTCCAGTCACTTTCTATTTCTTCCACACACAACGATGCTTGCTCCTTCATGAAAGAGGGTATGGATAGCTCCTTATAATGTACCTCGTTAGGTATGGAGGCGTCTGCGTTGGCTGCCATCTTGGCGAGGCTATCAGCTTCTTCGTTACTTTCTCTGGGGATGTGCTCGAAGATGACCCGAGTGCCTTTTCTCTGCATCTCCGACAGCTCACGCTTTACTTTGGCCAAGTATTGAATCATGACGGGCTCTCGGGCTTGGGAGTTTCCAAGGACTTGATCCATTATCAATTTAGAGTCTCCTCGTATCTTTAGGCGTAAGCCGTATTGCTCTTCTGTCACGGTAGAGGCTTCGACGGAGAAGGTGTTTCCAATTCTGAGTCCTGCCAGCAGCGCTTCATATTCAGCGGCGTTGTTGGATAACGGCTGCAGGATTCTAATGGCATATCGCATTTCTATGCCGTTTGGCCCTACCAGGAAAATGCCTGCTCCTGCTAGCTCTTGATTTTTTGCGCCATCCACATTGATAACCCATGAGTCTGCGCGCGTTTTCGGGAACGACAGGCATGAGTTTTCTGGTTCTTCCTCTGACAGTTTTTCTGACACCTCCTTGGTGAATGTGCACTCCGCTATGAAGTCAGCTATCGCCTGGGCTTTTATTGCCGGCCTGGCTTTGTATTGTAGCCCGTATTGTTCGAGCTCGATTGCCTAAATTAACATTCTTCCTGAGGACTCAGGCTTTCTAAAAAAAAAATTCAGCGGCTGATCAGTTAGAACAGTAACGGGGAGGGCTTGGAAATATCGGTCCATCTTTCGCGTTGCCTGTATTAGAGCAAGCGCTATCTTCTTGATGCGGGCGTACCGTAGCTCCGCGTCTTTTAATATGTGACTCACAAAAAATACGGGGCGATGCACATGCCCTTCACTTCGTACGAGGACGGCGCTGACTACCGCGTCAGCTACTCCCAGGTATAGGTATAGCTCATCGCCGATCTCAGGCCTCGTTAGCACTAGATCGGATGACAAGTAGGCTTTCAGTCCTGCAAACGCGTTTTCACATTCCTCTGTCCACCCGAATGGGGCCTTGTTTCGAATGACCTTGAAAAAGGGGAGGCATCTCTCTCCTTGCTTGGAAATAAACCGTCCTAACGCGATGATGCGGCCAGTGAGCTTTTGTATTCCCTTGACGGTTCGCGGGGATATCATGTCCTGAATGGCCTTTACCTTTGAAGGGTTGGGCTAAATACCCTTTCGGCTAACCACGTAGCCTAAAAATTTTCCCGTTTGGAACGCGAACATGCACTTTCGTGGGTTCAGCTTCATTTTGTATTTTTTCATCACATTGAAAACTTCTTCCAAATCGGCCAGATGGTCTCCGAAGCTTCGACTTTTAATCAGGATATCATCCACATAGGCCTCTATGTTTTTTCCTATTTGTTTTTCGAAGATCTTATTCGCCATGCGCTGAAACGTTGCTCCGGCATTCTTCAGCCCAAACGGCATTGCGGTGTAGCAATATGTGGCCCTAGGGGTGATAAAGGCAGTTTTTTCTTCGTCTTCTGCAACCATTGGGATTTGGTGATACCCGGAGTTGGCATCCAAAGAGCTTAAATAAGCGTATCCCGCAGTTTGGTCGACCAGCTGGTCAATTCGAGGAAGGGGATAGCAATCTTTGGGACAAGCATTATTTAGGTCAGTGAAATCAATGCACATGCGCCAATCTCCGTTAGGCTTTGGGACTAGCACCGGGTTAGCCAGCCAAGTTGGGTACTGAACTTCTCGAATGAACCCCGCGTCCATGAGTTTCAATAACTCCTTCTCGATAGCCGCCACTTTTTCTGATGAAAAGGCGCGTCGTTTCTGCTGAATAGGTTTGGCCTCAGGGCTGACGTTTAGTCGATGCTCCGCGACTTCTCGCGAGATTCCAGGCATGTCCGCTGGTTTCCATGCGAATTCTCCCTTGCATTTTATTAATAGTCGGGTTAGTTGCACGCTCTCTTCAGGGCTCAGTTTCTCACTGACCAAGAGATTTGCCTCATTGTCCTCATCGATAGGTATTGACATCATCTGATCTATCGGCTGAGTGCGTTTTTCTTCTTTATCGTCAAAAGGATCGTCTGCCACGCAAACGTAGCGGTCGCAACTCCTCTGAGTCATGAGCAAATAACATTCGGCTGCCAGTTTCTGGTCTCCTTTGATTGAGACCACTCCGTCCCACGAGGGGTATTTCATTCGCAGGTGTTTTTGGGATATCGCTACCCCGAAACGATTGAGGAACGGTCGTCCCAGTATAGCGTTGTATGGTAACGTTAGGTCTACAACCAGGAATAATAGCTCTTCTGAGCGCTTGGATGTGCCTTCTCGGAAGTATACTGGCAAGGATGTTATTCCGGCTACCGGTATCGGTACGCCATCAATCCCGATAATTGGCCTCGCGCATGGCGTTAGCTCCCCATCAGGGCGTTTCATCAAGTTATATGCTTCCAGCGAAAATAGATTTACTGCGCTCCCGTTGTCAACAAGGGTTCTTCTCACCCCGTGACTTCCTATGACAGGTGTGACTACCAACGCGTCGTTGTGTGGGAAAATAATACCTTTTTTGTCTTCTTCTGAGAAGGACAATATCATTCTATCTAAGGCGTTTATCACCTCAATTTTTTCCTGGGCGCTTTCTCGCTTGCGCTTTTCCCCAGGACTGGGCGTTTGTGGTATGGCCTCCTCGAAGTAGGGTGTTCCCCCGACAATAATATTAATCATAGGCATCCGATCGCTATGAACAACGAGGGCTTCTCTATTTTGTCCAAGGGGAATTGCGTTAGCCCCCGTGGCGCACGAAGGCGCTTGCCTCTGATCAGTTGTCATTCCCGTTGGGTTGCTTCTGGCCTCTTCTCTTGCCTTGGTGGCAAATTCTCCTAGGTAGCCCTCATCGACCAATCGCTCTATGGCCAATTTCAGTTCTCTGCATACATCTGTCGAATGTCCCTTGACCTTGTGGAACTTGCAATATGCATTTTCCCTTCCTCCCATGATCATTCCTGGCTTCACAGGAGCCGGATATCTAATGGGCAGATTTCGCTGTTGGACTATCGCTAGGATTTCAGCCCGTGGGAGTATAAGAGATGGAAGGTCAGGATCATATATCCAGCCTTTTGGCGGATCCGCTTGCTTCCGAGAGGGGGACCCTCTAGGTCTTCCTTTCGAGAAATTACCTCTCTGTCGGTTAGAGGTCTTGACAGTATGCTCCTTTCGTTGCCCCGGATCATCAGTGGGTCGTACGTCAGGGGCACTGTTATGTGGGGCGTTAGGGGCCACGTATGGGTCCGTTGGCATGTCTCGGATCCATTCTCTATTTTCCTCCTCTTCCATTCTCGTATAATTATGCGCTTTCAGCCTTAGCGCATCCAGGGTCATCGGTGGGTCCACCGTTAGCGTGTCTCTCAATTTTCCGTATCGGCAGTTGCGTTTTAGGGCCTCAACCGCAAAATCAATAGTGACCCCTGGCGTTAGGGATATTTCAAGATCAAATCGACCTAAAAAGTCGTTCAATGATTCCTGCGGTTTTCGATGGATATCGAACAGTGCAGCTGCTGACTTCCTGATAGGAATAGCCGTGCTAAACCGACTTTTAAATTTTTCTTCCAGTTGAGAAAAATTATCAATAGATCCGGTCGGGAGTCCCTCGAATCAGAGACGTGCTATGCCTGACAGCGTCATCACGAAGATCTGACACAACGCTGAGTCACTGCGCGTTTGGAACTGCACAAAATCTTTCACCTTGTTGAGGTGAGAAATGGGATCTTTCGTGCCATCGTATGATTCTGCTGGGAGTTTCACGTGTCGATGGACTCTATGGTGCCTGACACGGTGACTGAACGGATGGCCAATGTTAATATCAGGGACCCCACGAGGCTGGTGCGGGTGTGGACTTTCAACATCATATCTGGGATTCTGAGGGTCATATTCCTGATGCCGTGATACGATCCTGGCTCCTTAGGATGCGTAGCACCAATTTTGATCTTTGTTCAAAGACGGATTTCCTGCGGAAATAGATAACTCGACAAGTACGAGCTTAGACCACTTAGCTAACCTGTGCTAAGAGCCCTAATCGATTTCAAGTCAAGGGTCTTGAATCGGGTTCTTAGGACTAGACTCAACAATGTGAGAATCACACTAAGATAAACGACACAATAATACAATTCCAAGATTTACTTGTATACGACTCAAGTATTGCGGACTCAAGAAGAACAAGGTTCAACCAACTTGAACAAGGGGCGGAGATTGAAGAGAATATCTCAATATATCAAATAACAGCCAACCTAATAAGGAGGCAAAGTAGTTCCTTATATAGGTTACAATCAAACCCTAAAAGCAAACCTAATAGGAATAGAAGTAGGACTTCTAAAATAGGAAGATAGCTTAACTAATTAAACTGTTTAATTACCTAATTAAGCTTAAAGTAATTTAAAGTAAACAACTTAAATCTTCAGTCAACGCGCCAGCTTCTGGACACGTGAAAAGGGCAGGAGCCGTTTTGAACAATCGGCACGCGCGACAGATGAGTGAATCGGCAACGGCTGAGTGAAACGGACAGATGCCGATTTCGTGAGAACGGTCAGAGCCGTTTTGAACGAATCGGACAAGAGTCATTTTGTGACAAACGGTCAAGTGCCGTTTCTAGCAGAATCATCATCGGCTATTGTGAATGTAAGGAGATTCACAACTCTAGGGGTCTTCTCTCGAAGTGCAGCTTCCTCACTTGACATCTCACATTCCAGCTCCTTGTGAATGAGAGATGACAATCGGTCTTGAAGCTTTCTTGCTCTGGCTCGAGTCATTGGACCAGCTGGTGGTAACGGTAGTTGGATGCGTGGATTCGCATCATTCCCTCCCCCTTCGGAAGGATTCGCCCTCGAATCCGAATCGGTATCAGCTGAAAGTCCATACTCGTCATCTGCATCAAACAGCGCTAAATCAGAAACATTGAAAGTAGAGCTAACGGCACCATACTCACTCGGCAATGCCAGTTGGTAGGCATTGTTGTTGATCTTCTCAACAATCTGGAATGGTCCGTCTCCTCTAGGAGATAGCTTGCCACGGTGTTGGTCAGGAAAACGCTCCTTGCGCATATGCAACCAGACCCAATCGCCCACCTGGAACGTCACTAGCCGTCGGCCCTCTTTCCGTTTCTGCACAAGCTTGTCATTCATGCGCTCAATGTTCTGTTTTGCCTTAGCATGCAATTGCTTGACAAAATCAGCCTTTTGTGCACCATCTAAACTTACAACATCACTCAAAGGTAAGGGAGTTAAATCCAAAACAGTTCTAGGATTAAATCCATACACAAGTTCAAACGGCAAGTAATGAGTAGTAGAATGAACAGCACGGTTGTAAGCAAATTCAATAAACGGTAAATGATCAACCCAAGTAGAAACATGCTTACGAACTAAGGTGCGTAAAAGGGAGCCAAGAGTCCGATTTACCACCTCAGTTTGACCATCGGTTTGTGGGTGAGAAGATGTAGAATACAATAATTTAGTACCAAGTTTCTTCCACAAAACACGCCAAAAATGACTAAGAAACTTAGTATCTCTATCACTCACAATAGTTAAGGGTATACCATGCAAACGGACTACTTCACGAAAGAACAAATCAGCGACCTGAGTAGTATCACAAGTAGTAGAACATGGAATAAAGTGGGACATCTTCGAAAATCTGTCCACCACAACAAAGACACTATCCTTTCCGTTCTTAGACCTAGGCAATCCAACGACAAAATCCATAGACAAATCGGTCCAAGGGTGAGAAGGGACAGGTAACGGCATGTATTCTCCATGACCAGCAGATTTCGACTTGGCTCGACGACATATTAAACATCTAGCAATAATGCGGACAACATCACGCTTCATGTGAGGCCAATAAAAGTGATCATGCAATACATCCAAGGTTTTAGTCACGCCAAAGTGACCCATTAAGCCACCACTATGGGCTTCATGCACAAGTAATTCACGAAGAGAGCAATGACGAATACACAAATGTTTGCCTTTAAACAAATAACCCTCATGCTTGTAGAATTTAGAACCAGAAATAGAAACGCCATGCAAGTAAATAGCACCAAAATCGGAATCGGTTGCATAGAGCTCTATAATGTGCGAAAATCCAAGCAATTTGGCATTTAGAGAAGTAATCAGCACATACCGTCGTGATAGCGCATCGGCAACAATATTCTCTTTACCTTGCTTGTACTGAATGTGGTAAGGGAACGCCTCTATGAACTCCATCCAAACGGCATGTCGCCGATTGAGCTTCCCTTGACCCTTTAGGTACTTCAAGCTCAAATGGTCTGTGTGGATGATAAACTCCCTTGGCATCAGATAGTGTTGCCATGTTTCTAACGCTCGGACAAGGGCATAGAATTCCTTGTCGTAGGTCGGATATCGGAGCTGAGCATCCTTGAGCTTCTCACTGAAAAAGGCAATCGGCCGTTTCTCCTGCAGCAGAACGGCACCGATTCCTAATCCGCTGGCGTCGCACTCTATCTCAAACGCCTTGCTGAAGTCGGGCAATGCTAGCACGGGAGCGGCACAGAGCCGTTCCTTGAGGGTAGCAAACGCCTCCTCCTGTTGTTGCTCCCACCTGAAAACAACATTCTTTTTTGTTAAATCGTTCAATGGAACGGCAATGGTGCTAAAATCCTTTACAAAACGCCGATAGAAGCTTGCTAATCCATGGAACGATCTCACATCGGTAACGGCCTTCGACTTCGGCCATTCCCGTATTGCGCGGATCTTCTCTTCATCCACTTTAACGCCATCTGCACCTACAATGAAACCAAGAAAACCAACGTGTTCCAATGCAAAAGAACACTTACTAGGTTTAGCATATAATTTCTGCTCACGAAGTGTTAGAAAAACTTCCTTAAGATGTAAAACATGCTCATCCAATGATTTGCTATAGATTAAAATGTCATCAAAATAAACTACAACAAATTTACCAATTAAGTGCCGAAGTACATGGTTCATTAATCTCATAAAGGTGCTAGGAGCATTAGTCAAGCCAAACGGCATAACCATCCATTCATATAAACCATACTTAGTCTTAAAAGCAGTTTTCCATTCATCCCCCTCTTTCATACGAATCTGGTGGTATCCACTCATTAAATCAATTTTAGAAAATAATTTACTACCACTTAATTCATCTAACATATCATCCAATCGAGGAATAGGATGGCGATACTTTACAGTGATTTTGTTGACTGCTCGACAATCAACACACATGCGCCAAGATCCATCCTTCTTTGGGACTAGAATGACTGGAACGGCACATGGAGACAGACTCTCCCGAACGTACCCACGCGTAAGCAAATCGTCCACTTGCCGTTGCAGTTCCTTTGTCTCCTCTGGATTGGATCGGTAAGCCGGCCGATGGGGAATTGCCGATCCAGGAACAAAGTCGATCTGATGTTCGATGCCTCGAATCGGAGGTAAGCCAGGTGGCATATCTTCGGGTAGAACATCTCCAAATTCCTGCAAGAGAGAAGATATACCAATCGGAACGGTGTTGTGCCGTTCCGTTTCATTGGAGGTTAAACAAGAAGAGCGAAAACGGATTAGAAGTAGAGGACGGCTTGCGTCAAAACAGTTGTTATGAGAAAGCATGGCTCTCCTCACTTCGCTCCCCTTGGCATATACACTCAATTTCTTTTTATTTACCTCTCCTTTTCTCTCAATGCCACTCTCAGCACGCTTACTCTTTTCGTGCGAATGTTTACACTCGCCCTCTGCATGCTTGCTGTTTTCATGCGAATGTTTACACTCTCCCTCTGCATGCTTGCTGTTTTCATGTGAATGTTTAAGGCTCACACACTCAGTGGTTCCCTCTATACTTTTCACACTCAAACCTTCTTTTTCTCTCGCAAGCTGTTTTGCAATTTCATATTCAGCATGTGACTTAGCAAGCCATTGCTGATCCTCAAACACTGCAGCTTGTGTTAACGGTGCCAAGGTGAATTTCTGACCATCCTTAACCAATTTGTAGAGGTTTCTCTTCCCATCATGATTCGCTTCGCGATCAAACTGCCATGGGCGTCCAAGGAGGATATGGCTTGCTTGCATCGGCACAACATCACAGAGAACCTCATCTTGGTATTTGCCGATACGAAACTTAACAAGTACCTGTTTGGTCACCTTAATACCGTTGTCATCCGTCATCCAGTGTAGACAATACGGTTTCGAATGCTTTACCGTCGGCAAGTCCAGCTTATGAACCATCAGCGCACTGGCACAGTTGGTGCAGCTTCCGTTGTCTATAATAATGGAACAACCCTTGTGATCAATCACACCTCGGGTGTGGAACAGATTGGTCCGTTGCTCCTCATCACACACTTCATCTGTGGTCTGCACACTCAGGTTCCGTCGGATGACAAGCAACTGAACATGCTCACCTCTCTGACAGTCAATATCCGAATCGGTCTGACCGTTTTCCTCAGGTTCTATTTTCTCCTGTTCATCATCCGATTCTTCCTCTCCATTCGGCCGGATGATGAAAACTCTCTTATTCGGACACTCCGCTTTCTTGTGTCCTCGACCGTTGCATTTGAAACAAACAATTTCCTTAGTGGCTGGCCGATCCACAGGTGGAGTGTAAGGTTTAGTAGTAGCCGTTTTAGACGGGATAACGACACTGGCAGGTGTCTTCAGAACGGTAGAAGCCGTTCTGTCTTCCTTATACCAAGACGGCTTCTTCCACGGTGTCGAGCCAGTAGACTTAGAAGAGCTCTTAGCTTTCCGATGCCTCTCAATCTTTTGAGCCATGTGAAGCATCTCCTCAAGAGTATTGTATTGCGTCAGCTCCAGGGCGTCGGCAATCTCTGCATTCAAACCAGCAATAAACCGAGCCATCGTTACCTCAGGTTCCTCAGTAATTTTTGCTTGAGCTAAAGCAATCTCCATCTCATTAAAGTAGGCACCAACTCCCTTGTTGCCCTGCTTCAAGGTTTGAAGCCGTTGATGAAGCTCACGGTGAAAGTGGGCAGGGACAAACCGTTGTCTCATCGCCTGTTTCATCTCAACCCAGTCATTAATCGGACCAGCATAAACAGCGGCTCTCTTCAGGTTGAGTTGCTCCCACCAATGACTAGCATATCCACTGAATTCTACTGCTGCTAACTGGACCTTTTTACCCTCTGAATAATTGTGGCATAAGAAAATAGCATCTACTTTCCGTTCCCATGTCAAGAAGGTATCAGGGTCGTCAGTACCCTCAAACGGAGGTATTTTCATTTTGATGCTGCTGAGATTAGCATCCAAACGGTCATCCTCCCGTTCTCTCCTACCATCACGACGGTCTCGTCTCTCTCTCCTCTGTCCATCCCTTGCATTTATCCAGCCTTCTCCCCCATCAGGTTCTCCTTCCAAATCAGAATGTGGTAATTGTGGACCACGTCTGGCAAGTCGCCTAGGAGGGACCAAAGCAAGATTACGCCGACGATTCACATCACGTGGGCGACAGGCGTTGTCATCTTCTTCGGACAGATCAGTCAAACGGCCATCACATTGGTTATTCGCGGCTATAGGAACTGGATTTATGGTAGCTAACGCTTCCATCCTAGCCATTCTTGCATCGGCAGTTAGCTGCCGCTCATTGGCAGTTACTTGCCGTTCATTCAATGTTTGGAGTTGTTCCGTCATGTTGGCTAGCATAGCCGTCAGATCGGGTTGTTGTACTCCCTCTTGAGACATCTTTTACTTTTCTTGAAATTCACAACACCAAAGAAAACGTAAAATTGCACTAACCTAGCACTCCCTCACGTGTTTACTCTCGTGTTTAATCACTCTAATAATCTCACAAATTCTCTCGAAAATCCCTGCAATGTTCAAGTGTTAGTGAGACTCAAGAATCCAAAGAAAAGCTTCCAAGAAGACTCTCAAAGAAAACTAGCACTGAAAAGAATGGTGACACTTGATATTTGAGTAATTGTAAGAACAACCAATCAAACAAATAGCAAGTAGAGTAGAAGGCAATTTCAAGGAATCAAGAAAGCTCAAATTGACTCGAACGGACTCAAACAAATTCAATTTCAGTTATGATTGTAATATCCAATCGCAGTGCAATTTAATTCCTTGATAAATCTGGTTTTTATGGAGCAAATACTTCTATATATTTTTGTATTTGCAGAATCGAATCACTTTCTTTTCCTTGGGAATTTTCCCTGTTTTTTTTATTTTTTTTTTTTGACAGCAAACACAATTTAGTGTTTTGATCAGAACTTTTTACTCTGAACTCCGAATCGACCGATTCTTTTTGATTCGGAAGCCCAATAGATTCAGCTTTCCAACGAAAGCACAATCACCCAAATCAGACTTCAGTTGCTATATATATAAATACAAATTGGACAACTGATACTGAACAGAATTTTCTCTTGTATTTCGTGACCTTCTCGTGGGTAGAAAACTCAAGTAATTTAGCGAATTTCAACACAACAAACTGGAACGAAACACAACCAATTGTATTCAAGTAACTAACCAAGCACAGCAAATAAATCAATTTTAGAATGGAGTAGAAAGAGAATACCGATTTCAACAAAGAAAACTTGAAACAATTGAAGATACTTACCAATCTTTGAACGCCTTAAGCTCCGCTACCAACTGATACGATCCTAGCTCCTTAGGATGCGTAGCACCAATTTTGATCTTTGTTCAAAGACGGATTTCCTGCGGAAATAGATAACTCGACAAGTACGAGCTTAGACCACTTAGCTAACCTGTGCTAAGAGCCCTAATCGATTTCAAGTCAAGGGTCTTGAATCGGGTTCTTAGGACTAGACTCAACAATGTGAGAATCACACTAAGATAAACGACACAATAATACAATTCCAAGATTTACTTGTATACGACTCAAGTATTGCGGACTCAAGAAGAACAAGGTTCAACCAACTTGAACAAGGGGCGGAGATTGAAGAGAATATCTCAATATATCAAATAACAGCCAACCTAATAAGGAGGCAAAGTAGTTCCTTATATAGGTTACAATCAAACCCTAAAAGCAAACCTAATAGGAATAGAAGTAGGACTTCTAAAATAGGAAGATAGCTTAACTAATTAAACTGTTTAATTACCTAATTAAGCTTAAAGTAATTTAAAGTCAACAACTTAAATCTTCAGTCAACGCGCCAGCTTCTGGACACGCGAAACGGGCAGGAGCCGTTTTGAACAATCGGCACGCACGACAAATGAGTGAATCGGTAACGGCTGAGTGAAACGGGCAGATGCCGATTTCGTGAGAACGGTCAGAGCCATTTTTAACGAATCGGACAAGAGCCGTTTTGTGACAAACGGTCAAGTGCCGTTTCTAGCAGAATCATCATCGGCTATTGTGAATGTAAGGAGATTCACAACTCTAGGGGTCTTCTCTCGAAGTGCAACTTCCTCACTTGACATCTCACATTCTAGCTCCTTGTGAATGAGAGATGACAATCGGTCTTGAAGCTTTCTTGCTCTGGCTCGAGTCATTGGACCAGCTGGTGGTAACGGTAGTTGGATGCGTGGATTCGCATCATGCCGCCTGGGAGATCAACTGCGGCTTCTTGGAGTTCGAGCTCGTCGACCTCTACTATTAGATCTTTCACTGTATCTAGGAGATGGCTCTCTCAATATATCCCCCCGTCGATCATCCCAATGTTCTCTGTACTCATCACGTCGGCGAGCTACCTCAGGGATAGAGATTCCTCCCCTATATTGTCCAGAATGTTCAGCAGGTCCACGCGCAAGCGGCGGGATGCAGATGGGGGGCAATGAGAATGGTAAGGAGGACGGGATTCCTCTGGATCGTCGGGGCGATAACGGTCGTTCATTGACAATGGACGGAGTGAAAACTACTTGGGAGGACACACCAGGTCTCGAGGCATGAGGAGTAAATCCAGCAGCCATCTCTGTCAACTGATCCAATTGGGCTTGGAGAGCTGCTATTGAATTCGCGAAAGGGTTGTCTGCTTCACCCATCATGGACCTCCCTGCCTGGGGGGTAAGACGACTGGTTCCTGTTACATGAGAGAAGGGAGAGCAAATCTGGAATGTAATTTCTTCTGAACTTGGCCCAGGAGGAAGATCTGATTCTCCCGCAGTGACGTCCTGTACTGGGTGGAGGCATCAGAGGTAGCGAAGGCAAACAGTCGTCTGCGGGTGTTGTATGGGATGTTGGAACTTTGGGACAGCGCCGGATCTGACTCTGAGGCCATAATCCTTCTAACTTCGGGGAGGAGGAGCTTGGTTATTAAGGATGCTCACTTAATAGAACCAAGACTCTCAACGAGAGCACCAATTTGATAAGATTTTGTTTTCTGGTGAAGGACGTATGGCGGAACGACTCCTCTCAGATCAGTGCTCACGACGGTCCGCGATACCTGCAATGCGCCGGAGGGGGTCTCCGGCGGAAACACTCCGATGCTTAAGTCAGTATGTGTACTGAATTTGGCACAGCTTAGGCCAGTTAGAGTATGCTTACCTGCCTCCTTTGAGGGGGAGGTGTATATATAGAAGAATTGAGCATTTCCGCATTTGGGAATAGCTAGAGAGCTATCCCTAACGTTAGGGATCGTGGTTCGCCCCTCGGATGATATGTTACCGTGGTAGTAGCCATGGGATAAATGTTACCACGATAGGGTAGCGACTGGGTTGCCCCCCCTGACGTGTGGTATTCCTCAGAGTGAGATAGCTCCTCGAGCCATCTAGAAGGTTTGTTTGGGGAGACTCCTGAGCACTGTTTTGCTCTCGTGGTGTTAGCCTCTGGGGTGGGCGGTGACCCTCTTTCCACCGCGACGGTAGGAACAGTGATTTCTTCTTTCAGCTCAGGGCAATAGACGGAAATACCATTTTCCTTAGGTGGATTGTTATCAATCCTCCCATGCTTTGGGGTTTTGTTTAATCATGATGCGCAACAAAGTGCCGAGCATCCTATTAACTACCTCGGTTTGCCCATCCGTTTGGGGATGGTAAGAGGTGGAGAAGAGGAGCTTAGTTCCTAACTTGGCCCACAACACACGCCAAAAATGTGCAAGGAACTTACTATCCCTATTGCTTACTATGGTGCGTGGCATGCCATGGAGTCTCACAATTTCACGAAAAAATATAGTAGCAACATGCGAAGCATCACTAGTGGAATGACATGGGATGAAGTGAGCCATTTTAGAAAACCTATCAACCACAACAAATAGGGCATCCTTACCATGCTTAGTGCGTGGGAGACCTAACACAAAATCCATCGACACATCACACCAAGGATGGGAAGCTACGGGAAGAGGCATGTAACGCCCATGGTCAATGCTCCTAGTTTTAGCCCGCTTACATGCAATGCAAGTGCTAACAATGCAAGATACTAACTTTTTCATTTTAGGCCAATAGAAATGCTCTTTAAGCGTGGCTAGAGTCTTATCCCTACCAAAGTGCCCCATTAATCCATCCCCCCCCCCCCCCCGTGCGCCTCTCTCACAAACAACTCTCGAGTACTACATATAGGAATGCATAATTTGCCCTTGCGGAAAAGGAATTCATCATGCAATACAAAATGCTCACATACACCATTACCACAAGCAAGAAACATGTCATGAAAGTCCACATCATTGGCATATAGAGAGGTGATATAAGTGAAACCTAAGAGGCGTGAGTGTAAGGATGTAAGAAGTGTGTAGTGTGTACCTTCGTGATAGCGCATCTGCCACCATATTTTCCTTTCCCTTGAGATACTTGATGTGGTAGGAGAATCTCTCAATAAACTCTATCCACGCGGCACGTCTTTTGTTGAGCTTGCCTTGCCCCTTCAAGTATTTTAGATTAAGGTGGTCCGTATGCACCCAAACTCCTTCGGCACCAAGTAGTGCTGCCTTAAAGGTGTTTAAGGCTAGCTCTTACTCCTTCCCCCACATGAAAGGCACCTCCTTCTTAGTGAGATCATTAAGGGGCGCCGCGATCATTGAGAAGTCCTTGACGAATCGGCGATAGAATCTGGTGAGTCCATAGAAGGAGCGGATCTCGCCTACGGTGGTGGGCGTGGGCCATTCGGCGATGGCTCTCACCTTTTCGCTATCTACTTGAGCCCCTCGGATCATACAATAAAACCAAGGAAATTGACCTCTTCCAAGCAAAATTCACACTTGGAGAGTTTGGCAAATAGCTTGTGCTCATGAAGGGTTAGAAACACTTGATGCAAATGATCTAAGTGTGCTTGTGGTGAAGTGCTATAGACTAAAATGTCATCAAAGTATACCACAACAAAATGACCTATGAAAGGCCTCAAAACATGGTTCAACAATCGTATGAAAGTACTAGCCGCATTAGTGAGGCCGAAAGGCATCACAAGCTACTCATATAATCTGAACTTAGTTTTAAAAGCCGTTTTCCATTGGTCACCATCATTCATCTTGATTTGATGGTAACCACTTACTAGGTCAATTTTAGAAAACATCTTAGCATCACACAACTCATCTAACATGTCATCTAAGTGAGGGATTGGATGAGAATATTTTACCGTTATTTCGTTGATGGCGAGGCAATCCATGCACATTCTCCAACTTCCACCCTTCTTGGGCACAAGGATGACTGGCACGACACAAGGGGGGAGACTCTCTCGGATGAACCCCTTGGCCATCAATCCATCGATTTGATCTTGCAACTCTTGGGTCTCCTTCGGGTTGCATCGGTAGGCCGGCCTATTGGGCAAGGTGGAGCCGGGCACAAAGTCTATCTTGTGCTCAATGCCCCTTGTTAATGGTAGTCCTTAGGGGATCTCATCCGGGAAGACGTCTTTAAAGTCTAGCAAAAGAGGAGACAACATCTCGGGCAAAGCAAGGTTAGCATTAGTAGCATTCAAAACAAAAGGCTTAAAGTGAATTAAGATGCATGGCTTGTGCATGATTAGCGCATGCCTAATGTCCTTCCCTTTGGCTATCAAGTTCACTTTTCTCTCTACCTTTACCTCTCTAAAGGCCTCACTAGCTTGCTTACTCTTTTCAAGCTTGGTTTTTCCACTCATTTCTCCCTTTTTCATTCCACTCTCCTTACTTTCTTCTCTCGGTGTATGCTCTTTATTTTCATGCCCGCTATTTTCTCTTTGTTCCCCACTCACTTTTTTCTCTCCACTCCAATCACTCCCTTTCTTCCGTTGAAGTGAAGCCGAGACCTCAAATGTGGCGCAAGCCTTTTCAAGCTTGATTTGGTCCTTATAAACTTGGCTCGGTGGTAGGGGCGGAATCAAGAACTTGCGACCATCGTGCTCTAGCTTGTAAGTGTTCCTATAGCCGTCATGTATGGCCCTTCGGTCATATTGCCACGGACGCCCTAGGAGTAAGTGGGTCGAGTGTATAGGGGCCACATCACATAGGCGCTTATCCTTGTAGCCGCCAATGTTGAAGGAGATGTGGACTTGCTTTTGCACCTTCACCGTATTGCCATCATTGAGCCAATTCAGGACATACGAGTGAGGGTGCCTTGTGGTGGTAAGGCCGAGCGAGTGCACTAGGAGAGTGCTTGCCACATCCGCACAACTCCCGTTGTCAATAATAATAGACATCACCATCCCATTGGTTGTCCCTCTTGTATGGAACAAGTTCTCCCTTTGGGCAATGGAAGCGTCATCTTCCCTCCCTTTTAGGCTCAAGCTTCGCCTCACAACTAGGCATTGGGGTACCTTTACTTGGTCAAATTCCTCACTATCCTCACTTGCGGACCCTTCGTCCCCCCAACATGCCTTCGGCTAGACCTCTTCTTCCCTTTCCTCTTCGCTTACCACCTCTTCATTGTCTCGTATCACCATTATGGTCCTATTAGGACATTTAGCCCTCATGTGGCCCTTTCCTCCACACTTGAAACAAGTGATGTCTCGAGTAGGGATCCTTACGGGTAGGTTAGGTGTATTGGTGTTTGGTAGTGGTCTTGGTGGCATGGTGTTTGGTTGGGTGTTCGGTCTAGGTGTATAGGCACAGTTGGTGTTTGGGGTAGCCACGGGTGTTTTGCTAGGGTTTTGCCACGGTCATTTCAAAGTAGTAGAAGGAGTAGATGATGAGTTAGACAAGTGATGGAAGGTTTTCGGTTTATGGCTTACTTGTCTTTCCATTTTGAGTGCCAAATGGAACATCTCATCCAACGTTGAGTAGGTGTAGAAGTCAAGCGGATTCGCGATCTCTTTGTGGAGTCCGGCTAAGAATCGGGCCATTGTGGCCTCTACTTCCTCGCGAATGTCCGCCCTCATTAGGCAAGTCAATAACTCATGATAATATTCGCTAACACTCTTGGACCCTTGGCTTAGGCGTTGTAGGCGCCAGTGCAAGTCCCTCAAGTAGTAAGGTGGCACAAAGCGGCACCTCATTTCAAATAGTAGCTCATCCCAATCGGCCACGGGTGCCCTCCCCTCAAATCTCTTATTTATCTCTATGCGATCCCACCAATGGATGGCCATGCCTGTGATCTCTACTACGGCAAACTTAACCTTTTTCTCTTCGGAGTAGATGTAGCACGCAAAGACCCTTTCCATCTTGTTCTCTCACTCAAAGTAGGCCTCGAGGTCGTCCTTACCCTCGAATTGAGGCAAGGACATCCTGATGTTGTTTTTGTAGTCCACCCGTTCCTTAAATTACCTATGGTCCCTCCCTTCATATTGCTCCTCATAGTCATCATGCCCGGGGGGTTCAAAAGGAGGATGTCGTCTGCACGGTGGCTCCTCGTGGATGTGCCTTGGTGCTCTCCTATCCCACCGGTGGTCAAAGGGCTGAGTTTGGTTCGGTGGAGGTCTCTCATGCCAACCCCTCAGTGCCCTCCCTCGGGAAAGATAGTCGTCTGTTCTGTGATGGGTGTTTCAGGTGAGATTTTGTGTGGTGTCTAAGTAGTGTTTAGGCTCACGGTGGAGCGCGTTGTAGGGTTGGGGTGCAGTGTTTAGTTGGTGTCTAGGCTTGTGATAGGGTGCGATGTAGGGTGCGGTGTATGGGTTGTATTGTGGTAGTGTCGAGTGATGATGTTGTGGCCTAGGCGCGGGAGGCCCCCTTGGTGCCTCTTCCCTCTCACTTGGGCAACTCCCTTCGGCCTCCTCTTCAGCGCGTGGGTTGAAGCCATAGTAGTCTATGTCATTGGGATTTCTAGGTCGGGTCCTTTGGTGATAATGGATGAAAGGTTGTTTGGTGGGCGTTTTGGGTGATGGTTGGGGTGGGGGTTCTTAGTGGGGATTTTGTGTGGGAATGGACTTTGGTGTAAGAGCCGCGAGTTTATCTAATATGGCTCGGTTGGTCTGCTCTTGGCGCGCCCACTGCTCGGTCATTTGAGCAGCCAGGCCAGTAAAGTCCAGGCTAGGCTCGGCCCTCCCTTCGGCCTCTTTCCCCTAAAGCCTTCCCATGTTTGTTGACTCGGTGGAGTCTCCTTCGGAATGGATGCTAGGACGCATCCTCAATGGTACCTACAAAAATAACAAACGCAAGTAGATGTATAAAAGAAGGTTAGTTCCCTCCCTCTTGTGTTTTGCTCTCGTGTTTCACTCTTCTCTCTAATGCTCTCCCCAACTCACGTCACTCTATTTTCCTCTCAACACCCAGCCCTTAGTCTACTCGACTCTAAGAAGACAAAGAAGGCATGGGAGACATAAGGAAAACAAGGCAAGGAAAGAAGGCACGGAAAGCCTAGTGTGGTGCGCGAATGTTGTAATGGTGCCCAACAAATAGACTTAGAGTAGAAATAGTGTGAGAAACAAGAAGGACAAACCAAAGACACAAAGGAAAGCTAGCACAAACTACTCAAGAACACAAAAGGAAAATAAAAGAAGAATGGAAAACAATAAAGTTTCTTAAGATCAATTGCTAAAATGATTCAAGCTCAAACGCAAACTTCACACAAGCTTCGGTCTTGCTTACTATCTCAAGGCCCTTGCTTTGATTCAATCGTATTTTTTTTTTGAATTCTTTTCTTTTGTTTTAAATTCTTTTTTTTTTTTGAATTTTTTTTTTGTTGAGTGCAAGAGAGCTCCAAGATGTATGACAAGTAATGATTAATGATGCAAGACTTGTAGTGCAATATGATAAATGCTAGTGATAAGAGGTGTTTACATAAGTGATAAGAGCTTTAGTGATGATGAGTGTGTGTATCAATGATTGGTGATAAGGAGGTATGGTTATAGATATTTTCCTAGGGTGTGTAACAAGTTTTAAGGTTGAAGGCCGCCGGCCTCAACACATGCTATGGGTGACTCACACAATGACTCACACAATAGGACAAACCGTACTCTTTGGACCACCTTGACACTTGGCTCACATTTTATGGAGTGCAATCAAATGCTAAGAACACCAACACGTTCTTGAATGAAAGAGATGATGAAAATCATATTTAATCCACAACAAACACAACACAAATAATCAAAGATGTTTTTAGACGGATCAAACAAGTAAATAGCTCAAGAACATCAAAAATACCCAAATGATCCAAAATGACCGAAATGACAAGGAGATGATTTTGGACCGTGAGAATACCTTGGAAATGAAGGAAATGCAACCTAGAGACAGCTGGTGCTCCGCTACTACATGATAGGGCCCAAGTTCCTTAGAAGGCCTTGGCGTCGCTTTGATGGAGTCGGACCTAGTCTCGCACACGGTTGGCTTAGGCGTTGGCGGATTGATGGATGATCGGATGAAAGGAAATGAATATGGAGTTCCAACGGAATATTTAATGGATGGAGATGGAATATTTAGAAGGATAAAGGCAAGGGATTTATATATTAACAATGGGTTTCGGATATAGAAGTTTGGAGGAAACCCTCTTGGCAAAGAAGGCCAAGCAACCTTCCTATTACAAACTAATAACGAGTTCTAAATCAAGGCCAACCTTATCATCAATGGAGGATGATCAAGTCGGTGAGCTTGAAGAAGAAGATAGGCTACGGTTCTAGGAACCCTAGAGGTAGACTATTGGCTAAACGCTTTTAGAGGAAAACTCACAAATCAAAAGCAACTATAAAAGAAGGCTAAGTCCTTCTATTTATAGGAAAGATATATACAAAGGGAAAAGATCCTAATCACCCTTGGACAAAAGGGCTTCACTCATGGGACACACGAGCTCGCTTGAGTGTGTGACGGGTCGCGGGCTTGGCTGTGTGACAGGGCGCGACTGCGAGCGTGGCCTTGGCGAGGCCGAGGTGCTGGGCTTTGGAGGAGGCCATGGCACTGAGCTTTGGCGAGGCCAAGGCGTTGGGCTTTGGAGAGGTCGAGGCGCTAGGCGCGAGTGATGCCGAGGCGCTGGGCGCGCGCGATGCCGATGCGCTGGGTGCGCACAAGGTAGAGGCGCTGGGCATGGGTACGAGCGATGCCGATGCGCTAGGCTTAACCTTATCATGAATGGAGGATGATCAAGTCGGCGAGCTTGAAGAAGAAGATAGGTTACGGTTCTAGGAACCCTAGAGGTAGACTATTGGCTAAAGGCTTTTAGAGGAAAACTCACAAATCAAAAGCAACTATAAAAGAAGGCTAAGTCCTTCTATTTATAGGAAAGATATGTTGGGGGGACGAAGGGTCCGCAAGTGAGGATAGTGAGGAATTTGACCAAGTAGAGGTACCCCAATGCCTAGTTGTGAGGCGAAGCTTGAGCCTAAAAGGGAGGGAAGATGACGCTTCCATTGCCCAAAGGGAGAACTTGTTCCATACAAGAGGGACGACCAATGGGATGGTGATGTCTATTATTATTGACAACGGGAGTTGTGCGGATGTGGCAAGCGCTCTCCTAGTGCACTCACTCGGCCTTACCACCACAAGGCACCCTCACCCGTATGTCCTGAATTGGCTCAATGATGGCAATACGGTGAAGGTGCAAAAGCAAGTCCACATCTCCTTCAACATTGGCGGCTACAAGGATAAGCGCCTATGTGATGTGGCCCCTATGTACTCGAGCCACTTACTCCTAGGGCGTCCGTGGCAATATGACCGAAGGGCCATACATGACGGCTATAGGAACACTTACAAGCTAGTCTCGCACACGGTTGGCTTAGGCGTTGGCGGATTGATGGATGATCGGATGAAAGGAAATGTATATGGAGTTGCAGCGGAATATTTAATGGATGGAGGTGGAATATTTAGAAGGATAAAGGCAAGGGATTTATATATTAACAATGGGTTTCAGATATAGAAGTTTGGAGGAAACCCTCTTGGCAAAGAAGGCCAAGCAACCTTCCTATTACAAACTACTAACGAGTTCTAAATCAAGGCCAACCTTATCATCAATGGAGGATGATCAAGTCGGCGAGCTTGAAGAAGAAGATAGGCTACGGTTCTAGGAACCCTAGAGGTAGACCATTGGCTAAACGCTTTTAGAGGAAAACTCACAAATCAAAAGCAACTATAAAAGAAGGCTAAGTCCTTCTATTTATAGGAAAGATATTTACAAAGGGAAAAGATCCTAATCACCCTTGGACAAAGGGGCTTCACTCATGGGACACACGAGCTCGCTTGAGTGTGTGACGGGTCGCGGGCTTGGCTGTGTGACAGGGCGCGACTGCGAGCGTGGCCTTGGCGAGGCCGAGGTGCTGGGCTTTGGAGGAGGCCATGGCACTGAGCTTTGGCGAGGCCAAGGCGTTGGGCTTTGGAGAGGCCGAGGCGCTAGGAGCGAGTGATGCCGAGGCGCTGGGTGTGGGAGAGGCTGACGCGCTGGGCGCGCGCGATGCCGATGCGCTGGGTGCGCACGAGGTAGAGGCGCTGGGCATGGGTACGAGCGATGCCGATGCGCTAGGCTTAACCTTATCATCAATGGAGGATGATCAAGTCGGCGAGCTTGAAGAAGAAGATAGGCTACGGTTCTAGGAACCCTAGAGGTAGACTATTGGCTAAAGGCTTTTAGAGGAAAACTCACAAATCAAAAGCAACTATAAAAGAAGGCTAAGTCCTTCTATTTATAGGAAAGATATTTACAAAGGGAAAAGATCCTAATCACCCTTGGACAAAGGGGCTTCACTCATGGGACACACGAGCTCGCTTGAGTGTGTGACGGGTCGCGGGCTTGGCTGTGTGACAGGGTGCGACTGCGAGCGTGGCCTTGGCGAGGCCGAGGTGCTGGGCTTTGGAGGAGGCCATGGCTCTGAGCTTTGGCGAGGCCAAGGCATTGGGCTTTGGAGAGGCCGAGGCGCTAGGCGCGAGTGATGCCGAGGCGCTGGGTGTGGGAGAGGCTGAGGCGCTGGGCGCGCGCGATGTCGATGCGCTGGGTGCGCACGAGGTATAGGCGCTGGGCATGGGTACGAGCGATGCCGATGCGCTAGGCGCACGCGATGCCGATGCGCTGATTGCTGGTGCGGCCTTGGCACTAGGCGCGGACTCGGGCTCGGGCGTGAGGCTACGAGTAGAGTTTTTGGCATAGACACATAGGCTTTATTGGGTCGAGGCCTTCACGTTGCCTTCTTCGGTCCTGAGCGCCTTGATGAGAAGGCCGATCACGACGTCCTTGCTACTTGTGGCGTGTCTATATGCGGCTTTGGATGGGCCATGTCTATGTGTGGCTTTGGACGGGCCATAGGCTTGGGTTGTATCACCATTGATACACTCCAAGCCCGTCGTGAGCCCGGATGCTTGTTGGAGCTTCGGATCTAGTCTCGTTGCTTGGTTGGCTTAGGAACTCTTGAGGTTTTAGGATGATCGGACATGATATTGAGTAAGGAAGGTGCAGCGGTATATTTGGAAATGGAAATGAAGTGATTATTTATAAATATGGCCCAAAGGCTTTAACCCTCCCTAGAGCTAGTCTTAGAGAAAGATTAAGACGATTGAGGGTTTTACTATTACAACCGTCCCTTGGCTAGAGCTAGTCTTAGCAAGAGAGCGGCTTCAAGAAAGATGAAGTGGATCTAAGATCCTTTCCTAGAGCTAATCGTAGGAGATAGCTTAAGGCTTAAGAGAGAAAGTATCAACAAAATCAAAAGCAAGGAAAATAGAAGGCTAAGCCCTTCTATTTATAGAGTAGATATTTACAAGGGAAAAACCCATACTACCCTTAGACAAAGGCGTCTCAAACTTGAAGAGCACGTCCTTGGAAATGGGCTCGGCCTTGATGGGCCTAAGTGCTGGCCAAAGGACGAAGCACGGCCTTGAGGTTGGCCGAAGGCGCGGCCTTCCTGCTGGGCTTGGGCGCGGCCTTCGGACTGGCCAAAGGTGCGACCTGCATGTCGGGCTGAGGCGCGGGCTTCGTGCAGAACTCGGGCTCGGGCGTGAGGCTACGAGCCGAGGCCAAGGCGCTGGGTGCAGCCTTGGGCTTGCGATCGGACTCGGACTCGGGCGTGAGGCTGCGAGTCCAGTCATTAGCGTAGAGGCAAAGGCTTCATCGGTCTGTGGCCTTGACATGGCTTTCCTCGTTCCTTAGGGCTTTCAAGAGCAACGCGGTTACGGCTTGGCTCCGTGTGACCGGTCCTTGCTTGGGTACTACTGGGCTCGTATCATCCCCTCCCCCTTCAATTGGATTCGTCCTCGAATCCGCATTGGAACTCTCCTCGAGTTTCTCGCCCATGTCACCTGCAAAGAAAGGGGTAAGATCAGTAATGTTGAAGGTATGATGAGTGTTGCCATAAGAGGAAGGGAGGTCTAGAATGTAAGCATTGTCGCTTATTTTCTCAAGGAGCTGAAAAGGCCCGTCTCCGCGAGGGCAAAGTTTGTTGGCCCGGCATTCCTTGGACCAATGAACCCACACCCATTCGCCCACTTCAAAGGTGCGAATGTGGCGGCCGGCGTCCCGCTTTTTGGTGAGCTTGGCGTTGATGGCCTCAATGCGCGACTTGGCCTCTGCATGCATCTTTCCTACTAACTCGGCTCGGGATGCTCCATCTAAGCTAGCACAAGAGGATAAAGGAAAAGGGAGAAAGTCTATGGGGGTGAGCGGTTGGAACCCATAGACGAGCTCAAATGGAGAAAAACGAGTAGTAGTGTACATAGTGCGATTGTAGGCAAACTCAATGAACGGTATGCACTCCTCCCAAGACTTGGGGTTTTGGCCAATCAAAACACGCAACATATTACCCAAAGTGCGATTAACCACTTCGATCTACCCATCCGTTTGAGGATGGTACGAGGTGGAGAACAGAAGTTTGGTGCCCAATTTGGCCCACAAAATACGCCAAAAGTGTGCCAAAAACTTACTATCCCTGTCACTGACTATTGTTCTAGGCATGCCATGCAATCTAACGATTTCACGAAAGAATAAGTGAGCTACATGTGAAGCGTCTCAAGTAGAGTGGCAATGTATAAAATGAGCCATTTTAGAAAAACGGTCCACAATAACAAATAAGGCATCTTTGTCGTGCTTAGTACGGGGTAAACCTAGGACGAAATCCATGGAGATATCACACCACGGGTAAAAGCATGTAGCACCCATGGTTCATGCTTTTCGTTTTAGCCCTTTTGCATGCAATACAAGAACTAACCACACGGGACACTATCTTTTTCATTTTAGGCCAATAGAAGTGTTCTTTGAGAGTGGATAGTGTCTTTTCTACCCCGAAGTGACCCATTAAACCCCCCCCCCCCCCATGTGCTTCTCTCACAAGCAACTCTCGTGTACTACACATAGGAATACACAGTCTACTTTTGTGAAACAAGAAAGTATCACGGATGGCATAGTGATCCACAACACCATGGGTACAAGCAAGGTATACATCACCAAAGTCCACATCAGCAGCATACAAACAAGTAAGGTGTGAGAAGCCTAAGAGTCTAGAATGAAGGGAGGTGAGTAATGCGTACCTCCGTGATAGCGCATCAGCTACCACGTTGTCCTTTCCCTTCAGGTACTTGATGTGGTAGGAGAAACGTTCGACAAATTCCATTCACACCGCGTGCCGCTTGTTGAGCTTACCCTGCCCCTTCAGATATTTGAGACTCAGATGGTTGGTGTGCACCACAAATTCCCGCGGCAACAGGTAGTGTTCCCAGACTATCAAAGCTCTCACTAGGCCGTATAGCTCCTTGTCGTAAGTGCAATAGTTAAGCTGAGTAGCTTTCAGCTTCTCGCTGAAGAACGTCACTAGGCGCTTCTCTTGGACTAACACTGCGCCAATCCCAATGCCACTGGCGTCGCACTCCACTTCAAATGTTTTTTCAAAGTTTGGGAGAATCAGGACTGGGCTGTCTGTGAGCCTATCCTTGAGGGTCCGGAAGGCTAGCTCTTGCTCGCTCCCCCACACAAAAGGGACCTCCTTCTTTGTGAGCTCGTTGAGTGGTGCGGCGATGGTGGAGAAGTCCTTCACAAACCGACAGTAGAACCCGGCTAGTCCATGGAAAGAAAGGACCTCGTCCACTGTAGTAGGCGTGGGCCATTCGGCGATGGCTCTGACTTTCTCCTCATCCACTTTCAACCCTGCGGCACCTACAACAAAGCCAAGGAAATGCACTTCCTCCAAACAGAATTCACACTTTGCAAGTTTAACATATAGCTTATAAACACGTAAAGTCATGAATACTTGTCATAAGTGCTCTAAGTGCTCTTGTGGTGTGGTGCTGTAACAAGTATGTCATCAAAATAAACTACCATAAAACGACCAATGAAAGGTCTCAACACATGATTCATTAAGCGCATAAAGGTGCTTGGTGCATTTGTTAAACCAAACGGCATGACCAACCATTCATACATGCCAAACTTGGTCTTAAAAGCAGTTTTCCACTCATCACCCTCATGCATCTTAATCTGATGGTACCCACTAACAAGATCAATTTTTGAAAACATTTTCGCATCACACAGTTCATCAAGCATATCATCTAAACGAGGAATTGGATGCGAATACTTTACAGTGATTTTGTTAATGGCACGACAGTCCATACACATCCTTCAACTCCCATCCTTCTTGGGCACTAGGATGACAGGGACTGCATAGGGAGATAGGCTTTCCCGGATGAAACCCTTGGCCAACAAGTCATCCACTTAGGTTTGCAATTCCTGGGTCTCTTTTGGATTGCATCTGTAGGCTGGTCTGTTAGGCAAGGTGGAACCGGGCACTAGGTCAATCTTGTGCTCAATTCCCCTTGTGGGCGGCAGGCCCTCGGGAAGGTCCTTGGGAACAACATCCTAAAAATCCAACAAAAGAGGAGCAAGCATTGGGGGCACAGAAGGGTTAGTGGTAACAGTAGTTAAGACAAAAGGTTTGAAATGAATGAGAATGCAGGGTTTGCGCATGACCAGCGCAAGCCTAATATCTCTCCCTTTAGCCATCAAACTCACTCTTCTCCCTCCACTTGCCGTGCTAGGGGCCTCACACACTTGCTTACTTTTTTCAAGCTTTGTTTTACCTCTCAAATCTCCCTTTTTCTCTCCACTCAGCTTAACTTTTTCACTCGGGACATGCTCACTTTTTTCATGTCCTGATTTTCCCTTTTGTTCCCGGCTCACCATTTTCTCTCCACTCCACTCATTGTCCTTTTTCCGTTGAAGTGTTGCCGAGATTTCAAAGGTGGCACATGCCTTTTCAAGTTTAAGCTGGTCCTCATAAACTTGACTTGGCGGAAGGGGTGGGATTTGGAACTTAAGGCCCTCGTGTTCCAGCTTATACGAATTCCTATAGCCATCATGTATTGTCCTCCGGTCATACTGCCACGGTCGCCCAAGAAGAAGGTGGCTCGCGTGCATTGGGGCAACATCGCATAGGCGCTCGTCCTTGTAGCCGCCTATGATGAAAGGAATTTGGACTTGCTGCTGGACCTTGACTGTGCTCCCATCATTGAACCAATTGAGGACATACGGGTGAGGATGTTTGGTAGTGACAAGGCCGAGGGAATGGACCAAAAGAGCACTCGCCACATCGGCGCAACTTCCATTGTCTATAATGATCAAAATCACCATTCCATTGGCTATCCCTCTCGTGTGAAAGAGGTTCTCTCTTTGGGCAATGGATGCGTCGTCCCCCCTCCCTTTTAAGCTCAAACTCCTCCTCACAAGTAAACATTAAGGGACCTCCACATAGGGGTATTCTTCGTCCTCATCGCTAGGGCATCCTTCGCCCTCTTCCTCTCTCGGGCTCTCCTCCTCATCTTCGCCCTCATCCTCACTAAACCACTCGTCGCCTTCCTTTTAGATTATCATGACCCGATTCACACATTCGGCCTTCAAGTGGCCTCGTCCTCCACAGTTGAAGCATATGATGTCTCAGTTTCGGGTTCGTGTTGGTTGGGCATTTGGTGGGGTTGCTTTAGGTGGTATCAGATTGGGGTGGGTGTTTGGTTTGAATGGAGCTCGGTAAGTGTTTGGGGTAGGTGCGGCTGGTTTTGGGTTGCTTGTCCATGGCTTCTTGTAAGCCGAAGTGGGGGTAGGAGAAGAAGTAGTGTGGAAGGTAGCTTGGGGTTTGGTTTTTCGGTTCACTTGCCGTTCCACTTTGGTGGCGAGATGATACAATTCCTCCATGTTGGCGTAGGTGTGAAAGTCCAACGTATCGGCAATCTCCCGATGTAGACCTCCCACAAAGCGAGCCATCGTGGCCTCGGCTGTCTCCCTAATCTCAGCCCTCACTACCAACGTCATGAGCTCGTTGTGGTACTCACTAACGCTTCGAGACCCTTGTCGGAAGCTTTGGAGTCGAAGGTGGAGGTCTCTTACATGATGGGGTGGCACAAACCGCCGCCTCATCTCAGTTATCAATTCTCCCCAAGTGCTCACGGGTCTAAGCCCTCCAAGTCTCCTCGTGACTAAGCTTCGCTCCCACTATTTGACTGCCATACCCGTTAGCTCTACCACGGCTAACTTAAGCTTCTTTTCTTCGGTGTAGTTATAGCACGCAAACACCCGTTCCATTTTGTTTTCCCAATCAAAATATACCTCGGGGTCATCTTGGCCATCGTAGCTAGGCAAAGTCAGCTTGGGGTTGTTGCTGTTATCGTACCTATCCTCTTGTGGCCGTGGCTCCCTCCCCCAAAACTGTTCCTCATACTCCGGGTGCCCATGTGGCTCTACTGGTGGTGTTCGCGGTCTCGGCGGTGTCTCGGGTAGGGGCCTTCGTTGTTGTCGGGGAGGCACATAGCTATTGGCTCGGTGTAGGGGTAGGTTTGGGTCAGTATTGTGGGTGGCCATGACTGTGGTGTCTAGAAAGGATGCGGGTTTGGGTAAGGGTTCAGATTGGTGGTGTGTGGCTAGTGTCTCAGCTGTGCACCTCGAAGGCTTGGGGTGCCTCGCGGTAGGCGCATGGAATGCCTCACCGTCGTCACTTGAGCAGCTCTCAACCCTCCCTTCAACAAACTCAGCTCGGGGATGGTTGAAGGCATAGTAGTCGGTGTCTTTAGGGTTCTTTGGGTGGGTGGTTTGGTGGAAGTGGGTAAGAGGTTGTTTAGGTGGGGCTTGCGGAGGGATGGGGGTAGGTGCGGCTTTAGCCTCTAGGCGGGCGATGGCAGCCATCATGGCTTTCATGGTTTGGCCTAGGTCCGAAAGTTGCTTGCCCACATCCTCCAATTGGCCATCCATTTTGTTGACCCTTTCCACTAGGCGCGTCTTGCGATTGGACTCCTCCCCTCCTTCCCCAACCTCCCTATCCTCTAATCGGCCCACATGTGAAGCCTCATTAGAATCTCCTTCGGAAGAGATGTGAGCCATTGAAATGGTACCTGCACAAAGAACAAACACAACTGTTGCAATATATAAAGGTTAGTTCACTCCCTCACGTGTTTCCCTCGTGTTTCACTCTTCGCTCTAATGCTCTCTCCTTCTCACGCCACTCTATTTTCTCTCGTCAAGCCTCAACCAACACCTAGACCAACTATGACCCTAAGAATCAAAGAGGGGTGTGGGAATTGCAAAGAAAACAAGAGCACGAAATAAAGGGTGGGAAGGACTAAGAAATTGGGCGAACGTGTAATGATGCACAACCCTTAGGCCTAGAGTAGAAGTAATGAAGAAGCAAGGAGGGAAAACACTAAGACTCAAAGGAAGCTAGCTCAAAGACTCGAGAATTAAAAGGAAAAAGAAAAGCTACGGCAAACTAAGGATGAAGGAATAATGTGCTTAAAAGTCTCTCCTCTAATACAACTACTTTCATGCAATGCCACACACTAGCCTCTTGCTTTGACTCTCTTAAACATTTTTTTTTTTGACGTAGGGATTTGATTTTCTTTTGTTTTTGTTTTTTTGTTTTTTTTATCCCTTATATATATTTTTTGAAAGATGAGTGCAAGAGAGCTTAGGTGTGTATGACAAACATTCAGCTCTTAAAAGTATGCAAGACAAGTAGTTTAGATGAAGCACTAGATGCCAAACAAGGATGACGTGGCAATCAAAGTGAGGTGGCGTGTCCAAGGTGACGTGTCATGTGACTTGGCAAGTAAGAATGCTCTTAAAATATCTTTGAGAATATTCTATGCATATTCTATCATCAAATGCTTGGTGAATGAGCAAGGTGAGGTGGCAAAATATAGGCCTAGTTTTATACACTAGCAAACAAACAACTAGCGCATGGCTCTCATGGCCACCAAGACACTTGGCATCCTTACACTTGTAAGAAAGTCCACAAGAACACAATTCCTCATATAATTTCGGGTTTGAAGGAAAGAGATGAAGAAAACATCAATTAATCCAAGGCAAACACAAAGACACTCAAGCAACACGTTTTTGGAAGATCAAAATGCGAAAATTTAAGGAAAAACTTCAAAAGACCCAAATGAACGAAAATGCTAAGAATGACTCGGGATGAAGTTTGGACCGTGGAAAATACCTCTAGATGATGAAAAATGCAGCCTTGAGACGGCTGGAGCTCCGCTACCACATGATACGCTCCAAGCCCGTCGTGAGCCCGGATGCTTGTTGGAGCTTCGGATCTAGTCTCGTTGCTTGGTTGGCTTAGGCGCTCTTGAGGTTTTAGGATGATCGGACATGATATTGAGTAGGGAAGGTGCAATGGTATATTTGGAAATGGAAATGAAGTGATTATTTACAAATATGGCCCAAAGGCTTTAACCCTCCCTAGAGCTAGTCTTAGAGAAAGATTAAGACGATTGAGGGTTTTCCTATTACAACCGTCCCTTGGATAGAGCTAGTCTTAGCAAGAGAGCGGCTTCAAGAAAGATGAAGTGGATCTAAGATCCTTTCCTAGAGCTAATCGTAGGAGGTGGCTTAAGGCTTAAGAGAGAAAGTCTCAACAAAATCAAAAGCAAGGAAAATAGAAGGCTAAGCCCTTCTATTTATAGAGTAGATATTTACAAGGGAAAAACCCATACTACCCTTGGACAAAGGGGTCTCAAACTTGAAGAGCACGTCCTTGGAAATGGGCTCGGCCTTGATGGGCCTAAGTGCTGGCCAAAGGACGAAGCACGGCCTTGAGGTTGGCCGAAGGCGCGGCCTTCCTGCTGGGCTTGGGCGCGGCCTTCGGGCTGGCCAAAGGTGCGGCCTGCATGTCGGGCTGAGGCGCGGGCTTCGTGCAGAACTCGGGCTCGGGCGTGAGGCTACGAGCCGAGGCCAAGGCGCTAGGTGCAGCCTTGGGCTTGCGATCGGACTCGGACTCGGGCGTGAGGCTGCGAGTCCAGTCATTGGCGTAGAGGCAAAGGCTCCATCGGTCTGTGGCCTTGACATGGCTTTCCTCGTTCCTTAGGGCTTTCAAGAGCAACGCGGTTACGGCTTGGCTCCGTGTGACCGGTCCGTGCTTGGGTGCTACTGGGCTCGTATCACCATTGATACAGCCCAAGCCCAAGGCCCATCCAAAGCCACGCGTAGCCACGCCTTGAGGAACCGAGACTTGTTCAGCCTTCTCATCTGAGCGCTTAGGGCTGAGGAAAGCAGCATGAAGTCCGAGGCCCAATGGAGCGTGTGCGTCCGTGCCAACGACTCGACTCGTAGCCTCACTCCCGAGTTCGAGCCCGAGCCTAAAAGCCACACCAGCAACTCAACTCGCAACCTCACGCCCGAGTCTGAGCCCACGCCTATCGCAAATGCCACACTCGCGGCTAGCGTCAAGACTTCGCCAAAGCCCATCGCTAAGGGTTCGGCAAAGCATCGCAACCAAGCCGCACCTCAGCACGTGGCCACGGCATCACAGCACCACTTGACCCAGCACGCACCTACGCGCACAACCGCGCCCGCACCCAGCCACTCAGGCGCGCGCGAGCCAAGCGACCCGCCCACGCGAGCGCCTTGTCACTCGGCCGTACAAGAGTCGCGTCAAACACCCAAGAGAGCTCGCGTGTCCCATGAATGACGTACCCCTTTGTCCAAGGGTATTTGGGTCTTATCCCATGTATATATTTTCCCTATAAAATGAAGAACTTGCCTTCATTTTTAGGTTGCTTTTGTTTTGTGAGTTAATTCCCAAAAACCTTAAGCCATTAGCTACTCTAGGTTCTTAGAGCCGTAGCTTCTCTCCTTCAAGGTATCCGCTTGCTCATCATCCTCCATTGATGATCAAGCCCACCTTGGAGAAGGTCATCGTTAGTTGTTTGTAATAGGAAGGTTGCTTGGCCTTCGTTGCCAAGAGGGTTTCCTCCAAACTTCTATGTCCGAAATCCCAATATAAATATATAAGACACCTTCCTTTTCCTTTATCAAACCTTCCATTTCCTTCATGTTTTCCTCATAAATATTCCGCTGCAACTCTTTACACCCACCATCCGCTCCGATCCGCGAATCATCCGCTTCAATCAAACCTCAACCGTGAACGAGACAAGATCCAGCTCCACCCGAGGCAACGCCAAGGCTCGTGAGGTACTTGAGCCGTATCATGTGGTAGCGGAGCTCCAGCCGTCTCTAGGTTGCTTCCACTTCATTTTTGAGGTACTTCCACGGTTGAAAATCACCCACTTGTCATTTCGGTCATTTTGGGCCATTTGGGTCATTTTCATGTTCTTGAGTTTTATGAGTGTTTGATCCATTTTGAACACCTTGATCCGTTTATGTTGTGTTTGTGCTGAATTAAAATCCTATTTCTTCATCTCTTCAATCACAAAACGCTTTGGTGTTCTTATGTGTGTGTGGTCCCCCATCCGAGATGAGCCAAGTGTCCTTGGTACGTTTTGTCTTATGTGTGAGTCATTAGGGTGAGTCATTTGTGCATGAGTAACCGGCGGCTCCTAACCCTAAAATCCACAATAGCACACCTAAGCAATCATTTATAACCGCACCTCCTTATCCATCATTGATACCCATACTTGCTCATATCACCTAAAGCTCTTATCACACTTTGATACACACACTTGCTCATATCACCTAAAGCTCTTATCACACCATGATACGCACACTCCCACTTATCACCTAAAGCTCTTATCACCCTTGATACGCACACACCCCGTATCAATTGCACAACTTATTTCTCCATTGCCGGTTATCAATAGGTCGTCTTGGGACTCTCTTGCACTCAATCAAAAAAAAATTAATTAGAATTCAAAAAAAAAAAAAAGAATTCGAAACAAACAAAGGGAATTCAAAAAACAAAAAAAGAAGAAGAAAGAATTCGTTGAGTCAATGCAAGGGACTTGAGGTGGGGAAAGGAAACCGAGAATTGGTGAACGTTTGCGTTAGGGCTTGAGCCTTGTTGGCGTGTGACCATAGTTGTTGCATTGTGTGATTGCATTGTTGCTTTTTCCTTGTTGTTTCTTGAGTAGTTAGTGCTTGCTTTCATTCGTGTCCTTGGTTTACTTTGTTGTTTCCTACATTATATCCACTCTAAGCCTTGTTGTTGCGCACCCTTACAACTTTCGCGCACCACCTAGGCTTTCTACACCTTCCTTGCGCAGCCTTGTTTTCCTTGTGTGTCGTCCGTGCCTCTCGTTGCGTCTTTAGAGTCGAGTAGTCTAAGGGCTGGGCTTTGAGGGAAAAGAGGACGTGAGGTAGGGAGAACAGTAGAGAGAAGAAGGAAACACGAGGGAAATACGAGAGGGAGCGTACTAACCCTTTTATATACACTTGCGTTTGTTGATTTTTGTAGGTACTTTACTCATGGCCCGAAGCCATCATTCTGAAGGGGGCTCAACCGAGTCCACCAACATGGGGAGACTTGAGGGGAAGGCACCTGAAGGAGGCACCCGAGCCAGCCCGGCTAGGGTGGACCTCGCTGCCCAAATGGCCGAGCGGTGGGCTTACCAAGAGGAGACCAACGCAGCCATTCTAAAGGCCCTTGCCTATCTCACGGCCAAGGCCACCTCGACTTTCAACCCCCACAAAGAACCCCCACCCCAACCATCCCGCCGAATACCCCCACAACAACCACTAATCCATTACCACCAAAGGACCCGACCTAGAAACCCCACGGATGTGGACTACTATGGGTTCGACATCAATGAGGTAGAGGCCGAAGGGAGTTGCCCTAGTGAGGAGGAAGGGGCAAGAAGAGGCCCTCTCGCACCAAGACCCCAACTACACCACTCGGCTCCACCTAGAGTCAATCCCTACACCGCACCCTATGATGCACCCCAACGAGCACTCCAAGGCTATCGAAACCCCTTACCCACCCGAGAGCCTAGACCTTACCTAGACACCACCCAAAACCTAACCCGCAACACCCACAACTGATCCGAGCACTACAACCCACAAGGGAGGGCCCCAAGAGGGTTCCATGAGAGACCCCCGCCATACCAGCCACCCTTCTATGAGCCGCGAAGGGCTAGGGGAGGGCGTAGGCAGCCCGCACCCGAGGGGCCGCCATACGAGCCACCAGAGCACGATGACTATGAAGAGGGTTATGACGAAAGACCCCAAAGGCACCATGAGGACCACGGGGATGACAACCGCAACCCAAAAATGACCTTGCCTCAATTCGAGGGAAAGGATGAACCCGAGGCCTACTTTGAGTGGGAAAACAAGATGGAAAGGGTGTTTGCTAACTATAACTACTCCGAGGAGAAGAAAGTTAGGTTGGCCATCGTCGAGTTTGTGGGCATGGCCATACATTGGTGGGATCGCATTGAGATCAATCGGAGGTTTGAAGGGAGGGCACCCGTGACTACGTGGGGAGAACTGCTGTTTGAGATGAGGCGCCGATTTGTTCCCCCATACTATGTGCGAGATTTACACCGACACCTCCAATGTTTGAGCCAAGGGACCAAGAGTGTTAGTGAGTTCTATCATGAGTTGTTAACATGTCTAATGAGGGCTGATATCCGAGAAGAGGTAGAGGCCACCATGGCCCGTTTCTTGGCGGGGCTTCACAAAGAGATTGCCGACCCACTAGACTTCTACACCTACACGACCCTAGACGAGATGTTCCATCTAGCCCTCAAGGTGGAGAGACAAGTAAGCCATAAACCGAAAAACACTCACTCCACCACTACCCCGTCTACCCCTTCTAACACCTTTAAGAGGCCATGGCAAAACCCCACTAAAGTACCCGTGACCGCCACAAACACCAACCGAGCCTATACACCTAAGCCATACGCTCAACCAAACACCGTAGCCCCAAAGCCTACACCCGCGACACCCGCCCCTAACTTACCCACAAGGACACCCACGCGAGACATCACATGCTTCAAATGTGGGGGGAAAGGGCATATGAGGGCCGAGTGCCCAAACCGAACCATCATGGTAATGAGGGACAACGGTGAGATAGTAAGCGAAGAAGAAGAGGAGGGAGAGACACGACCGAAGGAGTATTGGGGAAATGAGGAGCACTCTAGCACGGATAGTGATGAGTTCGATCAAGTAGAGGTGCCTCAATGCTTGGTAGTCTGTAGGAGTTTGAGTTTGAAAGGGAGAGAAGATGATGCCTCCATTGCCCAACGTGAAAATCTGTTCCACACACGGGGGACGGCCAACGGAATGGTTATGTCCATAATAGTGGACAATGGAAGTTGTGCCGATGTGGCTAGTGCCCTCTTAGTGCATTCGCTTGGCCTAACAACCACCAAACACCCTCACCCGTATGTGTTAAACTGGTTTAATGATGGGAACACGGTGAAGGTGCAAAAGCAAGTACTTCTTGCCTTTAACATCGGTGGTTACAAGGACCAAAGGCTTTGCGACGTGGCACCGATGCACGGTGAGGATTCAAGGACGAATCTTTGCGAAGGGGGAGGGGATGATACAGCCCAAGCCCAAGGCCCATCCAAAGCCACGTGTAGCCACGCCTTGAGGAGCCGAGACTTGTTCAGCCTTCTCATCCGAGCGCTTAGGGCTGAGGAAAGCAGCATGAAGTCCGAGGCCCAATGGAGCGTGTGCGTCTGTGCCAACGACTCGACTCGCAGCCTCACGCTCGAGTTCGAGCCCGAGCCTAAAAGCCACACCAGCAACTCAACTCGCAGCCTCAGGCCCGAGTCTGAGCCCACGCCTATCGCAAAGGCCACACTCGCGGCTAGCGTCAAGACTTCGCCAAAGCCCATCGCTAAGGCTTCGGCAAAGCATCGCACCCAAGCCGCACCCCAGCACGTGGCCACGGCATCGCAGCACCACTCGACCCAGCACGCACCTACGCGCACAACCGCGCCCGCACCCAGCCACTCAGGCTCGCGCGAGCCAAGCGACCCGCCCACGCGAGCGCCTTGTCACTCGGCCGTACAAGAGACGCGTCAAACACCCAAGAGAGCTCGCGTGTCCCATGAATGACGTGCCCCTTTGTCCAAGGGTATTTGGGTCTTATCCCATGTATATATTTTCCCTATAAAATGAAGAACTTGCCTTCATTTTTAGGTTGCTTTTGTTTTGTGAGTTAATTCCCAAAAGCCTTAAGCCATTAGCTACTCTAGGTTCTTAGAGCCGTAGCTTCTCTCCTTCAAGGTATCCGCTTGCTCATCATCCTCCATTGATGATCAAGCCCACCTTGGAGAAGGTCATCGTTAGTTGTTTGTAATAGGAAGGTTGCTTGGCCTTCGTTGCCAAGAGAGTTTCCTCCAAACTTCTATGTCCAAAATCCCAATATAAATATATAAGACACCTTCCTTTTCCTTTATCAAACCTTCCATTTCCTTCATGTTTTCCTCATAAATATTCCGCTGCAACTCTTTACACCCACCATCCGCTCCGATCCGCGAATCATCCGCTTCAATCAAACCTCAACCGTGAACGAGACAAGATCCAGCTCCACCCGAGGCAACGCCAAGGCTCGTGAGGTACTTGAGCCGTATCACCATCCAGCCCCTCTAACTCCCAGCCCATCAGAAACACCTCACTACCCAGCCCACTAACGCCAATCTCCCTTCTCCCAACAATCCATTGTCCCTGCACTTGCACCATGATCCACTACTCTTCCCAAACTGCCCACTCTCCCGTCATCTCCATGAAATCCTATAATGGAACTAATCAAGTGTGATTCCAGTTGTCAAAAAGATTCCCAACATAGCCGATCTTACATCTTATTCTCCAACCTTCCCTCCATCACTAGTTTTTGAATCTCTCGACCAACTTATTCATAACTGATTTACCCCCACTATCCTTATCCTCCACTTCCATCCCACTACATTGTTCTCCTTAACCGAACTGGTTAGCCTATCTCCCTAACAAATCTGAATAGCAGACCAAATGCCTCCCGACCCATCCTTCATCGGTGAACGACTCCTATATAAACTCGAGGTTTCCCCACAAAATAAACTATTGTCCACCCTATCCACCCTATTTTGATGAATTGTCAGTCTCCTAATCTAACGACCCTAGCCATCCAGGTGCCTCTACCACCATACCGAAAGACCATTGGTGGATCAATTGGTGCCCGCAGTCCCTCACTAAATGCCAAAGCCTTCTCGAACTTCACTCGGTAGTGATGATGTATGTTACTGAGACGGCCATAATAGTAGCAATAATTCGGTAGCCTTTCATACATTACCACAATCTGGAGCTCCTCCCCTCTTTGATCAAGCACCAATAGCAACTTAGTGAGCGGGTGATCAACATCGAGCAGCACCCGGATCTTAACCTATATCCTCAAAGCCCTAAGTTCTGAATCCTCCACCCCAATAAAAATACCCACCCGATTACCCAAATCCTCAACCATCTCCTTAGTGCGCATGTTAATCGGCAGATCATAAAGGCGTACCGAGAATATAATATTGGACATATCAACGCCTAAGAATTGTTCGTCACTAGTAACTTTCTTCATAATGACCGGATGTTTATAGAAGAACCACGAAGCCGCCACCATAACCGAATTTCTATCATGATCAATAGAGAACTGGAATAGAAACAAGGTAACATTTAGAGTCGTTATCTCCAGCTAACCGTGAGGAACCCAAAGGTAGGAAGGTTGACGCGTTAACCTGCCACTCTCCAAAAACCTTACACAATAGCAGCACCCTATCACCGCCGCTCTCCGTCAGCGGCCACGCCATCATCATTCCTTACTCTGACCCAAACTCGACTCACCTCTCTCCATCATCCTAAGCCTATTCACCCCATTATCCATGAACACGGGAAGTACAAAGGATGTTCTCTTCAAGTTATAGCAAATAAAAAGAAAGCAAATACCCAGCCAAATTTCGACGAAGTAACAAAAATACTAGGGCTCGGGTTAAAAGATATCAAGTACTGAGAGTTTGAATACATCTTTACTTAGGACACTAAATTGAGCTCAACTCTATTAAGGACACTAAACAAAAAATCAGCAGATGTGGAAAATTAAAATTGAAAAGAAACACCGGCTAAAAACACAAAAAAAAAGATACCAGTTGGATAAGCAAGAAAATGAAATCAAATCAAACAACTGAATCAGAGGAGTTAGGAAATACTCACAGGAGACGTGAGACAAAACGATGGGAGGACCCAAGACCAACCACGAGAGAAACCTCGTACTTGATTTGGAAATTTCTAACAAGTCATTTATTATTTGATTGAGAATTTCATTTTTCTTTTCTTGCATCAACTTTACTATATATATATATATATAAATTATAAATTTTCCTACTTTTGTGCAATCGACACGACACGAACTCTAACACTGCGATGCGGGAAAATTAAAAATTTTAGGCCATTGACACGACATATATATGTATGTATATTAATATATATTATGTAAAAATACCATTCACAATAATAATAACAAGTGAGTTTCAACTAAATTCCTGAGTATAATGTAATTGAAACGTTAATTTCAAATTAATTTTAGTTTTATAAGTGCTTATAGCTACTATAATTTCCGTTAAAACGTTTTTTTGACACCAATAATTGCTTAAAATTATGACCAAAAAAAGTGAACACGGGAAGTGGTGAGTTAGACACGTACTGTGTGATTGTCCGTCATATGTCGATGTCAGAAACGAGCCCGATAAATAACACGATATAAAAATGAAGTATTCTTGGTTGGTGCACGGTTGTAAGAACCAACAATCCGTCTCATAACATATCCTTAGACGGAATAATTAATGAAAATATGTAAGAATTAATGTTCCAAGTGAGTTTTCCACTAGTAAATTTTATCAAAAGAATCAACAAGTACAATTAAAATAGATTGGATTGGTTAAATTGTTTTGTTACATTGAAGAACTGAAGCACAGAAAGCCATTGGTCCCATCTCTTAAGCCTGTGAACTGCTACAGTTTCTGCTATAAGGTCATGAGAGCACTTCCCATTTGTTCCCGGATAATCATACATTGCAGGCTTATCGGTAAATCTATTGTTCCCCTTTTTCCCCATCTTCAACCACTCCCCTACCAGCTTGTCCTCTGGCCCATTTGTGTGATTTGCAGGAATCTCCGACTCTCCAATCCATTCAACAAGATCCAATGACAGCAAAAACCCCATCCCTGACATGTAATCCACAAAAGGGTTTAAGCTATTGCAAGGTATCACAAAACCATAGTACAAGTCCTGCCTTGGCAATGGGTTTAGCGACAATGACAGCGGCTCGAGTCTGATGAAAACATCATCATCAACTTTCATCACATAGTCGTAGCGCCTCGAGAGGGTGTCAGGGAATGAAGAGAAGAAAGTGTAGGTTTTGCCTTTGTTCATGTTCTCGGTACAGTTTAGGATAATGATGTCGTTGAAGCGAAGGATTTCTAGAGCTACGAACGCCCTCTGCTCTGGCTTTGTGAGGTTGCAGAACACAAAGTTGACATGAACGTGAGCTATTGGGGACGATTGGACTCCGTAGACAAGGCGGAGGAAATGGTGACGCTCATACTTGTCGGGGAGCGTGAAGACCGGATTAGGATACTGAAGTTTTGTTGGGAGGGAGTTCTGGTGAGGGTGGTAGTGGAGGAAGAAGAAGCAAGCAGAAGATGTTCAACATGGATGTTAAAGAAGATATAGAAGAAGAAAAAGAATAGCAGAGCAAGAGATGGCAAAGCAATGAGAGCCACCCTCCTCTGCCGCATTATGGAATAGAATAGCTGGTATTGTGCAGAAAGACAGAGGAAGATGATAAATAGGTAAAGTAAGGAATGGGTGGTGAGGATCATGCTTTCGTGTGTGCAATGAATTCTTGGAAGTCATGATTTCTTCGTTTAGAGCTAATTTCAGTGAAACGTTCCATAATTTTTTGGTCACTTCCAGTTCCAGGTCGTTTTTCTTCAGCCCATTGGATCTTTTTGCACATTACATAATAAAACAGCAAGAGATGATTTATGAAATTTTGTTATAAAAACGATGGTGGATTGAAGACAAAAATTTGCTTAGTATTATTGAGATGTAAGGAACGGTTATTATTTAAACTACAACAAAAGGGAAGATTCTTCCTATAGTTGCAAGCAAAACCATTTTTACAGTGGCTGCTGGAGAATCCAACAGACCCAAAAGCTCAGCTCAGCGTAGACAGACCCTTGAATTCTATCTGATCCAGCACCATGGCATGTCGATTGTCGTCCAAAGCATGCATACTTGTGGTCTGGTCGATCAAGAATAAATAAATCATGTGCGCTTTGGTCCGACTCCACGCCAAATATTTCAAAGCCTACCACACGCAAAACACGATGATATAGTCGTTAGGTTTCCACGGTTTCTACCTTTTTATTCATCTTTGCACACTGTAAAATTGTAAAAAAGGTAAAACACAGTGCCTTTTCAACTAAAACAAAACCACCATAAGAAAAATTATAAACTTATTTTCTGGAGGAAAAAAAAAGGCTAAATTATCGTCTCCGGGGAGCAGCGAGATGAGACGCAAAATAACAAGTCGAAGAAGATGCGTGGTATCTTTCTTATCAATAGTAGAGTAGGTTTTTGCTTTATGTTACGCTACAACAAACACCACCTGCAAACTTTGTTTGCTTTCCTTTTCATATTTGCTTAACATATGAAGTAGTGGCACATGTTTACTGATTTCTTGCGGATATCTTACACTTCTAATACTGTACTAATTCGGACGTTAGATGTCTCTCTCTATCCAAAATGTCCACCACCTGACACCAAACACAGACGAAATACCCGGAAAGAAAACCTTTACTGACCGATAAACGGACTATTCCACTTCAAAGAGCAGAGAACATCAACTTTAACAGTTTTTAGAAAACTAGACTCCCTTTATGCAAGCAACATTCTTTCTTGAAGGTCTGTCTGTATTTTGGTGGATTTTACTCGGATCTCATACAGTGTTTCCATATTAATGTAAAAACAAAACACTTACAAAATTATACTTACAAGTCATACACCTTACAATTAAATAACACAAAGCTTCATCCTAAACTACTAGTACTTCAGTAGAAGATAAGCAAAAATCCCACGTGCTCCAATAGATGATTGATACAAAAAGAGAGGTTAGACAGTGCAAACATATAAAAAGCAAGTAGAGTCCGTCCACACACGTCATAGCAAGCATGAGAAGCTAAAGATGACAGCAGAGATGAATTATACAAACAGTAAGTTTACATGCAAATAAGGCACATTCCTGATAGTTTTAGATTTATGATGCACTGGACGGACCTACAAAGTTTACTTCAGACACCTATCATCCCACTCCCTCAACAACAGGGTCAACGAGCAGAATCGGGATATAGTTCCTAGGACCAGACACAGCCTTGTTCTAGAAACTGGAACTGGAACCTGACTCATTAACATTACCAAATACAACTCCCATCACTAATTCTAAACATGTCTTTACAAGCAATGGCCTTTCAAGTCCTCTCTATATCAACCAAATATTTTTATCCAGATCAACCTAGTAAAGGTTCTAAAAGCACCATACCAAATACAATTCTATTCCCCTAGAGAATACAGCGAGGAAGCAAGATTACACAAAACACGCAAACATATAAAAAATAAAAAGTTACCACACTTCAACAGGAACATCATATCCATCTAAAATGATATGACAGTTCAATATATTAATAGAAAACTGATGGGAGCAATAATTACCTCCATTACTGCTGGTTTCCAGATCCCTGCGCTGCTGTATTATTGGTTTGCTTCTGCTGCTGTTGCTGTATCTGGAGGAGGAGATTAGCAGCAAACTGCAATGTTGATTGGTACCGCTGATTTTTGTCAGCTTCAACCTCTGTTGTGGCCTGACCTGCTCCAGAAATAGCAGTTTGTAACTGCTGCACCTGATTGTTAGGCAACCCAGATTGTGTCTGGGGGTAATTACTGGCCTGAAACTGATTAGACAAAGCAACAGGATTACTAGGCTGCTGAATAACTGACGGACTATATGATCCCTGAACATCTGCACCACGTGCCACCATATAGCCCTTCTGAGTGCTATGAGGAACCTCAAGCTGATATTGCTGGCTGGCCTGGGAAGGCAAAGCAAATTGTCCACTTTGAGAAGAAACAGGGTAACTTGTCAATGGCCTGGATGTGATTGGGCTCTGGTGTGTTAGGCTGACAGAGCCATCTTGGACTCGAGTACTGCCAGAGACCACATTTCCCAAATGGTTGGAGACAGGTGGGTAAGGCTGATACTGTGAGTGAACCGGCACCTGAGAGTTGAACTGATTCCCTAATTGCATATTGCTAGCATTTCCATGAACTTGGTTGTCAAGTTTCCATCCCTGTGAAGAAGTCCCCATATCAGGGGCAAGCGAAGAAAATGAAGGCCTCAGAGTGGAAGATCCCAATGCCAGCTGGCCACTTTCTGACGCAGGTGACTGCGCCTTTGCAGGTAGAAAAGAAGCAAGTGTTGCAATCAGCTCAGGTGTTAAGGAAACTCCAGCTTGGGACACTGCCACATTATTATTTGCCACATAATCTTGGGGAGCTGATGGCACTGCACCAGACTCCAATGTTTCTGGATAGTATGGTTTTGGAAGAACTTTTGATTCCTCCTGCAACGCCCTGTTATAATCTACTGGAGGCCTATGTTCATCCCTTTTGCGGGTTGTGTTATAGTCAGGTTCTGCAGGAGGATTCTGACTATCAACATAATGAGAAAAAGGTATGGCCTGGCGTAACTGTGTCTGCGGGAACTTGAGGACAACACCATACAGGCGTTCAGGTCCTGCAACTTTCAACACTTTTGTCAAGAATTCTGATGGAGGTACCAAAAAAAGATTGGTCCCATCATCAAACTTGGCAACACCAGCGCGGTCTTTTGAACCCAAGTAGAGAAGGAACTCAGTGTAGGAAGCAAAATCCTCTTCACTATCCGGCAAAAAGTAGACAATTTCAAAACCAACTGCATCAGCATAGTGTTTTGTAAGCATATCCAATCCCGTTCTGGCTGAGCAATTAATGACATCAGGACTGCAAACACAAAAAAAAAAAAAACAATCAGAATGGGACATCACTTTCCCAAGTCCACCAACAAATTCATAATCAAAGGTCATGTGCGAATGAGACAAAATTTGTTCCAAATCCAAAGACAAAAAAGTACTAAAGAGCTTGTCAATAGCAATGCGATTGAGAGTCTGAGAAACAAAAGAAAGGGTAACAGCAAAATGCCCACAATGAATATATGAATTGTTTTAGGACAAATAAGCAGCAAGTTTAATAAATTCCAGGAGCGAAGTACTGCAGCAGAGTGTTAGCGGAAACTCGGAAAGATTTCTAGGGACCGATCAGAATGGGATGTAAAAAAACCATTGTATATAAATAGATTAATTAAAAACACATGGACAAGGAGTAGAGCAAATATAACATATAGCTTCCTTCTTATAAGAGTAACATGGAAAAACAAAATTATATGCCATCAAGAACTTAAGGGGAAAATTCCATACTCACATCTCAAATTCCATCCCGTTTCCTACAGGGACACAACGAGCATTACACACTAGTGTTCCACCTTTAGCAATGATGCCACGCCACATGCAATCATCATCATGATGTCTCTTCAATGGTCCACCAATTGGGGGCCTACCACCAACTGGACTATGTCCATATGTTAGCCCACGATCAATCTTTCTCAAGTGAACAGAATCATCATCTATAGATGACGGATCGATCCGGAGGCGTTTCGACTCTCTCTCAAACTGGTTGGGATCAAGTACATCCCAGCCACTAGAAGCTCTTGCAGATGGCCTAATTCCTGGGGCAGAAACCCCCATTTGAATATTAGAACTACCATCTCGGAAAGCCAGATCGTTAAACTCTGAACCTGAAATTAGAGGATCAAAACCACCTTGAGGACCAAAAGGCCGCAGTGGTAAGTTTGCCCTATGAATGTTACCAGGAGGCAATGGGCCTGCAAAATTGTTTAATCCCATAGGGCGAGGATGATCCAGCATATCCATAGATCCAAATGGAGGTTCAGTAAACATCTCAGGCCCTTTAACTGCAGGATAAAAGCTGTACTCTTTCCCAGGTGCCAGCCCACTGCTTGAGTACATAATTGTGATTCGCTGATCGTTGAAAAGCCGCCCCTGCAGACCTTCTTTAGCACGTCGGGCCTCATCAACACTCCTAAATTCAACAAAAGAGTAATTCCTTGAAGGGAAGCTCTTAATTCTCTCAATCTCACCAAAAAGGATCATGGCATTATGGAGCCTTTGCTCATCAATCTGCACAGAAGGAGGATATCCTATCCACAAAACCTTACTGGGTTGACCTTCTTTTCGACCTATTGAAGGCTGAGTTAGCTGAAACATCAAGCATGAGAAAAAAGAAAAACAAGGTTTAGTACGTAATTGTCATTACTAGACTGCAAGTCAAAGCCAAACAAAATTATGCTTAAATAAGCTAATGTAAACAGACACTGGCCAATTAAATTTACTCCATATGTTTAGACAGCAGTCTAAGTGTCTCTCAAGAGTGGTCCCCCACCAGACACTCAGGCCCACTGCTTTACTCTGCATTAGAAGACTAAAGTCACTGTCACAAACAAATAGACTTGTATATATACTACGTATAACTGAAAGGCGTGAGGAGCCTACCACTCCTATTTGCCACCTTTTACCAATATTTTCAATTAAACCAGCACATTTGTTACTTATAATTGAATTGCATTTGATTTCTTTTTAACCTTTTATCCAAAACTTTAAGATCCTTCAATTTATTCCTTTTTTCAGCTTTGATTTATGTTTCATGATTTTCAATGCAGTAGTGTATCCTTGTACTCTCGTCAGTTTTTCATTTATTATGTTTAACTTTAAACTTCAACCTTTACAATTTAAGGCATTCTATTAGTTTTTAAAACATTAAGTAATATAATTCAGTTGTTATAATCAAACTACATGTAAGTTTCTTTCCATCTACGTTATGGTAATAGACATCACCTTAACTCACTGATTAATATTTTGCCATTGTGGTTTTATAATACAAAGTTAGTCCTTCATTAGTTATTTATAATACAATAAACAAATTCATAAGCATATATTAGCAATGATTTATAAATATAGTGAAAAAGATCAAATCAAACTCTTGCTAAAAAGCATGCAGAAAAAATCAAGTTCTCCAAAAAATTAGTGGATCAATAAAAATGATACAAATAATTAGTTTCCAACATAACCAGGTATTCTGCTTAGTGAAATAGCAAATGAATGGTCTGTAAGGAAATAAGAGAATGTGTGAGTTCACAACTACAGCATAATCAAGGCTGCAAAGAATCAATTACCTGACCCCTTCTTGCTCCATAATGTGCAGCTGAAGCCTGACCCTCTCTTGAGTCACGGAAATCAGGCTCCTGCAGAACAAGCAAAGAAAATGCAACCTCAGTTTGTGCATATAAACATCAAACCCAATTGAGAAACAAAGTCATAATAGATTATATTGTTGGATCATAAGGATGCAGGAAGGCAAGGAGTACATAAGGAGAATAAATACTATACACAAACCACAAATCCCATCCTACATTGCTGGATCTTCAGGAAGTGGGAAGGTAACATACACAAACCATAAATCCCATCCATCATCCATGACGTTCATAAAGCAAGTTAAGGATGTGTTATCAAGATATGTTGCACCACAAGAGGATGTGTTAAATATGGATAGACCCCACTCAAAAATTAATCATGTATTTCGGCCAAGTCTATGTTGTCCATTATAAGATGTTTCTGATTAAGGAAAGTCTAAATTCCATAAGCATAAACTTAATTGTAATTGTACATTTATACCCATGTTCAAAAAGAGGATAAACTACTCACTTTTCTTGAAGATTGTGAACGAAGGAAATCCACACGTATCTGCTCACCACCAATTCTCTTTCCATTCATATTTCTCACAGCTTGGGAAGCATCTTCCAGTTTTACGTACTCAACAAGTGCAGTATTCCGTTCTCTAACAAACTTAAAATCTTCAATTTTTCCAAACTTAAGAAGCTCTTCCTCTAACTCTTCCTTAGTAACTTGAGGGGTTATTCCACCCACCCATACCTGCTTACTAGGTTTAGCCTGAAAACAAAATGGTCCAACAATAAGAATCACAGGTTTGTATATTTTGAACAACTTAAATTCCAAAAAACACTCAAAGCATTTACCAATCAAAGTGTACAGATAACTAATCCAACAGTATAATTAACTACTTCACCATACTCGCATTATTGTAAGTCAAATGTCAAATACTGAACGACATAGGAAGCCTGTTGTGAATTACAATCTCTAGGCTGAATGAAATATGACAATCAGTTTGAAAGGTTTTAGTTGGATTCTCCTGGAGTGATTCTTAAGATTTGTACTCGAATGATTTGTTTAGACAAGAGAGTGCAGAAAAACATGCTTGAAGAAGATGTTAAACCGCATGAATTCTTTGGAGCCTAGTTTCTCACCCAAATGGTGCAAGGGAGAGAGACCAAACGTTTAGCACACAAGGTAATGATCAAACCATTAGAGGTCCACTGTAGCTTTGGGGGAAAAAACAAAAACAATTCCATTTCAGTTCTGGAAAGAAGAATAACATCTTTCTGCAGACGGTAGCTTTTTCACTGCCTGTCTGAACTTCCATCTTTCTGCAAACTTGGTACTGAAGTTTGGTACAGATATTGATTACCTACGCAATATCACTCACGTCAATTATTAGAGAGAAAAATTGAAATAGAAAACTTGACCAATTTGTGCAAACAACTGTTACGTTAACTTCCATCTAGAACTGTCCTTTCCTTGCCCACGAGAAAGCCTAAAAAAGTAAAATTGAATTTCTAACTGAATTTCCGAGAGCATCTATCTTAATCATAGCCAAAATTCTTCTCACAAAGAACAAGAACACAAATTCCAGACTGGGATTTCATTGTTTCCAAGCATTTGCTGCGTCGTGCTTATTCCAACCCTTGCAATTCAATCAATTTGCAAACTATCGTAGCACAAAAAGGTAGGAATCGAGATTTTGAGTCAGGGTTTACTTCGATTATAGTTATACACCAAAGAAAACTGAACCGTAAATCGGCAGGCAAACGCTTTCACGTTGCAAGAAAACTCATCGCGCAATTTTGAAAGCTGAGCAATTGAATAGAATAACCCAAATCTTCGTTGAATTAGGAAAAGCCTAAAATACAAACTCGAATTTGCACGTGAGATTCAAATTCACATCAGAATTGCGATTTTCTGTGTGATTTTTGAAAGACGCTGGATTTTGTATACGCGATAGATTTGATTTTGTGACGTAGATAACGAAAAATAAAAAAAATCAGGAAACGCAGGTAGACAAATTTGTAGATAATTATTATCATTATCATTACACAAATTAATCCAAATCAACGAACAACAACAACGATTATTGAGGTTAATTACCGGTCGGGCAAACTCGATTTTAATTTGATTCCCGCGGACGGTGGTTCCTTGAAGCGCTTCTTTGGCGGCTTTGGCGTCCTCCACGCGCTTGAAGAACACGAAGCCGTAGCTTCTGGAGGAATAGGTTGTGACGCTATCGAGCGCGCCGTAGCTGGCGAATATGTCCATGAGATCTGAATCGGTCACGGCCGACGATAAATTGCCTACCCATAGATTGTTCGACGGCGTTTCAGAATCATCGGATTCCTTGTGCGACGGCTTGCCGAATTTGGATGCTGGGGCCATCGGAGGGAAGTTGAAAATTAGGGTTTGGCTTCTGAATAATGTAATGGTTGGGAAACGAGGGTTAAGCCGATAAGGTTTTGCACAAGACGGCCTGTCGATGTAGAGAGAACGGTGGAGGGTTATCTTGTTGGGTTGGGCTTTAAAGTGTTAGTGATTTGTGTGGAACGTTTTATACCTCACTTATATAATCGGTGACATCTATAGATACTCCCTCCAGCTCCAATAAATTGACGCCCACTGTTCATGCACGTATATCGAGAAAGTTGAATGACTCACTATTTGACCCTAAAAAATTTCGTATTTTTTTTCTAACGTACATGAATCCGTACGTAAGTCCGAGAAAAAATTCAGGCCAAAATTGTCTCAAATAGTGAGTCATCCGGTCTCCTTGATATACGTGCAAATAGTAAAGAGTCAATTAATTGGAGCAGGAGGGAGTACTACTTGTGTAATTATAGTCATGAAGTTTAATGGTGAATTTTCAGCGAATTATGGGGTGATAATTTGGGTCTACGGGTCAGAATTCGGGTCTCTAACTTGTAGTTTCGATCTCGATCGGTTAGGGTCTAGACTCGGCCTGGTATTATATGGGTCTATTGGATTAGTCCTGGTTTCGGTCCGTAAAATTTAGCCGGGTCCGGGACTAGACTCGATAGAAAATAGATTCGACCTCAATTATTTATTTATTTATTTTTAAAAAACTATAAATAGTCATATATGGGAGAAAAATGAAAGGTGCATGGGAAGGCTCGTGATCATGACCAGAACCATGACAATAATATATAAGAGAAAACGAAAGGTACATGGGAAGGCTCATGATCATGACTAGAACCATTACAATAATATATAATTATAATAATTTGTAGCACCATAATTGAGCATACTAATTAATATATAATTAATTTAAGCACCATTATAATAGTATAAAAGCGTCGATAAGAGAGATGATAACTAAAATATTTACTACATAATTATCTTGCTTCATACCTTAAAGGCTTAAACCTAACAAAATTTGGATTAACTCTCACCATTACCTTTTTCTTCAAGCTCCATGTCCATTACATTTAAATATATAAGATCGTTTTTCATTTCTACATGTACATAGCAAAAATAAATAATTAAAAATGAGTAATACGCAAACTAATGATTAACTTAAACATATTAAAACAATATTAATGAGATGAGAATATAGAAAAATATTACCTTGAGATCCATACAACCAATCCCTAATGCAAATTAGAGCCTCGATAGTTTTTTGGTAAACGTGCACTTCTATACTAATCAAGCACTCTACCACCAATGCTAAATGCACTCTCAGAAGCTACGGTTGAAATTGGAATGGTAAGAATATCACGAACCATTGCAGCCACTCCAGGATATCAAAATCGACTAGCCTTCCAAAACTCTAGAATATCTAATGGAATTCTCTTATCAATCTTCTGATCATCCAAATATTTCTCAATCTCTGAATTTTGAGGCATATCTTCCATTTCAATCGAATCAAATTCCTATAAAAAATAGAATTAATCAAACACATTTAAATTTAAACAAAATTAAATCAAATTAAGGCATACATTTGTAATAAATTTATACATAACATATCATTAATACATTGTTAGTCTGTTTAGAAAAAACTTCCATTGCTTGAAAGCACTTTGACTTCCATGAGACACTGCAGTGGATGATGAAGATACAATTGATGAGGTCAACGCACCTTGAATGCTATGTAAACTTGTAGGTGTAGCATACTCAATGAAAAGTAGCATCAATTTTTCTTTTAGAAGCTTAGCCTTACAAGGTCCATCATGCTCACCAGAAACCTTTCTATAGCACCACTCAACAAAAATGAATTTATATCGGGAATCTAAAATCACAACAATAGCAAAAATCTTTCTAAAATCTCTCTAAAATCCCCCAAATACTTATCAAAATTTTCATACATATGCCATGGTCCTTATAAACTCATCATCGCTATTCATTGCTTCTTTCAAAGCAACATAGGCTAAAATACACCCGGGAAGTATAGATTTACAGTTGAATATTTAGTTCCCATTACCCCACTTCTCTTGTAATTGCATCCTATAATCGTTATCAAACTCTATAAATAGGACCTTGTCGAGTATCAGACAAGGACATGTATCGTACTTTAGTTTACTTATAATTTGGGTTGTATCTAAATTCCTTCTTCATCTTAACATCAACAATGATTATTGGTCATCTAGAGTAGTCAATCACTTTTGGTGCGTCGCCCTCGTCTCAACAAGTTATATTAATCGACAAAATCTACCACGTCACTCTCCAAAATTGTTCCTTTATTAGCCAACCAATCTGCACCATAGTTTGCTTCCCTATAACAATGATCCATCCCTATAACAATGATCCACCTAGACTCACCAATCTTTGCTTAAAGTAATATTGACCTGTCTAAGAATAAGAATAACATCACTTAAAGGCTTCGCAGCCTCAGTAATCATATCAGCACTTACTTTGAATTTGCCTCCAAAACAATCCTTTTAAATCCGCTATCCTAACCTAAATTAAGGCCAATCAAAATTTCCCAGAGCTTCGCTTTCATTGCAATGTCGAAACCGATCTTCACTATGAATCCTTACAAAATTTGCCACGTCAATCCCAAATCAAACCTCTAACACCTGTTTGCCTTGGGTTTCCTTTACTCGCACCATCAATATTGATCTTAAATCATCCTTTCGTAAGGGGCGTAGGTAATCCATTGATGCACTCGAGTATAACTAACAGTTCTTTTACAACCCATCATTGTATTTGCATTGATGTCTCTAGAAAATGAGGTAATGTCTGACTAGATATAGGTTAGTAGTGCACTGGATTAAAAGACCCATTATTTTGTTGCTTCCATATAATCTAGCAGGTCATACCAAATGGGGTACTCCTTTCCCCAACAATAGTATCGGACCTTTGAACTTCTTATTGGATAACAGTCACTAGAGAATCTCCCCCAATCCACGCCAAGCTCTCTTCACACCTCTTGAGTTTAAAGTAGTCTCTCAACACATGAATGGAGCTTTCAATTTAACATGGACAGTTTGCGCAATCTGGCAATGCAACAAGACCCATTTTAAATCTCTGCTCGTTAGTGAGAATCCTATCATGAGCCACCAACCATAAAACATTTTAATCCTTTGCAGGCCCTTCCATCCCTAAACAACCTTCTAGATACTGCTCTTCTCTCCCAAATTATCCTCTACCAGCTTCTTGTAAGCCTCACTCATGGCAAATATACCTCTTTTTCCACCTCCCTAGCACAAAAAGTCATCATCATCATTCGGGTTAAGAGGAATGAAACCTCCCCACCACTAGAAACTAGTCTCTTAACCAAATCCTATCCCAATCACCATCATCTGCGAGATAGTATACAACTTTAAGCTACAGATTCACAGGATCACCTGTGTTGCGGCAATGATCCACCAAAGGCTCCTCATCATTAACCCATTTGTCTTTTCAAAATAAAGCCTTGGACCGCTTTCCTACAACCCCTCATATTTTCTTTGACCACATGCCAAACTCTCTTCATATTTCTTCATAATTGGGAGCAATATTGATACGATCCTGGTTCCTTAGGATGCGTAGCACCAATTTTGATCTTTGTTCAAAGATGGATTTCCTGCGGAAATAGATAACTCGACAAGTACGAGCTTAGACCACTTAGCTAACCTGTGCTAAGAGCCCTAATCGATTTCAAGTCAAGGGTCTTGAATCGGATTCTTAGGACTAGACTCAACAATGTGAGAATCACACTAAGATAAACGACACAATAATACAATTCCAAGATTTACTTGTATACGACTCAAGTATTGCGGACTCAAGAAGAAAAAGGTTCAACCAACTTGAACAAGGGGCGAAGATTGAAGAGAATATCTCAATTTATCAAATAACAGCCAAGTTTCTAAGGAGGCCAAGCGGCTCCTTATATAGGTTACAAGCAAACCCTAATTCCACAATAGGAATAGAAGTTCTAAAGAGGTAAAAGTCTTACTTAACTAAGTAACTAAATAAACTAATTATCTAATCAATTAATTAAATGGAAACAAAGTTGTCGCCATTAATTAATTAATTAAATAAACAAATTAACTAATGACTTAAATAAATAATGTCAACGCTGTCTTAAAACAAGTAAAGGACGCGTCAGCTTCTGGACTAGCAAAACGGGCAGGAGCCGTTTCTCCACAATAGATAGACGCAGCGAAACGGATAAGTGCTGAAACGGGCAGGAGCCGTTTCCAACAAAACAGGTAGGCAATCGGCACGCGCAAAACGGACAAGTGCCGATTACGCGAAACGGGCACAGAAAATGGACATAGCTTTCGGCACGCACAGAAGAGTGAAACGGACAAGCGCCGATACGCGAAACGGGCAGGTGTCGTTTGCACGAAATGGTCAAGTGCCGTTGAGTGAAACGGTCCAGTGCCATTTCTAGCACACGACAAAGGCAAGTGAATCGGCCAAGTGCTGAAACGGATAAGTGCCGATTCACGGAAATGATTCCAGCTATGAGCCGATCTGCTATCAAGCCGAATCATCATCACACCTGGTAAAGGTTGAATCGACCAACTGCGTGGGATCCTATCTCCAATTGCAGCTTCCTCACTTGTCATCCCACACGTTAGCTCTTGGAACGGATCGGCTGGTGGTAACGGCACCTTGATGCGTGTGTTCGCATCATTCCCTCTTTCTTCGGAAAGATTCGTCCTCGAATCTTGCTCAGCATAATCTTTCCTGGAAATCCGATGCTTCCTTTGTCTCCATCTCTTGCGCGTCAAGGCCGATGTGTTCAGATCGGTAAGGGGATGATTCACATCATTCCCTCTCCCTTCAGAAAGATTCGCCCTTGAATCTACATCTAGACCTGCACTACGATACTTGAAGTTAATAATATCAAAGTAAGCACAAATCGAACCATACCACCCTCTTAAATTCAATTCGGTAGTAATGCTGCTGATCATGTGAAATCGCTGATGAAGTTTATTGCTCCAAGCGGCGACTCCTGCTCGAACTTGGTTTGGAGGCCGTTTCCGGCGTAAGCGCTGCCAAACCCAAGCTCCCATCTGGAACGCCACAAGCCGTCTCCCTTTGTCCCGTTTATGCACCAGGTCTTCATTCATGCGGTCACTGTTCTGTTTTGTCTTGGCATGTAACTGCCTCACAAAATCAAGCTGTTGTGGACCATCTAAACGAACAATATTACTCAGAGGTAAAGGATTTAAATCCAAAACAGTCGTAGGATTAAATCCATAAACAAGTGCAAACGGAAAATAATGATCAAATGCACACACAAGTGTCATCAACAAATTAGAATCGGCGTGTGCACAACGGCTGCAAGTAAAATAGGCAAACGAAAGACACGCTTCCCATGGAAAGGCATACTTAGAAATTAAAACATGCCATATGGAACCTGACTTCCTCTTATCCGCGTTGTCAGAAACATTAAAATTATCAATATATTGAGATAAATCAGCATCAAATGTCCAAGACACAGTCAGATTCCCTTTATGCATACAAAACAGATATTTTGTGTCAAAGAAATAATATTTATAGACTTCACAAAAATTAGAATCAATAGCATAAGGATTAACCATGGGTGTAACCTCAAGCAAAATATTTCTAAGCGACTTTGTATCAATACTACCAATAAGACTCAAAGGAATATCATGTGAAGACATATCATTCCTAAAAAGTAAACCAGTAATATCAATTAAATCACAGCAGCTCATCAAACCATCATGCTCATCAATATTTCGCAAAAGATCATGCAACCGATATAATCGATTGCGTCTGAAAAGAGCTCCTCCAAATCCTGTCGACTTAAACACAAAATTTTCATAAAATTCACACTTAACAGCATAGTTATCTAATTTAAAAACATGTGAGAATCCAATTAAATATGTGTTAGAGACAACACAATCCCTGTCTCTCGGTCTAGCCAACTTACCAAACTGTTTTCGCTTTCACGAGTAAATTTCAAAGGTATATGACTTGACCTTCCGTGTTTGCATATATTCATCATTTAAATTAATTTTAGAATTAGACACATAATAATTAATGATGTTTATATACTCACACAAATCGCTCCTTAGGAAAGAAGACCATACTACACCCTTTCGGTTAAAGTTGGCCGATTTAGGCACCATGGTTGTGCAAGGCTCTTTCCCTCTTCTTGGTGGTAAGGTAAGTGGCTCCTCCTCTGCCAAGACTCTCTTCTTTTTCTGCACGTGAGGTAAAACAACACGAGAAAGGAAAACAAATGGGTTAGGGTTAGAAAAATCAAAACACAACGGCCAAAATTTTAGGTTTTGGTAGCTTGCGCCAAAACAGATCCTGTACACACCAAGTGTGTTCCTCACTTCTCTCCCTTTGGCATATACACTCAATTTCCTTTTATTATCCTCTCCTTTTGATCTCTCAATGCCACTCTCAGCACGCTTACTCTTTTCGTGCGAATGTTTTCCTCGCTCACTCTCACCCTCTGCATGCTTGCTATTTTCATGCGAGTGTTTATTGCTCACACACTCGCTCTCACTCTCTTTCTGTTTAACACTCGATTCCTCTCTTTTTCTCTCAATATCCTTGGGGATTTGCGAATCGGTTCTTGGATCCATATCATTAACGTTCGTGAGAACAATTTCAGTAACAGCAGGCGCCTCAGCGACTTGAATCTCAAGAGTCGGCTCATGCCCGATCCCCTCTCTGTTTCGCTCAATATCCTTGGGAATTGGCGAATCGGCATCAGCTTTCTGAAACTGCTTTAGTTCCTCCTCTTTCACTTCAGTGTCCGGTTGCACATCTGTGATTGGAATCGGACTCAAACCGATATCAGCTTTCTGCCCAAGCGGCTCCCTCCTCACCGTCGGCTCAGTAGGTCTGCAACGATAATAAGGATGCCGTTGTCTCTGGTGCTTCTCCACGCTGATCGCCGTTTGTAACATATCCTCTAAGGAGAAGAATTCAACATACTGGAGCAGATCGGCTATCTCCCGATTGAGACCTTTGAAGAATCGTGCCATCGTCTTCCGTTCGGTCTCCATGACTTGTTCTTTCTCTAAGGCAAACTCCATCTCATTAAAGTACTCCTCAACACTCTTATTACCTTGTGTCAAGGTTCCCAGCTTTTGGAGCAGCTCACGGTTAAAGTTAGAGGGAACAAACTGATTCCTCATGATCCATTTCATCTCTCCCCAATCATCAATCGGATCAGCATAAACAGCCGTTCTCTGGTGATTGAGCTGATTCCACCAACGTGAAACGTCCCCAGTAAGAGCAGTCACTGCTATCCTGACTTTCTTCCGTTCTGAATAATCATGGCAGCGAAAGATAGTTTGCACATCTCGCTCCAAATCCAAATAAGCCTGCGGACTGTTCATTGCAGCAAACGGCGGAAGTCCGTTACATGTTTCGGCCTTAGCCTTCAAACTCCTTTCACGCCTTTCGGACCATTGTGGGCAAGACATTCTGTAATTCCTGTAATTTCACAACACTAGCAAACAACATAAAATTGTACTAAACCTAGCACTCCCTCACGTGTTTACTCTCGTGTTTAAACACTCTAATAATCTCACAAATTCTCTCAAAAATCCTGCAATGTCCCAGCGTTAGTGAGACTCAAGAATTCAAAGAAAAGCTTCCAAGAAGACTCTCAAAGACAACTAGCTTCAAAACAAACGGTGATACTGGTTATTCGAATAATTGCAAGATCAATCAATCAAACGAATAACAAGTGGAATAGAAAGCAATATCAAGGAATCAAAGAAAAGCTCTATTTGACTCGAAAGGACTCAAATAAAATTCAATTCCAATTCGGATTTCAAGACACAATTGCTCTTCACTGATATATCTGATTTTTTTGTGGTGCAAAAACTTCTATATATTTTTGTAATTGCTGAATCGAAATTCTCTCGATTTTTTTTTTTTTTTTTTTTTTTTGACTATGAACACAGCTTAGTGTTTTGCTCACAACTTTTTACTCGTAACTCCGAATCGCCTGATTCCTTTTGATTCGGAAAGCTAACAGGTGCAGCTTTCCAACGAGACCTGTCTCACCAAGTTCGGATTTCAATAACTATATATACGAATACAATTTTGACACTGCCAGAAATTTGCACATATACGAACCAAGCACAGCAAAGAAATCGGTTTTGAATGTAGTAGAATGAATTACCGATTTCAACGATGAAAACTTGAAACAAATAAAGATACTTACCAATCTTTGAACGCCTTAAGCTCCGCTACCAACTGATACGATCCTGGTTCCTTAGGATGCGTAGCACCAATTTTGATCTTTGTTCAAAGACGGATTTCCTGCGGAAATAGATAACTCGACAAGTACGAGCTTAGACCACTTAGCTAACCTGTGCTAAGAGCCCTAATAGATTTCAAGTCAAGGGTCTTGAATCGGATTCTTAGGACTAGACTCAACAATGTGAGAATCACACTAAGATAAACGACACAATAATACAATTCCAAGATTTACTTGTATACGACTCAAGTATTGCGGACTCAAGAAGAACAAGGTTCAACCAACTTGAACAAGGGGCGAAGATTGAAGAGAATATCTCAATTTATCAAATAACAGCCAAGTTTCTAAGGAGGCCAAGCGGCTCCTTATATAGGTTACAAGCAAACCCTAATTCCACAATAGGAATAGAAGTTCTAAAGAGGTAAAAGTCTTACTTAACTAAGTAACTAAATAAACTAATTATCTAATCAATTAATTAAATGGAAACAAAGTTGTCGCCATTAATTAATTAATTAAATAAACAAATTAACTAATGACTTAAATAAATAATGTCAACGCTGTCTTAAAACAGGTAAAGGACGCGTCAGCTTCTGGACTAGCAAAACGGGCAGGAGCCGTTTCTCCACAATAGATAGACGCAGCGAAACGGATAAGTGCTGAAACGGGCAGGAGCCGTTTCCAACAAAACAGGTAGGCAATCGGCACGCGCAAAACGGACAAGTGCCGATTACGCGAAACGGGCACAGAAAATGGACATAGCTTTCGGCACGCACAGAAGAGTGAAACGGACAAGCGCCGATACGCGAAACGGGCAGGTGTCGTTTGCACGAAATGGTCAAGTGCCGTTGAGTGAAACGGTCCAGTGCCATTTCTAGCACACGACAAAGGCAAGTGAATCGGCCAAGTGCTGAAACGGATAAGTGCCGATTCACGGAAATGATTCCAGCTATGAGCCGATCTGCTATCAAGCCGAATCATCATCACACCTGGTAAAGGTTGAATCGACCAACTGCGTGGGATCCTATCTCCAATTGCAGCTTCCTCACTTGTCATCCCACACGTTAGCTCTTGGAACGGATCGGCTGGTGGTAACGGCACCTTGATGCGTGTGTTCGCATCATTCCCTCTTTCTTCGGAAAGATTCGTCCTCGAATCTTGCTCAGCATAATCTTTCCTGGAAATCCGATGCTTCCTTTGTCTCCATCTCTTGCGCGTCAAGGCCGATGTGTTCAGATCGGTAAGGGGATGATTCACATCATTCCCTCTCCCTTCAGAAAGATTCGCCCTTGAATCTACATCTAGACCTGCACTACGATACTTGAAGTTAATAATATCAAAGTAAGCACAAATCGAACCATACCACCCTCTTAAATTCAATTCGGTAGTAATGCTGCTGATCATGTGAAATCGCTGATGAAGTTTATTGCTCCAAGCGGCGACTCCTGCTCGAACTTGGTTTGGAGGCCGTTTCCGGCGTAAGCGCTGCCAAACCCAAGCTCCCATCTGGAACGCCACAAGCCGTCTCCCTTTGTCCCGTTTATGCACCAGGTCTTCATTCATGCGGTCACTGTTCTGTTTTGTCTTGGCATGTAACTGCCTCACAAAATCAAGCTGTTGTGGACCATCTAAACGAACAATATTACTCAGAGGTAAAGGATTTAAATCCAAAACAGTCGTAGGATTAAATCCATAAACAAGTGCAAACGGAAAATAATGATCAAATGCACACACAAGTGTCATCAACAAATTAGAATCGGCGTGTGCACAACGGCTGCAAGTAAAATAGGCAAACGAAAGACACGCTTCCCATGGAAAGGCATACTTAGAAATTAAAACATGCCATATGGAACCTGACTTCCTCTTATCCGCGTTGTCAGAAACATTAAAATTATCAATATATTGAGATAAATCAGCATCAAATGTCCAAGACACAGTCAGATTCCCTTTATGCATACAAAACAGATATTTTGTGTCAAAGAAATAATATTTATAGACTTCACAAAAATTAGAATCAATAGCATAAGGATTAACCATGGGTGTAACCTCAAGCAAAATATTTCTAAGCGACTTTGTATCAATACTACCAATAAGACTCAAAGGAATATCATGTGAAGACATATCATTCCTAAAAAGTAAACCAGTAATATCAATTAAATCACAGCAGCTCATCAAACCATCATGCTCATCAATATTTCGCAAAAGATCATGCAACCGATATAATCGATTGCGTCTGAAAAGAGCTCCTCCAAATCCTGTCGACTTAAACACAAAATTTTCATAAAATTCACACTTAACAGCATAGTTATCTAATTTAAAAACATGTGAGAATCCAATTAAATATGTGTTAGAGACAACACAATCCCTGTCTCTCGGTCTAGCCAACTTACCAAACTGTTTTCGCTTTCACGAGTAAATTTCAAAGGTATATGACTTGACCTTCCGTGTTTGCATATATTCATCATTTAAATTAATTTTAGAATTAGACACATAATAATTAATGATGTTTATATACTCACACAAATCGCTCCTTAGGAAAGAAGACCATACTACACCCTTTCGGTTAAAGTTGGCCGATTTAGGCACCATGGTTGTGCAAGGCTCTTTCCCTCTTCTTGGTGGTAAGGTAAGTGGCTCCTCCTCTGCCAAGACTCTCTTCTTTTTCTGCACGTGAGGTAAAACAACACGAGAAAGGAAAACAAATGGGTTAGGGTTAGAAAAATCAAAACACAACGGCCAAAATTTTAGGTTTTGGTAGCTTGCGCCAAAACAGATCCTGTACACACCAAGTGTGTTCCTCACTTCTCTCCCTTTGGCATATACACTCAATTTCCTTTTATTATCCTCTCCTTTTGATCTCTCAATGCCACTCTCAGCACGCTTACTCTTTTCGTGCGAATGTTTTCCTCGCTCACTCTCACCCTCTGCATGCTTGCTATTTTCATGCGAGTGTTTATTGCTCACACACTCGCTCTCACTCTCTTTCTGTTTAACACTCGATTCCTCTCTTTTTCTCTCAATATCCTTGGGGATTTGCGAATCGGTTCTTGGATCCATATCATTAACGTTCGTGAGAACAATTTCAGTAACAGCAGGCGCCTCAGCGACTTGAATCTCAAGAGTCGGCTCATGCCCGATCCCCTCTCTGTTTCGCTCAATATCCTTGGGAATTGGCGAATCGGCATCAGCTTTCTGAAACTGCTTTAGTTCCTCCTCTTTCACTTCAGTGTCCGGTTGCACATCTGTGATTGGAATCGGACTCAAACCGATATCAGCTTTCTGCCCAAGCGGCTCCCTCCTCACCGTCGGCTCAGTAGGTCTGCAACGATAATAAGGATGCCGTTGTCTCTGGTGCTTCTCCACGCTGATCGCCGTTTGTAACATATCCTCTAAGGAGAAGAATTCAACATACTGGAGCAGATCGGCTATCTCCCGATTGAGACCTTTGAAGAATCGTGCCATCGTCTTCCGTTCGGTCTCCATGACTTGTTCTTTCTCTAAGGCAAACTCCATCTCATTAAAGTACTCCTCAACACTCTTATTACCTTGTGTCAAGGTTCCCAGCTTTTGGAGCAGCTCACGGTTAAAGTTAGAGGGAACAAACTGATTCCTCATGATCCATTTCATCTCTCCCCAATCATCAATCGGATCAGCATAAACAGCCGTTCTCTGGTGATTGAGCTGATTCCACCAACGTGAAACGTCCCCAGTAAGAGCAGTCACTGCTATCCTGACTTTCTTCCGTTCTGAATAATCATGGCAGCGAAAGATAGTTTGCACATCTCGCTCCAAATCCAAATAAGCATGCGGACTGTTCATTGCAGCAAACGGCGGAAGTCCGTTACATGTTTCGGCCTTAGCCTTCAAACTCCTTTCACGCCTTTCGGACCATTGTGGGCAAGACATTCTGTAATTCCTGTAATTTCACAACACTAGCAAACAACATAAAATTGTACTAAACCTAGCACTCCCTCACGTGTTTACTCTCGTGTTTAAACACTCTAATAATCTCACAAATTCTCTCAAAAATCCTGCAATGTCCCAGCGTTAGTGAGACTCAAGAATTCAAAGAAAAGCTTCCAAGAAGACTCTCAAAGACAACTAGCTTCAAAACAAACGGTGATACTGGTTATTCGAATAATTGCAAGATCAATCAATCAAACGAATAACAAGTGGAATAGAAAGCAATATCAAGGAATCAAAGAAAAGCTCTATTTGACTCGAAAGGACTCAAATAAAATTCAATTCCAATTCGGATTTCAAGACACAATTGCTCTTCACTGATATATCTGATTTTTTTGTGGTGCAAAAACTTCTATATATTTTTGTAATTGCTGAATCGAAATTCTCTCGATTTTTTTTTTTTTTTTTTTTTTGACTATGAACACAGCTTAGTGTTTTGCTCACAACTTTTTACTCGTAACTCCGAATCGCCTGATTCCTTTTGATTCGGAAAGCTAACAGGTGCAGCTTTCCAACGAGACCTGTCTCACCAAGTTCGGATTTCAATAACTATATATACGAATACAATTTTGACACTGCCAGAAATTTGCACATATACGAACCAAGCACAGCAAAGAAATCGGTTTTGAATGTAGTAGAATGAATTACCGATTTCAACGATGAAAACTTGAAACAAATAAAGATACTTACCAATCTTTGAACGCCTTAAGCTCCGCTACCAACTGATACGATCCTGGTTCCTTAGGATGCGTAGCACCAATTTTGATCTTTGTTCAAAGACGGATTTCCTGCGGAAATAGATAACTCGACAAGTACGAGCTTAGACCACTTAGCTAACCTGTGCTAAGAGCCCTAATAGATTTCAAGTCAAGGGTCTTGAATCGGATTCTTAGAACTAGACTCAACAATGTGAGAATCACACTAAGATAAACGACACAATAATACAATTCCAAGATTTACTTGTATACGACTCAAGTATTGCGGACTCAAGAAGAACAAGGTTCAACCAACTTGAACAAGGGGCGAAGATTGAAGAGAATATCTCAATTTATCAAATAACAGCCAAGTTTCTAAGGAGGCCAAGCGGCTCCTTATATAGGTTACAAGCAAACCCTAATTCCACAATAGGAATAGAAGTTCTAAAGAGGTAAAAGTCTTACTTAACTAAGTAACTAAATAAACTAATTATCTAATCAATTAATTAAATGGAAACAAAGTTGTCGCCATTAATTAATTAATTAAATAAACAAATTAACTAATGACTTAAATAAATAATGTCAACGCTGTCTTAAAACAGGTAAAGGACGCGTCAGCTTCTGGACTAGCAAAACGGGCAGGAGCCGTTTCTCCACAATAGATAGACGCAGCGAAACGGATAAGTGCTGAAACGGGCAGGAGCCGTTTCCAACAAAACAGGTAGGCAATCGGCACGCGCAAAACGGACAAGTGCCGATTACGCGAAACGGGCACAGAAAATGGACATAGCTTTCGGCACGCACAGAAGAGTGAAACGGACAAGCGCCGATACGCGAAACGGGCAGGTGTCGTTTGCACGAAATGGTCAAGTGCCGTTGAGTGAAACGGTCCAGTGCCATTTCTAGCACACGACAAAGGCAAGTGAATCGGCCAAGTGCTGAAACGGATAAGTGCCGATTCACGGAAATGATTCCAGCTATGAGCCGATCTGCTATCAAGCCGAATCATCATCACACCTGGTAAAGGTTGAATCGACCAACTGCGTGGGATCCTATCTCCAATTGCAGCTTCCTCACTTGTCATCCCACACGTTAGCTCTTGGAACGGATCGGCTGGTGGTAACGGCACCTTGATGCGTGTGTTCGCATCATTCCCTCTTTCTTCGGAAAGATTCGTCCTCGAATCTTGCTCAGCATAATCTTTCCTGGAAATCCGATGCTTCCTTTGTCTCCATCTCTTGCGCGTCAAGGCCGATGTGTTCAGATCGGTAAGGGGATGATTCACATCATTCCCTCTCCCTTCAGAAAGATTCGCCCTTGAATCTACATCTAGACCTGCACTACGATACTTGAAGTTAATAATATCAAAGTAAGCACAAATCGAACCATACCACCCTCTTAAATTCAATTCGGTAGTAATGCTGCTGATCATGTGAAATCGCTGATGAAGATTATTGCTCCAAGCGGCGACTCCTGCTCGAACTTGGTTTGGAGGCCGTTTCCGGCGTAAGCGCTGCCAAACCCAAGCTCCCATCTGGAACGCCACAAGCCGTCTCCCTTTGTCCCGTTTATGCACCAGGTCTTCATTCATTCGGTCACTGTTCTGTTTTGTCTTGGCATGTAACTGCCTCACAAAATCAAGCTGTTGTGGACCATCTAAACGAACAATATTACTCAGAGGTAAAGGATTTAAATCCAAAACAGTCGTAGGATTAAATCCATAAACAAGTGCAAACGGAAAATAATGATCAAATGCACACACAAGTGTCATCAACAAATTAGAATCGGCATGTGCACAACGGCTACAAGTAAAATAGGCAAACGAAAGACACGCTTCCCATGGAAAGGCATACTTAGAAATTAAAACATGCCATATGGAACCTGACTTCCTCTTATCCGCGTTGTCAGAAACATTAAAATTATCAATATATTGAGATAAATCAGCATCAAATGTCCAAGACACAGTCAGATTCCCTTTATGCATACAAAACAGATATTTTGTGTCAAAGAAATAATATTTATAGACTTCACAAAAATTAGAATCAATAGCATAAGGATTAACCATGGGTGTAACCTCAAGCAAAATATTTCTAAGCGACTTTGTATCAATACTACCAATAAGACTCAAAGGAATATCATGTGAAGACATATCATTCCTAAAAAGTAAACCAGTAATATCAATTAAATCACAGCAGCTCATCAAACCATCATGCTCATCAATATTTCGCAAAAGATCATGCAACCGATATAATCGATTGCGTCTGAAAAGAGCTCCTCCAAATCCTGTCGACTTAAACACAAAATTTTCATAAAATTCACACTTAACAACATAGTTATCTAATTTAAAAACATGTGAGAATCCAATTAAATATGTGTTAGAGACAACACAATCCCTGTCTCTCGGTCTAGCCAACTTACCAAACTGTTTTCGCTTTCGCGAGTAAATTTCAAAGGTATATGACTTGACCTTCCGTGTTTGCATATATTCATCATTTAAATTAATTTTAGAATCAGACACATAATAATTAATGATGTTTATATACTCACACAAATCGCTCCTTAGGAAAGAAGACCATACTACACCCTTTCGGTTAAAGTTGGCCGATTTAGGCACCATGGTTGTGCAAGGCTCTTTCCCTCTTCTTGGTGGTAAGGTAAGTGGCTCCTCCTCTGCCAAGACTCTCTTCTTTTTCTACACGTGAGGTAAAACAACACGAGAAAGGAAAACAAATGGGTTAGGGTTAGAAAAATCAAAACACAACGGCCAAAATTTTAGGTTTTGGTAGCTTGCGCCAAAACAGATCCTGTACACACCAAGTGTGTTCCTCACTTCTCTCCCTTTGGCATATACACTCAATTTCCTTTTATTATCCTCTCCTTTTGATCTCTCAATGCCACTCTCAGCACGCTTACTCTTTTCGTGCGAATGTTTTCCTCGCTCACTCTCACCCTCTGCATGCTTGCTATTTTCATGCGAGTGTTTATTGCTCACACACTCGCTCTCACTCTCTTTCTGTTTAACACTCGATTCCTCTCTTTTTCTCTCAATATCCTTGGGGATTTGCGAATCGGTTCTTGGATCCATATCATTAACGTTCGTGAGAACAATTTCAGTAACAGCAGGCGCCTCAGCGACTTGAATCTCAAGAGTCGGCTCATGCCCGATCCCCTCTCTGTTTCGCTCAATATCCTTGGGAATTGGCGAATCGGCATCAGCTTTCTGAAACTGCTTTAGTTCCTCCTCTTTCACTTCAGTGTCCGGTTGCACATCTGTGATTGGAATCGGACTCAAACCGATATCAGCTTTCTGCCCAAGCGGCTCCCTCCTCACCGTCGGCTCAGTAAGTCTGCAACGATGATAAGGATGCCGTTGTCTCCGGTGCTTCTCCACGCTGATCGCCGTTTGTAACATATCCTCTAAGGAGAAGAATTCAACATACTGGAGCAGATCGGCTATCTCCCGATTGAGACCTTTGAAGAATCGTGCCATCGTCTTCCGTTCGGTCTCCATGACTTGTGCTTTCTCTAAGGCAAACTCCATCTCATTAAAGTACTCCTCAACACTCTTATTACCTTGTGTCAAGGTTCCCAGCTTTTGGAGCAGCTCACGGTTAAAGTTAGAGGGAACAAACTGATTCCTCATGATCCATTTCATCTCTCCCCAATCATCAATCGGATCAGCATAAACAGCCGTTCTCTGGTGATTGAGCTGATTCCACCAACGTGAAACGTCCCCAGTAAGAGCAGTCACTGCTATCCTGACTTTCTTCCGTTCTGAATAATCATGGCAGCGAAAGATAGTTTGCACATCTCGCTCCAAATCCAAATAAGCCTGCGGACTGTTCATTGCAGCAAACGGCGGAAGTCCGTTACATGTTTCGGCCTTAGCCCTCAAACTCCTTTCACGCCTTTCGGACCATTGTGGGCAAGACATTCTGTAATTCCTGTAATTTCACAACACTAGCAAACAACATAAAATTGTACTAAACCTAGCACTCCCTCACGTGTTTACTCTCGTGTTTAAACACTCTAATAATCTCACAAATTCTCTCAAAAATCCTGCAATGTCCCAGCGTTAGTGAGACTCAAGAATTCAAAGAAAAGCTTCCAAGAAGACTCTCAAAGACAACTAGCTTCAAAACAAACGGTGATACTGGTTATTCGAATAATTGCAAGATCAATCAATCAAACGAATAACAAGTGGAATAGAAAGCAATATCAAGGAATCAAAGAAAAGCTCTATTTGACTCGAAAGGACTCAAATAAAATTCAATTCCAATTCGGATTTCAAGACACAATTGCTCTTCACTGATATATCTGATTTTTTTGTGGTGCAAAAACTTCTATATATTTTTGTAATTGCTGAATCGAAATTCTCTCGATTTTTTTTTTTTTTTTTTTTTTGACTATGAACACAGCTTAGTGTTTTGCTCACAACTTTTTACTCGTAACTCCGAATCGCCTGATTCCTTTTGATTCGGAAAGCTAACAGGTGCAGCTTTCCAACGAGACCTGTCTCACCAAGTTCGGATTTCAATAACTATATATACGAATACAATTTTGACACTGCCAGAAATTTGCACATATACGAACCAAGCACAGCAAAGAAATCGGTTTTGAATGTAGTAGAATGAATTACCGATTTCAACGATGAAAACTTGAAACAAATAAAGATACTTACCAATCTTTGAACGCCTTAAGCTCCGCTACCAACTGATACGATCCTGGTTCCTTAGGATGCGTAGCACCAATTTTGATCTTTGTTCAAAGACGGATTTCCTGCGGAAATAGATAACTCGACAAGTACGAGCTTAGACCACTTAGCTAACCTGTGCTAAGAGCCCTAATCGATTTCAAGTCAAGGGTCTTGAATCGGATTCTTAGGACTAGACTCAACAATGTGAGAATCACACTAAGATAAACGACACAATAATACAATTCCAAGATTTACTTGTATACGACTCAAGTATTGCGGACTCAAGAAGAACAAGGTTCAACCAACTTGAACAAGGGGCGAAGATTGAAGAGAATATCTCAATTTATCAAATAACAGCCAAGTTTCTAAGGAGGCCAAGCGGCTCCTTATATAGGTTACAAGCAAACCCTAATTCCACAATAGGAATAGAAGTTCTAAAGAGGTAAAAGTCTTACTTAACTAAGTAACTAAATAAACTAATTATCTAATCAATTAATTAAATGGAAACAAAGTTGTCGCCATTAATTAATTAATTAAATAAACAAATTAACTAATGACTTAAATAAATAATGTCAACGCTGTCTTAAAACAGGTAAAGGACGCGTCAGCTTCTGGACTAGCAAAACGGGCAGGAGCCGTTTCTCCACAATAGATAGACGCAGTGAAACGGATAAGTGCTGAAACGGGCAGGAGCCGTTTCCAACAAAACAGGTAGGCAATCGGCACGCGCAAAACGGACAAGTGCTGATTACGCGAAACGGGCACAGAAAATGGACATAGCTTTCGGCACGCACAGAAGAGTGAAACGGACAAGCGCCGATACGCGAAACGGGCAGGTGTCGTTTGCACGAAATGGTCAAGTGTCGTTGAGTGAAACGGTCCAGTGCCATTTCTAGCACACGACAAAGGCAAGTGAATCGGCCAAGTGCTGAAACGGATAAGTGCCGATTCACGGAAATGATTCCAGCTATGAGCCGATCTGCTATCAAGCCGAATCATCATCACACCTGGTAAAGGTTGAATCGACCAACTGCGTGGGATCCTATCTCCAATTGCAGCTTCCTCACTTGTCATCCCACACGTTAGCTCTTGGAACGGATCGGCTGGTGGTAACGGCACCTTGATGCGTGTGTTCGCATCATTCCCTCTTTCTTCGGAAAGATTCGTCCTCGAATCTTGCTCAGCATAATCTTTCCTGGAAATCCGATGCTTCCTTTGTCTCCATCTCTTGCGCGTCAAGGCCGATGTGTTCAGATCGGTAAGGGGATGATTCACATCATTCCCTCTCCCTTCAGAAATATTCGCCCTTGAATCTACATCTAGACCTGCACTACGATACTTGAAGTTAATAATATCAAAGTAAGCACAAATCGAACCATACCACCCTCTTAAATTCAATTCGGTAGTAATGCTGCTGATCATGTGAAATCGCTGATGAAGATTATTGCTCCAAGCGGCGACTCCTGCTCGAACTTGGTTTGGAGGCCGTTTCCGGCGTAAGCGCTGCCAAACCCAAGCTCCCATCTGGAACGCCACAAGCCGTCTCCCTTTGTCCCGTTTATGCACCAGGTCTTCATTCATGCGGTCACTGTTCTGTTTTGTCTTGGCATGTAACTGCCTCACAAAATCAAGCTGTTGTGGACCATCTAAACGAACAATATTACTCAGAGGTAAAGGATTTAAATCCAAAACAGTCGTAGGATTAAATCCATAAACAAGTGCAAACGGAAAATAATGATCAAATGCACACACAAGTGTCATCAACAAATTAGAATCGGCGTGTGCACAACGGCTGCAAGTAAAATAGGCAAACGAAAGACACGCTTCCCATGGAAAGGCATACTTAGAAATTAAAACATGCCATATGGAACCTGACTTCCTCTTATCCGCGTTGTCAGAAACATTAAAATTATCAATATATTGAGATAAATCAGCATCAAATGTCCAAGACACAGTCAGATTCCCTTTATGCATACAAAACAGATATTTTGTGTCAAAGAAATAATATTTATAGACTTCACAAAAATTAGAATCAATAGCATAAGGATTAACCATGGGTGTAACCTCAAGCAAAATATTTCTAAGCGACTTTGTATCAATACTACCAATAAAACTCAAAGGAATATCATGTGAAGACATATCATTCCTAAAAAGTAAACCAGTAATATCAATTAAATCACAGCAGCTCATCAAACCATCATGCTCATCAATATTTCGCAAAAGATCATGCAACCGATATAATCGATTGCGTCTGAAAAGAGCTCCTCCAAATCCTGTCGACTTAAACACAAAATTTTCATAAAATTCACACTTAACAACATAGTTATCTAATTTAAAAACATGTGAGAATCCAATTAAATATGTGTTAGAGACAACACAATCCCTGTCTCTCGGTCTAGCCAACTTACCAAACTGTTTTCGCTTTCGCGAGTAAATTTCAAAGGTATATGACTTGACCTTCCGTGTTTGCATATATTCATCATTTAAATTAATTTTAGAATCAGACACATAATAATTAATGATGTTTATATACTCACACAAATCGCTCCTTAGGAAAGAAGACCATACTACACCCTTTCGGTTAAAGTTGGCCGATTTAGGCACCATGGTTGTGCAAGGCTCTTTCCCTCTTCTTGGTGGTAAGGTAAGTGGCTCCTCCTCTGCCAAGACTCTCTTCTTTTTCTGCACGTGAGGTAAAACAACACGAGAAAGGAAAACAAATGGGTTAGGGTTAGAAAAATCAAAACACAACGGCCAAAATTTTAGGTTTTGGTAGCTTGCGCCAAAACAGATCCTGTACACACCAAGTGTGTTCCTCACTTCTCTCCCTTTGGCATATACACTCAATTTCCTTTTATTATCCTCTCCTTTTGATCTCTCAATGCCACTCTCAGCACGCTTACTCTTTTCGTGCGAATGTTTTCCTCGCTCACTCTCACCCTCTGCATGCTTGCTATTTTCATGCGAGTGTTTATTGCTCACACACTCGCTCTCACTCTCTTTCTGTATAACACTCGATTCCTCTCTTTTTCTCTCAATATCCTTGGGGATTTGCGAATCGGTTCTTGGATCCATATCATTAACGTTCGTGAGAACAATTTCAGTAACAGCAGGCGCCTCAGCGACTTGAATCTCAAGAGTCGGCTCATGCCCGATCCCCTCTCTGTTTCGCTCAATATCCTTGGGAATTGGCGAATCGGCATCAGCTTTCTGAAACTGCTTTAGTTCCTCCTCTTTCACTTCAGTGTCCGGTTGCACATCTGTGATTGGAATCGGACTCAAACCGATATCAGCTTTCTGCCCTAGCGGCTCCCTCCTCACCGTCGGCTCAGTAGGTCTGCAACGATGATAAGGATGCCGTTGTCTCCGGTGCTTCTCCACGCTGATCGCCGTTTGTAACATATCCTCTAAGGAGAAGAATTCAACATACTGGAGCAGATCGGCTATCTCCCGATTGAGACCTTTGAAGAATCGTGCCATCGTCTTCCGTTCGGTCTCCATGACTTGTGCTTTCTCTAAGGCAAACTCCATCTCATTAAAGTACTCCTCAACACTCTTATTACCTTGTGTCAAGGTTCCCAGCTTTTGGAGCAGCTCACGGTTAAAGTTAGAGGGAACAAACTGATTCCTCATGATCCATTTCATCTCTCCCCAATCATCAATCGGATCAGCATAAACAGCCGTTCTCTGGTGATTGAGCTGATTCCACCAACGTGAAACGTCCCCAGTAAGAGCAGTCACTGCTATCCTGACTTTCTTCCGTTCTGAATAATCATGGCAGCGAAAGATAGTTTGCACATCTCGCTCCAAATCCAAATAAGCCTGCGGACTGTTCATTGCAGCAAACGGCGGAAGTCCGTTACATGTTTCGGCCTTAGCCCTCAAACTCCTTTCACGCCTTTCGGACCATTGTGGGCAAGACATTCTGTAATTCCTGTAATTTCACAACACTAGCAAACAACATAAAATTGTACTAAACCTAGCACTCCCTCACGTGTTTACTCTCGTGTTTAAACACTCTAATAATCTCACAAATTCTCTCAAAAATCCTGCAATGTCCCAGCGTTAGTGAGACTCAAGAATTCAAAGAAAAGCTTCCAAGAAGACTCTCAAAGACAACTAGCTTCAAAACAAACGGTGATACTGGTTATTTGAATAATTGCAAGATCAATCAATCAAACGAATAACAAGTGGAATAGAAAGCAATATCAAGGAATCAAAGAAAAGCTCTATTTGACTCAAAAGGACTCAAATAAAATTCAATTCCAATTCGGATTTCAAGACACAATTGCTCTTCACTGATATATCTGATTTTTTTGTGGTGCAAAAACTTCTATATATTTTTGTAATTGCTGAATCGAAATTCTCTCCCTTTTTTTTTTTTTTTTTGACTATGAACAAAGCTTAGTGTTTTGCTCACAACTTTTTACTCGTAACTCCGAATCGCCTGATTCCTTTTGATTCGGAAAGCTAACAGGTGCAGCTTTCCAACGAGACCTGTCTCACCAAGTTCGGATTTCAATAACTATATATACGAATACAATTTTGACACTGCCAGAAATTTGCACATATACGAACCAAGCACAGCAAAGAAATCGGTTTTGAATGTAGTAGAATGAATTACCGATTTCAACGATGAAAACTTGAAACAAATAAAGATACTTACCAATCTTTGAACGCCTTAAGCTCCGCTACCAACTGATACGATCCTGGTTCCTTAGGATGCGTAGCACCAATTTTAATCTTTGTTCAAAAACGGATTTCCTGCGGAAATAGATAACTCGACAAGTACGAGCTTAGACCACTTAGCTAACCTGTGCTAAGAGCCCTAATCGATTTCAAGTCAAGGGTCTTGAATCGGATTCTTAGGACTAGACTCAACAATGTGAGAATCACACTAAGATAAACGACACAATAATACAATTCCAAGATTTACTTGTATACGACTCAAGTATTGCGGACTCAAGAAGAACAAGGTTCAACCAACTTGAACAAGGGGCGGAGATTGAAGAGAATATCTCAATTTATCAAATAACAGCCAAGTTTCTAAGGAGGCCAAGCGGCTCCTTATATAGGTTACAAGCAAACCCTAATTCCACAATAGGAATAGAAGTTCTAAAGAGGTAAAAGTCTTACTTAACTAAGTAACTAAATAAACTAATTATCTAATCAATTAATTAAATGGAAACAAAGTTGTCGCCATTAATTAATTAATTAAATAAACAAATTAACTAATGACTTAAATAAATAATGTCAACGCTGTCTTAAAACAGGTAAAGGACGCGTCAGCTTCTGGACTAGCAAAACGGGCAGGAGCCGTTTCTCCACAATAGACAGACGCAGCGAAACGGATAAGTGCTAAAACGGGCAGGAGCCGTTTCCAACAAAACAGGTAGGCACTCGGCACGCGCAAAACGAACAAGTGCCGATTACGCGAAACGGGCACAGAAAACGGACATAGCTTTCGGCACGCACAGAAGAGTGAAACGGACAAGCGCCGATACGCGAAACGGGCAGGTGTCGTTTGCACGAAATGGTCAAGTGCCGTTGAGTGAAACGGTCCAGTGCCGTTTCTAGCACACGACAAAGGCAAGTGAATCGGCCAAGTGCTGAAACGGATAAGTGCCGATTCACGGAAATGATTCCAGCTATGAGCCGATCTGCTATCAAGCCGAATCATCATCACACCTGGTAAAGATTGAATCGACCAACTGCGTGGGATCCTATCTCCAATTGCAGCTTCCTCACTTGTCATCCCACACGTTAGCTCTTGGAATGGATCGGCTGGTGGTAACGGCACCTTGATGCGTGTGTTCGCATCAAATATGCACTTTTGCGAAAGACTCGCCTATCACCCGACCTTTTCATATATTTGTGCCTAATAAAGCACTCCAAAAGCACTCTGGATCAAACCACATCCCCTACACAACCTTTATGATGGAAGCATCATTGAGATGCTCTAAGTTCCTGAGTTTCAACCCACCTCTATCTTTAGGTTGGCACACGAACTCCTATTAAATAAGAAGGATTTTTCTCTTGTTCCTGGTTCTACCCCATTGGAATCTTTTGGTAATTCTCAATAGCTTCAATGACTCCCTTGAGAATCTTGGAAGTCTTCATAGAGTAAAAAGGGATGGATTGGAGCACTGATTTACACAGAGTAAGTCTCCCTGCCTAAGAAAGCGTATTCACTTTCCAATTAACCAATTTTGACTGCACTCTTTCCCTGATATCATAGTACATGTTCTTCGATACTCTCTTGTGATGCAGTTTGACCCTAAGGTATCACCCTAAATTATGTCGCAGAAATCCCGCTGACTTGCTTTATAGCATTGATTATCTATTCATTTGTGTCCTTAGAACAAAAGAACTTTGATGTAGCGACATTAACTCTTTTCCCCAAGAAGTCACAAAATTTACCGCATTCACTCTCTCATCACATTTGCTTGCTCCGAAGAAGCCTCCTCTACAAGCAGAAGATCATTGGCGAACATCAGATGAGAGATTGTTGAACCTACCCATTTCAAACAAAACGGAATGAACTTCCCCTGTTCACTTCCTTCTCAATCATCTACGCAAACTTATTTATTCATACACATAACAAAAATATACAAGGAGAGTAGGTCCCTTTATCTCATACCCAAAGTTGTGGTAAAACTCTCAGTAGGCACCCCATTCTAGAGAACTCTCATCAAAGTAGTACTAATACAACTCATGATGACCTTGATCAGAGAGGGAGGAAAGTTGAGACTAACTAGGTTCTCTTCAATAACTTGTATCACAACCTATCATATGTAGGGATGGCAATTGGGCGGGTATGGAGTGGGTAAGCACTATTCATACCCGCACCCGCATCCATATGGAGCGGGTAAGAGAAGAGCAATTATACCCGCGGATATCCACAAATTTGATTGAATTTCAAATTTTAATTAAATTAATATAAAAAAATCAATTGACAATCTTTCAACTTCATCACACAATTGTTTCTACAATGTGTTGAATGTAGTAACCACTTTCTATCCATTTTCCCTAATAAATTAAATTTTAGTAATTAAACAATTTATATACTAATGAGATTTATTTAATATGTAACCATTGTCTATCCATATACCCTACTAATTATTATAATCAATTATTTCATCTATGCCATGGACTCTTAGTACTACTATAAAAAGGATATCACTAAATCATTTTTTGCTCACACTTTTTACTCCTGAATTGTATCTTCATTTTTCTCTATTAATCTGTAGATTATGTTTGTTTCAATGTAAGATATTTAATTTAAAAACTATATTTTTTTATAATTCTAAAACATAAATAAAATAAATTGTATGCACTTATTTTGCATGAATAATGTTTATTGTATTTATTAATTTTATTGTATTTTGATAATTTAATTTTTTATTGATTAATATATACTGACTACTGAGTACAAAGGAAACCCGACATACGTAGCTTTAAACCAGCTATGATCCATGATGTAATAATTCCAAAAGCTCTTTTCTTTCAACCCTAACATCTGCAAAGGCAAACCCATTTGACTCTCCCTTGGTGCAAAAACGAAAACAGAGTCCTTGGAATTGCTCCTCAAACTTTATTTTCTTATTGAATTAATTATATATATGTATTGCGGGTATTTAGTGTGGGTATTGGAGCGGGTAAGCACTATCTATACGCACATCTATACCCGCACCCATACCCGCAAAAAACCCACAATATGCGGGTAATACCCACCCACAATTGCGGGTATTGGACGGATATCCATATCCGCGGGTAAAATTGTCATCCCTAATCATATGCGTTCTCCAAATCAACCTTAGCTAACATCATCTCATTCTTCCCTTTCAATGATTGGGAAGACTAGATCAACTCTTGAGTAAGGATGATATTGTCAATAATATGTCTCTTCGGAATGAAGTTGCACTGAGTGGGAAAAATGAAAGGATCCAACAATGGCTTAATACAGTTGACTATCATCTTTGTTACACCATATTACATAGGCTAATTGGCCTAATATCAACAAGTTTTCCGACTACTCCACTATAGAGATCATAACTATGAAAGTTTCGTTCACTTTCTCATAGAGAATCCTTGCTAGTGAAGAAAACCAAGATAAACTTAGTTAAAAAGATCCAATCGTAGCCCATTGAGTCTGGTAGAAAATAATATGGAATCCATCGGCCCAGGAGCCTTAAAAGGACCCATGTTATCAACAATAACTTTAACATCTTCTCCACTAAAAGGCTTCTCTAGGAAGATTCTAGTTTCAGGTGATATGTAGCTCCCCAAGCCCAACTTCGAAAAGCAATACGGGCCTAAATCCATTAGAGTAAATAACACTTTAAAGAAGTCCACAACCATTCTTTTCAACTCTTCCACCTCCAAAATCCAGTTACCCACGTCATCTCTTAACCCCTCAATCTTCTTTCTCTTTTTTCTAATAATAGAAGAAAGATGAAAATAACGAGTATTTCTATCCCCATCGACAATCCAATCACATCTCGACAACCAATCTCTTTGAAACCACACCAATTTCTCCTCGTAAAATGCTTGAATGTACTCAGCAACCAATCGCTTTTCCAAGGCTAACAAAGATGAGTTCGAAGAAATCATACCTCTACTCTACGCTATCTCAATATTGCTTAACAACCTCTTTTTCTTCCAAATTGATTATGGTTCCACTCCTTTAAAGCTTTACCCAAAGTCTCTAATTCTTTATAGATAGGAGTATCACCTTTCCAACTCTCTTTTAAGACATCCTGAATGCCACAATGGGTGAGCCACGCTACCTCAAAGCAAAAAGGTTTTGGACCCACCAACCCGGTACTATCAAAGATTAACTCAAGAAGAATGGGGTGATGATTGAACTTCACTCGAGGTAAATTCTTGATCCCTTCCTCAGCGAACAAAGTTCTCCAATCTTAATTAGCAACACACATGTTCAGTCTCTCAAAAACTCTCCTTAAACACCTACGTTTTTGTCCCCTTCAAGTAAATTTAGGACCAATAAATCCTAAATCCATCAAGCCACGCTCCTCTAAATGAACTTTGAATTGCTCGAGTTGACCCAAAGATTGACCGAGTTAGCAGCACCTGTTAAGGTCTACCCCTCTGCCCCCTTTCTTCTCATAACTATGCAGAATTTCACTAAAATCCCCCAAAACTACCTAGGGAGATTTGAAAGTCTTGACAAATTCATAAATAACCTTCCAAAATACCTTCTTAAGTACCTCATCAGGATTAAAATAGATCACCGATAAAAACCACTTCTGACCTTCTTACACTTAACCTCTAGGTGAATCAACTGCTTATTCACTCCTTAACTGAGAACTTGAGAGAGTTCCTAAACACCACAACTTATATGCCACCCGAGAACCCTTTTGCTTCGACTCTAGAAACCACATTCAACTTCTACTTATTTATTACTTTATTAGTTTCACTCCTAGTTATTTTCGGCTAATACCAAATCAGGTTTGTGCACCCTTCCAAGGTTCTTCAAATTTTTCTACAAGCGGTCATTCTTTGCTCTGAGGTAGTTAAAGTACATAAGTTTGTAACAATCCATATAAATAAGAAAGGAGATTAGCATAAAGTTGTAGCTTCCCATGTCAAAAACCTCCACACCAACCTCAAGAGTTTCTCTTCAAAGTCTACAAAGTGGTAAGGAATCAGAGACTTTCGTATCAGTACTCCCTACTTCCATGTCTTAGGTGAGACTTTCAATGCAATTCAGGGGTGGGGAGTTTTAGGATAAAGGGTGATACGATCCTAAGATCGTATCTAGGCCTAGTGCGCACCTATGCCGAGAGACAAGTAGCCGTGGAGCCAAAGCAGGCAAGGGAGCGAGCTAAGAGAGCTACAATGATTCAAGAGAGGTTCATTCATGCCCACATATCAAAGATGAAGAGCATCACATGAAGGAAACACACGCTAGGTCAAGGTACACGCATGGCACATGCGAATAAGTCATTCCTAGTGTCAGTTAGGTCAACGCGAGCGAAAGTGACCCTAACGAACTCTAAATTGACTTCTGTCAAAAATTCAAGATCCCTCAGATTGTTAGGAAGGTTGTGTCTAAATTTTAGGTCAATCGGACAAGGGAATCAAAAGTTAGTTCAGGTCAACTTTTAGTCACGCGTAGGGCGCGCGAACAAGGACATTGGCAAATTGAGAACGAGCCAAAACTCAAACCACTCGAGCATTTGGACTAATTCCAATTGAAATATGATTCTAAGTCCAGAGGCTAGTTCGTGTCAAGATTTGGGCTGGAACGCATGAGTAGAGTGGAAGATGGCCCATAAAGAGTTTGCGTCGGACATGGAGACAAGGGGTCAAAGTGCGACTTGGCTTGAAGACCGATTTCAAGCTTAGTCAAGATTCTAGAATGAGAAATGAGACTCTAGAAGTTAGAGTAGAGTAAATATTTGTATTTATTTTATTTAATTAACTAAGTTAGAGTTATATTAGACTTAGGACTTCTAGTCATAGTAGAATTAGAACTTGTAACTAGTTTGTAACTCTTGTATCTTTTGCGCCTATTTAAAGGCAGGGTTTGTTAATAATAAATCAAGACCAGAGTTCCCATAAATTCCATATACCAACCCATACCGTTTCCTTTCATCTACCTTCTTATTCTCTTGGTTCTTCGCGGAGCAAGCCGCTTATCTTGTGTAACTTAACCGTGGACTCGGTTAGGGCTAGTGAAGCGTGGCATTTGTGGACTCAAGCATGGAAGGTGCGTGAACTAGTGTGGCGTGAGCAAAGCGTTGCATTTGTGGACTCAAACGTGGGAGGTACGTGAGCGAGGGTGTTGACGATTCATGGACTCGATCGTCGTGGGGATTGTGGACTTAATCTCGGTGGGAAAGGTTCGCAAGTGGATCTATTACAAATCGGTTCTCAGGTGCCAGTCAAGTACTTGGTGTGCTAAGGAGTGGATTCTCTTTAGGGTTTGACTAGGGTGAATATAGACGGGTGGATTCTCGTCATTAATCTCAACCAACCAAAGATGGATTCCTTCAAATCTATCAAAGACTGAGTGTAAGGTGGGATCTTACAGATTATTTCGTGTCCCGAACCTATAGAAGAACTAGATCGATATTGAGTGACCTCGGGTTCTATCCTAGCACCCAAGGATCACATCAAATGGAGCTCTTTAGGAGTTGGGACAACCGGAGAAGACTAGGGAAGAAACATCCTTATTCCCTTTAATGGACTAGTCGAAACACCCACCTCCTGATCGATCCTAGTTGCTTAGGATGCGTAACACCAAATCTGATCGTTGTTCAAAGAAGGATTTCAATGCGGAATGAATAACTTGACTCGTGCGAACGTAGACCACCTCGCCAACTGAATGCTAAGAGCCCTAGTCGATTTCACGTCAAGGTTCTTGTATCTGATTCTTAGGACTAAACCCAACGATTGTGAGAATCGCACTAAGATAAAAGACACAATGATGTAATTCCAGAATTTACTTGTATACGACTCAAGTATTGCGGACTCAAGAAGAACAAGTGTTCAGCACTTGAACAATGGGCAAATATTGAAGAAATAAAGGTTCTGTATTGTCAAATAAAAGCCACTGAAATAAGGAGGCCAGCCGCTCCTTATATAATGTTTTACAAGCAAAACCTAATCGGAACCAAAATAGAAGTTTCTAAATAAGGTAAATAACTTAATTAATCAATCAACTAAATTGTCTAATTAATTAATTAAGGAAAGCAAATAAAAGGCAAGTTTATTGTCCCTAAAATCAGACAAGGAAACGCCAGCTCACTTTAGGACCAGCCGCCGCTTCTCGGATAAGAAACCCTAGCACGCGCGGACAAGGAATCCTCGCGCCGCTAGGACTCGCGCCTTCCGCACCCCAAACTAGGGTTTGACGTATCTCCTAAACACCTCGGGCGTTCTTGCTGATTTTTGGACACACACTCCCTGACATGATGTAGTATATGTCGAACTCAATAGATGGGCAGAAGCGCTCCATCTACGCGTCGTTCTGATGCTGGGCAGAATCACCGTCACACACGGTGAAGGTGAGGAGATTCACCATGCGTGGTGTCCTCTCTCGTAGTGCAGCGTCCTCACTGGTCATCTCACACTCCAGCTCCTTGTGAATGAGAGATGACAATTTGTCTTGAAGCTTTCTAGCTCGCGCACGTGTCATAGGACCAGCTGGTGGTAAGGGCACATCGATGTGTGTGTTCGCATCATTCCCTCCCTCTTCAAAAGGATTCTCCCTCGAATCCGAATCAACATCACCATCAAGTCCATACTCGTCACCTACATCAAACAAAGCTAAGTCAGAAACGTTGAAAGTAGAGCTAATGGTACCATACTCACTAGGCAACGCCAGCTTGTAAGCATTGTTGTTGATCTTCTCAATAATCTGAAATGGTCCATCGCCTCTTGGAGAGAGTTTGCCACGACGTTGGGCTGGAAAACGCTCCTTGCGCATGTGCAGCTACACCCAATCTCCGACATTGAACGACACCAGCTTCCTCCCTTCGTTTCGCTTATGCGCAAGCTTCTCATTCATGCGCTCAATGTTCTGTTTTGCCTTGGCATGTAATTGCTTCATGAAATCAGCCTTCTGTGCACCATATAAACTTACCACATCACTCAAGGGTAGAGGGGTTAAATCCAAAATAGTCCTAGGATTAAATCCATAAACAAGTTCAAAAGGTGAGTAATGAGTAGTGGAATGAACAACACAGTTGTAAGCAAATTCAATGAATGGCAAATGATCAACCCAAGTCGAAACATGCTTATGAACTAAGGTGCGCAAAAGGGAACCAAGTGTACGGTTAACCACTTCGGTTTGACCATCTGTTTGTGGGTGATAAGATGTGGAATATAACAATTTGGTACCAACTTTCTTCCATAAAACATGCCAAAAATGACTAAGAAACTTGGTATCCCGATCACTCACAATAGACAAGGGGACTCCATGTAAACGAACTACTTCACGGAAGAATAAATCAGCAACTTGAGTAGCATCATAAGTAGTTGAACATGGAATAAAGTGAGACATCTTCGAGAATCTATCCACTACAACAAAGACACTATCCTCCCCATTTTTGGACTGAGGCAGCCCCACAACAAAGTCCATGGATAAGTCGGTCCAAGGATGGGCGGGTACGGGTAGAGGAATGTACTCGCCATGACCAGCAGACTTAGATTTGGCTCTACGACAAGTTAAACACCTAGCAATAATGCGCACGACATCGCGCTTCATGTGAGCCCAATAAAAGTGATCATGCAATACATCTAGAGTCTTAGTTACACCAAAATGACCCATCAGACCGCCACTATGGGCTTCATGCACAAGCAAATCACTTAGAGAGTAATGAGGAATACACAACCGTTTACCCTTAAACAAGTATCCCTCATGCGTATAGAATTTAGAACCAGAAATTGAAACACCATGCTTATATATATCACCAAAATCAGAATCAAGAGCATAGAGTTCAATAATGTGTGAAAGACCAAGTAGTTTAGCGTTAAGAGAAGTGATTAATGTGTACCTTCGCGATAATGCATCAACGACAATATTCTCTTTACCTTGCTTATACTGAATGTGGTAGGGGAAGGCTTCAATGTACTCCATCCAAGCAGCATGGTGACGATTGAGCTTACCTTTCCCCTTGAGATATTTCAGGCTCAAATGGTCAGTGTGGACTACGAACTCCCGCGGCATCAAGTAGTGCTGCCAAGTTTCCAATGCTCAAACAAGGGCATAGAACTCCTTGTCGTAGGTGGGGTACCTCAGTTGCACGTCCTTGAGCTTCTCGCTAAAATAAGCGATTGGCCGTTTCTCCTGCATAAGGACAACCCCAATCCCCAAACCACTCGCATCACACTCCACCTCGAAAGCCTTGCTGAAATCGGGAAGAGCGAGCACCGGGGCAGAACACAAACGTTCCTTGAGCGTAGCAAACGCCTCCTCTTGCGGCTGCTCCCACATGAAAACAATATTCTTTTTGGATAGATCATTAAAAGCGACAGCGATGGTGCTGAAATCCTTGACGAAGCGCCTATAGAAGCTCGCCAATCCATGGAATGATCTAACATCACTTGCATTCTTCGGTGTTGGCCATTCCTGAATTGCGCGGATCTTCTCCTCATCCACTTTCACGCCATCTATACTCACAATAAAACCAAGAAAACCAACTTGTTCCATTGCAAATGAACACTTACTAGGCTTAGCATACAACTTCTGTTCATGAAGTGTTAAAAAGACTTCCTTAATATGCAAAACATGCTCATCAAGTGATTTGCTATAGATTAAAATATCATCAAAATATACTACAACAAATCTGCCAATAAAGTGCCTAAGTACATGGTTCATCAATCTCATGAATGTGCTAGGGGCATTAGTCAAACCAAAAGGCATAACCATCCATTCATATAACCCATACTTAGTTCTAAAAGCAGTTTTCCATTCATCACCTTCTTTCATACGAATCTGGTGGTAGCCACTCATCAAATCAATTTTTGAGAAAATAGTACTACCACTTAATTCATCTAACATGTCATCTAAACGAGGAATAGGATGTCTATACTTTACAGTGATCTTGTTGACTGCGCGACAATCAACACATATGCGCCAGCTGCCATCTTTCTTTGGGACTAGGATCACTGGAACGACACATGGGGAAAGGCTTTCCCTCACGTATCCTCGCTCAAGTAGCTCGTCCACTTGCCGCTGAAGTTCTTTGGTCTCTTCGGGGTTGGTACGGTAGGCTGGACGGTGCGGAATTGCTGAACCAGGTGCGAAATCGATTTGGTGTTCAATGCCTCGAATAGGAGGTAATCCAGGAGGCATCTCCTCGGGTAGAACATCCCTAAATTCCTGCAAAAGAGAGGATAGAACACTAGGAACCGAATGTGAAGGATTAGCATTAGAAGTGTTCAAACAGAAGGAACGAAATCTGAGTAAAAGAAAAGGACGGCTTGTGCCAAAACAATTTTTTTGAAAAATCAGTGCTCTCCTCACTTCGCTCCCCTTGGCATATACACTCAATTTCTTTTTATTTGCCTCTCCTTTTCTCTCTATGCCACTCTCAGCACGCTTACTTTTTTCGTGCGAATGTTGACACTCACCCTCTGCATGCTTACTCTTTTCATGCGAATGTTTTTCTTTCTCGCACTCACCCTCTGCATGCTTACTCTTTTCATGCGAATGTTGAAGGCTCACACACTCATTTTTACTCTCGTTATTTGTCACGCTCAAACCTTCCTTTTCTCTCTCAATCTGTTTTGCAACCTCATACTCCGCATAAGACTTAGCGAGCCACTCTTGGCCCTTTACCACTTCGGCTGGGGTCAAAGGTGCCAAGGTAAACTTCTTACCATCCTTTTCTAGTTTATAAAGGTTCCGTTTCCCATCATGGGTCGCCTCTCTATCGAACTGCCAAGGTCTGCCCAAAAGGATGTGGCTTGCTTGCATTGGCACAACGTCACACAGCACCTCATCATGATACTTGCCAATAGAAAACTTAACAAGCACTTGTCTACTCACCTTGAGTCCATTGCCGTCGGTCATCCATTACAAGAAGTATGGTCGTGGGTGTTTCACCGTGAGCAGCCCCAACTTATGCACCATCATCCAACTTGCGCAATTGGTGCAGCTGCCATTATCAATGATGATCGAACATCCCTTCTTATCAATCAGGTCACGTGTATGAAACAAGTTCTCTCGCTGCTCGTCATCACACACTTCCCCCTCGGCTTGCACACTCAGATTGTGCCTTATCACCATTAATCGAACTTGCTCGCCTTGCTGATATTGATCATCCGAATCAGCACTACTTTCTCCCTCAGGTTCGGACCCCTCATGATCGTCATCCGACTCCTGGTCTCCATTCGCCCTTATGATGAAAATTCTCTTGTTAGGGCAGTCCGCCTTCTTATGCCCTTGCCCATTACACTTAAAACAAACGATATCTTTAGTGGCTTGCCGATCAGTAGGTGGAGTATAAGACTTGTTACCAGCTAATTTAGTAGGGGTAACGACACTAGAGGAGCCCTTTGAGACGTATGGTAATGCCTTTGGTGCAGCTGCGGCACCCTTATCATCTTTGTTCCAAGAAGGCTTCTTCCAAGAGGACGAACTAGTAGACTTATAGGAACTCTTAGCCTTCCTATGCTTCTCAATTTTTTGAGCCATGTGAAGCATCTCCTTAAGAGTATTGTATTGCGTCAGCTCCAATGCATCTGCAATCTCACTATTCAACCCGACAATAAACCGAGCCATTGTCACCTCAGGTTCCTCAGTAATCCGTGCTTGAGCTAAAGCGATCTTCATCTCATTAAAATAGGCCTCAACTCCCTTGCTGCCTTGCTTCAAGGTTTGGAGCCGTTGATGAAGCTCACGGTTAAAATGGGCAGGAACGAACCGCTGCCTCATTACTTGTTTCATCTCAATCCAATTATCAATCAGACCCCCATACATGGCTGCTCGCTTTAGGTTAAGTTGCTCCCACCAATGACTGGCATACCCACTGAATTCTACGGCTGCCAGTTGGACCTTCTTACCCTCCGAATAATTATGGCATAAGAAAATGGATTCGACCTTCCGTTCCCATGTCAAAAAGGTGTCAGGGTCATCAGTGCCTTCGAAATGAGGTATTTTCATTTTGATGCTGTTAATATTAGCATCTACTCGGTCATCCTCCCTATCTCTTCTTCCTACTCGTGCATCTCGTCTCTGATAAATCAATAATAGGCCTAGAGGGGGGGTGAATAGGCTCTTCAAAAATCTGCACACAAGAGAAGAGTAGAATAGCAAACACAAGATGTATAGTGGTTCCAATTCACAACTGAATTGTACTCCACTACCTAAGAGTCCTCCTCTTAGGATTTTCGAATGCAAACCACTTTGCTATTCACTTGAACTTTTACCGGTTCAGCTCACAACCTTACAATTGGTTTTACCCGGCTCACCAACAACCTTACAAGTAGTTTTCCAAGGCTCAACTACAACCAATGGTTTTCACAAGGCTCAACCACAAACCTAAGTTCTCTTTCAATGGGATGAGAACACTACCCTTTACCCAAAAGTGTTAGGTACACTTTTCAAACCTTAACAATGATTTTGTATAAATATGCAACAAACAATTGGTGTACACAAATAGATAAGTATATGATTGCAAATCAACACCAATAAATGAACAATGTTACCTCAAGAAGAAAGCCAAAGAAACCCAGAAATATATGCAAGAATATTTGAAATCCTTGAAGAGAAGCTTGCATAAAAGAGAATGTTGAATCTTTGGGTATGTAAATCTGATTTTGTGTTTGGAAGTTTGTAAGAGCTTTCTTATGGTTTCTTGTTATGTTCAAACTCATATGGGATGAGTATTTATAGGTAGGAAGGTGTGGAAACTCGGACAAGAGGTTATGGGCTCAAAACTAGCTGTTGGAAGTGGAGAAAATAGTTGTTGGCGCGTCTTCCTGGGCTCTTGCGGCATGCCTCCAGAAACGAAAAGCCTGGGGCGGTATGCCGCTACATTCGCTCCGGAAACAATTAAATTCGCCGAGTGTAGCGGTATGCCGCCAGACACCACTCCTTCCTGGCGGTATGCCGCCAGGCACTAATCATTCCATATCTCGAGTTCTAAAACTTGTTTTCGCACAAAACCTTTTTCAAAACATTTCTTGAGGTATATTGAACATTAATCAAGTGTTAAATTGAATCATACTTACAATGATAAAGGTCCTAATGTACACTTGATCTTCTAGCTTGCGATATCTTGATTTGTTGCTTCTTATTTGATCAATCGCAAACTACACACATTTTAACTTCAAATTTCATTAGAATTGTTAATTAGTTTGTGTATCTAAGTCATCAAAACAAGAGTGAGTTGCCCTTGGGCTAACAATCTCCCCTTTTTTGATGATGACAACCACAAACTAATATCAAAATATATTTGAACTAGCAATTGAAATTGAAGTTAAATGGGGGTAAACTTACATCTCCTTTCTTTGCCAAATCTAATGCTCCCCCTGCATAAAACGTTAGTGCACATAGAGCATAGCAAAGATTGAAAGTTTTGCTCCCCCTAAATCTTACCTTTCTCCTATCTCCTCATTTGTCAAAAACATTGGAGTTAAACTTTCATTACGGAGAGGGTGAGTTTCAATATCCCACTCTTTCAAATCCCACACTTTAATACCATACTCCCCCTTAACTTATTCTCCCCCTTTGTCATTAGCAAAAAGGTAAATCAAATAAGGCCAATGAAGATCATACAAAGGGTAATAAGGGAGCAAGCAAAGATCAAATGCAACATACCAAACGATTATGCAATCAAAAGTAGATGAGAAAAATAAAGAGATGATAACTGAAATCTTACTCAAATGGATTGCAAATACCGATTTCATGTCTTAGTTCCACAAAACGTTCTTTGGCAAGAGCTTTGGTAAAAATATCTGGAAGTTGATTGTTAGTACCAACAAATTCAAGCAATATATCTCCTTTAGCCAAATGATCACGAATAAAATGATGTTTGATATCAATATGCTTAGTTCGTGAGTGACAAATAGGATTCTTGGTCAAATTAATAGCACATAGATTATCACAAAAGATAGGAATGTTACAAAACTTAAGAGTAAAGTCTTCTAAGGTTTGTTTCATCCATAAAATTTGAGCAACACAAGATCCGGCAGCAATATATTCAGCTTCCGTAGTTGAGATTGCCACAGAATTTTGTTTCTTACTTGACCAAGAGACCATAGCTTGTCCTAAAAATTGACATGTACCACTAGTGCTTTTCCTATCGGTTTTAGAACCGGTAAAATCCGAATCGGTATAACCAATTAAATCAATGCTAGACCCTTTTGGGTACCAAAGACCTAATTTGGATGTACCTTTCAAATATTTGAAAATTCTTTTCAAAGCAATCAAGTGAGACTCTTTAGGACAAGATTGAAAACGAGCAAATAGACAAACACTAAACATTATATCCGGTCTACTTGCTGTTAAATATAAAAGACTCCCAATCATACCTCGATATAGAGTAATATCTACATCTTTACCATCTTCATCTTTGTCGAGGTTGACGGTTGGACTAAGGGGAATAGGACTCTCCTTGACATCTTTGTATCTATATTTGTTTAGGAGATCCTTGATGTATTTTGCTTGATTTATGAAGATACCCTCTTTAGTTTGTCGAATTTGGAGTCCAAGAAAGAATGTCAATTCTCCCATCATGCTCATTTCGAACTCACTATGCATACATTTTTCAAATTCCTTGCACAAAGAGTCGTTAGTAGCACCAAAAATGATATCATCAACATAAATTTGCACAATTAACATATGCTTACCATCATGTTTAGTGAAGAGTGTGGAATCAATCTTTCCCATTTTAAAACCATTTTTCAATAAAAAATGACTTAAACGATCATACCAAGCTCTAGGGGCTTGATTAAGACCATATAAAGCTTTTTTCCAATTTAAACACATGGTTAGGATATTTATGATCTTCAAAACCGGGAGGTTGTTTAACATACACTTCTTCCATGATGTAACCATTCAAAAATGCACTTTTTACATCCATTTGAAATAAGCTAATGTTCTTAAAACATGCAAAAGCTAATAACATGCGAATGGCTTCAAGTCTAGCAACCGGGGCAAATGTTTCATCAAAATCTATTCCTTCTTGTTGGTTATACCCTTGGGCTACCAATCTAGCTTTATTCCTTATTACATTTCCCGATTCATCAAGTTTGTTTCTAAAAACCCACTTGGTTCCGATAATAGTGTGGTTGCTAGGCCTAGGAACTAATTTCCAAACACAATTTCTCTCAAATTGATTTAGTTCCTCTTGCATGGCAATCATCCAATATTCATCATGAGATGCATCATCAAATTTCTTAGGTTCAAATTGAGATACAAAAGCATGATGATCATTTAAGTTTCTAAGGGTAGAGCGAGTAGTCATACCTTTGCCATTTAAATTACCTATAATTTGTTCTTGTGGATGTGCTTTCATTAAGTTCCATGGTTTAGAATGAGAAGGGCCTTGAGCATCTTGATTGACTTCATCATTTACATTCTCAAGGACCTTTCTCTCCATATCCTTTTCCTCTTGAATTTCTGGATTTTTTTGAGATGGTGTGTTGTCCTTTGGATCATCAAGAATCGTCGTAGGAGGATAAACTTGAAGACTTCCAAAATCATCATCATCATCACTAGCTATCTTTTTGACACTTTCAAAAGGATTAGTTTCATCAAAAGCAATATGCATGGATTCTTCTACAACTAGAGTTCTTTTATTATACACTCTATAAGCTTTACTAGAAGTAGAGTAACCAAGAAAGATACCTTCATCCGACTTCGCATCAAATTTTCCCAAATTGTCTTTGATATTCAAAATAAAGCATTTACACCCAAAAACTCTAAGATGTGCAATGGTGGGTTTTCTATCATGCCATAATTCATAACAAGCCTTGTTTAAAAGAGGACGAATTAGTACACGATTTAAAATATAGCATGCGGTACTAACGGCTTCGGCCCAAAAATATTTAGGCAAAGAATGTTCATTTAAAAGAGTCCTAGCCGCTTCTTGCAAAGATCTATTTTTCCTCTCAACTACCCCATTTTGTTGAGGAGTGCGAGGACATGAAAAATTATGATCAATACCATTTTCATTGCAAAAATCTTGAAACATGCCATTTTCAAATTCACCACCATGATCACTTCTTATTTTGGAAATTTTGAAACCTTTTTCAATTTGAATTTTATAGCAAAGTCTTTTGAAGTTATCACATGCATCATGCTTATGAGACAAAAATAACACCCATGTAAATCTAGAATAATCATCCACAATTACAAAACAATACTTCTTACCACCCAAGCTTGATGTCTTTATAGGTCCAAAAAGGTCAAGGTGAAGAAGTTGAAGTGGCCTTGAAGTAGACACGGTTTTGATGGACTTGAATGAGCTTTTGATTTGCTTTCCATATTGGCATGCATCACACAAACCCTCCATCTCATACTTCAATGTAGGTAATCCTCGTACAAGCTCCTTCCTAGATAGCTTAGCAATATGGTCCATTCCTACATGCACAAGTCTCCTATGCCATATTGAAGGATTATCTACTAAAGCACTTAAACAAACATGATCATTGTTAGAAATATCATTCAAATCAATCATGTAAATATTCCCAACTCTATTACCAATAAAAACAAGTGATTGTGTGTGTGCATCTCTAACTTCGCAATGTGTAGAAGTAAAAATAACAAATAAATCTTTATCACATAATTGACTTATGCTCAAAAGATTAAATTTCAAGCCTTGCACAAACAACACATTTTCAATAGAAGGAGAATGACCAACTTTACCGATGCCCAAAACCTTGCGTTTTTTGTTATCACCAAATGTCACACCTCCTTTGTCTTTCTTCTCCAAATGGGTGAATTTTGACTTGTCACCCGTCATATGCCTTGAACACCCACTATCCAAATACCATTTTGCTCCATTGGGTTTCCGGCATTCCTATCAAAACAAATTAGTTAGTTCTAGGAACCCAAACATGTTTGGGTCCTTCCTCATTTGCACGTGTACCCTTTGGTACCCAAATTTGTTTCCATCCAACAAACCCTCTACGAATGTAGCAAAAATAGGATAAGTGACCAAATTTTCTGCAATAGCTACATTTATAAATAGGTTTAGCATGTGAAGGTTTGTTTTGAACTCTAGATGAACTAGCATGATTGTTAGAAGAATTTGCTTTGACAAAAACAGTTTTACCATTATTCATGCTTGTGGAAGAATTAAAACCAATGCCATGCATATTACCAAATTTCTTTTGATCATTCATGCATTTATGATGGCTATGACTACTTTGCATATATTTGGCTAATGTGTTCTCAAGAGTTTTAATCTTTTCTTCCAAAATTAAAATTTCTTTAGAAGAGTTTTTACACAATTCACATTTACCATTTTCCTCTTTAAGCTTGCCACAAGCAATATCAAGCAATTTATTCTTATTTGTCAAGTCATTGTTTAGTTCTTCTAGATTACTAATCTCATTTTTAATGACTTCTAGTTCCTTAACAAGATTAACCTTTTTCTTAGAGATACTTTTAAAATGTTCAGCTAGTTCATTAAAAGCATCAAGCAAATCATCATAATTACGTTCATCAATAGAAGAGTTGCAAGAGCTTACCTCATCATCACTTTGAGCCATAAGGCACAAGTTTGCTACTTCATCTTCGGATGAGGATTCCGATGAATGACTACTTGATGTTCCATCCTCATCACTCCAAGTGGAGGTTGCTTTAAAAGCTCTCCTATGATGTTTCTTTCCATCCTTCTTATTCTTTGAGCTGTGTTTCTCATGCCTCTTCTTCTTTTCAAGTCTAGGACATTCACTTCTAATATGTCCTGGTTTGTCACACTCAAAGCACACAACATCAGCATTAGAATTGAATTTAGAATGGTTAGAAGACTCACCTTGATATTTATTCTTCTTGTAATTATTTTTCCATTGTTTTTGGAATCTTCTTGTGAGGAGGGCAAGAGTCTCATCATCTTCTTCAATCAGCTTGCTTGCAAGGGCAATGGTCTTCTTTTCCTTTGTATTTACCTCCTCCAAATTATACAAGCCCAACTCATGCTCAAAAGCAGTGAGAGAACTTACAAGTTGAGTGTAAGAAGGCTTCACTTCCTTTTGCTTGATGGTGGTCTTGATTGCTACCCACTTGCTTGGAAGAATGCTTAGAAGTTTTCTCACCATCTCTGAATCGCTTTGAGTCAATCCGAGATTATCCATGGCACTACACAGATTTTGCAATCTTGTGCTGAGATCATAGATAGACTCTCCTTGCATCATCTTGAACAATTCATATTCAGTTTTGAGTTGGTCCAAACGGAGATCACGAACTTGAACAGTACCCTCATGCGCCATCTCCAAAGTATCCCAAATTTGTTTTGCTATTTTGCATGAGCTGATGCGATTGAACTCACCGAAAGAGATGGAGACTTAAAGAGCATACATGGCTTTACCTTCCATGGTTTTCCTTATCTTCTGTGCATTACTCCAACGCTCAAAATCAAGAATCCTTGTGGTTCCATCTATACCGGAAGGTTCAGTTGGAGCCACAAAACCTTTCTCAACACAATCCCACATTTCACAGTTGAGAGAAGTGATGAACGTCTTCATCTTTATCTTCCAATGAAGGTAGTTGTTGCCATCAAGGTAAGGTGGTTGATTGAATGTACCTCTATCTTGAGTGCTGGAAATTCCTCCTCTATCCATTTGAATCTTTCACTTGAGGTGGTTAAGCCTTTAACCAAGTGACCTTGCTCCGCTACCAATTGATAAATCAATAATAGGCCTAGAGGGGGGGTGAATAGGCTCTTCAAAAATCTGCATACAAGAGAAGAGTAGAATAGCAAACACAAGATGTAAAGTGGTTCCAATTCACAACTGAATTGTACTCCACTACCTAAGAGTCCTCCTCTTAGGATTCTCGAATGCAAACCACTTTGCTATTCACTTGAGCTTTTACCGGTTCAGCTCACAACCTTACAATTGGTTTTACCCGGCTCACCAACAACCTTACAAGTAGTTTTCCAAGGCTCAACTACAACCAAGGGTTTTCACAAGGCTCAACCACAAACCTAAGTTCTCTTTCAATGGGATGAGAACACTACCCTTTACCCAAAAGTGTTAGGTACACTTTTCAAACCTTAACAATGATTTTGTATAAATATGCAACAAACAATTGGTGTACACAAATAGATAAGTATATGATTGCAAATCAACACCAATAAATGAACAATGTTACCTCAAGAAGAAAGCCAAAGAAACCCAGAAATATATGCAAGAATATTTGAAATCCTTGAAAAGAAGCTTGCATAAAAGAGAATGTTGAATCTTTGGGTATGTAAATCTGATTTTGTGTTTGGAAGTTTGTAAGAGCTTTCTTATGGTTTCTTGTTATGTTCAAACTCATATGGGATGAGTATTTATAGGTAGGAAGGTGTGGAAACTCGGACAAGAGGTTATGGGCTCAAAACTAGCCGTTGGAAGTGGAGAAAATAGTTGTTGGCGCGTCTTCCTGGGCTCTAGCGGCATGCCGCCAGAAAGGAAAAGCCTGGGGCGGTATGCCGCTACATTCACTCCGGAAATAATTAAATTCGCCGAGTGTAGCGGTATGCCGCCAGACACCACTCCTTCCTGGCGGTATGCCGCCAGGCACTAATCATTCCATATCTCGAGTTCTAAAACTTATTTTCACACAAAACCTTTTTCAAAACATTTCTTGAGGTATATTGAACATTAATCAAGTGTTAAATTGAATCATACTTACAATGATAAAGGTCCTAATGTACACTTGATCTTCTAGCTTGCGATATCTTGATTTGTTGCTTCTTATTTGATCAATCACAAACTACACACATTTTAACTTCAAATTTCATTAGAATTGTTAATTAGTTTGTGTATCTAAGTCATCAAAACAAGAGTGAGTTGCCCTTGGGCTAACAGACTCTCCCTTCGCTGACCATCCCTAGAGTTTATCCATCCCTCTCCCCCATCGGGCTCATCATTCCGATCAGCACGTGGAGGTAGTGGCACGCGCCTAGCAAGTCGCCTTGGAGGAACTTGGGCAAGTTCACGTTGAGGATTCACAGGGACGTCCGGTGGAACTTGGGGTTGTCTATGTGCATGGTCATCCTCATCGGACATGTCTGAGATATGACCGTCGCTTGGCTCACCCGCTGCCCTAGGAATAGGGTTTATGGTGGTCAAAGCTTCCATACGAGCCATCCTAACATCGGCAGTCAGTTGCCTTTCATTCATCGTCCTGAGTTGTTCCGTGATGGTCGCTAACATGATTTGCACATCTAGTTGTTGTACCCCTTCTTGAGCCATCTGATCTTTTTCCTGAAATTCACAACACGAATTGAAAGCGTAAAATTGCACTAATCCTAGCACTCCCTCACGTGTTTACTCTCGTGTTTAAACACTATAATAATCTCACCAATAAACACTCAATTGCCTGCAATTGTTCAAGTGTTAATGAGACTCAAGAGATCAAGAAAGGCTGCCAAGAAAACTCTCAAAGACAACTGTTGATACCCGACTTTTGACGCCATTTTTAATTAATTTTAGCGCTCCTGTTATTTAGTTAATTTACAGTCATTTTCAGTTGATTTACTGTCGCTAGCATTTTTAGGTATTTCGTTGCATTTTAGCATCATCGTTAGCATCGTCAGCTTTCGAGATCACAGTTTTAATTTTTCGGCATGTATTTTCATTATTATTATCATTATTATTTTTATCCTTAAAGATCACATTTTTAACTATCCGGCAGTTGTTTGCTAGTTTTTTCTTCGTTTTAGGTCATCACATGAATTTTAGGATTTTTAGTTTTTTAGCGCATTTTTTTTGTATTTTTATTATTTTATTATTATTTTCGTTCGAGCTTTTATTGGACCCGAGTAAGTTTGCTCGGACAATAGCTTGACTTTGAAATGTTTTCCATCAACTAGTTGCTAGCTTTTTTTCTGCTCGCAACGGTCTACAGCGTTTCGTGTAATTTTCGACGTAACGTTTTTATTTTTCCGTTCGCGCATTTCACGCTTTTGAACGAGAAAATAAACGCGCTAAATGAAAAATACTCGTCATTCGCTATAGATGGTTAGACTCGTCGTATTTTTCTCTACGCGCAGGTACCATCGGTTCAAAAAGTCTGAACGATTGCTCGCGGGACTCGGCTCGAGGCCATTTAAATAAGACTAAAAGGGCCTTTGATCTCAACCGTTGATCTGGTCAACCATGAAAAGTCAACCAGATCAACGGTTGACCATTTAAAGGAGTTCATGTGCATGGTGCACATGAATAGTGTAGACGCGAAGCAACAGAGGAGCGAGCCACCGAGCTGCTCGCTCCCGTCCCCTCGACCGTTTCCTGTCCCGTCGTTCATCATCACCCTCGACCTAGACCGGCCACCTCGACGCCGTAGACCCGCCACTGTGATAAGAACAACCACCACGCGCAGCCCCGCGTCTCCCTCCTCACGCGATCTTCGGCTATAAATACCGAGCACTCTCCAACGTATTTCGGGCACCAAAATTGCAAGAAAACTTGCTCTCTCTCCCTCCTTGATCAGCTTGCTCATTTAGAGCGACAATCGCCCAGTTTAAAGCTTGAGAGAGTAAGCTTTCTCTCTCTAAGCATTTTCGGTTTTAAGCATGTTTTTTCTTTAAATTCGTTTAGCTTGTTCTTGAGCAAATAAATTACTTTCTTTTATGCCATTAATTCACATACATAATGTAGATTAAATACACGTTTTCAATTTTAAAAATCGTTAGCTAGATTGTGCGAATTAATTAGTTTTTGATAATTAACGGTTTTGTCATTTTTTTGAAATTAAACTCAGTGTGTTTTGAAATAAAATTCGAGCTTCATACGGTCGAGACGCCGTCGAGGAGGCGAGCGTCTCGGTATGAAGATCGCGAGAAATGGACAAGGCTAGCCGGACCTTGGCCGCCGGCAGTAGCGCCGGCGACCAAGGAAGAAGACGAACAGTGCCATGTTTCGGCACTGTTCACGTGTGCATGGGTGATGGGCTCGGCCCATCACCGTTTAAATAATTTCCTTGGGCTAGGAACTATTCCTGGCCCATTTCAGTTTCTTTTCATTTTTCAACTGGGCCCAGCCATTTTTAATTCTTTCCGAAACCTCGGATCACGCTTTTTTGTAAAAATAATTCGTATGCTTCGTATGATTATTTTTCGTACTATCAACTATTTAATTTTCTGTACTTATCAACTGTTTAAATTATTCGCACTTTAAATTTTCGCAATTTACTTTCAGCAATTTAAATTCAATTATTCATTTTACCGCCTACATGGTCGGTCGCATTTTAATTTTTGCAAATATCAATTGCTTTAATTTTTCGCAAGTTGCTGGAAATTCTTCCGCAATATCAATTGTTTTATTTTCTGCAAATATCATTTGTTTTATTTTCTGCAAATATCAATTGCTTTATTTTCTGCAATATCAACTGTTTTACTTTCTGCAAATATCACCTGCTTTAATTTTCCGCAAACTGCTGGAAATCTTTCAGCAAATATCCAACTGTTTATTTTCTACAAATATCAATTGTTTTAATTCTTGCAAATACCAACTGCTTTAATTTTTCACAAACTGCTGGAAATTCTTCCGCAACATCAACTGTTTTAATTTCCACACTTATCATACAGCTGGGAATCCTTCCGCAAATATCAACTGTTTACTTTCTGCAAATTATCAAACTGTTTTAAATCCCTTGTGAATCGTCAACTACAATCAATTTTTATGCACTTGTCAAAACTGCATTTAAGTTTCGTATGCGTTAAATCCATCATTTTTCGCATGCAATCAACTTAGCATTTAAATTTCGTATGCGTTAAATCCATCATTTTTCGCATGCAATCAACTCAGCATTTAATTCTTGTATGCGTTAAATCCATCATTTTTCGCATGCAATCAACTCTGCATTTAAATTTTCGTATGCGTCAAATCAATCATTTTTTGCATGCAATCAACTCAGCATTTAATTTTCGTATGCGTCAAATCAATCATTTTTTGCATGCAATCAACTCTGCATTTAAGTTTCGTATGCATTAAATCCATCATTTTTCGTATGCAATCAACTCAGCATTTAAATTTCATATGCGTTAAATCCATCATTTCTCGCATGCAATCAACTCAGCATTTAATTCTTGTATGCGTTAAATCCATCATTTTTCGCATGCAATCAACTCTGCATTTAAATTTTCGTATGCGTCAAATCAATCATTTTTTGCATGCAATCAACTCAGCATTTAATTTTCGTATGCGTCAAATCAATCATTTATTTGCTTTATCAATTGTCATATGCATTTCATAGCGCCCTACACCCAGGGGACAATTACCAAAATAGGAGGGTAGTAGTGACGCCCTAGGACACGTGTCCTGGGTAGTGTTCACCAACCCCAAATCGGATGAACCCTTAAAGCCAGTCGAAAGGTTACTCGATTTCGCAAGGAATCGGGACACTGGACGACACTTTAGGGACCTTTTCATGGAATCATCCGGGAACCGTTCAAGCCAGTTAGAGGTGTCGGAATAAGAGCCCCAGCACGTGCATCATGATTATAACTATTTGTCGTGGCTCCATTTGTCTTGTTGGCATATTGACGTGATTTTTCTGTTATACGAACTGCAGATTTCTCACACGCACAATTTTACTTAGCCCTTAAAATTCTATTTTTATCCCACAGGACCCATTTTTGCTCATTTGCTATGGCAGCGCCTACACTACTTTCATTTGATATTTTCGGGGGACGAAGCTTCGACGATCAAGCTGCCCGAGGAGATCTGTTAGAACAGGGATTCGCCCCTGACATCACCACTAAAATCAAAGTGGAGGTTGTAGACTTTGATTTAACTAGGATCCGGATGCTAAGAAATGAGCTTACTGAAGACGAGGAGACACAGTTTGAGGGTAGTTATGGAAAGCTACTGACCCTAGTTGACGTCAAGACTGATTGGGGTTGCATCCGGGCGGCCCTGAGGTTCTGGGATCCCTATTATCGTTGCTTCTCTTTCGACAAAGGAGTAGACTTGACTCCCACGCTCGAGGAGTACTCAGCTCTGATGTGTTTCACATCTCCCATATCAACCATCTACCAGAACGTCCGACTGGACTCTGCGAGTGTAAAAATAAGACTCGACAAGCTATTAGGAATCACTACTCGTGTCAAGGAGGGTGACTACTTCTGGTGTTGGTCGGATATCGAGGCACGATTTCAGATATCCAATGGAGCAAGGCGCTTAAGGATTCTGGCCTTCGCCATTGTAGGATTCGTCCTTTTTCCGAGGATGAGAAACGCCATCAACTTTTTAGCAGCCAACATCTTTTACGAGATGGAGGTAAATGCCATCAATCCTACAACAGCCATCTTGGCCGAAACCTTTCGCTCCTTGGACTCTTGCCGAAGAAAAGGGAAAGGGAGGCTCACCTGCTGCACCCAGTTACTGACAGTATGGTTGATCAGCCACTTCAAACAAACTCCTGATCAGTCCATCTTCTTCCAAAGCTACATCAGGTCGTGCCCTCTGCTCAGAGTCATCAATGCAATGACCACGGATAAATGGGAGATGGAAAATAAGGACGTCTGGATTGACCAATTCATCAACCTCTCAGAAGAGGACTTCAGTTGGCATGCCAAGTGGCTGCGGACCTCGGATCCCATCGTCTACTGCGGACCCCTACCTTGGGTTCCTCTAATTGGACCATGGGGATGTACTCACTACTGCTCTGCCCTTGTACTCAGGCAGTTTTGCATCACCCAAATCATTCCAGTGACTTTCGGCATGATGAAATCAGATCTGCCACACACTAGAGAAAATCAGAACATCCAGGTGTATGCCCAAGACTGGGCCCACCCCTTTTGTCTCAAAGGACGCATTGCTCCTACAGCGACGATACCACAATATCCACAGTGGAGGTTGAAAAGAGTCAACGACAATGTCCTACCTTGCCCAGAAAATCAGAAACCGATGGAAGAGGAAGGGGAATCGCAAGTAAGTGGAGGAATGGATGCTATGGCTTACGCCCAAGTAGTAGAGCAAATGCGAGCAGTGCAGGAAGAGCGAGATCTGATGACAGAGGAAAGAGATACCGCCGAAGCACGTCAATGCTACGCAGAAGTCCAGATGAATGAGCTGGACAGGCATAACAAGGATTTTATCCGCGTACAAGCAGTAAAACAGAAGGTGGCCCTCAGGGCCTTTAAAGAACACTTGAGCAGCGAAACCCGCAAGAGAGAAGCATCAAGTGCCATAATCAAAGACAGGGATTTGACGATAAGGGTCTTGACTACTCGTGCATATTTGGGGGATAGGAAAAGCCAGGCATTGCAAAGTCAAATTACCGCGTTAGAGGCTGAGATAGAGATGCAGAAAGGGGAGTTAGCTTCGATGGAGTACCTTTGCTAGGAGAACTCTGACGCCCAGGATTGACACCTTTAGGGAAAGGCTCGGATATCGGCAAACCTTTTCTTTTAATCTAGGACCCCTGATTTCATCTATCTTAGCCATTTTTGATGAATTTAGGTAGTTGGCAAGTTTACCATACTTTTGTAAACGCTTTTAATAAAGTCATACTCTTTCGGATATTTATTAAATCGCCTTATCTTTTCCATATCAATTATCCATCCAAATACAACTCAAAAGACCATCGCAAAAAGAAAGAGAAAATCCCTCCGGGATAAACACAATCGTTTCACAAAAAAACTGAAAAATCAGACCAAACATTCGAGTAGTGCTCGCTCATGGCCCTATCCTCTTAGCTTATCACAAGAAACTCCAAGTTCATAGATCGTCGTCCCTCCCCTCGGTTGGGTTCACCAGGCGTCAGGCCCTGCGTCATTTGCAAGCACAGTATGAAAGAGATCTTCCTAGCATGGCGACATTGGTTGCCCTTGTTGATTTGGGTTTCGCAGATAGCATCTCAGATTACATCACCTCATTGGAATGAGTAAAGGCTTCCTTCGTGATGCAAATCCACGCATCCAGGTGACTTTACCACCAGCTGCTCCAATGACTCGAGCCAGGGCTCAAAAGCTTCAAGACCGATTGTCATCTCTCATTCACAAAGAGCTAGAATCTGAGATGACAAGTGAGAAAGCTACACTGAGAGAGAAGACAATAAGAGTGGTGAATCTTCTCACTTTGGGCTTGACCGATGATCCGTCTGATAGAAACGGCATGGAGGCGATTCACATAAACGGCATCGAGCCGATTCACACAAACGGCACTTGACCGTTTTCATCCAAACGGTATCTGTCCGATTCACACAATCGGCAATTACCGTTTGGGTCAAAACGGCACTTACCCGTTTCACTTAGCCGTTGCCGTTTCCATCATCTGTCGCGCATGCCGATTGCTGTTCCCTTTCCGCGTCACACCTATCTGCTCTTTTGTTGATAACGGCTCCTGCCCGTTTCGCCTGTCCTAGCGTTGACACGTGTTGACTAGTCTGTCTTTAGCAAGGCTGCGACCTTCCATTTATTCTAGCTTAATTAATTAGACACTTTAATTAATTAGTTAAGTCTTTTACTTTATTTATTATTCCTATTATGGAATTAGGGTTTGCTTGTAACCATTATATAAGGAGCCGCTTGGCCTCCTTAGAAACTTGGCTGTTATTTGATAAATTGAGATATTCTCTTCAATCTCCGCCCCTTGTTCAAGTTGGTTGAACCTTGTTCTTCTTGAGTCCGCAATACTTGAGTCGTATACAAGTAAATCTTGGAATTGTATCCTACTTGTTGTTTATCTTCTTGTTTGGACTTTGGTTGGCTGTTGCTTAGCGTTCAGCAGGTCTTAGTTGTGCAAGTTTATCATTCACAAGGACCCTCTCTTGTTCGGATTTTGGTTGGCTGTTACTTAGCGTTCAGCAGGTCTTAATTGTGCAAGTGAGTTCTATCTATTCTATCTATTCCGCAGGAAATCCATCTTTGAACAAAGATCAAAATTGGTGCTACGCATCCTAAGGAGCCAGGATCGTATCAGTTGCTAGCGGAGCTTAAGGCGTTCAAAGATTGGTAAGTATTTTTATTTGTTTCAAGTTTTCTTTGTTGAAATCGGTATATCGTTCTACTCCATTCAAAACCGATTTCTTTACTGTGCTTGGTTCGTTTATGTGCAAATTCTGGTCAGTTATCAAAACCGAATTTTAATATATATCTATTGAAGTCCGATTTGGGTGATTGTGGGTTCGTTGGAAAGCTGCACTTGTGAGGATTCCGAATCAAAAGGAATCGAGTGATTTGGACAATTGGAACAAAAGTTACACCCGTTTTACTAAACTGTGATTCGGGATTTCAGTCAAAAAAAAAAAAAAATTATATACAAGAAAGAAAGAAGCAGAAAATTTGCTTTGATCCGTTTCAGTTGCAAAAAGAAAAACAATTTGTGTTGTTAGATCAAACATCCGTTCAACTTTGGAATCACATGTGCAAACATTTTGTTTAGTGGTTATACTTTATTCTAAAAGTAGAAGGCAACCCATCCTTCCACTTTGTTTTGTCCCGCACCCACTACCTTTTAGTTGGGAATATTCTCTGTTTTTGTCTCCCACTTACTAAAGGCAAAATCATAGTTTATTCTTTCACCCATGCAACATATATTATACAATATTATATTGGAGATTAATTTTATTTGAGTCCGTTCGAGTCAGATAGAGCTTTTCTTTGATTCTTTAATATTGTTTTCCCCTCCACTTGTTATTTGTTTAATTGGTTGATCTTGCAATTAATCAAATACCAAGTATCCCGTTTTGTTTGAAGCTTGTTGTCTTTGAGAGTCTTCTTGGAAGCTTTTTCTTGGATTCTTGAGTCTCACTAACGCTTGAACATTGCAGGAGATTTTGAGAGAACTTGTGAGATTATTAGAGTGTTTAAACACGAGAGTAAACACGTGAGGGAGTGCTAGGAATAGTGCAATTTTACGTTTTTCTTTTTGTGTTGTGATTTCAGGAGTTGCCGATATCTCAAGAAGGAGTACCACAACCCGATATGGTGGCTATGTTAACTGCCATAATGGAACAGCTCCAAACTTTGAATGAACGGCAAGTAGCTGCCAATGAGCGACAGCTGGCTGCTGATGTAAGAATGGCTAGGGTGGAAGCGTTAGCTACCATAAACCCGAACCCTAGAGCAGTGGAAGATCAGCGTGATGGTCATCTATCCGATTGGTCCGAAGCAGATGATAACGCCCGTCGACCACGTGATGTGAATCGGCGGCGTGAGCTGGCAAACGTTCCTCCCAGGCGCCTTGCTAGGCGTGGTCCACAACCTGATCTGGTAGAAGAACCTGACGGGGGAGAAGGTTGGATATATGCTCGGGACGGACCGAGAGGAGGAAGAAGGGATGATCGGGATGGTAGAAGAGATCGGGATGAAGACCGATTAGATGCTAATCTCAGTAGCATCAAGATGAAGATACCTCCGTTTGAAGGTACTGACGACCCTGATGCTTTCCTGACTTGGGAACGGAAGGTAGATGCTATCTTCCTGTGTCACAATTATTCAGAGATTAAAAAGGTTCAGCTAGCCGCAGTTGAATTCAGTGGATATGCTAGTCATTGGTGGGAGCAGTTCAATCTGAAGAGGACAGCTGTTCTCGCTGGTCCGATTGCTACTTGGGGAGAGATGAATCGGGCAATGAGACAACGGTTTGTGCCATTACACTTTCATCGTGAGCTGCACCAATGGCTTCAAACATTGAAGCAAGGCAGTAAGGGGGTTGGAGCCTATTTTAATGAGACGGAGATTGCTCTAGCTCAAGCAAGGATTACTGAGGAACCTGAGGTCACAATGGCTCGGTTCATGGCCGGTTTGAATTCAGATATTGCCGATGCATTGGAGCTGACTCAATACAACACTCTTGAGGAGATGCTTCATATGGCTCAAAAGATTGAGAACCATAGGAAAGCTAGGAGTTCCTATAAGTCTACTGGATCGACTCCTTGGAAGAAGACGTCTTGGACTAAGGACGACAAAATGGTTGCGGCCGTTTCGAAAGGATCGGCTAGTGCCGTTATGCCTTCCAAAACGGCTACCTCAAAGCCTTATACTCCACCAGTGGATCGGACCGCCACTAAAGACATAGTATGCTTCAAATGCAACGGCCAAGGGCATAAGAAATCAGAATGCCCAAATAAAAGAGTCTTCATCATCAGGCCGAATGGAGAGGAAGAATCGGATGATGATAAGGGGGAATCGGAACCAGAGGGAGATGGTTGTGCCGATTCAGATGGTGACTGTCAGAACGGTGAGCAGGTTCATCTGCTTGTTGTCCGACGGAATCTCATTGTGTAAGCCACAGAGGAAGTGTGTGACGAGGAACAACGGACAAATCTGTTCCATACCCGTGGGGTAATCGACAAGAAGGGCTGTTCCATCATCATTGACAACGGCAGCTGCACCAATTGTGCGAGTTGGATGATGGCTGATAAACTGGGCTTACCGACGATAAAACATCCAAAGCCATATCAACTTCACTGGATGACCGATGCAGCCGGTATCAAGGTAAATCGGTAGGTACTTGTTAATTTCCGTATCGGCAAATACCAGGACGAAGTCCTTTGTGATGTGGTCCCAATGCAAGCGAGTCATATCATTCTCGGCAGACCATGGCAGTTTGATAGAGACGCGACCCATGAGGGCAAACGGAATCTCTATAAGTTGGTGAAGGATGGCCGAAAATTCACCTTAGCCCCGTTGTCACCAGCAGAAGTATGTGAAGATCAGCAATGGCTTGCTAAGTCTTATGCTGCATATGAAATTACAAAACAGATTGAGAGAGAAAAAGAAGGTTTACGTATGCCCAATACAGAGAGAAACAATGAGTGTGTGAGCCTTCAACATTCGCATGACGACAGTAAGCATGCAGAGGGAGAGTGTAAACATTCGCACGAAAAAAGTAAGCGTGCTGAGAGTGGCATTGAGAGAAAAGGAGAGGCAAATAAAAAGAAATTGAGTGTATATGCCAAAGGGAGCGAAGTGCGGAGAGCCATGATTTTGCAACAAAATTGTTTTGACGCAAGCCGTCCTATTCTTCTAATCCGTTTTCGCTCTTATTGTTTGACATCGGATGGAACGGAATGGCTACATACCGTTCCGAACGTATTTCTTCTCTCTTGCAGGAATTTGGAGACGTACTGCCCGAAGAGATGCCGCCTGGCTTACCTCCGATCCGCGACATCGAACATCAGATCGACTTTGTTCCTGGATCGGCAATCCCACATCGGCCAGCTTACCGATCCAATCCAGAGGAAACCAAAGAACTGCAACGGCAAGTGGACGATTTGCTAGCGCGTGGGTATGTTCGGGAGAGCCTGTCTCCATGTGCCGTTCCAGTCATTCTAGTTCCAAAGAAGGATGGATCTTGGCGCATGTGTGTTGATTGTCGCGCAGTCAACAAAATCACTGTAAAGTATCGTCATCCTATTCCTCGATTAGATGATATGCTTGATGAATTAAGTGGTAGTAAGTTATTTTCAAATATTGATTTAATGAGTGGCTACCACCAAATTCGCATGAAAGAAGGAGATGAATGGAAAACTGCTTTTAAAACTAAGTATGGTTTATATGAATGGATGGTTATGCCGTTTGGTTTAACTAATGCTCCTAGCACCTTTATGAGGTTAATGAACCATGTACTTCGGCACTTAATTGGCAAATTTGTTGTAGTTTATTTTGATGATATTTTAATCTATAGCAAATCTTTTGATGAGTATGTTTTACATCTTAAGGAAGTTTTTCTAACACTTCGTGCACAGAAACTATATGCTAAACCGAGTAAATGTTCATTCACAATGGAACAAGTTGGTTTTCTAGGTTTTATTGTGAGTGCAGATGGTGTTAGCGTGGATGAAGAGAAGATCCGCGCGATTCGGGAATGGCCGACGCCAAAGGCCGTTACCGATGTGAGATCGTTCCATGGATTGGCGAGCTTCTATCGGCGTTTTGTCAAGGATTTTAGCACCATTGCTGTCCCATTGAATGAATTAACAAAGAAGCATATTGCTTTCAGGTGGGATCAACCTCAGGAGGAAGCGTTTGCTACCCTCAAGGATCGGCTCTGTTCTGCTCCGGTACTCGCATTGCCCGATTTCAGCAAGGCGTTTGAGATAGAGTGTGACGCCAGCGGGTTGGGAATCGGTGCCGTTCTGATGCAAGAGAAACGGCCGATTGCCTTTTTTAGTGAAAAGCTCAAGGATGCTCAACTCAGGTACCCGACCTGTGACAAGGAGTTCTATGCTCTTGTCCGAGCGTTGGAGACTTGGCAACATTACCTGATGCCGAGGGAGTTCATCATCCACACTGACCATTTGAGCTTGAAATACCTCAAGGGACAAGGGAAGCTGAATCGGAGACATGCCGTCTGGATGGAATTTATTGAGGCTTTCCCTTATCACATTCAATACAAGCAAGGTAAAGAGAATGTTGTGGCTGATGCGTTATCACGCAGATACGCGTTAATTACTTCTCTTAATGCCAAGTTGCTTGGCTTTTCGCACATTATAGAACTCTATGCTGCCGATTCTGATTTTGGTGAAATTTATTTGCATGGTGTTTCTATTTCTGGTTCTAAATTCTATAAGCATGAGGGATATTTGTTTAAAGGTAAACATTTATGTATTCCCCACCGTTTGCATGGTGTTCCTTTGACTATTGTGAGTGATAGAGATACTAAGTTCCTTAGTCATTTTTGGCGTATTTTATGGAAAAAGCTTGGTACCCGATTGTTATATTCCACTTCTTATCACCCACAAACGGATGGTCAAACTGAGGTTGTGAATCGCACGCTTGGTTCACTTTTACGCACGTTGGTTCATAAGCATGTTTCTACTTGGGTTGATCATTTACCGTTTATTGAATTTGCTTACAACCGTGCTGTTCATTCTACTACTCATTACTCACCGTTTGAACTTGTGTATGGATTTAATCCTAGAACTGTTTTGGATTTAACTCCTTTACCGTTGAGTGATGTGGTAAGCTTAGATGGTGCACAAAAGGCTGATTTTGTCAAGCAATTACATGCTAAGGCAAAACAGAACATTGAGCGAATGAATGAGAAGCTGATGCAGAAACGGAACGATGGCCGACGGGTAGTGACGTTCCAGGTGGGCGATTGGGTCTGGTTGCATATGCGCAAGGAGCGTTTTCCTGACCAACGCCGCGGCAAACTCTCTCCTAGAGGAGACGGACCGTTCCAGATTGTTGAGAAGATCAACAACAATGCCTACAAACTGGCATTGCCGAGTGAGTATGGTGCCGTTAGCTCTACTTTTAATGTTTCTGACTTAGTCTTGTTTGATACAGATGACGAGTATGGACTTTCTGATGATGCCAATTCGGATTCGAGGGCGAATCCTTCCGAAGGGGGAGGGAATGATGCGAATCCACGCATCCAGGTGCCTTTACCACCAGCTGGTCCAATGACTCGAGCCAGGGCTCAAAAGCTTCAAGACCGATTATCATCTCTCATTCACAAAGAGCTGGAATCTGAGATGACAAGTGAGAAAGCTACACTGAGAGAGAAGACAATAAGAGTGGTGAATCTTCTCACTTTGGGCTTGACCGATGATCCGTCTGATAGAAACGACATGGAGGCGATTCACATAAACGGCATGGAGCCGATTCACACAAACGGCACTTGACCGTTTTCATCCAAACGGTATCTGTCCGATTCACACAATCGGCAATTACCGTTTGGGTCAAAACGGCACTTACCCGTTTCACTTAGCCATTGCCGTTTCCATCATCTGTCGTGCATGCCGATTGCTGTTCCCTTTCCGCGTCACACCTATCTGCCCTTTTGTTGATAACGGCTCCTGCCCGTTTCGCCTGTCCTAGCGTTGACACGTGTTGACTAGTCTGTCTTTAGCAAGGCTGCGACCTTCCATTTATTCTAGCTTAATTAATTAGACACTTTAATTAATTAGTTAAGTCTTTTACTTTATTTATTATTCCTATTATGGAATTAGGGTTTGCTTGTAACCATTATATAAGGAGCCGCTTGGCCTCCTTAGAAACTTGGCTGTTATTTGATAAATTGAGATATTCTCTTCAATCTCCGCCCCTTGTTCAAGTTGGTTGAACCTTGTTCTTCTTGAGTCCGCAATACTTGAGTCGTATACAAGTAAATCTTGGAATTGTATCCTACTTGTTGTTTATCTTCTTGTTCGGACTTTGGTTGGCTGTTGCTTAGCGTTCAGCAGGTCTTAGTTGTGCAAGTTTATCATTCACAAGGACCCTCTCTTGTTCGGATTTTGGTTGGTTGTTGCTTAGCGTTCAGCAGGTCTTAATTGTGCAAGTGAGTTCTATCTATTCTATCTATTCCGCAGGAAATCCATCTTTGAACAAAGATCAAAATTGGTGCTACGCATCCTAAGGAGCCAGGATCGTATCACTTCGCATATCATCCACAACCAGGAGATCACGCGCTCTCCGACCGCCCTGAAAACATCAAGTGAAAGTGTGGCCGGGAAGCGAATGAGCAAACGTGGAGGCCTCGGGATTGCACATCACTTGTACTTACTCTTTTCTGTGTTTTTCCCTTTTTTCAGGTTCACGATAGCTCCTCGGAAGCACGCTACTCCGCACAGGCTCCCTTTTACTAGACTTCAAAAGCGAAAAATGACTGAACCGGCTAAGATTGATGAAGCACGGACCGCTAGAATCGCAGAGTTAGAGGAGCAGGTTAAGATTAGTACAGAAAGGGCCGTCAGGGCCGAAAAGGAAAGAGATGAAGCTGTCACCGAATTGCCACCGGGTTTTGATCCCCCTCAAACAAAAGGACCTCCCTCTTCGCTCACTATCGCAGGACCTTCTGTACTCCCGCCACTTTCTAGCCCCGTGGGCCAGTGGAGATGGGTTAGTCCCTTCACTGTACCCACCGCTGCAAATCCTACAGTTAAGGCGGGTGAAGAGATCTCCCCGTCGCTTCAGCACCTTTCAATCAACCCTGCTGTGGACCCCAGCAAGAGCCAGGCCCACCTGGAGACCTTGTATCTCCCTCCTATTCCTCCGAGCACAATTATCGGACCTGTGGGAACTCAACCTCTTACTTTCAATCTAGCACAACCGCAGTTCTCATCAGAACCGATGCTACCCTTCGGTTCTAACCCCAGCGGGGCTGAGCAACCGAAAAGTGACCGACTGAATCTGCTCGAGGAAAGACTCCGAGCAATTGAAGGGGTTGATCCATTTGACCCTACCGGCCCAGCCGATATGTGTATGGTCCCCAGGATCATTATACCACCGAAGTACAAGATCCCTGACTTCGAAAAGTATACTGGGGTAGAGTGCCCAAAGACCCACCTCAGAGCATACTGCAACAAGATGGCAGAGATGATCCACAACGAGCCGCTATTGATTCATCTCTTCCGAGAAAGCTTGACCAAGCATGCCCTAACTTGGTATATGGGGCTAGACAGAGCCATGATCAGGACATGGAGAGACTTATCCGATGCCTTCTACCGGCAATATAAATTCAACATGGAGGTAGCACCCGACCGCGCCGATTTGCAAAATATGGAAAAGAAAGTCGGCGAGTCTGTGAAGACCTATGCTCAGAGATGGAGAGAGTTGGCTTCTAGAATCTCCCCACCTTTAAGCGACAAGGAACTCTTGTCGATCTTTTTGCACACCTTCAAAGCTCCTTACTACACCTACCTGATCTCAAACCCTTCAAATAGCTTCTCCGACATGGTCCTAATTGCCGAAAGAGTCGAGCAAGGGATTAAATCTGGACGAATCATACCTCCGGCGTCAGAGTCTGTGCCCAAGAAAGTATCAGTCGTGAAAAGGGACGTCGGATTTGTCGCTCCCCAAGCTAATCATGGGCAGCCGTTTCCACCACCTCCACCTTATTTATCGCCATCGCCCTACCCTTTACCATCACTATACCAACCCACCTACTTTCCTTTCACTTCGCCACCCGTTGCTAATAGCGCACCTCAAAGTCCTGCGCAGTTCTCATCACCTCCGGCACAAACATTACAACCCATGCAACCCAAGCCATATAACCCACCAAAAGGCCCAAATAACCGAAACACGACGAACAATCGGTGGAACCGAGAGCCTTTACCTCCTCTCTCTCTTCCTGCGGGAGAAATCTACAAACATCTCCTGGCGGCCGGACAGATCGTACCGATTCCAGCCCAGCCTCAAATGCCTCCTTACCCGAAATGGTATGATCCCAACGCCAGATGCGAGTATCACGCCGGAGCCCCAGGTCACACTCTGGAAAACTTCTTCGCATTCAAAACAAAAGTCCATCACCTGATCAAAAGTGGATGGGTATCTTTCGAAGGGTTAGCGAAAGGACCCAACACCTCCACCAACCCTCTCCCCGATCATTCCCAAGGAAAGGGAGGGGTGAATGCCATCTCGGCAGGAGAAAGCAACGACCTTCTTTCTTCAGCATCAAGCTGGCCACAGGAACAACTTTTCCTGGCCTTAGCTCAAGGAGGACATATGCCATACTCGGAGAGCAATCCAAGTCACTGCATATACTGCAAGGGAAGCGACGGTCACAAAATCCAAAGCTGCAAGTTGTTCGCAGAAAAGGTGATACAACTCTCAAGTCTCGGAGTAATACAAACCCAGAAAGTGACCTACGGGGAAGGATCCATTAACGCCATCGGAGAAGGGTTTCCTATCCCGCATAACGCCAAGGGAACCCCACTCTAAATCATCCAAAAGAAGGGATCGACTTCATTGGGCAAACGGTTCTCCAAGCGCCGGGACGAGGGTGACCGCGAGATTGATACCTTGGGCCAGCCTTCCAGGAAATTCGATTACCTCGTCAAGTATTCAGCACCACCTTCCCATGCTAGCACAGCACCATTGCTACCTTCTTGGGAATCCTCGAACTCCGAGTCATACCCGTTACCGACGTGGTCGCTTCCTCTGTTTCCTTTGAGGGAAATTTACGCAAGCCTCCTGGCTGATGGGCAGATTACACCATCCCCACTCTCGCCTCAATCCACTCCTTACCCTAGCTGGTATGATCCAAAGGTTAGCTGCGAATATCATGCTGGAACCCGAGGACACTCCCTGGAAGACTATTACGCCTTTAGAGAGAAGGTCGAGCACCTAACCAAACAAGGACGAATCTCGTCCAAAGGTTTAGCAAAGGGTCCTACTATGACAACCAGTCCTTTACCGCGCCATAATCCTGGGATGGGCGACATTGCTTCCATCGGAATTGACACTTCTCACCCTTCAATGGAGGAAACGCCCAACGAGGAACTGTTCTTCGCTTTAGCCAACAACGCTTATCTACCATTCCCGGAGAATAATCAGGCTCAATGCCTATTCTGCCAAGGGGGAAGCAAGCACGACATCTAGGATTGTGGACTTTTTTGGCAGAAAGTCAAGCAACTTACCACATTCGGGATCATTCAAACCGAAGGGGAAACTCGAGGGACCATCAATGCCATCGAGCACCACTCTCCAGCTCCATATTCCTTCGAATATGTAGCCCAAACAGGGGATGCAGTCATGACCCCACGCAGAGTAGTGTTCACATTAGCTGTGAATACTCCTAGCCAAAACTTACACGCGGTCCCATTCAACTACGGATACACGGTGGTCACCACCCCTCCTGCAGTCACACCAACCGGACTTGCTATCCGCGAAGCCTCTCATATCAGGGGCATGACCCGCACCAGAAGATGTTACATCTCGGAGGAAGTAGAGAAGCAACGGAAAGCCAAAGGAAAAAATCCTATGATCCGCAAGGAGACGATAGAGGAGACACAAGGTTTGAGCAAACCTGTAACCGAGGATGAGGCAGCCGAGTTCCTCAAAATCATGAAACAGAGCGAGTTCAGCATCATCGAACAGCTAAAGAAAACCCCAGCTCGTATTTCCATCATGGAGCTGATCCTTACTTCAGAGCCTCATCGCCAAGATCTCTTAAAAGTCTTGAAGCAAGCCTTCGTGACTAAGGATATCACTACAAAAGGAGTGGAAAACCTTGTCGGAAGGATCCAAGCCCTGAGCGGCATTTCCTTCTCTGAAGGAGAGATCGACCCCTCGGGAAGAGATCACAACAAGGCCCTATACATCACAGTAGAATGTAAGGGACACGTCATAGTAAAGGTTCTAATCGACAATGGGTCCGCACTGAATGTCATGCCCAAGCATGTCCTCGAACAACTACCGGTCGATTTCTCTCACATGAAACCTAGCGGAATGATGGCTAGGGCTTTCGATGGCACCACTCGAGAGATCATCGAGAACTTTGAGCTGGATATGGTCATCGAGCCCCACACGTTCGCCTTGACATTCCAGATCATGGAAATCCAACCCGCTTACAACATGCTTCTAGGACGACCTTAGATCCATTCAGCAGGAGCCGTCCCCTCTTCCTTGCATCAGTGCCTCAAATACGTCAAGGATAATGCCCTAGTCACGATAAAGGCAGAAGAAGCTTTGATCTTGGCCAAGCATGCATCCGTGCCTTACATCGAAACTGCTGAAACCTTGGAGAGTTCTTTCCAAGTCTTCGAAATCGTCAACGCGGACTGGATCAAGGAAGGATCCCCCGTTGGTGAAGCCTCAAAATCTGAGATAGCCGAAACAACCACTAAGTCAACACTAGAGGGAAGTTTCCAATTGGGAAAATAGCTCGGCACCGAGTTACAAGGATCAAAAGGCTGGGCACCTCCGAAGAGCTTCGGAGACCATTTTGGGTTAGGGTACCAACCCAGTAAGGCCAATTTCGCCAGAATTACCCAAGAAAAGAAAGAAAAGCAGCTGGCTAAGCTATTTGGACGTTCTGTGCTAGAGGGCTAGATACCGATCCCCCATATCAGAACCACGTTCCCCTTCACGGCCGGAACCATAAATGAAAGTCCGATCAGGGTATCGGACCTTCGCATCTGCACTCTAGGAGAAGAAGAATCGTCGCCTGGTTCAGTCATTTTCGTTAAGAAGTTAGGGGAGTTTGTGTGCAACTGGACCATCACCATGCTTCCGGATGTCTCTCCATAATTACTCCTTTTAGAAAAATATCTTCTTGCACGTTTTCTCACGAAAACACTTTTGTAGGAACTCACGTTCCCCTTTTGTTAAAAATCAAATATGTATGAAATTTTCATTTTACGCATCTCTTCTTTTCGCATTTTAATTTCAGGATGAATGTTAAACCGGATTGTCTTGATAAAACCTATGTCTTTACTAGTGAAGAAATCATCGCTATGACCGAAGACAAAGCCGAAATCTCCGGCGAATTAGCCCGTTTACTAGAAAGCTCAGAAAAGGAAATAACCCCTCATCGGGAGGAATTGGACGAAGTAAATTTGGGGGCAAGCAATGAGAGTCAGAAGTTGGTCAAGATCGGAACTACCTTGGATATAGGGCTGTTCATCGGTTATCAATAACCGAAATTCCGAAATTCCGAAACTGAAATTTCGCTTGTTCGGTTCGGTTATTTCGGTTTCGGTTATTTCGGTTTCGGTTAGTCAAAAACCGAAATTTTGTCCGGTTCGGTTTCGGATGTTGAAACCGAACTAACCGAAATTTTGGAGATGGTATATAAGCTTCATTTTTTCCTAAATTGCTTCCCTATTCCCTAACCTAAAATCCCGATCTCGTTTCTCAGTCTCCCATCTCCCACTCTCCTTGCCCCTCGGCCGACTTGCCTTGCCTACTCCCACCACCCTCCGGCCACCGCATCCTCCACCACCACCACCCACCCACCACCTTCTTCTCTTCTCTCCTCTCTCTAGATCTCCCTCTCGCTCGCTGAGAGTCTCTCGTACCTTGCTCGGCCGACTTGCCTTGCCTCCTCCCACCACCCACCGGCCACCGCATCCACAACCACCACCCACCCACCGCCTTCTCCTCTGAATCTCCTCTTCTCTCCTCTCTGGATCTCCTCTTCTCTCCTCTCTGGATCTCTCCTCTTTGTGAATTAAATTAGATTGCTGGGCATTTTATTGTCTTGTTTATTTGATTGCTGGGCATTTTAAATTAGATTTGGTTACTTGAAATTAATTGTGAATTAATTTGCGTTGTTTGCTAGGGATTTTGTTTGCTGGTGATTTTGTTTGCTAGGGATTTTGTTTGCTGGTGATTTTGATTTCTGGGCAGTTTGTTTGCTGGTGATTTTTCTTTATGGATGTTTTTTCTTCTTTTTATGATTGAAATAAAAATGTATGAATTTCGGTTATTTCGGAAAAACCGAACTTCCGAACGGTTAGGAAGTTCGGTTTTCGGTTTCGGTTAGTAAAAGTTCGGTTCGGTTTCGGTTAGCATTTTTAGGAAGTTCGGTTAACCATACTTTGAAAGTTCGGTTTCGGTTAACCGATGAACAACCCTACTTGGATACGACTCAGAGGGAAAGTTTGATCTCCCTCCTCAAAGACTACTCGGACGTATTCGCATGGTCGTACGCCGATATGCCAGGTCTTGATCCCGGGATAGGTGAGCATCGCATCCCATTGAAACCTGAGTTTAAACCTGTCAAACAAAAGCTTGAAGAAAATCATCCAAAAAATGGTTGTCACTCACAAAGACTGGCATGACATGCTTCCCTTCGCACTGCATGCTTACCAGATAGCAACCCGTACGTTTACAGAGGCAACTCCTTACTCATTAGTTTACGGCATGGAGGCCGTGATTCCCCTCGAGGTAGAAATCCCTTCTCTCAGAATCCTGGCAGAGTCTAAAGTAGAAGAGTCAGATTGGGCAAGAGTGAGGTACGAGCAGCTGAACCTCCTTCCCGAAAAGCGTTTGGCCGCTATCTGCCATGCACAATTATATCAGCAAAGAATGGCCAGCGCTTATAACAAGAAAGTACATGATACGATCCCTGTTTTCGAAGGGGACGTAGCACCAATGTTGATCTTTGTTCAAGACGGGATTTCCCTGCGGAATGGATAACTTTCTTAAGCAATTAAGCCTGTTGATCGCTAAGCATCAACTAACCTAACTCGAATAAGGAAGGATCTTAATCGAATTGCTAAGCCTATATTCCTTGCGAATATCAACCTAGAACAGACAATTAATGGAAGTAATTTTGGGTTTTACTTGGAACGACTCAAGCTTACAAGACTCAAGAAGAACAAGGTTCATTCGTTGTTGAACGCAAAAGGAGCAGAGAATATAAGAATATATCTTTATAAATAATTAGCCAAGTTTCTAAGGAGGCCAAGCGGCTCCTTATATAATGTTACAAGGAAACCCTAATAGTAATAGTAGTAGGAGTTCTAATTAAGGAAAATAACTTAATTAACTAATTTAAATAAACTGATTAACTAATTAATTAAATAAATGGAAACAAAGGTTGTTGCCATTATTTAACTAATTAATTAAGGAAACAAATCAACTAACTTTATAAGTCATAAAATACTAATTAAAGATAGAAACATTGGAAGTTTCCAATTTTGACGGAAAAACTGGTCCTCTTCGGCGTGATCACGTCGGTACTCGGCGTGATAAAGTCGAGCATCTGGTAGCGTCTGTTTCTGGCGTAATTACGTCTATAATGGGCGTAATTACGTCCATGTTGCGTATGAAAATATTGACCGCCATAACTTTCAATCCACCCGTCCGATTGGGCTGAAACTTGTCCCAAACGAAAGCTAACATCTTGAAGTTTCATATGCTTGGTTGATCGAACGATTCTGAAGTAGTACACATCGGACTCAATGGATGGGCAGAAATGCTCCATCTACGTTGCCGTTTGACTCCTTGAAGGAACACCGTCGAACGTCGTGATGACCAAGAGGTTGAGCTCCCGTTTCTGCTTCTCTCGCAACGCTCCTTCCTCTACTGTCCTCTCACACTTCAGCTCCTTGTGTATGAGGGATGATAGACTATCTTGAAGCTTTTTAGACTTGGAACGAGTCATCGGTCTAGTCGGTGGCAAAGGTAGCGCTTGGATGCGAGGATTCGACCTCGAATCTAAATAACATCTTCAAGATAATCCTCATCTACATCAAACAACGTCAAGTCAGTAACGTTGAAAGTAGAACTAATGGTACCATACTCACCTGGCAATTCTAGTTTATATGCATTATTGTTGATCTTTTCAGCAATCTGAAATGGGTCATCTCCTCTTTGGGACAACTTGCCACGACATTGGGCAGGAAAGCATTCCTTTCTCATGTGCAACCACACCCAATCCCCGATGTTGAAAGACATAAGTTTCCGTCCTTCGTTTCGCTTAAGTGCGACTTTGGTATTCATGCGCTCAATGTGTGTCTTGACTTTGACATGGAGTTGCTTCACAAACACTGCCTTCTGTTCACCATCCAAACTAATAGCATCACTCACAGGTAAGGGAGTTAAATCCACCATAGTTCTAGGATTAAACCCATAAACAATTTCAAAAGGAGAGTAATGAGTAGTAGAATGGACAGCACGGTTATAAGCAAATTCAATGAATGGCATATGATTAACCCAAGTTGAATTATGCTTTTTAACCAAAACTCGCAACAATTAACCAAGGGTACGATTGACAATCTCAGTCTGTCCATCAGTTTGTGGGTGATAAGAGGTGGAATACAACAATTTAGTACCTAAATTTCTCCAAACAACACGCCAAAAATAGCTGAGAAACTTGGTATCCCTATCACTCACAATAGTCAATGGTATCCCATGTAAACGAACCACTTCTTTAAAAAATAACTCAGCAATCTGAGTAGCATTACTAGTAGTTGAGCAAGGGATAAAATGAGCCATTTTAGAAAATCTGTCCACGACAACGAAGACACTATCCTGACCATGTTTAGACTTAGGTAGTCCAACAATAAAATCCATGGATAAATCAGTCCAAGGATGAGAAGGCGCAGGCAATGGCAGAAATTCACCATGATTAACACATTTAGATTTAGCCCTGCGACATACAAGACATCTAGCAATAATGCGCACGACATCACGTTTCATATGAGGCCAATAAAAATGATCATGCAGCACATCTAAAGTCTTAGTCACACCAAAGTGACCCATCAATCCGCCACCATGTGACTCAAGTATGAGTAATTCACGCAAGGAACAATGCGGAATACACAATTGTTTACCTTTGAACAAATAACCCTCATGCTTATAAAATTTAGAACCAGCAATTGACACACCATGATTAAAGATATCACCAAAATCAGAATCAAGGGAAAATAATTGAATAATGTGTGAAAACCCCAATAATTTAGCATTGAGAGAAGTGATTAAGGCGTACCTCCTTGAAAGAGCATCAGCAACAATATTTTCCTTACCTTGTTTGTATTGAATATGGTATGGAAAAGACTCAATAAATTCCATCCATGTGGCATGGCGTCTGTTGAGCTTACCTTGCCCTTTAAGGTACTTCAAACTAAGATGATCTGTGTGGACAATGAATTCTCGCGGCATCAAGTAATGTTGCCACACTTCTAGTGCGCGTACGAGTGCGTAGAACTCCTTGTCATATGTCGGGTATCTCAGCTGAGCATCCTTCAGTTTCTCACTGAAGTAAGCAATTGGACGCTTCTCTTGCATAAGAACAGCTCCAATTCCCACCCCACTAGCATCGCATTCCACTTCAAAAGCTTTGCTAAAATCAGGAAGAGCTAACACAGGTGCGGAACATAAACGCTCCTTAAGTGTGTTAAACGCTTCCTCCTGCAACTCATCCTACTTGAAAACTAAATTTTTCTTGGTTAGCTCATTCAAAGGGACAACAATTGTACTAAAGTCCTTGACAAAGCGCCTATAAAAGGACGCTAAGCCATGAAAAGAACGTTCCTCACTTGCGTTCTTAGGAGTAGGCCACTCCTTGATTGCTCGGACCTTTTCTTCATCCACCTTTACACCTTCAACACTTACAATAAAACTTAGAAAACCTACTGCTTTCATGGCAAATGAACATTTACTAGGTTTAGCATACAAATGTTAGGCACGAAGTGTTAAAAATACTTCACGAAGATGTGAAAGATGCGCCTCAAAAGATTTGCTGTATATAAGAATATCATCGAAATACACTACAACAAATCTGCCAATAAAATGTCTAAATACATGATTCATCAATCTCATGAATGTGCTAGGTGCATTAGTTAAACCGAAAGGCATAACCATCCATTCATACAATCCATACTTAGTTTTAAATCCAGTTTTCCATTCATCTCCATCTTTCATGCGAATTTGGTGATAACCACTCATCAAATCAATCTTAGAAAATATAGTGCTACCACTTAATTCGTCTAACATGTCATCTAATAGAGGAATGGGATGGCGATAGTTTACCGTGATCTTGTTGACTGCTCGGCAATCAACACACATGCGCCAAGATCCATCTTTCTTAGGAACTAGGATCACAGGAACGGTGCATGGAGATAGGCTCTCCCTGACATAACCTCGACTCAACAGCTCATCCACTTGGCGTTGTAGCTCCTTGGTTTCTTCCGGATTACTCCTATAAGCTGGCCGGTATGGAATGGCTGATCCTAGAATGAAATCAATTTGATGTTCTATGCCACGGATTGGAGGCAATCCCGATGGCATCTCTTCGGGTAGAACATCCTCAAATTCCTGCAAAAGAGATGTAATACGAGTAGGAATTGAAGAATTTGGGTCAGCGTTAGAAGAATTCAAACAAAAAGAACGAAAACGGAGGAGAAGAAGAGGGCGGCTTTCGCCAAAACTATTTTTCTGAAAAGTTATTGCTCTCCTCACTTCGCTTCCTTTGGCATAAATACTCAATTTCTTTTTATTTGCCTCCTTTTATCCGCTCAATGCCACTCTCTATACGCTTACTCTTTTCGTACGATTGTTGACTCTCACCCTCAGCATGCTTTTTATTTTCATGCGAATGTTCAACTCTCTCTCTCTCGGTATGCTCAATGTTTTCATGCAAGTGTTTAGGGCTTACACTCTCATATGCACTCACTATTTTTTTGACACTCATGTTTTCTTTTTCACTCTCAAGCGAATGTGCAAGATCATATTCTGCTTGTGACTTCGCAAGCCATTGTTGATCAATGCAAACTTCAACTTGTGTCAATGGTGCCAAGGTATACTTCTTGCCATCTTTCACTAACTTGTAGTGATTAGTTTCCCCCTTATGATTCGCTTCTCTGTCAAATTGCCAAGGTCTTCCAAGAAGAATATGGCTTGCTTACATAGGAACAACATCACATAGTATCTCATCATGATACTTGCCAATTTCAAAATTAACAAGTACTTGTTTAGTTACCTTAATTCCATCACTGATTGATGGTTTATTTTCAATGTTTTATCTTCTCTTTTATTATTAATTGAGATGATAATTATGCTACTTTGAGCTTGTTTCCTTCCTATTTTGCTTTTCAGGCTTAATAATCATTAAATGAGGAAAAGGAACGAAAAGCTTGAAGATCAGAGTCAAAACAATCAATCAGAGTTGGAATTTTGATTTCAGCCTGCTGCCTCCCGAGTTTGGTCTCTTCGTCCCAGGGCCATTGCACCAATCTGCCGATTCCAGCTCTTCTCGAGGCCTTGACATGAAGCGACCTGTCAGAGTTCCAGCCTGGACAGCACTGAGCGTAATTTTGTATTTTATTTGTGAGTGCTGGTTCAGCCAGCCTGGAACCTGGAGGACATGGGCACGAGTGTTGCTGCCTGGATTCCCTATTCCACCTTACAGAAGCACCAAGGGGACATCAATGGAAGAATGATGAAACATTCCCCTTGTTTTATTCAAAGAATATTCTCTCCAAAAGTGAAGAAGTGCTATTTTCCAGCTTGGTTTTGGCAGCACATGTTCTTGAGTGCTGCAATTATTTTATGGTGAAGGCTGGGCCTTTGAAGTCTATCAGAGGAGAAGAAGAATGGCTATTTAATAGAAGAACGAAGCAAAAGAGGGAGAAGGAGGAGAACAGTAGAGAGAAATCAGCATTTTCCAACCTTTTTCCAGATTTTCCAGCTTTCTTTGCAATTTCGGATTTGAATTCCTTTTGTTTATTTTAATTATGTATTGTAACTAAACTCTAAGTTCCTGGTAGGGATCAAGAGATTGGCTGGTATGTTGATTGTGAGACTTGTTTAAGCTTCATAGAAATGAATTTCTTATTTCAAACCTTCTTGTTTTAATTTTAAACTTGTCTTTATTAATTTTTGAGCTTGATCACCTTGAATTTAATTCGGGCAAGTGGAGTCAGTTCTCTTGTGATTAAATCACTCTTAGAGAACAGTAGTAGACGATTCAGCAGGGTATGAGGGGCATGTACTTGGTCTATGCTGAAAGAAGGAGTTGAATTAGGCGGTCATCCCATCCCAAGGCCTTGAGAAGGGCCGACCTAGGTGACAGCTGGGTCAAGTGCCAGACTAGACCAGACTTGTGGATGATGATAGTACTCCCTTGTCTAGGAGAGGGACCTCACTGTTTTTAATCAATCTCTTGAGCTCTTCCTTAAGTATTCTGATCCCTTTGTCGAAGGCTCTGCATAGCCAAGCAAAGTGGCGGATCAAGAGTCTTAGGATGATCTTAGGAAGATTAGGGTGTTTAAAATGAAGTGATTCTTTTAAATACTTTTGTAGCAGGTTGGGAATCTAGTGTGAGCTGGTTCCACAACTTCTTCTATGAAAACCATTTCAAAAATGTATTTTGTCAATGATCAACAACTTACCAATGCCATCTCGCAATGATCTCTACCCGGAATATTTTCTCCACTGTAATTCTCTCCGTTTTAAAGCTGTTTTTATTGTTTGCAACTGATCTTAAATCCACTGTATTTTCGTTTAATTGTTATTTCACCCCAAAACTTGGTTTCTTTTGCTTGGTTATTTGCAGGAACTACAAGAATTAGACGAGCTTGTCCTTGTGGGATCGATCCTCTCACCACTATCTGCATTAATTTGTAGCATAGCACTGAGTTGTATTTTATTTATTTTATGAACGGATTCGACACCCGTCAATCACCGTCAGTCATCCAATGAAGGCGATAAGGCTTTGGATGGCTCGTAGTTGGTAAACCCAATTTGAAAACCATTAACCAACTAGCACAGTTTGTGCAACTTCCGTTGTCAATGATAATAGCACATCCTTTCTTGTTAATCACACCACGAGTGTGAAACAAGTTCTCCCGTTGTTCCTCATCACAAACCTCATCTTTCACTTGTGCACTCAAATTCCGACGAACTACAAGCATTTGATGATTCTCGGCCGGTTGTGGCATGTCATTCGAATCATGGTCCGCCTCTCCAATGATATCAGACTCATCTAGATCATCATCGGACTCCTCATTACCGTTGGTTCTCAAGATGAACACCCTATGATTAGGACAGTCAGCTTTCTTGTGCCCTCTACCGTTGCATTTGAAACAAACAATAGAGGATGTGGCTGGTCTATCCGTCGGTGGAGTATATGGTTTGTTGGTGTTCGATCTAGAAGTAGAACTAGCGCCGCCTTTAGAACCAGAACTGATCGGTAATAGTTTAGGCGCTTCACTCTTGTCCCACGGTTTCTTCCAAGGTGAAGGTGTCACATTCGATGGATATTTAGTCGTGTATGAACACTTAACCTTTTTTTGTTTCTCAATCTTGAGAGCTAGATGTAGCATTTCCTCTAGCGTTGAGTATTGTGTCAACTCTAAAGAATTTGCTATCTCACGATTCAAACCACTCAAGAAACGTGCCATAGTTGCTTCTTCTGCTTCCTCAACCCGAGATTGAGATAAGACTATCTCCATCTCATTGTAATACGTGTTCACACCTTTACTTCCTTGTGATAGAGATTGTAATCTTTGGTAAAGCTCCCGATCGAAATGACTAGGAACAAACCGAAGTTTCATGACTCTTTTCATCTCATCCCAAGTATGAATCCTATTATGATAGATAGCCCAGTTCTGTCGATTAATCTTTTCCCACCAATGACTTGCATAGCTAGTAAATTCCACGGCTGCCAACTTCACCTTCTTATCCTCCGAATAGGTGTGACACAAGAAGATGGAGTCAACTTTCTGCTCCCAAGTCAGATATGCATATGGATCCTCTAATCCGTCAAATGGAGGAATTTTCATCTTGATACTACCGAGATTAGAATCCAATCGAAACTCATCACGAGGTGGTCTGTCCCGTTGAGGCTGACCGCTGTTTCTATCCCATTGAGGTTGTTCTCTATCCCATTGAGGCTGTTCTCTATCACGACAATGTATAAATCCCTCACCTCCATCCGGTTCATTGTTGTGATGCACTAGTGGTTGTGGAGGAACATTCTGAATAGCCCCACGTCTAGGAATGACGGGTCCAACTGCATGCCCGGCGCCTATAGCTGGAGGAACTACTGGTTGTCTCCTAGCCCTTACGTCCTCATCCGAAAAATCCGTGAGATGACCATCATGGTCATCGCGTGGTGCCTCTCGCGCTTCTGGCCGTGGAGTGAAGGTGGCAAGAGCGCTAAGTCTTGCTACTTCAAGGGTGTTGTGACTTTGATTGCTCTCTTGTCTCTCATCCATGACCCTAAGCTTCTCGGTTAAGGCCGCGATCATGGCCACAAGATCAGCCGGTTGTTCATCGTTTGCCATCTAATAGTTTCTGAAAAATTTCACAACAGAGAAAAGGACGTAAAATTGCACTAATCCTAGCACTCCCTTACGTGTTTACTCTCGTGTTTAATCTCTCTATGAGTCTCACAAATAAAATTATCACTCAAATAAAACAATTAAATCTTACAACCCTGCAATGTTAGTAGGACTCAAGAGTTTAGAAGAATGCTGCCAAGAAGACTCTCAATGACAACTAGTGACAAAACAAGTGTTGATATTGGGTGATTGGGTAGTTGCAAGAACAATCAACTAACTAATCAACCAATGGAGTAGAAAGCAATTTGAATACGAATCAAAGAAAGCTCAAGTGACTCAATGAACAACTCAAATAATATGCCTTTAGGCAGTGAAGAATTTAGATGTATTGTGTGCGTTCACTTGATGTTTCTTTGCCAAATTTGAGCACAAACTTTGCTTCTTTTGAAAACGCAAATACTTGTTAATTTTTTTTTTTTTTTTTGCAAGCCGAAAATTCTTTCTTTTCTTTTCGCTTTTTTTTTTTTTTTGTAAATATATAGTGCAATAGAATTCGATTGTATATGTGACTCTTTTGTGACAGCAATTTGTAACTAATGGAATGCAACACTTAATCAAGGAAACGCAACAACCAAGGCTGGAACGCAACTAATTAAACGCAGCAATCAATGATTCAAAACGACACAACAATCACATAATCGAACACAAGCACTCAAAGAAATCGGTTTCAGATTAGGAGTAGAAGAACAACCGATTTCAACAATGAAAACAAAAAAAAAATTCAGAACCGATACCTTACCAATCAAGAACACCTTTATACTCCGCTACCAGCTGATACGATCCCTGTTTTCGAAGGGGACGTAGCACCAATGTTGATCTTTGTTCAAGACGGGATTTCCCTGGGGAATGGATAACTTTCTTAAGCAATTAAGCCTGTTGATCGCTAAGCATCAACCAACCTAACTCGAATAAGGAAGGATCTTAATCGAATCGCTAAGCCTATATTCCTTGCGAATATCAACCTAGAACAGACAATTAATGGAAGTAATTTTGGGTTTTACTTGGAACGACTCAAGATTACAAGACTCAAGAAGAACAAGGTTTATTCGTTGTTGAACGCAAAAGGGGCAGAGAATATAAGAATATATCTTTATAAATAATCAGCCAAGTTTCTAAGGAGGCCAAGCGGCTCCTTATATAATGTTACAAGGAAACCCTAATAGTAATAGTAGTAGGAGTTCTAATTAAGGAAAATAACTTAATTAACTAATTTAAATAAACTGATTAACTAATTAATTAAATAAATGGAAACAAAGGTTGTTGCCATTATTTAACTAATTAATTAAGGAAACAAATCAACTAACTTTATAAGTCATAAAATACTAATTAAAGATAGAAACATTGGAAGTTTCCAATTTTGACGGAAAAACTGGTCCTCTTCGGCGTGATCACGTCGGTACTCGGCGTGATCACGTCGAGCATTTGGCAGCGTCTATTTCTGGCTTAATTACGTCTATAATGGGCGTAATTATGTCCATGTTGCGTATGAAAATGTTGACCGCCATAACTTTCAATCCACCCGTTCGATTGGGCTGAAACTTGTCCCAAACGAAAGCTAACATCTTGAAGTTTCATATGCTTGGTTGATCGAACGATTCTGAAGTAGTACATGTCGGACTCAATAGATGGGCAGAAACGCTCCATCTACGATGCCGTTTGACTCCTTGAAGGAACACCGTCGAACGCCGTGATGACCAAGAGGTTGAGCTCCCATTTCTGCTTCTCTCACAACGCTCCTTCCTCTACTATCCTCTCACACTTCAGCTCCTTGTGTATGAGGGATGATAGACTATCTTGAAGCTTTTTAGACTTGGAACGAGTCATCGGTCCAGTCGGTGTCAAAGGTAGCGCTTGGATGTGAGGATTCGCATCAGTACGGCCTCGCAAGTTCGAGGCTGGGGATTTAGTGCTGAAGAAGATTCTCCCTCATCAGGAGGCTAGTCAAGAAAAATGGGCCCCAAGGTACGAGGGCTCGTATCTGGTCAAAAGTGCATTCTCAGGGGGTGCCCTAATGCTAACCAACATGGATGGAGACGATCTCCTAAGGCCGGTAAACGCCGATGCAGTCAAGATATACTTCGCCTGAAGCGTCACGAACTGAGCGTTCGGCAAGACCAAGGACATAGGGTTTTATCATGACAATCTATCACAAACATTTATCCTGAAATGAATAAAACAAGTTTTTTTCAGGAGATGCTTATTGTTTTAAAATTTGTTGTCCCTTTTTTCTTAAAACTTGTGAGATGACAAAAGGAGGCATGACATAGATGGCTCCCTAGGAGTAGCTCGAGATGTAAGAAACGTCACTTAGACTAACGCCACTAATCAATTTTAAGTTTTGCAGGGACGTAAGCTCTCACGCCTCAGCTCGTCATCACGATAGAATTAGGGAGTTTCGCTCGTAGCAACTTTTGAATTGCCGCAGCAGGCCACCTTCAAGAGCGAATCAGGAAAGATTTTAAGCCAAACTATCACCATCTAAAGCAAAATTTCTTTTCCTCGCAGTGCTACCAGCACAGCCGGCATCGCAAACAACCGGTCTCAAAGGACTGAATGTTGGACCAAAGTCACAAAGCCCATCATACGCCGGCCGAGCTGTCGAAACACTAGCAACATCGGCTCCCATCTCCAATTCACCTATGCGGAGTAGCTCATCACCAAAATGACATGGTCGCCCAGCGCGCCCTTGCAGGCAACAACTCCTGGAAAAAGCACGACAAAAAGCTGTCCTCCTAGGACCCCCATCAACATACTTAATGCGGTCTTGTTCAAGAAGTTTCCCAACATCCGCACCATGATCAATACGGTGAAAATCAACCCTTTAGTTGAGGGACAGCTAGGCTGCAAGCATCACCCAAGCCGAAGCAGGAGTTGCGACAAAGCATCTAAAAGCAAAGCCATCATCAACCAACATCCGATGCCAGTCACGCTGCAGTGACCCACGGATGGCCCGTCCAAAAGGGAGAGCTTAAAAACTTATCAATCACATTACTTTTGCTAAAAATTGTCTTACGTTTACTCCTCATTAGTTCTCGCTATATCTTTTTTAGGGATTGGGTCACCCCCATTTTTTGCCTGCAGGAGAACGGTAAGCATACACCCTTGCAGCCCCGCTGCACATTTCGGGGACAGAGGGTTTTCCCCTTTATCCCCGAGCAATCACGAAGCCAATCAGCGAAGGTCCAGCAACGGCCAGTAAGCAAATGAACCGAATGCAGATCTCGTCCTCACTACGGCTTAGATCGGCAGTTCCCGCAAAATAGCTGAAAAAGAAACCAATCAAAGCAAAGCGTCCCAGAACTAGGACCACGTCATAGACACCCTCGAAAAGTCAGGTTAAAGGAAAGGAGAATCCCTGAACTTATCCCATTTTCATTTTCAGATTAATTTCCCTTTCCGCTCTGTTGTCCCCTCTGCATCTCACAGGGACTTGAAGCATCTCACTATCATCCGCATGGAGCTTGTGGAAGACGCCCTTGCAGCCCCGCCGCACATTTCAGGGGAGTTCATCTTCCCCCCCCCCCTTTTTTTTTTAGTAATTTATTTTCATTCCTGCTCGCTTTGTTAGCTTTAAGTCGAGTACGGTCGTCTGGCCCACTGGGGGCAACCATATGTTCTCATTAGACCCTTGCAAATAAGTCGTCCCCCACATCCTAGCAATCAAACTATCAAGCAATCAAACCAGCAAGCAATCAAACCATCAAGCAATCAAACCATCAAGCAATCAAACCACCCATCAATCAAAAATCAAAAATCAATCAAAATCCAGTTTTAGCCCGGCTAAAACAAAAGCATACTACTCTCATAAGCATTTCATACATTGCATAGGTCGGGAATGTCCAATCCCTCTATTAAAATCAAGCATCCATCTAAATTACATGCCAGGCATGATATTACCTGTTTGCTCTTATATCCGTGGTTTGCTCCGATGTAAGCAGTCATAGACAAATCCCGGTAAGCATTTTTGAGCCATCGCGGCGTATCCTTCATGAGTGTAAGGGCCTGACTAGATACTAGTTGAGTTCGTATAATATCCAGGGTACATGCGCAATTAGACAGGGGATAGCTATAAAATGACGTGGGACTTTTATGATCTTCTCCATTTTTTTCGTTCTTCCCTCCTTCCACCATCTATGTCATCACTCCCCAAACCTTCACTATCACTCATACCCCGGGAGCTAAGGAGCAATCTCAGCTAAGATTGCCAGCCGGAAGCATGAGCACGTCAAGTCCAAGAACACGATGAAGGAGACGGAAAGGGTCGCCAGGAGATCGCTAAGGACTATCACCGAAGAAGCAGCAACGACGAAGGCCGAGGCCTCAAGACAGAAGGGGAAGAGATCAAGACAAAGGTTGTGCTTGCTCTGCTCCGATGCATTTCAAGCCAAACCAAATCAAAAAGAAGAAGAGAGAAAAAAAAAGAAAAAAGAGAGAAAAAGAAAAAGAAAAAAAGAGAAAGAAAAAAAGAAAAAAGAGAAAAAAGAAAGAAAGAAAAAGAAGAAGAAAAAAAAGAAGAGAGAAAAGAGAGAAATGCTCAGAGACATTCGAAGAATACAAACAGTCGAAGAGCCAAAGCAAGCACAGCCCAGGGGTAACTCAATTCGAGAAATCTCGAAGAAAACTTTCCCCAGTAAACTCGAGAAAAAGAGGCCCAAGGCCAACTCGAGAAATGTCAAAGCAACCTTCCCTAGTGAACTCGAGCAAAAGAGGCCCAAGGCCAACTCGAGAAATCTCAAAGCAAGCCTCCCCAGTAAGGCCCCGAGAAGAAAAAGGGCCCAAGGCCAACTAAAGTAGCAAGTCGCAAAAAAAGAACAACGACGACACTCCCCAGTGAAGACTCGAGCAAAGGGCCCTTGGCCGAACGCAAAGCACCCCCAGCAAGGATCCCAGAACTCACGCACTCTGTCCAGGAAGCATCCCCAGCAAAAAGCAAAAGAGCTCGCACACCCCGCCCTCATCAGGGCCAATCAAGAAAGCATCATTCATCAAAAACCTTCCAGCAAAGCAATCTTTTTCCAAAACAAACTCCTTTCCGGGCATTTCATGTCCTTTCATTCTTTTCCGTAAAAGTCCCGTCGATTATTAGAGCGCCCATGCATGTGCATCTTCATTCGAAGTCTATTCACTCAGATTGACATTGTGAACTGTAAATTATGTATCATGTTAGTTGCATCCTTATGAGTGTAAAACACTTAGCCTTGTTTCAGAGAGTGAGTGCAAACACTAATATCAGGTGAGGACTGCTTACGGCTGCAAATCGTGGGAAAGTCTTGTCCTTGGGGTCGTTACCTCCTGAGCAGGACACAGACGCATTCTAGGTTCATATCAAGGCCGCTAGCATTAGCATTCTTCTCCTCCCAGAGTGACCGCATTTAGTTTTCAGCATAGCATTTCTTCTCTTCCCAGAGTGACAGCATTTAGTTTTCAGCATTAGCATTTCTTCTCCTCCCAGAGTGACAACATTTAGTTTTCAGCATCAGCATTTCTTCTCCTCCCAGAGTGACAGCATTTAGTTTTCAGCATTAGCATTTCTTCTCCTCCCAGAGTGACAGCATAGTTTACATTTCAGCATTAGCATTCTTCTCCTCCCAGAGTGACAACATTTAGTTTTCAGCATTAGCATTTCTTCTCCTCCCAGAGTGACAGCATAGTTTACATTTCAGCATTAGCATTCTTCTCCTCCCAGAGTGACAGCATTTAGTTTTCAGCATTAGCATTTCTTCTCCTCCTAGAGTGACAGCATAGTTTACATTTCAACATTAGCATTCTTCTCCTTCCAGAGTGACAGCATTTAGTTTTCAGCATTAGCATTTCTTCTCCTCCCAGAGTGACAGCATAGTTTACATTTCAGCATTAGCCTTCTTCTCCTCCCAGAGTGACCTTAGTTTAATTTCCGCATCTCACGCCTTCTCCTACGGGAATCGACGTTGTTTACATTTTCAGCATAGCATTCTCCTCCTCCCAGAGTGACAACATTTAATTTCTAGCATAGCATTCTTCTCCTCCCAGAGTGATAGCGTTTAACTTTTAGCATAGCCTTCTTCTCCTCCTAGAGTGATAGCGTAGCGTAATTTTACCTTTTTCAGCCTTAGCATTTCTTCTCCTCCCAGAGTGACATCATTTACATAATTCTACATTTCTGCATAATTATTTTCTCCTCCTAGAGTGCCATCATTAGGACAAATCATTCGTACATCTACGAATCACGCGTTATCCTCCCTAGGCGATGTCTGTTGCATGTCAGACCCCCTAGTGGAGCCGTCATTTACATTTCCGTAAAAAAATAACTTAATTAATTAATAAATTACCGCTCATTCCTATCGAAGTAGTCGTCATTTACATTCCCTGCAACTTATGTTTCTCTCGATATCCAAGTAGATCTAAGTTTATATCTTTGCAGGACGTCCGACCAACTATCTCCTCCCAGAGTGATATCCACGGACTACTTCATCAATAGGTAAACACTCGTTAAATCCCCAGTGACGACATCAATCAATCTCCTCCTCCCAGAGCGACCTCAATCAACTACCTCCTCCCAGAGCGACATCATCGTTGTAAGCTTGAGGTAAGACCTGCTGCGTCGCCAAAATTCGGATATGCAGGGGCAACCGTCTTTACTGCTTATCAAATCCTTCGATAAGACAATAAAGAGGGGGCAACTGTTGATACCCAAATTTTGACGTCATTTTTAATTAATTTTAGCGCTTCTGTTATTTAGTTAATTTACAGTCATTTTCAGTTGATTTACTGTCGCTAGCATTTTTAGGTGTTTCGTTGCATTTTAGAATCATCGTTAGCATCGTCAGCTTTCGAGATTACAGTTTTAATTTTTCGGCATGTATTTGCATTATTATTATCATTATTATTTTTAGCCTTAAAGATCACATTTTTAACTATCCGGCAGTCGTTCGCTGGTTTTTTCTTCGTTTTAGGTCATCACATGAATTTTAGGATTTTTAGTTTTTTAGCGCATTTTTTAGTATTTTTATTATTTTATTATTATTTTCGTTCGAGCTTTTATTGGACCTGAGTAAGTTCGCTCGGACAATAGCTTGACTTTGAAATGTTTTCCATCAACTAGTTGCTAGCTTTTTTTCTGCTCGCAACGGTCTACAGCGTTTCGTGTAATTTTCGACGTAACGTTTTTATTTTTCCGTTCGCGCATTTCACGCTTTTGAACGAGAAAATTAACGCGCTAAATGAAAAATACTTGTCATTCGCTGTAGACGTTAGACTCGTCGTATTTTTCTCTACGCGCAGGTACCGTCGGTTCGAAAAGTCTGAACGATTGCTCGCGGGACTCGGCTCGAGGCCATTTAAATAAGACTAAAAGGGCCTTTGATCTCAACCGTTGATCTGGTCAACCATGAAAAGTCAACCAGATCAACGGTTGACCATTTAAAGGAGTTCATGTGCATGATGCACATGAACAGCGTAGACGCGAAGCAACAGAGGAGCGAGCCACCGAGCTGCTCGCTCCCGTCCCCTCGACCGTTTCCTGTCCCGTCGTTCATCATCACCCTTGACCTAGACCTGCCACCTTGACGCCGTAGACCCGCCACCGTCACAAGAACAGCCACCACGCGCAGTCCCGCGTCTCCCTCCTCACGTGATCTTCGGCTATAAATACCGAGCACTCTCCAACCTATTTCGGGCACCAAAATCGCAAGAAAACTTGCTCTCTCTCCCTCCTTGATCAGCTTGCTCATTTAGAACGACAATCGCCCAGTTTAAAGCTTGAGAGAGTAAGCTTTCTCTCTCTAAGCATTTTCGGTTTTTAAGCATGTTTTTTCTTTAAATTCGTTTAGCTTGTTCTTCAGCCAATAAATTACTTTCTTTTATGCCATTAATTCACATACATGATGTAGATTAAATACACGTTTTCAATTTTAAAAATCGTTAGCTAGATTGTGCGAATTAATTAGTTTTCGATAATTAACGGTTTTGTCATTTTTTTGAAATTAAACTCAGTGTGTTTTGAAATAAAATTCGAGCTTCATACGGTCGAGACGCCGTCGAGGAGACGAGCGTCTCGGTATGAAGATTGCAAGAAACAGACAAGGCTAGTCGGACCTTGGCCGCCAGCAGTAGCGTCGGCGACCAAGGAAGAAGACGAACAGTGCCATGTCTCGGCACTGTTCACGTGTGCATGGGTGATGGGCTCGGCCCATCACCGTTTAAATAATTTCCTTGGGCTAGGAACTATTCCTGGCCCATTTCAGTTTCTTTTCATTTTTCAACTGGGCCCAGCCCATTTTTAATTCTTTCCGAAACCTCGGATCACGCTTTTTCGTAAAAGTAATTTGTATGCTTCGTATGATTATTTTTCGTACTATCAACTATTTAATTTTCTGTACTTATCAACTGTTTAAATTATTTGCACTTTAAATTTCCGCAATTTAAATTCAATTATTCATTTTACCGCCTATATGGTCGGTCGCATTTTAATTCTTGCAAATATCAATTGCTTTAATTTTTCGCAAGCTGCTGGAAATTCTTCCGCAATATCAATTGTTTTATTTTCTGCAAATATCAATTGTTTTATTTTCTGCAAATATCAATTGCTTTATTTTCCGCAATATCAACTGTTTTACTTTCTGCAAATATCACCTGCTTTAATTTTCCGCAAACTGCTGGAAATCTTTCCGCAAATATCCAACTGTTTATGTTCTGCAAATATCAATTGTTTTAATTCTTGCAAATACCAACTGCTTTAATTTTTCACAAACTGCTGGAAATTCTTCCGCAACATCAACTGTTTATTTTGTGCAAACATCAACTGTTTTAATTTCCACACTTATCATACAGCTGGGAATCCTTCCGCAAATATCAACTGTTTACTTTCTGCAAATTATCAAACTGTTTTAAATCCCTTGTGAATCGTCAACTACAATCAATTTTTTTGCACTTGTCAAAATTGCATTTAAGTTTCGTATGCGTTAAATCCATCATTTTTCGCATGCAATCAACTTAGCATTTAAATTTATCATTTGTCGCATGCAATCAACTCAGCATTTAATTCTTGTATGCGTTAAATCCATCATTTTTCGCATGCAATCAACTCTGCATTTAAATTTTCGTATGCGTCAAATCAATCATTTTTTGCATGCAATCAACTCATCATTTAATTCTCGTATGCGTCAAATCAATCATTTTTTTGCATGCAATCAAGTCTGCATTTAATTTTCGTATGCGTTAAATCCATCATTTTTCGCATTAAATTTCGTATGCGTTAAATCCATCATTTCTCGCATGCAATCAACTCAGCATTTAATTCTGGTATGCGTTAAATCCATCATTTTTTGCATGCAATCAACTCTGCATTTAAATTTTCGTATGCGTCAAATCAATCATTTTTTGCATGCAATCAACTCAGCATTTAATTTTCGTATGCGTCAAATCAATCATTTTTTTGCATGCAATCAACTCTGCATTTAAGTTTCGTATGCGTTAAATCCATCATTTTTCGCATGCAATCAACTCAGCATTTAAATTTCGTATGCGTTAAATCCATCATTTCTCGCATGCAATCAACTGTCATCATTTATTTTCCTGCACTTATCAAACTCAGCATTTAATTCTCCTATGCGTCAATCCATCATTTCTCGCATACAATCAACTGTCATTTAAATTTTCGCACTCATAAAATTTCTTATTTATTTCTCAAGCTATCGCTAACACTCTCACTTTGTAGGTTTTAAATTCAAGCTTCGCTCGAAAGTACGCCTTTCGATTCCTTTTTATTTATTCAACGCTTTTTCGCAAATATCAATCGTACGCATGATATATAGAACTCCTAGAATTAAAATCAACCCACATGAACAACGTGTTTAAAGAGTTGCTTAAAATGCCATGCTCATGTGATTTTAAATTCTCGCTTATATTGGCTGCATGTACATGGGGACTTTCGATCCCACATCAGTTTTTCACTTCAAAATCTATCATTTAAATTTGTACTCTGTTAGCAATCCATGGTAGGATCACGTAGTAAGTAATTTAATCATGCATGGCCCGATGATGACATAGAGGGCGCTCATTCAGTCTTACAGAAAATTCAGTACCATCACGTTACGTTCAAGATTAATCAATCGGTCTTGATAAACGGTAACCCCGTCCGAAAGACGTTCAAACGGTAACCCCGTTCAACGATTAATTATTTCTGAACGTCGCAATCATAAAAAGACTAAAGTGACGATTCCTCTGAGAGCCCCCTTTTCAAAACAAAACGCATTTATCAAAACACCTTTTAAACACCTCTCTCATCAACCGGTAACCGTTTTCGGATGTGACTCGGGTGCCTAACACCTTCCCGAGACCATAATACGACCCCGAACCTTTTGTCTGGGGTCCAGACCCCTTTTTGTGACTTTAGTTTTTTTACTTATTATATTTCCTATGCCATGACGATTAAGGTTCCCTAAACCTAGCAACCAAATTAGGGTAGCGACTTCATTGCATGTTGTGAGGCGTCTGTTTACGCCAAGCATTGTAAGGTCCCAAATTTCGTTGCACACTCGCGATTTTTTTATTTTCGGGGGCGCGACAACAACTAGTTTCGAAACAATTGGTGATACTTGATATTTGAATAAATGCAAGAGCAATCAATTAAACAAATAACAAGTGGAGTAGAAGACAATATCAAGGAATCAAAGAAAAAAAAAAGCTCAATTCGACTCGAAAGGACTCAAATAAAATGCAATTCCCAATTCAGATTGCCAACACAATTGCCCTTCAACTTAATTCGATTCAAACTGAACAATCCGTTTTGTTTTTTTTTTTTTGTCTATCAACACAGTTTAGTGTTCTGATCACTACTCGTTACTCTGAACTCCGAATCGATTGATTCTTTCGAATTTGGAAGCCCCACAGATATAGTTTTCTAACAGATCCTTTTTCACTCAAAACGGATATCAATAGCTATATATTACAATTCACTTTCGGCAACTGAAAATTGTGCAGGATTTGGCAGAAACACAATTTAGTAAATCGGGCGCAGCTTTTGACTCCGATGTCCGAATCACTTGATTCTTTTTGATTTGGAAACCTAACAGGTGTAGCTTTCTAACGAGACCTTTCTCACCAAAAACGAACTTCAATAGCTATGTATATAAATTAGATTTCGACTTGACAGAAAAATTGCACATATACGAACCAAGCACAGCAAAGAAATCTGTTTTGAATGGAGTAGAAGGGAATACCGATTTCAGCAATGAAAAAAAAGAACACAATTAAAGATACTTACCAATCTTTGAACGCCTTAAGCTCCGCTACCAACTGATACGATCCTAGTTGCTTAGGATGCGTAGCACCAAATCTGATCGTTGTTCAAAGAAGAATTTCAATGCGGAATGAATAACTTGACTCGTGCGAACGTAGACCACCTCGCCAACTGAATGCTAAGAGCCCTAGTTGATTTCACGTCAAGGTTCTTGTATCTGATTTTTAGGACTAAACCCAACGATTGTGAGAATCGCACTAATACAAAAGACACAATGATGCAATTCCAGAATTTACTTGTATACGACTCAAGTATTGCGGACTCAAGAAGAACAAGTGTTCAGCACTTGAACAATGGGAAAATATTGAAGAAACAAAGGTTCTGTATTGTCAAATAAAAGCCACTGAAATAAGGAGGCCAACCGCTCCTTATATAATGTTTTACAAGCAAAACCTAATCGGAACCAAAATAGAAGTTTCTAAATAAGGTAAATAACTTAATTAATCAATCAACTAAATTGTCTAATTAATTAATTAAGGAAAGCAAATAAAAGGCAAGTTTATTGTCCCCAAAATCAGACAAGGAAACGCCAGCTCACTTTAGGACCAGCCGCCGCTTCTCGGACAAGAAACCATAGCACGCGCGGACAAGGAATCCTCGCGCCGCTAGGACTCGCGCCTTCCGCACCCCAAACTAGGGTTTGACATATCTCCTAAACGCCTCGGGCGTTCTTGCTGATTTTTGGACACACACTCCCTGACATGATGTAGTATATGTCGAACTCAATAGATGGGCAGAAGCGCTCCATCTACGCGTCGTTCTGATGCTGGGCAGAATCACCGTCACACACGGTGAAGGTGAGGAGATTCACCATGCGTGGTGTCCTCTCTCGTAGTGCAGCGTCCTCACTGGTCATCTCACACTCCAGCTCCTTGTGAATGAGAGATGACAATTTATCTTGAAGCTTTCTAACTCGCGCACGTGTCATAGGACCAGCTGGTGGTAAGGGCACATCGATGCGTGTGTTCGCATCACCTCCTGACTCTCACTCAACTGGCCACTTCTCATAACAACATCCCTTATCTTTTCCAGAACTCTTGAGGGACCAACTCCATTCTCCCTATGAGTTGACCCAAAGATTGGCCTAAACTCCATCTTACTTCCTAGTTGAATCCCTCATCTGGATTTCAGACCCACTTTAATCACTCCCTTAGCAAGGCTCTTCATGACCGCTGACTTCTCAAGACCATTCTAATTATTTATAATCCTAATTTGTTCCTCTCTAACCTCTGTCACAACCTCTTTATCATTCAACGCATGAAATATAGAGCCCGAGTTATTGCCCCAGCTGGTTTACCAGATCTTCTACCACCCTTCATAAGTGAGCTCCACTTTCTAGTGACCTCCTCCCTCCACCACATTGCTTAGTAGCAAGCATCCAGGGTTCAAAATTTCCATTCACTTCAAGTCTCAGCCCAAACGGGTCAACTTTGCTTTCCTCTCTTTTACCCATCGTCGGAGCAGCCCAACATTCTCCCTGTCATTTTCCTCTCCCTTATTAAGATGACAGTTCTCTGCTTTATGGCCATAACATCCATAATTAAGGCAGACTAGGTGCAAACCTTCATATTCAATTCTCCACGCATGCCTCCAGAATCTGAATTTAGGGATCAGGCGGTTTCGTTAAATCAACCTCCATTGAGGTGCGTGCAAAATGTCCTCTAGCCACTGACTTCATGTTACTATCCACCTTAACTGCCCTTCCAATGCTATTCCCTACTTGAAACATCAAACTTTGATTATAATACTCAATCGGCAGAAACAATAGTTGAATCAATAGTCTCCTCACTCGGGTTGAAATTAGAAGTCCACTCCCTCACCGTTAAGTAGTGATCTGCCACCATCCAAGGACCATCAAAAAGAGCCCTCCCCCTATCATCTTGACAAAAATTTCACCAGATAATAATTAAAACCCAAATCAATAAGGTAGATTGGTGCCTTCTTTGCCCAAAGCTGAGTCAGACGCCTCTTAAACATCATGTACCCCATCTTTTTACCCAACACTTTGATAATAAATGTGTTCTCTCAAGGCTTCCTCAACTTTAGGATCTCAGCATTAGAGAGCTTCACCGTCAGGCAGTCTTCATCTTCCATATCAACATCCCCTTAGTAAGACTTTAGCTTGAGTACCCATAAGACTATCTCTAAATGAAACCTTCATTTTCTCACTAACTACAACCAAACCCTCCCCTAAGGGTGCCTCCACCAAATTCGAGGGAATTAGATCTGTATTCCCCCCTTTGTCCCTCAGTAATCGCCTCTAGATCTAAAAGGGGAACCAACTATGTATCCATCACTATATCCTCAGGGTTCTTGCAAGCTCTAGAGACTTGAACCAATTCAGAAAGCTTAACCTTTTTTTGGCTCCTTTTCCTTACTGATCTGAAGACCCCTTTTCTTGCTCCCCACCTTCAGATGCAGCTGGTATTCATGTTCTCCACCCTCTATGAGGGCTAAAGAATGAAAACCCCAACTCAACAATCAATGAAGTTACAAGCATTTCACATATTCAATGAAAAGCGTAAGAGAAAAAAATCCACTATGACGCTAGACTCATAAAGAAAATTTCCTTACCACACGTGCAACACGTTTTTTATTTATTGTTTCTTTTAAATGAACTGCGTTTTGACTACACTATTTAGTTGGTGTTTAAAAGTTTCAAATTCAAAAAAGTATATCCAATCACTACAACATAAATTTAAAAAATTGGTGTAGCAAACAAAATAAAAACATTAAGGTCGTCGAAGAAAAACGACAACAACAACAAAATACTACGCCTATAAAAAAAAGAAGGGAAAATATGTTCTAGCACCCGAACTATCTTCTTGAGGACATTTTTACCTCCCAACTATATTTATTATCAGATTTTCCACCTAACTATTGCATCATTACCAAAATTTGCCATCACTGTTAAATTTTTTGGACAGTTCTATCACCAAATGACTTGTTTGTTGTTAAACGGTGTTAGTTTGGTCCAATACCCATAAGTTGGCTCAATTGGTAAGGAAAAGTTATGGGTATTTGATATAAATAAAGTCAATTGGTAAGGAAAAGTTATGAGTATTTAATATAAATAACGTCAATTGGTAAAAGGAATTAGCTCAATAGGTGATGATTTCGCCCGAAAATATGAATCAATTGATGATTGTTAGACCAAACTAATACCGTTTTGCAACTAACAAAGAATTTTGTGGCAGATATCTTCAAAATTCTTTACGATGGTGGCAAATTTGAGTAATAGTGTAATAATTGGGTGACAAATTTGGTAATATATAATTGGATGGTAAAAATATCATTGAGGGTATGATTTGGATGCTAGAATATCTTTTTCCCAACAAAAAAAACAAAATACTGCATTACTTCTAATATTATAGAATAATACCAGAGACAAGCTTTTTAACATCGATACTTTTACTTACGCATGTGATGAGGTATTGTCATTTTAGAGTTTATCCCATCTCTACTTGGTTATATTATTTAAATAAATGACTATTATATATTCATTTAAATAAGCTAAAAAAGTTAATAAAAATATGAGTACCAACCCTAAAATTAGAGCAATTAAAAGGATAAGGAGGGAGATGAAAATATACTTGATATGAGTGCCTGGAACATATTTCCAATAGCTCAAAAGACAGTAAATAAACAGTTCCACACTAATCCAAGCTAACCCTGATCATATTTCAACAATTTATCTAAAGTGTTTCATCGTATGTTACAAAGATGTGTTAACATCGTATATTCTATGGTCTATTTTCGCAAAACTAGCAACTAGGTTAACTGTAAAAGAAAAAGGGGGCAGGGTTCTCATGTACTACCGTACCATACCACGCCCCATCTTTTAGTAAACTGTGTAGAATTCCTTGGAAGCCTAAATGAGCTACCATAACAGTATATGAACTAGTTCGAACCTTAAAAATCCATCCACTCCACTTGCTCGGCCTACTTTTCATACTTCCTTGATGAGCCGTTCTCTACGTGCAACATCCTACTCTTTTGAAGCAGCGATGCCATGCACGCGGGTATAGTCTGTCTCGTAAATCCTCTTACTCTGTTTGACAGAATTTTTGCTAATCCATCAAGTTCTGACTCATATTGCTCGTACACGAAGAAGGCAGTGAAGGCGAAGACCAGAGCTGCATTTAGTCACAACATCATCGAAATGAAGAGATGCAAATTGATGACAAGAAGATAGCACAGAGTTTGAGTACAAAGCTTAGTGCTCCTTACCTATACCTATCACTGCTGACAAGGATTGCAACAGCATCAACTTGAGGAAATAGAGGGAAAATGCAACCTGCATTTGGTTATGAAATATTCATTTAGAAGAACAGGGCAAAAACGGTTTAAACTAATCATCTACAATGAAAAAAGAAGAAAAAACTAGCCATCTACATTGAGATGTCCTCCTACTCAATATAGCAAGAGTTATGTCACATAACCAAACGATCAAAACACTAAAGACTTCCACTTTGAAATGAATTATTCCGCAGTCTATACCTTGACGAATTTGCTCCAATCCTCTCCTTCGGCTAATAATCTTATCTCATGAATTCCACTGTTCCACACATGGACAGTGGCTAAGATCAATTCTTCGACAACAGTATCAGAAACTTTAAACCATGACGAAGACATCCTTGGAATGCAGAAACCAAATCTGTTGCAGAGGTAAAACAATCAATCACATAAGCTCATTAGCCTAAAAACGTCAAGTGTAGAACATACATATACATGAAAAATAATGCTGTATTCTAGTATATATGTCTATGTGTGTGTGTTTACTGAATAGGAAATCCTTTTTAAACTAAAGGAAAATATAAAACTGAAGCACGAAGTCTGGCTAATCTAAATAGCATCCCAATACCACTGAATAGCAGAGACTTGGGTATTTAGCCATGTGGGAACATACGGGATAAAGAAACAGAAAAACTTTATTCAACTCATGCTTTGACGGAACAAAAGGGCTTTACAACAATGAGTTCACGACATCACCGGAAGAATCCATAATAAGCTAATAATATAGACAACTAAAGTGTTATCATTTTTGAAAACTTATTTACTAATAATATAAGAGAAGGAGAAAAGTTCATCGGTGAGGAGTAGCTAGGTTAACAGGTAGTTTGAGACATTAGAAGAAGCCCAACTTTCTTTCTTTCTTTCTTTTTTTAAAAAGCGCTACAGAGCACAGAGAAATAGAATCTCAAAACATTATAAGCATCTACAGCACTTACAAGTTTGGTGGTAGAATGCCATATCCAAAAAGAATGGTTGTGATTATCAGCAGAAGCTTGGCAGTGGATGAGGTCAATGTTCTTCCCGAAAGAAAAAACCAATGAAACAACAGAGCAAGAACAACGAAACATGTGAATGTTTTCTTCTCATCCCTCCATAGTAAGATGTCTGCCACTGTAAAAAGACAGTGCCAAACGTTACAGTTCAACTAGGAATAGTCAACTCATGTTGCTTCTGAGAAAGTCTATATCCAAATTCAAAGATGTATCTTAAGTCTGGTTGAAAATTATGCATTAATAAAAAAACAGGCAAAAATTCTGGCTATGAGCTATACCCCTGAGAACATCCATTTCATTGTATAATGAAATTCAGCTCTCACTTCCCTCTCCAAACTTCTCATCCGCTCCCTATAGTGCCTCTACTTTCCCGTTAAACAAAATTCAAATTTTAGAAATGTGAAACAAGTTCAGAACGGTATAGTGCCACTATACCAAACCCAACTTGGAGAAATTTATAACTAAATAAGATTACAAACCTTTCCCACTGCCCAAAAGCTTATCAGCTTTTGAATGCTCATGAATGTTGGTGCCTCTTGTGAAAGAAGAGTTAACAGCCAGATGAGAGAATGATTCAACAGTCCGTGTGATACCTTCCTGTACATTCATCAATCAACACTCAGAGATTCTTTTTTTCTTGTAAATTCCATCTTACAATGAATCTACTGCTTCACTAAAATTACACCTCTTTTAAGGTAATTCATCATAGCAGTTAGCAAAAGATAAAAGCTAATTCATCATAGCAGTTCAAAAACTAAACAGTAGTAGAAAAAGACTCTTGAAGAAACAAAACACTATGGGAAATTCCAAGAAAGAATCGCTTTCCTTCAGTTTGGCTTTGAGTCCTAAACCAGGAAATATTAGGAATTCAAAGAGGAGTACTCACTGTCCTTCATTTTGTTTCCTTGAAGAAAAAATGCTTCTTTTTACCAATGTAACAGTAAAAAGTGTCAAATTGAGCTTACTAGGTAAATGACAGCATTTGAAATTTTGAATAGACGAGAAGAGTATCTTATGACTTTTCCACTTGCAACATATAACAAACTACGCAATTAAAGTTTGCTTTTTCAACTAGAATAATAGCAAAGATAGTAATAGAAGCATAACAGCTTCAAAATTATATATACATGCAAGAACAAAGAGTTAAATAAACTCACTTCCAAAGAGACAATTGGTGAGTATCCAATATGTTTCTGAGCTGCAGAACAGTTAAATGTTCTTGTGCGTGAGGCGAGATGAAAGAAGTGAGTTGACAGAGCATGGCTATATGTACTGGAGGCCAACTTTTCATTTGCCCAATTAACAAGCAAGAGAAAATGCCAAACCACGCTACCAGGAAGTTTTATAAAAGGTCTGCAATCAAAGTTAACAAACACAGACAGACAATTTTATTAGAAAATCCTTGAAACGCATAAAAGAATTAAAAAATAAGGAAATTTCATAGTTTAGCGGTATAAAATACAAATATCTCAACAAAAAATTGACCCATGAATCATGAAATTTCTCTCTGTAGTGCTGAAATTCTACAAAAACTGAATAAAAATGGATTCATTGCCATCCCAGCATCACCAATCGTGTTGTATGCATAGAGCATAATAGAACTACAATGATAAGACAAACAGCCACTCCAAGAGTTAAAAACTGGATTCAACCATCGTGCATCTGTTGAGACGCAGCCAAAGCCACCCATACTGATCATCTATCTCTCCCTCGCACATAAACATGCACTTCATGCCTAGTCACTTAGGTAACAAAACATCATTAAGAGTGTGCCTGAACTTCTTGTTTTCTTTTTGCACTATTAACAGCAGTCTTATTGATATAAGAGCAAACTGTAGAGCATGTACTATCAATGCAATTCCATTTCACAACCAAAAAAAAAGCAATTCCATTTTATCAAACAGCAGAAAAGAAGGGGTGCATAATTAACCTTTGATAGCCCAAGCCTTCCAATATCAATGAAACAAATTCCCAGAACTTCATGGGCTCAAGATTTGTGATGAAAAATGCCTGCAGTTGAATACAAGAGTGTTTGCTTCATGGATGGATGTAAGTAAAACATAAATGACAAAAATAAACAAATTACAAGCTCCATATCCAAGAAATATTTGAATACCTTTCCAGCTACAAAGATCATCCGAGATTCAAGAGCTCTGGCAGCACAAATATGAGCATGGATAACATTCTCGGCATAGGTAAAGTGTGACATATTTTCCCCACTTCCTATAATAAACTGTAAAGATAAGCTGAGTTACTAAAAAAACAATAAATAAAAGTCTTTTGTGATTCATACAAACTGAAGAAGGAAAAACATAACATCAAAATAGGGCAAGCTGCATGCTGAACAATCCAAATAAAGACTACAGAATATATCAACCTAAGTACACAAACCTTTGCCCAGCCAGATTTTGCTAAATTAACTAAGAATGGCACAAGCTCTGTATCTCCCGGTCCAAATACATTGCTAGGACGGAGCGCACATGTTAAAAGGCCATCAATATTGTTAGCAAATAAAATCAACGCTTCAGCCTGAGCCTTAAGATCACTCAACTTGTCTTCCTGTATCATAATATTCCACAAAGCATCAATTAGAAGGAAGCTTGAAGAAAAAAGGAAGTACTTATATTAAAGAGTACAAAGAAGTCAATAAACAAGCATACACTCCAGTTGCAGTGCGAAGACTCATTGACATGGCATATATCATGTGAACCATTAAAAATTACATCTGCAGAACTGTTATATATTAGCTCTCTCACTCTGCATCCTTGGCATGCAGTGATAACATTCTTTGCACCTAAAGAACAAGAGATTAAAGCATCAATGCTACGTTAAAACATTGCAGTAATAAAAACCATGAATGGATCTATTACTATGGTGAAATCAATGGAGCTGTTACCTTGAACTATACTCATATAGCAATGATAGAAATCATCTTTTTGTAAATCAGAAGGTTCCATATAAAACACAACAGATGAACCTTCAATAGCTGCAAGACAGTCAAATACCTTAAACAGTTATGAATACCAGTTAAACCTTTAATGTTTCTTCAACTCTCATAAACCAAACACAAGCCACTGTAAATCAGAATCAGAATCAGAATCAGAATCAGAATCCTTACCTTTGGTGATCTGCCTAATATCTCGAACATCGAAGTGGTGATAGGAAGCGTGGCCGGAGGAGAGAGCGTCGTTGAGGAGTGAATCGACAGGGTCAGTTAGGTCGAGTTGAAGCGAGTGAGGGGAATCGGCGACTCGGACGATCCAGCCACCGAGTTGAAGGAGCTTGAACACCAGCGATCTTCCCAAAAAACCCCACGCTCCTAAAACCGCGCAAGTCTTCCTGCTAGGGCTCATTGCATTCCCAAACGAGGGAGGAATCTCTATGGCCATTTCGTAAAAACAAACGAAATCGATGGAAAGAGAAATGGAGAAAAAAGGATGCTTTTTGCGTGTGCGGGATGAATATAATGGGTAAGGATTTGGCGGGGAAACTGACGACCTTTTTGGTGGCGCTTTGTAATTTTCTTTACTGTGGTTCACTGGTAGTTGCAGGCCCTTGGACCCACATTGTCATCTTTCAATCTACTAGTACCATTTTCTTTTGGAGCTTGATGATCTGATCACCGAAAGCTGCTCTTTGTAAAAAACATTTGGCCCCTCCATTTTTTATTAAAAACTATATTTCGAATTATAAAAAAAATAAAAAAAGTGCAATAAATTAGAAAAACTTGTATTCTTGAAGGGCTAAATCAAATATGGGTCCCTGCAGTTTAATTGATTGTCTTATTTCAGTCCTCTGTGTTATTTTTGATTTAAAACGTCCCTCAACTTAAGTCGAATGATTTATTTCATCCCTTCGCCTAACGCCATCCACTTTTTCCGTCTGTTTGCTTACGTGTCGTGCCACATCAATTGTCACGTCACCGATTGTTGATGTGTCACGCTACATAGGCAGCAACCAACCGGGTCGAGCTCGAAACGGGTTGCAAAATCGGGCTGCCAGATTTTGCGTGAAACGACGCCGTTTCGAGCTCGACCCAAATTGTTTGTTTTTAACTTTCAAGCATTCCTTTTTTCATTTAGCAGCAGACTCACACTGCATCCCTTTTGATAAGAGTCCGGTAGATACTGAGCAGGATCGGTCTGATTTGGGCTGGTGGGGAACACTGTATTGGGGTCTTCGTCACTTGCAAAGCGCCGGAGGGGGTCTCCGGCGTAAACACTCCGATGCCAAAGTCAGTGTGAGTAGTCAAAATGGTAGGGGTTCAATACGCTATCTTAGGTTTACCTCTTGTCTGAAAAGGTGAGGGTATTTATAGGCAAAGGAAGGAATGTACCGACAGGGGGTAGGAATTATCCTTGGTAGGTGTTGTTGGGGTGATAGATGTCGCTGGGGTGGCAGGGAGTGATGTCACGCGGGATGACGTCATGCGGAGTGACGTCATGGATGACCTGGGATGGGATGTCGCCGTGCGGATGTCGCATGAGAGCCCCCCCGCTGATGTTGACCATCCCAGGGTCGGCCGCCAGGCTAAGGGCGGTAAGAACAGGGTCTCGTCTCCCTCGACGGGTACAGTATGATGGCCGAGTCACCCAGCGGGGTAGTGGAGATGTCGCTTCTGTGGTATCGATAGTTATCATATGCGCAAACGAAAACTAGCCCGAGTGTTTACCAAGGGCTATCACCGCGTCTCCGGTCTTGCCCCTTCAGAGGTTTCTGCATTAATGAGGGCTCGACAGTCGATAAAGGTATATTTTCATAGCACTTTTTTTCCTGAGTCTATAAATAGGCCTTTCATTTTGCACTTGTTTCTATAACTCTCTCAACCTTCTTCACATCTCTCTTCGATTTTCCTCATCTCTTTTCCTTCAATGGACGAGATCACCAAGAACTTTCTGCTATCCAAAACCCATACCTTGAGAAATCTGACCCAGGCTGACATCGATTTTTTGGGATCGTTGAGCACCAAGACTTCGGAGGATATCTTGGAGCTCCAGGGAATGTTGACTCCCCTGCAGGCTAGACAGGCTGCTGTTACCATGGAGGACTTTAGTCCCGTGGAGAAAGCGGTGAAGTTGTCTGCTGTTGTTTCCCAGATTCAGCTACTTATGCCCATGCTGCAGCACAGGAAAGATCTGCTGGGGTGCTGCTTAAAGGGCATGAGGGCCTATTCTTCTGAACTGACCGCTCTTGCGGATGCCCTGAGGGAAATTCCTTTCCTGGAGTGGGAGGATGATGACGCTGGGTCGAATGCCTGACCAGCGATGGGGATCCTCTTGTCGTGTCTTTCTGTGCTCCTTTAGGGCCACTTTTTGTAACCCCGGGCCGTTAGGCCTTTTTGTAATCTCGAGCCGTTAGGCCCTTTAAATAAATAAATATGCTTTTCCTTATTAGCTTGCCGCGCTGTCGATGTTTTTCTTCTTTCTCATGTCGTCTTTCTTAAAAAACAACTTCTATTCTCACTAATTGTGAGCTTGGTGTCCCTTTGGATCCCATAACTTTATTTTCCTACCTGGCTCATAATGATGATTCTCTCACGTCCCAACCGTTCTGAATATATTTTGCGTCGTTTTTCAGTGTTAACGGATTGGGCAATCAGTTTCGGTGCCTTTCGGTTGGTGTAGACTTTCAACAGTTGCGAAGTCAGATCTTTCCCCCAATAGTCATATAATGCGCGAAAAGGTAGGCACGCTTCCTCGCCTCGGCTATATAATGGGGCTCTTCCTTTCTTTTCCCTGTTCATCTCTTCTTTTCTTCTTTCTTCTTACTCTTACTGATATTTCCATGGCTGACTCCCGTTTTTTGTATACTACTACCCGTGATTCTCCTCCGACCCCTCCAACTTCTCCCGACTCCGACAATCCTCCTCCCTCACCTTACTGGAGGCCTGCCAGACATTCTGCAAAGTGCCGGGGTCGCAAGAAATCAAAGAAAACAAAGAAACAATCTTTTGAATCCTTCTTTGCCGACTTTGAACCTCACTATCTCTCGCTGCGGCAAAAGGATGAAGCGTCACCATCCGTTCCTTGTCCTTTTCCCAAGGATAGGACTTCTGTGCAAGATGCCGCTCCAGGACTGGTTACCCCGACCCTGGAGGAAGGCTCCCGCGCCGCTTCAAAGGAGGAAACTGCCCCCACGACAGGTTCCGTGGCTAGGCTTGGTAAAAGACCTTTCAGGATTGACGAGCCCTTTCCTTTCTACAATAGTGGGTCACCATCGCCTCCGGAGGATTATGATTATGTCTATGACATACACTGGGCGGACGAAGACTGGCGATGCCATACTCGTTGTAGATGCTGCTGGCTTTCTCTTTCAGTAAATAAAATAGAATAAAATAAAATGTCATTTGCCTTTTTCTTTTCGCTTTTGGTATGATGCCGCTCTATGGGATAACTGCTGCTGGACAGCCGATTACCGCTTCATACGACCATTTTTCTAGGGTTTCTTGTAATTAACGAGCCTTTCTTTTGCGAAATTCGAGGCGAGCGCTTGACTTTAAGTTTTCTGTCAGGGTCTTTCCATGTGTCCCGTTTGTCCCATACGTGTCCTGCTGTGATAGGTTGCCCTTCTGCCTGACTTTTCCACCGTCTCTTTTAAAAGGAAAAATGCTTCTTCTTTGTACCCTTTTGCTCCTTTTTATACTTCACAACTCTCTTCGTTTTTCGCTCGCTCCGAGGAAATTCTCTCGTTCGCATCCAGACGTTTCGCCGATTAATTTCAGTCTTCTCTCTCAAGGTACTCTGCTCGATCTTGCTTTGATTTTCCTTTGCTGCTTTATCTATCATGCCTCGCACTAGATCTCAATCTAGTTCTTTAGTTACCCCTAGGCCAATTTCTCGATATCCTGAGCTTGAAAACACCCCTAGCATCTTTACTATCCCTACTGTCTTACGCCTTGAACTGGAAAGAAATAACATTACCTTCCCCCGCGGTTATTGCCCCATTATTCCTTCTGACACTATGAGGCTTCATAGCCAGCTCTAGAAAACTCATAGGATTCTTTATTTTAAAATGTTTCAATATGGGTTCCGCCTCCCAGTTCATGACACGCTAGAGCGTGTGCTGCGCGAGCACGAGCTTAACCCTGCGCAGATCACCCCTTCCTCATGGAGTTGCATCTACACCTTCCTTCGTGCTTGCGAGTTAAAAGATATTCTTGCTCCCTCTGTCGCTTTATTTCGCAAGTTCTTGACTCTGGTTTTTCGCGACAACTTCATTAATATTATTCCAAGATGGGATGACGCCCTAGTGAGGCCTTTTTGACAAAAATTTCAAGGATTTGAGGAGAACGTAGAAGACTGGAAGAGTGGTTTCTTCGTTGTCGAATTACCCTCTCGCCTGCGGCGTTCTGACTTCAACCTGGAGGTAGTTGATTGGGTGAAGCCAGCGCCTCTGTCTAGGGAATAGTTGGGTCAGGCCAACGCTTTACTGGAGATGGAGTCCTCTTTCCATATCCGAAACTTTGCTTTGTACAGGCCTTTAACTGAGTGTACCATAGGTGAGCTTTTGAGCTTCGCCGCTGCCTTACTTACCCCTTGTTTACTAACATAACTTTTCGCAGGGGAGACCATCGCTCGCCCGCTCTCCGAAGGTGACGCTTCTCACAAGGTTGTCGCGCCTTCAACGACTGCTCCCTCTACTTCCGCTGGGGCTCGAGCTGATCATCATATGCCCATAAAGAAAAGAGCTTTAGACGAAATTCTTTCCAGGGAAAGTGGTTCCTCCCTCCGCACTTCCCGCTTCGTGGAGAACTGGTTACCCAGTCGGAAGAAGAGGTCCGGGTCTGGTTCGCTAGTGACTGAGACAAAGATTTTCTCCTACGGAGTCGAGGACATGAAGGACATGGATACGGAATTGAGCCTCCGCCCGGCTTCCTCAGCTCAATGAAAGAAACTAAGGGAAGCGAGCGAAGCTCAAGTGACAAGGATGGTTGCTCGATCTCCTCCTGCCAACACTACAAATACCGTCGCATCCCAGACTGCCGTTTCTCCTAACACCACTAAGGGGGGTGCCACTTCACTAGGTGGCACTTCCTCGACTCTGGGGTTGGCTGCCCCCAACAAGACCTCCCATACCGCGATGATGCCGCCGCAATCTGCTACAGATTCCACTCCTGTCATGGAACCTCCACACTCGCCCATTGGCCCCTGTATTCCTGACGTGCCTCCATCAGTCCCAAGTGGACCTGGTTTTTCTTACTCTCCCCCGAAGTCCCCTTGTCCATTGTTCCTTACTTCAATTCGAGACATTAGGGGCTCAGGCGGTATCTCCGCCCCTTCTTTTGTTGCTGATCTTTCCCCTGACGGGCCTCAAGGGAGGCCCTTCTCACCGGTTAAATCTGTCAAAATTTAAGACTGACGGGTTCCGCGCCCTGGGTATATCAGACCCCTTGTCGCAAGATCAGCCCACAACTATCTTAGCCTGCGAAATGTTTCGCGCCTCCGAGGACGAAAGTAGGCTACTGCAGCTTCCACCTGAGGTTCAGTATGTGCGCGTCATGAACAACTGCCTTACTGCCTTTTGACAACTTCATTACTTCATCAAGGCTCGTGGTACACAATCTCAAAACTCTAGTGCCCTAGCAAAGGTAGAGGAGCTGTCGCGACTCCACAAACGCGCTCAAGCCGAACTGCGCGAGTGCCGCGCTGACCTCACTCGGGAAAGGTCTAAAGGAAAAGCCCAGGTTGAAGCTTTGGAGGCTGAGCTGGTGGCTGAAAGAAAGAAGAACTCCTTCCTTCTTGAGGAGATATCATCCCGCGATGCCGACCTGACGAAAGCTTCCACGAAGGTGGCCTGGTGGAAGAAGAAGACTGAACAAGCCTTTATCGCTGGGGTCACAGATCAGCACCGCGGTAGGGCCGCTGATCTCGCTGAGGTCACCAGGTATGCCTCCGCGAGGATGAAAGAGATTGATGAGAGCCAAGAGGGTTTCCTCTCCTCCAAAGAGGAGTAATAAGTCAGTGCCTAGGGAGGGCCCATTTGATGTCGCTTGATTGGGGGTGTCGCTTCTTTACTTACTCCCTTGTTGTATTATTTTTCCCATTTGGACTTTGACGTCGCCTCCTTGCTTGTAATAATCAAATCTTGTAATCTTGACCAAATAATACGTGTTTCTTAACGACGTCGCCCTTTATCACTTACCGCTTGACTACTTTTTTCTTCGCACTTCGCCTCTTGCGTGCCATGGCATTGCGACTTGCCGCTCCTTTTCACTGGGTTTGACTGCCCCATTTTTCAGAGCATTTAATGCTCTGACTCCTTTTACTTGATACGGAGGAGACAGTCATGATGCTTTGAGCCTACGTGTCATCAAAGGGGAGCGCTAAGGGAATAGCGGGCTGAACATATCTTTTCGCTCCTCAGGGATTGTACCCGCTTCCGCGCCTCTTGTCCTTAACACGTCACACACCACGATCGCTTGACCCGTCATTCCCTTTAATCCTTAGGGTTATTAAAACCCTCACGTGCTCTCTTCTTATCTTTTGTTACCTTTCTCTTTGGAAAATGAAAAGAAAGAAAGGAAAACACAATTCCTCCTCTTCCTCCTACGATCCGCCGCCACCCGGGTGCTTCGATCTTCCTCTCACAAAAGGTACCTTCCTATCTATCCTTCGTTTAACCTTGCCCATGGCTCGTAATCGCCGCTATTCCCGCTCTGCTGGGGAGGGGGATATTGATACTACTATTTCCACCATTGCTTCCACCGCCATCCTTCGACGGCGCCTGCGGAGTTATAATGCCACTCTCGACCAGTTGGAGGGGTATTCTACTGAAGTTGCCCCAAAGTCGCTTCACCTTAATAGCGAATTATCTGGCAACCGTAGGGTTCTTTATGCTAAAATGTTTCATTATGGTTTTCGGCTGCCTCTAGATCCTTTAATTGCCGAGTTACTCTCTGAATTCGATTTAAATGCTGCCCAGTTGAGTCCAAATGCCTATTGTGCCATTTATGCTTTTATAGCCCTTTGTAGATACATAGGAAATGAATCTCCTTCTTTGTTGTTGCTTCGCTCCCTTTTTCAATTATACCACCATAACAACGGCATCATAGCGATATCGCCTCGCTATGATGTTGAAGCCCTAAACCCCTTTACCTGGAAGCTGCTGTTCCTCGAATCTTCTGTTGACGCTTGGAAAAAAGGATTCTTCATCGTCAATCTGCCCGAGCCCTTGTGGTGGAGCGGGTTTAATCTAGTCGTCAGAGATGCTGCCTGGGGTGGCAGGCCACACTTAGGACCAGTTGACCAAGGCTGGCTGGACAAGCTACTCAACCTGTCGGGGATTCCTGGGGTTCGCACTCGCGAACTTACGTGCCGGGGCGACATCCGGGATTGCATTCAAAGTGAGCACCGTCCCTTCATTCGCTGCTCCCCGTCAGTATTAACTCTAACATTCTTTTCTTATTTCTACAGATCCTCCCGCCGGGTGGAAACCTGAATGCATCAAGAAAAGAGAAAGAAGAGCTCAGCAGAAGAAAGAAAAAGAGGCTCTTTCTGCTGTCTTGACCGGTGCCGCTACTGACACCACGCACGCGTCCACTTCTGCGCCTGAGTCCTCTTCTCTTCCTCGAACGGAGGCTACTGCCACATCAACTATTGAGCCAATTTCCTCCCCCAGCATTGTTCCTACTCGAGCGTCATCTTCTCGTCCTCCTTTTGCCAAAAAGAAGAAGAGAACTCTCGGCCTTTGCGTTATCGCTCCTACCCGTCCTCCTGTTCAGGAGGTTTTTACAAACTTTTCTCCGTCTATTTGTTTCGTTCATTTCTTAATTCCCCTTTTTCTTTCGCGAGTAGGATATCGCTGTTGTTGCCTCTTCTGCTACTCCTTCGCGCGACGGCATGGACTTGTCAGGCATTCTTTGCCCCAAGCGACCGCGTCCCAATGAAGACACCCCTTTCGCGGATGACTTTGCTGCTAGTCAGGAAGGGCAGGGCGTCGTCACCAATACCGGCCCCTTGGTGGGTAATCAAGGCTCTGGTCCGCCAGGGAATGGGGCTACCTCTGCGCCGCTTCACTCTTCTTTTGCCGCGTCATCTCCTCCTCCTGGCAATCCCTTGGGCTTTCTGGAGGATCTTGTCGAGGAGGACTTTCCATCCCTACAAACCGGCGGTTTCAATATTGACGCTGGACCATCTAATCGTTCCCCTCCGTCCCCTCCCGATGTCTTCTTCATTCCTGCTGCTGTTCAAATGATCTCTCCTTCTCTTCCCCACATGGACACTCCATGCATGGTGGCTGACCTAAGCACTATACTCTCTAGCGGAGCCGCCACCCATCAGGTTGATTTAAGTAACATTCGCCAGTGCGGGTTCCCAGCATTAGGAGGCGACAACTCCCTAGCGACATCCGCCTATCTGGCAGGACATCTGTTGTCGGTTGAGGAGGAGGAGCAGGCCTTCCTCTCCGTTGCCGAAGGTGAGCAACTGCAGCGGATAAGGACCCAACTGTTCTCTGGCTTTCAGGATTTTCATTACTGGTCTAGGAATATGACGAGACGAATGAGCTCTCTCCACTCTTCCTCCCAGGAATGGCGCAACGCTAATCACCAGCTCTTGAAAGAAGTCAACAAGTACCAAGGGGAACTTAATAAAACTCAGGAAGAGCTGAGGAAGTGTGTTGAAGAGCGACAATGTGCGGAAGCCAGTTTAGCAGTTGCGAGAAAGGAGCTGGAAGGGGCCAGAGGACGCGAGGCCACAAGGGATGCCGCCCTTCAAGCGGAGCAGGGTAAAAATGCCTCGCTTATGGAAGAAACGGCAGACAAATGTAAATGGTTTCTGGAACAAACTGCGGGCCTCATGGCCGACTGCTTCATTGAGCGTCATGGCCGCAATCAGTTCGACGCTGATGCCATCATCCGCCTCTTCAAGCAGAAGTCTGGGTTCCTCACAGAAGAGGGCTATCGCCAAGCGAAGAGGCCACGACATGACGAGGGGGACGACAGCTTGCCCAAGCCGTAAATGTTACTTCTCTTTGTGTCCGTCGAGCGCGCTCACTTCTTTGCCCTTTTTGTATTTTTGGGGCCTTTTGCTTAAACAAGTCTCCCCTCTTGTATAAACAGTTTGCACAATTTTCCGCCATTTTACTTTATCAATGATCTTTCTCAATTTGCTTCCGTTAGCCCTTCTTTCAAAACTTGTTGCCACCGTTGAACTGATGTTGCCTGCGCCTTCGAACCTCCCTTGCGGAGTCGCAACACGCAATGTCGTCACGTGTTTCTCTCCGCGCGATAGGGTAGATCTGATCTTCACCATTATCTCGTACCGTGTTTAAGACAATGGGATCTCCCCTTTGGACGCTCTGCCTTTCCCCAACGTCATTATTTTCTCAAGTGCTTCATCACTTTCACGCTTTACTAAGTTTTCTGCACATTTTTACTTATAACTTTCGTTAGTAGCGGCATATTCCAAAAAGTCTTAGTTACCTTAGGTCATTGTCGCGCGTGCTCCCCACTCACTTAGCGCGATCCCTCCGAGATGTCGCTTGTGCTGATTTTTCTGCACATTTTCACTTATCATTTACATTAGTAGCAACATTTGCTAAAATATCTTGATTACCTTGGGGTATGGCCGCGTATTTCCCCAACTCACTTGGCGCGATCTCCCCCGATGCCGGTTTGTCCCTTCCGGTTACTAGCTGGGGTACCGTGACTTCTCACATTTCCTCAATCGGCCGGGAAGTGCCACCTCTCAGTGCGCCACCTGATCAGGGCCGACCATCACGAGGATAGGACTTTTCACTTCTTCAGCGTTGTCCTCGCACCTCGGAACGTGCCCCTTCTTAACGAGGTGCCTATGTTAGCGCTACCATCATAAGGATAGGATTTTCACTTGCGAGGTGGAGTTTTTATCTTCCCTAGGGTCGTGCCTCACTTAATGATCATCCGCCTTTGTGAGCACGGGCTGTCACAAGGGTAGGACTTTACACCCCCAGGGGAGTCGGGGCGTGCCCTCTCTGGGTTTCCCCATGATAGGATTTTTCACTCCCGACAGTGCTGGAGCGTGTCTCATCTTAGCGAGCCGCCTGATCAAGGCCGGCCTCACAAGGCCAGAATTTTTCACTTCCAGCACCATATATTTCTAGGATCACCGGGGTGTGCCTCGTCTTGAAGACCCGTCTGTATTAGCCCATTCTGGCCTAAGGCTAAGACTTTTCACCCCCGACATCCTCCTTTCCTTGTTATCTGCACATCACACAGGCAACCAACAAGGAACAAGAAATATTTCCACAACAATTGTTAGACCATGCCCAACGGCATGTCAAATTCATAATTTCAATTTCCAGACCATGCCCAACGGCATGTCAAATTCTATCACAACATAATTTCAATTACTAGACCATGCCCAACGGCATGTCAAATTCATAATTTCAATTTCTAGACCATGCCCAACGGCATGTCAAATTCATAATTTCAATTTCTAGACCATGCCCAACGGCATGTCAAATTCTATCATAACATAATTTCAATTACTAGACATGCCCAACGGCATGTCAAATTCTATCATAACATAATTTCAATTACTAGACCATGCCCAACGGCATGTCAAATTCTATCATAACATAATTTCAATTACTAGACCATACCCAACGGCATGTCAAATTCTAGCATGATATAATTTCAATCGAGCAATATTCCAAGAGTTAGGTAAGGGAGTACCGTCAAGCGTTTCGAGGTGGTACGCCCCCTTTCCGATAACACGAGTGACGCGGTATGGGCCTTCCCAGTTTGAGCTAAGTTTCCACATTCGCTGGCCCGCCGCTCGCTTGTCCCTAAGCACTAGGTCTCCCACCTTGAGCAACCGCTCCTTAACATGTCTGTTGTGATACCGCGCCATTCTTCTTTTGTAGTGCATTGTTTTCAAGAGAGCTTCCTCGTACGCCTCAGGCAGCATATCAAAGTTAGCTCGTAACCTCTCCTCGTTTAATTCCTCCTTGAAATATTCCACCCTTAAGCTTAGGGTGCCGATTTCGACTGGCGTTACTGCTTCGGTACCAAAAGCCATCGCAAAGGGCGTTTCCCCCGTACTAGTTTTAACGGTCATGCGGTAAGCCCACATTACATGGGGTAGCTCGTCTTGCCACTTCTTTTTCGACCCCTCAAGATTTTTCTTAATACCGCTCAGGATGCTTCGGTTGGTTACCTCCGCCTGGCCGTTAGTCTGGGGATGCGCCACAGAGGAAAACCTTTGTTCGATCTGGAATTCTTCACATTGCTCTTTGAAAAAGTGGCTGGTAAACTGTGCCCCGTTGTCACTGACTAGCACGCGAGGCACCCCGAAACGCATGATAACTTGGTGCTTAAAGAAGTGCCATACCTTCTCCGTCGTAATACTGGCTACCGCTTCCGCTTCTGCCCATTTGGTGAAGTAGTCCACTGCCACAATTACAAATTTCAGTTGGGATCTCGCCTTAGGAAAAGGGCCTAAAATATCGATTCCTCACTTGGCAAAAGGACAAGGTGCCATGATCTGAGATATTTCAGTGGCGGGTCGTCGAGAGATTTTGGAAAATTCTTGACACTTATGGCATGATTGCACAAAGTTGTTACAATCCCTGTGAATAGTGGGCCAATAGAATCCTGACCGGAATACCTGCGCGGCCATGGTACCACCCGACACGTGCATGCCACAGATCCCTTCATGAATCTCACGCAGGGTATGGAGGCCTTCTTGTTCCGTTATACATTTTGCGGCTGGGTGCGAGAAACATCTCCGAATTAACTCCCCGTCATAATAAGTGCACCTTGCCACTTGCTTCAGTACTTTTTTCTTCTCTGCACTGTCGCTCGGTAACTCGTCGTGCTTCAAAAAATTTATCACAGGGACCCTCCAATCCTTTTCAATCTCCTCCACACATAGCGATAATTGTTCCTCCATGAAGGACGGTAATGACCTTTCCTCATAGTACACGCCTTCTGGTATGACAGCCTCCTGATTGGCAAGATTATCCGCCTCGGTATTGTCCTCTCGCGAAATGTGTTCGAAAGTGACACACACGCCGCTTTGTTCAATTTCTGCCAACTCCCTTTTCACTTTCGAGAGGTATTGTGCCATGATCGGTTCTCTAGCTTGGGAGTGTCCCAAGACTTGATCAATTATCAACTTGGAGTCCCCTCGTATTTTCAACCGTGGGGCTTCTGCTACCAGGTCGTTCTCAGCTTTGGTGAAGAGATTTCTTCCTACTCTAAGCCCCGCCAATAACGCTTCATACTCTGCTGCGTTGTTGGACAATGGTTGTAGGATTCTAATGGCGTGTCGCGCCTGCACATCGTGTGGCCCGATCATGTATATGCCAGCTCCTGCCAGCTCTTTATTTTTGGCGCCATCCACATAGATGACCCATAAGTCCACAGGGGCTTCCGAGGGTAGGATCTTTGCATCACTCTCTTCCTTCTCGAGCGGCTCCAACGCCTTGTCCCTAGTAAAAGTACACTCAGCGATAAAATCTGCCAAAACCTGAGCTTTTACGGATGGCCGAGCTTTGTACTGTAATCCATACTGCTCCAGCTTAATTGACCAAATCAACATCCTCCCCGAGGATTCTGGTTTCCTAAAAATCCTTCTCAAAGGCTGATCCGTGAGCACAATGACTGGATGGGCCTGAAAGTATCTGTCCATCTTTCGTGTGGACTGTATCAGGGCGAATGCCACATTCTCAATGTGGGTGTATCGCACCTCGGCATCTTTTAACACATGGCTAACAAAGAAAACGGGTCGGTGGGCGTGATTATCCTCTCGGACCAAAATGGCACTGACCACTTCATCTGCGATGCTGAGGTATAAGAATAGGGTGTCGCCCGGTTCCGGTCATGTTAGCAACAAGTCGGACGACAAGTAAGTTTTCAAACCCACGAACGCCTCTTCGCACTCTTGTGTCCATCCGAAAGGAGCTTTCCTGCGTATGACTTTAAAGAACGGTAAGCACTTCTCGCCTTGCTTAGAGATGAACCGTCCTAGAGCAATGATGCATCCTGTTAACCTCTGAACTTCCTGGAGGGTTTGCGGCGATACCATATCATGGATAGCCTTAATCTTTGACGGGTTCGGCTGGATGCCCTTTTGGCTTACCACATACCCCAAAAATTCCCCCGTTTGAAATGCAAACGCGCACTTGCGAGGGTTCAATTTTATCTGGTACTTCCTCAATGTGTCAAACACTTCCTGCAAATCGGCCAGATGGTCGCTGAAACTTCTGCTTTTGACCAATACATCATCTACATATGCTTCTACATTTTTTCTGATTTGCTTTTCGAACACTTTGTTGGCCATACGCTGGAAGGTTGCCCCCGCATTCTTTAAACCGAACGACATTGCCGTGTAGCAATAGGTGGCCTTCGGAGTTATAAATGCCGTCTTTTCCTCATTTTCCTTGGCCATAGTAATTTGGTGGTATCCAGAATTGGCGTCCAAGGAACTCAAATACACGTACCCTACCGCTTGATCGACCAACTGATCAATCCGGGGAAGCGGATAATAGTCCTTAGGACAAGCGTCATTCAAGTTAGTGAAATCAATGCACATGCGCCAGTCTCCGCTGGGCTTGCGAACTAGGACGGGGTTGGCCAACCAAGTGGGGTATTGAACTTCTCGAATGAATCCTGCATCTAACAGTTTCGCTACCTCCTTATCAATCACCACCGCCTTTTCCGCGGAGAATGCTCGCCGCTTCTGTTGAACTGGCGTGGCGTGCGGGTCAATGTTGAGTCGATGTTCAGCCACTTCCCTAAACACGCCACGCATGTCCGCCGGTTTCCACGCGAACTCTCCTTTGCACTTGTTCAACAGCCGGGCTAATTGTGCGCTCTCCTCAGGGGTCAACTTTTCACTGGCCTGGAAACTCGCCTCACCATTGCCCTGGATGGGGATGGGTACCATCACATCCACTGGCTGGGTTCGCCTTTCATCCCTTTGCTCATAGGGATCCGCTGCCACACACACATATTGATCACAGCTTTTTTGAATCATGAGTGAATAACACTCGACGGCTACCTTTTGATCGCCCTTGATTGATACTACTCCTTCCCAAGAGGGGTACTTCATCCTGAGATGTTTCTGAGATACTGCCACCCCAAAGCGATTGAGGAATGACCGCCCTAGAATGGCATTATACGGTAGGATGAGATCCACAACCAAGAACATCAACTCTTCTGATCATTTCGACGCGTCTTCTCTGAAATACACAGGCAGCGCTGTGATTCCAATTACAGGTATAGGGATGCCGTCCACTCCAATAATTGGTTTCTTGCAAGGTGCCAGTTCACCGGCAAGGCGTTTCATGAGATTATATGCTTCCAACGAAAATAAATTTACCGCACTATCGTTATCAATGAGGGTCCTTCGTACCCCATGGCTCCCAATAATCGGTGTGACTACTAGCGCGTCATTATGAGGGAAGACAACACCCTTCTCATCCTCTTATGAAAAAGATATTACCATTTTGTCCAGTGCATCAATCGCTCCCTTTTTTACAGGCTGGCCTTCCCGTTTCCGCTTCTCTCCTGCCGCGAGTGTTGCTGGGGTAATCTCGTCCAGGAACGACGCGCCACCAGCGATAATGTTGATGATGGGAATGTCCTCATCATGCATCATTAGCGCTTCTTTCCCCTTGTGCCAGAAGTTCCGCTGCTCCCAGGGGGAGGAGGCAATTGATGGTCACTTGGCGCCCCGTGCGGGGGGTCGCTCCTGGTTTCTTCTCTCATTCGAGTGGCAAATTCTCCAAGATTGCCTTCTTCCAACAGACGCTTTATTGCTAACTTCAATTTCCTACATGCCTCTGTAGAATGCCCCTTGACCTTATGGAATTTGCAAAAAGTATTTTCCCTTCCTCCCATGACCACCCCTGGCTTCACAGGGGTTGGATAGCGGATTGGCAGATTCCGCTGCTGAATAATGGCTAAGATTTCCTCTGGGGGGAGTGTAAGGGGAGGAAGGTCGGGATCGTACATTCAACCCTTAGGGGGATCTGCCTGTCGCTGAACATTCAGACCGCCGCCTCTCCCTCTAGAGAAATTACCCTTCTGGCGATTCGATGCCTTGGGGATGTAATCTTTCCGCTGGGCATATTCATCACCTGGACGGGTATCATGGGTCATACTGGCTTGAGCCGCGGGAGCAGGAGGGGCGTTCTGGGGCATATCCCGTATCCTGTTTCTATATTCCTCTTCTTCCATTCTCGCATAATTGTGAGCCTTCAATCTTAACGCATCTAAAGTCGTTGGGGGGTCCACCATCAGCGTATCTCTCAACTTCCTATATCCACAATTCCGCTTCAAAGCTTCTATTGCGAAATCAATAGTAATACCAGGTGCTAACGACATTTCCACATCAAAGCGACCAAGATAGCTATTCAAAGACTCTTCTGGTTTTCTACATATATCAAACAAGGCTGCAGCAGACTTCCGAATAGGGATAGCTGTGCTGAAGTGACTCTTAAACTTGGCCTCTAGTTGCGGGAAATTATCAATTGATCGAGCGGGAAGTCCTTCAAACCAGAGGCGAGCTACTCCTGACAATGTCATAACAAATATTTGACACAACGCCGCGTCGTTGTGCGTTTGAAACTGGACGAAGTCTTTCACCTTATTAAGATGTGAAATGGGGTCTTTGGTGCCGTCGTATGACTCCGTGGGGAGCTTAACATGTCGGCTGACCCTGTGATGCCTTATACGGTGGGTGAAAGGATGACCAGAGGTATCATCCAAGATCTCATGATCATGATGAGGAGGAGACATGTCCAGTGTCGCCTGTGCCCTCGAGGCTCCGGGGTACGATGCTGCCTTGGAGACCGGCTACGGGTTCGACGCCTCCTACTGCCTGATCTTTCACTCCGCTCCATAGATACCTCTCATGCCGTCCCAACGCTCTCTGTATTTATCTAGCAGTCGCTCTACTTGAGAGACAGGAATCCGCGGTATCCGCGGTATGTAGTGCTCCTCCGGTCCGTCTGCCAATTGCGCAAAGCTGAATGGCAAGCTTATCGTAGGTGAGGTCAGAGGGATACTCACTTGGCATCGAGGCGATACTGGTCGATCGGTGACAATAGACGGAGTGAAAATAATTCGGGAAGACACACCTGATGTCGCGGTGCTAGAAGTGGGGCCTGCAGCCATCCCAATCAAGTAATCCAAGTGGGCATGAAGAGCCAACATCGAGCTTACCGACGAAGTAGTAGGGCCATCCATCCCAGAACCCATAGGTGGAGGGGTGGAGTGACTAGATCCGACCACGTGGGAAAATGGGGCGCCTATTGAGGAAATAAGGGAACCCATTTGAAGAAACGGGGTGCCCGTTTGAGAAAACGGCGTGCCAGTTGTCAGTCGAAAAGAAAGTCTGTCTGCGCAGAGGAAGTTTCACGTGATGTGAAAAATGTACTGGACGAAGACGTGGAAAAAAGTTCCCTACGCGCGTGAACACCACGAGTATGAGGGGGTGTGGATTCTGAATCTGAAGCCATGTTCCTTCGACTCTCAGGAAGAACAGAGCTTGGTTACTAAGGAAACTCACTTAATTAACCAAGGCTCTCAATGAAAGCACCACTTGATAAGAGTCCGGTAGATACTGAGCAGGATCGGCCTGATCTGGGCTGGTCGGGAGCACTGTACTGGGGTCTTCGTCACCTGCAAAGCGCCGGAGGGGGTCTCCGGTGTAAACACTCCGATGCCAAAGTCAGTGTGAGTAGTCAAAATGGCAGGGGTTCAGTACGCTATCTTAGGCTTACCTCTTGTCTGAAAAGGTGGGGGTATTTATAGGCAAAGGAAGGAGTGTACCGACAGGGGGTAGGAATTATCCATGGTAGGTGTCGTTGGGGTGATAGATGTCGCTGGGTGGTAGGGAGTGATGTCACACGGGATGACGTCATGCGGAGTGACGTCATGGATGACCTGGGATGGGATGTCGCATGAGAGCCCCCCGCTGATGTCGACCATCCCAGGGTCGGCCACCAGGCTAAGGGCGGTAAGAACAGGGTCTCGTCTCCCTCGGCGGGTACAGTATTCTGGCCGAGTCACCCAGCGGGGTAGTGGAGATGCCGCTTCTGTGGTATCGATAGTTATCACCTTTGTTCTCTTTATTTTCTTTTTTCTCTCCTCAAGCGCAACCTCTCTCTCTTGCGAAATTACCATGCTTCCTGTATTTACACGGCGTCCTAGTGGTGTGGTGCGGCGGTGATTCGGTGGTTGGTAGCGGCTGTGTGGCGGATCGACGGTGGTGATGTGGCTGGGTTTGGGCGATTGGTGGTTGCGGCGGTGGTGATGTAGCTGGGTTTGGGCGATGGAGATTAGGTTTGATTGTGGCTGATTTTGATTGGGGATTTGCTGGGTGATTTAATTTAGTGATGGGTGATTTGATTAATTGGGTGGTTTTAATTTGGTGATAAGTGATTGGCGAGATTGATTGAGATGCAGCGAGATGCGGCGAGGCGGAGGTGCAGGGATGGTTGTTTTGATTTTTTATGGATTGGGTAATTGATTTTCTTTGTAGATTGAGATTGAAATTGGTTCTACGGATTGGGTAATTAATTTGCAGTGGGATTGAAATTGATTTTGTAGAGAGGAATTGAAATTGAATTCGGGAGAGGGAGATGGTGATTCGGATCCGTTCATCATGAACCCGGATTCGTTCATCACGACCCAGATCCGTTCATACATAACCCGGATCCGTTCATCACGATAGGAATTGCTTGCCTTGATGCCGGAATTAAAAAATAATCAATCACCAGATTAAAACCCAATTCTAAATGTGAAATCAAATCAAAAACTTGATTTCTGGGTCATGCACTGTTTTTCAATTTTTAGGTTTGTGATGAGTGCTTTGTCTTGACATTTGGAATTGGGTATTGTATAAACTTACTCGCTTGGTTTATGGGTCGTGCTGTGTGTTTCTCAATTTTTTTGCATTTTGATTTGATTTAACATTTAGAATTGGGTTTTAATCTGGTGATTGAAGAAGAGAGGACGAAGAAGAGAAAGAAAGAAAGAAAAAAGAAAGAAAGAAAATGAAAAAGAAAAAAAGAAGGTGTCGTGGAAGAAGAAGAGAGGAAGAAGAAGAGAAAGAAAGAAAAAGAAAAGGAATAAAAAAATGAAATTCCGGCAACCCAATTTTGCGACCCGTTTCAAGTTCGACCCAGTTGGTTTTTGCATACGTGGCGTGAGACGTCAGCAATTGGTGACGTGGCAATTGACGTGGCATGACACGTAAGCAAACAGAAGGAAAAAGTGGATGGCGTTAGGCAGAGGGATGAAATAAATCATTCGACTTAAGTGGAGGGAGGTTTTAAATCAAAAATAACACAGAGGGCTGAAATAAGACAATCAATTAGACTGCAGGACCCATATTTGATTTACGTCATTCTTGAACTATGTAAATTTTATTTACCAATTGCTGGTTGGTGTAATCTTCTTTTTTTTATACAAAGAATGAGTCCTATATTCCTATCCGGGTTCAATAGACAATTTCGTGTAGAGATAGAGCGGGTTAATACAACCTCGGTCTCAAATGTTTATTATTTTATTTTAGTCAGTCTCAAACGTTTTTTGTTATTTTTATTGGTCCCAAACGTAGACAAAATCCGTTAAATTTGAATATTTTATTATATTTTTTTACAAATTCCTTCCCCTTGTTCGCAAAAGAAGAAAGAAGAAAAAAAGTGAAAAAAAGTTACAGACATGCTAGATACCTTGATATTCCGGAACACCAACTGACGCCCAAACCAACAGCAAGCACACACCAAGCGACGAGGCCCTGATTCATCAAGGGCCGATAAACAGAAGTTGGGCTAAAAAGCTGGCACTTTGGTTCGAGACGGAAATGAGAAAACATGTGTCCAAAACTAAAGAAAGGACCTTAACGGTCAATGCACATTACCGAGATCCTACCTATCGGGAACATGGAAATAAACGGTAACTGATAACATGCCAACTGACAAAAGTGCGTCAACTCCAGGTCCTGCCTACAACCAATCGGGAGTCTTCCGGGAAGTGTAATAGTTACCGAAAAGGGAAACTATCAGGTGGCAAGGAATCAAATGAGATTCTTCATATTATTTTTTAGAGGCAACTAGCCATTGTTGTTGCCCAACAAAAGCCAAAAAAAGGTCCCATAAGTAAAAAAACAAAAAAACAAAAGAAAGAAAAAGAAATATATTATTTATATCAAAAGTGGGAAAAGTTCTGACATTAAAAACTCTACCGTTGGTTGGCTAAACATTAAGTCGGTACTCCCATCACATCTTGTCCAAAACTTCTTTGAGTTTCTTTTATTTCTTTGAGTCTTTGATTTGTTTTCTTCTTAATTGAGTCTGTCTCCTTTATTCTGTCTGATAACTTGTGACCGTGTGAAGGTAGTTGCAACATTTCTAGACTTGAAGCACAAGGTAGGTAACAGTAAGCAGTTATCGGTTTACAAGTAACCTTGTCTTTAAATTGAGAGATTTGTGAGGTCAACTTTTACGAGTGATCAAACACGCGAGGGAGAGTTTATTTTGCTAACATTTATTTGAGTGTGCAGGTAACATAAATCAATAATCATGTCAGCCGAAAGTGTTTTAGGAGGCCATAATGATGATAAGTTAGGAGGAGGCAGCAATCCGTTAACTGACAGATTAGATGCCTTGGAGAGAAAGCAAACGGAAGTGCTGACCATGCTACAAATTTTTATGTTGTCCCAAAGTAAGGCTACCAGTACATTCGTTAATCCTCCCATTCCCTGTACCCTTCCTCCAAAAGTTCCCGTAGAGCCCGATAAGGATAAGGTGACTTGTGAAGAATGGGATGAAGTCCAAGATAGTGACGAAAATGACCCTCAGGGGGATGCCAATCGAGGCTTCCCATAAGTTCTTACTATCGGACCTGGAAATCGACGCTGGAATGTCGTTATTTCTGACGATCAAGCTCAAATCATCTGAGAAAAGTACAACCAGAACAAACCGGAAGCCTCAGCGGGTTCAAGTAAACAACCCAATGAGACCTTCCCCACTACCGCTAATCAATTCTCGTTAGCTCACTATCATTCTCATACTACGCCTTACCAAGATCGTGAGTTCTATGAAGATATGTATGAGAGAGCTAACAAGGATTCGAGGGGGTGTTGCTACCCGAATTTTGACGCTAGCATGTTCGATCACCTGCAAAACAGCATGCCCGCATTTTTTACACGCTTAATCAATTATAGTGGCTTTATCTTTATATTTTTTCGCTAACCGTTGTTGATCTCTCGGCCCAGCTCGAGTCCTTTCATATTCTTTCATTTTTATCTATCATTTTGGTTTTTTTTTTCACTTTTTAGTCTTATTAGGTCTCGGACGAGCTTTTTCGACACTTTGTCAAAATAAATGCTTTTAGAGAGTTGATTTCGAATTTTTGTTCGTATCATCTCATTCCTTATATTTTTCTGCACATTTTGGTCGTCTTCGTTCAAATTTATATTTGGTTTGGTAAAAACTCTTTTAAGTCCCGAATGAACATTTTCGACACTTTGTCAAAATAAATACGTTTAGAGAGTTGAGCTTAAAATTTTTTTCGCATCATTTCGATCGTCATATTTTTCTCTACAACGCAGTTACCTTCGTTCGGATTTTTCACCAGTTTCATCGCAACAATTAGATCGAGCCCATATTAATTACTAAATATTTTTTCTCTTCCCTTTTGATCAACCGTTGGATTGGTTGACTATCCTTAGTTAACCATCCAACGGTCACCTAATTAAACGACACAACCATTCCCTTTTCCTTTTCACACAAGTTTTCTCCTCTCCCAAATCCGAAGCCTCGTCACTGCTTCCAGAAGACAACCTCATCACCATGCCCTCCATGTGCTTCCCGATTGTACTATTCATTTCCAGCCATGTAAATAAAAAAGGGCCGCGTCACCCAACTTGCTCCCCACACATTCTACTCCTATAAATACTTAACGATTCCAACCCTAAAGGGCATGAGTTGACGCACCCTCTCATCACCAGCATCAATCCAAGCAAAAGGAAGCAATCAAAGTGAGTATTTTCAAGCTTTCTCCCTCTAGCTTCTTTCTTTTAATTTTCGTTTATCCTCCTAATGCATGAATCAATTGCTTAAATATGCTTTAAATGCTTTTATACCATGCTAAGTTCGCTTCCCTTGCACCAATTTGACTGATCGTAGCTTTAGCTATTTAATTGCTAAAAACACCATTTAATTAGCTTGCTTTTTGTTTGTTAAAATTACCACTGTTTTGAGCTAAAAATCTTGCTGTTTTGTGTTGATTGCACCGTTGTTGGGCTGGTAGTCATATTTGTGTTTATTTGGTCGGGATATGTGATCGGATCTTACCTTGGTCGCCGACCATAGTGGCCGGCGACGTGGAGAAGAAGAACAACGTCGTTGTTCTAAGGAAGAAGAACAGTGTACTGTTCTTGTGAAGGAAGGTGACGGGCCAAGCCCGTCCCTTTCTTTGGTTTTTTAAATGCTGATGGGCTTTGGTTTAAACCAAGCCCATCTTTTCCTTTTTTCTTTTCTAATTTAAACCATGGCCTAGGATTTATGCCTAGCCCATTTTAATTAGTTTCAGCATGCGGGCCCGACCCAAATAAATTTTTATGCGATATGTTTATTCTATTTTCGTATTTTTAATATCGTATGAATTGTTTACATATTCGTATGCAATAAATTATTTTCTTTATGTCATGTTTTAATTATCGTAAAATTCTCGTATGCAATAAATTGTTTACTTTATGCCATGTTTTAATTATGGTAAAATTCTCGTATGCAATAAATGGCTTTCTTTATGTCATGATAATTTCGAAAGGAATTATTCGTATGCTCACATGATAACGACTTGTTCATGCCATGTTTTTATTTTATTTATTTTTATTAAAATGCCAAGCCTATTTTTTAATGTCCAAATTTCAAATGTGGGACCCACTTTTTTCGTCAAATATTCGTATGCTTGTATGCTTTAAATGATTGGTTTATGCCATGTTTTATTTTAATTAAATGCTTGTATGCTTTAATTGGTTTACTTATGCCATGTTTTATTTTAATTAAATGCTTGTATGTTTTAAATGATTTATTTATGCCATGTTTTATTTTAATTAAATGCTTGTATGCTTTAATTGATTTACTTATGCCACATTTTATTTTAATTAAATGCTTGTATGTTTTAAATGATTTATTTATGCCATGTTTTATTTAATTAAATACTTGTATGCTTTAAATGATTGGTTTATGCCATATTTTATTTTAATTAAATGCTTGTATGCTTTAATTGATTTACTTATGCTATGCTTTATTTTAATTAAATGCTTGTATATTTTAAATGATTTGTTTATGCCATGTTTTATTTTAATTAAATGTTTGTATCCTTTAATTGATTTACTTATGCCATGTTTTATTTTAATTAAATGCTTGGATGTTTTAAATGATTTATTTATGCCATGTTTTATTTTAATTAAATGCTTGTATGCTTTAATTGATTTATTTATGCCATATTTTATTTTAATTAAATGCTTGTATGCTTTAAATGATTTGTTTAGGCCATGTTTTATTTAATTAAATACTTGTATGCTTTAAATGATTTGTTTATGCCATGTTTTATTTTAATTGGATGCTTGCATGTTTTGAATGATATGTTGAGTTTGTTTATCATGCTTTATTCTAATTAGTTGTCATAGGCTATGAATAATTGGTTCCTTTGTTTGCCATGATTATATAATTGCTTGCTAAATAAATGTGGATAAGCGCTTCTTATTATTTGTTGTTTTCGAGTCATTACTAACACTCTCGCTTTGTAGGTTAACTTCTAGATCATCGCTCAAAAAGTACGTTTTACCTCTCTTTTACTTTTATTCGATTTTTCGTAAAAATTATATGCATGCATGTTATCCAAAACTAGAAATCCAAGTATAGGCCTAGCCCGACCCATTAGATTTGTATGCATTTTTCCGTACGTTCGTATGTGATATTTAATTGTCAATTACTGTTAATTTCGTGTATGCGATAACATTTAAATGCCTATGTTCACTTGTTGTAATAATTAATGGTTTACTACACTTGTTGTAATAATTGATTAGTTATTTCACTTGTTGTAGTAAGTAGTTAGATATTCCGACCTCCAATTTGTAATAATTAGGTAAGTAGTGAAAAAAATCGTGTATGTTTGTTTATACCTATATTATGTCAATTGTCGTTAATTCCATTTTTGAAGAGACGGATCGATCGGGGTTCATCAAAAAGGTAAGCTTATCTTAAAACATTTCCTTGTATGTTTATTTAAATGCTAAAACCAAATCGAATGCATGACACCTTAGTAGGTGCTAGAACCACCAAATCGTACGCATGACATATAAAATTGCTAGAATAATTAAAATCAATCTCCCATGAACAACATGTTTATATCACTTGTCTTTTATACCATGAGATTAATTGTTTTCTTGTTAAATGCTATGCATGATGGCTTTAAACCCATATGAAAATCTATGTGCATACATTAATCGGTATCTTGCTAGTTTTTACCATGATAGATCACGTAGTAATTAAGTCATGCATGGCTCGATGAAAAGGGGGGAACGTCCGCTCTAGCATAGAGACAAAATGGTAACCCCGTCCCTCTGACCCAAACGGAAATAACAAGTCCCAAATGCTAAGATGTAATGTCACCTTTGAGGGCCCAAAATACATGTAAAAAATGATTTTTCTCAAAAACACCTCGCATAACCGGTAACCTTTCTTAAAGGATGTGACTTGGGTACCTAACACCTTCCCAAGTCCATAATCATGACCTCGAACCGTTGTTCTTTGGTTTAGACCATTTGTGCCTTAGTTTTATTCTTATGCCATGACGATTAGGTTCCCTAAACCTAGAAAATTAGGGTGGCGACTTCATTTTGCATGATGTTAAGACAAGTCCAACGCTTGTCTCGCATTGTGGCCCGTCCCGAACCTAAACTCATTTTCAACGAAAAAGGAGGTGTGACAGTTTGGCGACTTCACTGGGGATACTTTTAGGGTCAAAGCCGATTTTATGGTGTTTGGTTTTTTTTTTATTTACTTGCTTTAAATAAATTATTTTCGTGATTTGTTTCGTTATTCGCTTTGATAAATTGTTCATGCGCATTTCATGCATAAATGCCTATCACCGGCCATGTTACCAAATAAGACTAGGAAGGTATTAGTGAAGCGTTGTGGGCCCAGGGTCCAATGTGCTTTCATGAACCCTAACTCGGATGTTGAACCTCTAAATGGATTGAGCACCCAGAATCGTTGTTATGATTCGGTCAATGCTCTTGTATCCATTTATGGGGGACCCCTTTTAGGGTAACATCAGGGAACTTTTCAGCCAGCTAGTTTTAGTCAACGTCAAAAGCCCAGCATATGCATCATGTTCGTGCATTTATCATATGTTTACATGTTCGTTGTGTGTTTATATTTGTCCTTATAATTTTTTGTATTTACCACTAAAACAAGATTTTTTACTTCTCATAAACAACCCCGTCTTACTTGTTCACTCAAAATGGCAACACCAACGAAACTTCCGCTTAATACTTTCGGGACCTGGAGCTATAACGATTAGTTATAGCACGGGGATATGTTGAAACCTAGTTTTGTCCCCGATATCACGACCAAGATTGGGACGGAGATGGTGGAATTTGATGTTTCAGAGCTAAGGAAGCTAAGGAACGAATTGACCGAGGAAGAAGTTCTATTTCGGTGCAAGTACAGGAAACTTGCAGCTTTGATGGATGTCAAAATTGACTGAGGGTGCATCCAAGCGGCTTTGAAATTTTGGGACCCCTATTACCGTTGCTTCTCGTTCGATCAAGGATTGGGCCTTACCCCTACCTTAGAGGAGTATGATGCACTACTTTGCTTTGAGCCCCCGATATCAAGTATTTATCAGAATGTCCTCACCGAGTCTACTGCCGTCGAACTAAGGTTAAACCCACTGGTAGGGGTTCCGGCCCAATGGATGAATGGAAAACGTGTTTGGTATTGGGCGGACATTGAAAAACAATTTTATGTGACTCGAAAAGAGAAGCGTCCGTAAATCCTAGCCTTCGCCATAACCGGTTTGATCTTGTTTCCAAAGATGAAGGGATGTGTCGACTTTGAAGCAGCAAATGTATTTGATGAGATGGAAAGGAACAAAATCAACCCTACAATGGCTATCCTAGCGGAGACATTCTGCACTCTAGATTTTTGTAGGCGGACTGGTGGGGGGGAAGCTCACTTGCTGCACCCAGCTTTTGACCATTTGGTTGATGAGCCATTTTAAACAACGACCCGATCAATCATTATTTTCACCAAGTTACATGGGCACGAATCCTGTGGGAAAAGTCATTAGAAGGATAGACCAAGAGATAGCCAAGGATAAGTGGAAATTGGAGGACAAGCACACTTGGGTCGATAGGTTTTTGGACCTTTCCGAGGAAGACATCAATCGACACTCTAAGTGGTTGCGAGCTGCTAACCCTATTGTGAGTTGTGGACACTTATTATGGGTTCCTTTGATTGGAGCGCGAGGGTGCGTGCCCTATTGCCCCGCTCTTGTGTTGAGCCAATTCTGCATTACACAGATTATTCCTGCAACCTTTGGTATGACTGATTCAAAGCTGACCCACACTGCGGAGTCTCAGGATTTCAGCCGGGCGGCCTTCGAATGGAAGAAGCCATTTTGCCTCGAAGGACACACTGTCCCAACCCAACCAACTAAAGAATACCTATATTGGAGGGAATATCGGGTCAATGGGAATGTCCTGCCTCGTCCTGCGAATAGAAGACCCATGGAAGAAGAGGGCGAATCTCACATAGAGGGAGAGGTCAGTTACATAGCCCGCGCCCAATTGTTGGAACAATTTCGGATGGTGAGGGAAGAGCGAGATCAGATAGCAAAAGAAAGAGAGAGTTCGGCGGCCAAGCAGATAGACCTAGAATCCAAGATACACGAGTTAGAGAGGCGCAACAAAGATAACACCCGTATGTATATGGTGAATCATAATTTTGCCTTCGATGACTTCAAGGAACAAATAGGTAGCGAAACCCGCAAAAAAGAGGTGTCAAATGCCTTGGTCAAAGAGAAAGATTCTGTGATAAACATCCTGACCACTCATGCCAACAAGAAAGACAAGGAGAACCGAGAGTTGCGAGCACGAGTGGCAGCTTTGGAAGCCCAGGTAGTACTACAAAAGGGGGAATTGGCGTCAATGGAATACTTTTGGGAGGAGCAAACGGATCCCGACTCCCGAGGTTGATACCATCGATGAAGAATCCGGCGTCTGCCACTATGGCGTGGTCTTTCTTTTGATATTTCTAGATTTTGCTGGCTAGCCTTTTGGGAGTAAATCTAGATAGTTAAAGCTTACATGGTTGTAACCCTTTCTAGAAGAAGTTCGTAAAATAATAAAATTCATATTTATTTGGATATTTACTGGATGAGTGTCTTCACCTTTTTTTTAAAAAAAACAAAAAACAAAAAAAGGACTTCGTTTATTCTTTCAAAAGTATCAAACGACCATTAAACAAGTACAAACCTTAGTTCCTCGAAAAATGAATAAAAGAGCAATCTCGGCCTAGCAATCAATTATTGATATACAGGATTGAGTTTTCTAAGCATCAAAATTCGGCTGCTTGTATTAGTTTGTCTCAAAGGTTTCACTAAAGATGTCCATTAGAGCGTCATTTTCTTGACTTAGAGAGGAATGAAAGCTTCCCTCATTCTTGGTTCTCGGGTTCGAAAAAAAAAGGGGAGAGAAAGGGGGACGAGCTATCTTCTCTCGATAATCAACTGAACGCTCTTTTGTTTGGAGCCAATATCGATGAAATTTACACCGGAATTGCCACTTCGTTGAGTCATGGAAGATGTTTTTTGGCTTTGAACGAGCCATCGGAGCCCTATTATTAGAGGTTGGTGCCTTTATCTTCGGTTGTTCCTTCTAAATACTTTGGGAAATGAATAAAAGCTTCCGATTCATTTCAAGGGTTTTCATTGATAGCATCCAAGATCTCCTTGCGTCGGGGAATGAATAGCAACTTCCTTTCTTGTCTTCACCAAAATATCGACTTTTCATTTGTCTTAAAAGTATTAAGCGGAAGTGTGGCCAAAAGAGTGAACAAGTAGCACGGAGGCCTCGGGGTTGCATTGCCCGTACTTACTATTTTTTGCTTTGTCTCTTTTTCAGGTTAACAATAGCTCCTCGAAGGCAAACTACTCCACCAAGGCTCCTCGTGACTAGACTTCAAGCACAAAAAATGGCCGAACAAGCTAAGACAGAAGAGAGGTTGACTGCCAGGATTTTAGAATTGGAAGAGCAGGTTAGGGTTACTACAGAGAGGGCCGCTCAGGCCTAAAAGGAGCGAGATGAAGCAGCCACTGAATTCCCACTCGGTTTTGATCCCAGTCAAACGATAGGACCTTCCTCATCCGCCATCACTAGGTCATCTGGACCTCAATCATTTTCTGTTCCTGGGGGCCAATGGAAGTGGACAAATCCTTTCACTGTCGCCACAAACCCGCTAGTCAATGCGGGGGGAGAAACTACTACAGCTCTACAAAATTCTTTGGTCAACCTTACTTTGGACCCTAGTCAAAATCTGACTCATCAAGAACCCCAAGGCTTTCGCCCTCCTCACGGCCACTCTACTCAACTCATGGTTTCCAACCCTACGGGATTTCAGATTCCTTTCATCAATCCAACGCCACCTCCACTTACTTCAAAACCCCTGTCACTTTTTGGTCATAACACGGTCGTTGCAGAGGGACCAAACACGGATAGATTGAGCTTACTAGAAGAAAGGCTCAGAGCCATGGAAGGGACGAATCCCTTTGACCCTATGGGTCCGGCCGACATGTGCATGGTCCCTGGAATCATAATGCCCCCAAAATACAAGGTTCCTGATTTCGAAAAGTATACAGGGGTCGAGTGCCCAAGAACTCACCTCAAAGCCTATTGCAACAAAATGGCTGAGATGATACACAATGAGCCTCTGTTGATCCATCTATTCAGGGAAAGCTTGGCCAAACATGCTTTGACATGGTACATGGGTCTAGACAGAGCCAAGATCAAGACTTGGAGGGATTTTTTCAATGCTTTTTTCAAGCAGTACAAATTCAACATGGAGGTAGCACCGGACCGCTATGATCTTCAAGATGTAGAGAAGAAAATCGGTGAATCAGTGAAGACTTACGCTCAGAGATGGAGGGAGCTAGCGGCCAGAATTTCCCCTTCGCTAAGTGACAAAGAGCTCATAGCCATCTTTGTCAACACTTTCAAGGCCCCTTACTACACCTATCTTATCTCTAACCCCTCAAACAACTTTTCTGACATGGTTCTGATAGCGGAAAGAGTTGAACAAGGGATTAAGACGGGGAGGATTGTCGTTCCCACTCCCGAGATGACACTCAAGAAAGCACCTCCCATGAAGAAAGAGGTCGGCTTTGTGTCCTCCCAGTCTAACTATAGGCCACCCTTCGCATCACCACCATACCCTGCACCATCGTCATATCAATCACAATTTTTTCCTTCACCAATGCCCGTTGCCAATGTGGCCCCGCAATACCCTGCGTCGTTCCCACCTTACCCATATCCTCCACCACAAATACCGCAACCCGCACAACCTAGACCATATAACCCACCAAAGAACCCTAACAACCAAACAACTCAAGTTAATCATTGGAGTCGAGAACCACCACCGCCTCTCCCTCTTCTCGCGGGGGAAATTTACAAGCACCTCTTGACAGCCGGACAAATTATGCCGATTCCTCCCCAACCCATGCTACCTCCTTACCCCAAGTGGTATGACCCCAATGCAAAATGTGAATACCACGCGGGGGCTCCAGGTCACACGATGGATAATTGCTACGCCTTCAAAATGAAGGTGCAACAATTGATCAAAAGCGGATGGGTCTCTTTCGAAGGAATGGCCAAAGGACCCAATACTACGACCAACCCTCTCCCAAACCATGATCAAAGAAGCGGAGGGGTAAGCACCATCTCAACAGAAGAATTTGAAGATCCTCTCGCTCTCGTGTTGGGTTTGCCCCGAGAAAGGTTTCTCGCCGCTTTGGTCGAAAGTGGCTACCTGTCCCACCCGGGGAAAAGTTTGAGCACTTGCTTGTTTTGCCAAGGGGCAAGTAATCATGAAATCCAAAATTGTGGATTTTTCATAAAACGAGTGAAACAGCTTGTGGATTTCGGAGTTATACAAGTTGAAAAGAAAAATTGAGTGGTCCAAAAAGTTAGTACTATTGGGGACGGACCTCCACCTCCTTATACATTTAAATATGTGGCCCAAGCTGAGACTCCCATCACCACGCCACTCAAGCTAGTATTTAAGTTCGCTCAGAACACTCCTAGCCAAGACTTGCACGTGGTCCCATTTGACTACGGATACACGCTCATCACAACTCCTCCCTTCGCTGCGCCAATGGCCGAAACTCTTAATATTGGAGGCATGACCCGCACTGGGAGATACTACATTTCGGAGGAGGTAGAGAAGCAAAGGTTAGCAAAAGGGAAAAGTTCGCTAGTCCCCGAGAAGATAATAGAAGAGGCACGAGAGGTGAATAAACCCGTGATAGAGGAAGAGTCGACAGAACTCCTCAAAATCATGAAACAGAGTGAGTTCAGCATCATCGAACAACTAAAGAAGACTTCTGCTCGTATCTCCATCATGGAGTTAATCGTTACTTCTGGACCCCATCGTCAAGCCCTATTGAAGGTGTTAAACGAAGCCTTCGGAACCAAGGATATCACTGTAGAGGGTGTGGGAAACCTCATCGGAAGGATCCAAGCATTGAGTAGTATAACCTTTTCTAAGGAAGAAGTAGATCCAGCCGGGGTGAGTCACAACAAAGCTTTATACATCACCGTGGAATGTAAAGGCCACGTCATAGCAAAGGCCCTAATTAATAACGGATCTGCATTGAACGTCATGCCCAAGCACGTCCTTGAACAATTGCCAGTTGACATGGCTCATTTAAAGCCGAGTGGGATGATGGCTAGAGCTTTTGATGGCACCGTTCGAGAGATCATTGGGAACTATGATCTCGATATGGTTATTGGGCCTCATACGTTCGCTTTGACATTCCAGATAATGGAAATTCAGCCCGCCTACAACATGCTTCTAGGACGACCGTGGATCCACTCGGCATGAGCCGTTCCTTCCTCCCTACATCAGTGCATTAAGTATGTAAAGGACAGTGTCCTTATCATAATAAAGGCAGAGGAAGCTTTGATTCTGGCAAAGCATTCCTCTATGCCTTACATCGAGGCTGCCGAAACCTTGGAAAGTTCATTCCAAGCCTTCGAGATCGTAAATGCGGAGTGGATCAAAAAGGGTTCCCCCATTCCTGAGCGTCAAATTTCTACAGTTTTGCCGAAGAGCAAGTTTCAACTGGGAAAGAAGATGGGTGCGATGTTACAAGGATCGAAGGAACTAGCATCCCCTAAAATCTTTGGGAACCGTTTCGGGTTAGGGTATGAGCCGAGAAAAGCCGATTTTGTTCAAATTTTGCAAGAGAAGAAAGAAAGGCAGTTGGCCAAGTTGTTTGGGCGTCAGACGCTTTCTTATAAGATGTGCATTCCTAACATAAGGGTCACCTTTCCGTTTGCGGCTGAAATCCATAACTCTAATCCTACCGGGATCAAAATAGCTCCGGATCTCCACATTTGCACACTAGGAGAAGAAGAACCATCTCAGGGTTCGGCCATCTTCGTGAAGAAGTCTAGGGGGCCTGTGCGCAATTGGACCGCCGCTGTGCTTCCAGATGTCTCTTTGTAAATATGCATGCTTTATCGCTTTATTCGTTGCAATCACTTTTATAGGAACTGGTGTTCCCCTTCGGTTTAAGAATAAAATATATGCATGTTTTGTTGTCTTTTATAGGAACCGGTGTTCCCTTTCGGTTTAAGAATATATATATATATATTTGCATGTTTGATGTCTTTATAGGAACCGGTGTTCCCCTTCGGTTTAAGAATATATATATATGCATGTTTGATGTCTTTATAGGAACTCGCGTTCCCCTTCGATTAAAAATAAAAAAATATATGTGCACATTTTATAGGAACTTGCGTTCCCCTTCGGTTAAAAAAAAAAAAAAAAAAAGAAAAAAGAAAAAGAGAGGTAAACAATAATAACCTTTTTCAAAACATTTCGCTTTTTTTGTTTTCAGGATAAATTTTGACTCGGATTATCTTGACGAACCTTATGTCTTTGCCGGGGAAGAGGTCATCGTCACAACAGAGGATGAAGCTGAGGTCCCTCGCGAGTTGGCCCATTTAATGGAAAGTTCGAAAGAAGAGATAGTCCCTCACTAGGAGGGGTTGGAAGAAGTAAACTTGGGGGCAAGCGAAGAAGATCGGAGAATAGTCAGGATCGGAATGACCTTGGGCTCTAGTCAGAGAGAAAGGATAACCTCCCTCCTCAAGGAATACTCAGATATATTCGCTTGGTCATACGACGATATGCCTGGTCTCGACCCCAACATAGTCGAACACCACATCCCATTGAAACCCGAATTTAAACCCGTAAAGCAAAAACTCCGAAGAATGAATCCCGACATCCTTTTGAAAATCAAAGATGAAGTCACGAAACAACTAGATGCAGGTTTCTTAAAAGTGGCCGAGTACCCCGAATAGATTTCTAATATCGTTCCTGTGCCGAAGAAAGACGGAAAAGTACGCATGTGCGTGGATTTTTGAGATCTTAATTGAGCAAGTCCTAAAGATGACTTTAAGATGGCTCCTGAAGATAGTGAGAAGACAACCTTCATCACACCTTGGGGAATGTTCTGCAACAAGGTGATGCCTTTCGGATTAAATAACGCAGGTGCCACTTACCAACGCGCCGCTGTCACTCTTTTCCACGATATGATACATAAAGAGGTCGAAATCTACGTCGACAATATGATCGCCAAATCTCGTGGAGAACAAGATCATGTGGACATCCTAAAAAAGGTCTTTGAAAGATTGCGGCAGTTTTAATTACGTTTGAATCCCGCCAAGTGCACTTTCGGAGTAATATCTGGGAAGTTGCTAGAATTCGTCGTTAGCAACAGAGGCATCGAGGTAGACCCTGACAAGATAAAAGCTATCCAAGAGCTGCCTTCATCCAGGAATAAAAAAGAGGTACGGAGCTTCTTAGGGTGCATCAACTACATAACTCGCTTTATCAGCCAGTTAACACTCACCTGCGAGCCCATGTTTAAAATGTTAAGAAAGAATAGAGAGGCCGAATGGGATGAGGATTGTCAGAGAGCTTTTGAGAAAATCAAGATATATCTACAAAACCCACCAGTATTGGTTCCTCCGACGCCAGGATGCCCTTTACTTATCTACTTGACAGTCACAGCCAGCGCTATGGGTGCATTTTAGGACAGCACGATGAGTCCGGAAGACGCGATCAAGCTATCTACTATTTGAGCAAAAAGTTTAACGAATGTGAGAGGCGCTATTCTGCATTGGAACAGACTTGTTGTGCCTTAGCATGGAGTGCTCGAAGACTCAGACAGTACATGCTATACTATACGACATGGTTAATCTCCCGCATGGATCCTTTGAAATACATCTTCGAAAAACCATACTTATCAAGCCGAATTTGTAGATGGCAAGTCTTGTTGGCAGAATACGAGATTGTATATGTGACACAAAAGGCGGTCAAGGCAAGCGCCCTCGCCGATCACTTGGCTGTTAATGCCAAGGATGAGTACGAGTCCATAAAGTTTGACTTTCCCGATGAGGATATCGCGGTAATTGAGAAGGAAATCGTGGAAGATTTAGAAGAAGGTGACTGGTGGACCATGTTCTTTGATGGTGCAGTGAACCTCTCAGGAAGAGGAATAGGGGCCGTGGTCATAGCCCCAGATGGCCGTCAATTCCCCGTAGCATGCAAGCTGAATTTTCCCTGCACCAACAACATCGCCGAATACGAAGCATGTGTTAGTGGCTTGATAGCGGCCATTGACCTAAAGGTGAAAAAGTAAAAAATCTTCGGGGACTCGGCGCTCGTCATCTATCAAGCTCAAGACTTATGAAAAAATCGGGATTCTAAACTAATACCTTATCAAAAGTTGCTCACCCAACTTATGGGGGAATTTGAAGAAACCAAGTTCGATCGAATCGATCAAGACAAGAACCGCTTCGCAGATGCATTAGCCACTTTGGCCTCAATGTTCAAGTTAAAATGTGGAATCATGCTTCAACCATTAAGAGTGGAAGTAAAAGAAACACCGGTGTATTGCGCTACATTGGAAGATGAACCAGACGGAAAACCATGGTTCCACGATTTAGTACGATTTATCAAAAATTGAGAATACCCTCCAGAGGCAAGCCAAAGTAGTAAAAACTGGGTCATTCGTAAGGTCAACATGGATCTTGGGCATGGCGGTCAGCACCGCCGTCTACAAATTCAGGAATTGGAAGAATTGAGGGACAATGCCTACGAAAATACTTTCATCTACAAGGGCAAAACAAAGGCCCATCATGATAAGAAACTTCTTCCTAAATCCTTTACTATTGGGCAGAAAGTATTATTGTACAACTCTCGTCTTCGCCTTTATGCAAGGAAATTGAAATCTAAGTGGACGGGACCCTTCATAGTCAAAGAAATTTCGATCATGGAGCCTTTGAAATCCAGAACCCGGACACATGCATTATTTTTAAAGTGAATGGCCATAGGTTGAAACCATTTTATGAAGGATACAAGCCCTCCACAGTGGAGGAAATGGTGGTGGCCAACCTATCTATCGTGCCCTAGATAACCAGTTCCACGTCTAGGCCTCGACGTTAAAAGTGACCATGACGGAAGGCATTCCACATGTCGTCTCACTTTTCTCTCTCCTTTTTGTCTTTTGATTCATTCCAGAACTTTTCCTCAATTTATTTTTATTTATTTATTTTATTTCAGTTTTAGTTTCTTTTATTCTATTTTATTTAAATCTCTCTTTTATTGTCTAGGATTTTCTCTTCTTATTTTTCTCCACTGATCTCTCTCCTTTCCTTTCCCAAGTTGATTTTATTCCTTTTTATTATTATTATCCCCTTTGTTATCTCCTTTTGTCCTCATATATCCTAACTACTTTCTTTTTTAATTTGAAAAAGGTTACCTTTAAGGTGGTTGGGATATGCTCGGACCCGTTGGATCTCTAAGCCCAATGCACCACATCGACGCCAGTAGACAAAAAACAAGCCCTCATTAATAAGGGTTGTGCTATTTATGTCAAACACCAACTTTCTCTCTCACGCTCCTTCTTCGTCTTCCCCATGCCAACTATCTCCATCTCTACCTCTCTCCAGACAAATACGTCACCCCCATCCCCATCAAGCATTGTCACATCCCTTATTAATGAGGTAGAGAGGTAGCCTCTGGACCCCGCCCAGTAGCATCATCCTCCTCCACAATCGTCTCCGGCCAGAATTCCCTTAACCCATCCCATCCGATCTCCACCTTAGCCCAGAAATAGCCAAACCTCCGTCTCCAGCCCCCCTACGGTCACAGACCCCGTCGAAGACGAGCTCGAGATCACCGGCTCCATCCCACCAACGTCCACCATGACTAGATCCACCACTGCCAACGGCAAGCCCAAGCTGAAAAAAGCCCTCACCAGCTGCCGCTAGGAAACCCATGGTGGAGGACGTCCTAAAGAGGTATTGGTGTCCTATTCGGACCACAAGGAAGATGAGCTGCCGACCGAAAATGAAGAAGTGGAGGAAGCAGCCGAACAGACCGCCTCCGGCGAAGAGGAAATCGGGGAGACTGGTGAAGGTGTTGATGAGGAAGAAAGCAAAGAGCGCGAACCTAGAGAGTCAGCGATGAAGGAAGCCGCTAAAAGAGAAGAAACAGAGAGGGAGGCCGTAGAGAAAAAGGCGGTGATGAAAGGAAAACCCAAGACTCCAACCAGAGTGGAGCAACCGACCGAACCAGAAATTCGGTGGATAAAAAGAGGAAGAGCTCGTCCATCAGCAAAGGCAAGGCTTTGACATCAAAGAAGGCTCGACGTTAGGAAGACACTTCAGCTGTCGAGGGTAAGACTCCACTCCCTTCTTTTACCCCTCGACCCACTTCGACCTAGGTGACTTCTAACCTTTCTAATCTGCATGCCTGGTTAGTTTTTAATGATAAACCCTCTATTGATAAGCTGCATTTTCTCAACTCCAAAGGCGTTAGCCCCTGCACGCGCCTGGATCTAGATTTTTTAAGAAAAATGAGACTCGAATCTCGAGTCCAAGAGTTAGTAGGCAACATCGGTTGGGAACCATTGTTCTTTTTAGAACACCCAACTTTTGTTGAGCTCTCACTTGAGTTCTTTACAACTTTTTGGGTTGCATCAGAGCATTTTAAGCCGAAAGGAAAGTTTTGACCTAATTTATCTACGCCCGACGTCATCAACTTTCGATTGACAAACAAGTGGTCTAAGCTTTCCCTTAATGAATTTAACTGCATGCTGAAGTTTGTCAAGCCTACTGAGTTGAATTCTAATGCTTATAAAAATGCTTTGACTGTCATTCTTGCTATTTTTGATGTTGATGTTGATTTCTTGAGCTAACCGATAATCCTAAAGCTGAATTTAACCCAAAATCATCTAAAGCCCATGAAATCACAAATTTTGCATTAAGAGTCTTGCATCAATTTCTAGCCCTCACCTTCGTAGGTAGATTTAATTCATCGGGCCAATTATCGTTGCAAGAATTATTTTTCTTGTGGTGTATGAAGCACAAACGTAGGGTCAATTTAGGATTTTGGGCAGTTTCAACCATTATTCATGTTCAGAATAGCTCTCGTGGCCCCCTTTTAGGATCTCTAATGACCTTGCATGCTGTAAATTTGCACGATATGGATTTGAACTCGAGTGACCTTAGTGAACCCCTTGCTTTTAAGGATTTAGACCCCCGTACCCTTGATGGGATGGGGCATTTGTGTCTCTCACGGGGTGTTCTGAGTTTCTCTATAGGATGTACTCCACCGGGAGAAAAGGTCTTTGGCACGAAACACGGCGGCCATTTCAGCTATCCTAATCTTTCGAGACCTCAAACTTCAGCAGCTCCTCCTGCCCAAGCCGAGTCCTCTTGTCCTGCCCCTGATGCTACTCAAGCAACCCAACCCTCTGGTCTAGCTATTATTCAAGCCCCCACAGTAGAGCATTTGCTCTAGGCCATCCTCACCGAGCTTCAGGCCTTGACAACTGAAGTGGCCAGGCGCAACCCCCCCCCCCCCCCCCCCCCCCGTCTTGATTTCCCCCCTGAATAATTATCTTGCCCTCGAGGAGGGTTCAAAACATTCTCACAACTTTTTATTTATTTTCGTATACTATACTCCTTTAATTTTTATTTGTTGAACTATTTTGTGCCCTTCTCTCATTGAGGACAATGCGCTGCCTAAGTGTGGGAGGGATTTATCTGTGCTTATTATCATTTGACATGTTTAATTTTCCGCTTGTTGCATTACTGAGTGTTTTGTGAATTTTTTTTAAATTTTTTGGATTTTGTTAGATTTTCACTAGCAATTTTATCACTGCCCAGTTTTTAAACCCCATTGTATGGACACACTGATGGCGTGTATTTTGTATATATTTCCCTCTTCATTTTCACTCATTATCCTAGTATTATATTGCTGATTTGCCCTTGTTTCCATCTTTATTGCAGATCTAGGCTAAAATAGAGGAATATGCGAAAATATATGCTTTTTGGGTGGAATTCCGCAGATCTCAAAGCAGCAAGACCAAGACATCCATTTCGCCATCGTGCCCTAGATGTTTTCGTTGGGCCCTGGGCAAGATTTTCTGGTCAAAGCTTCGTTGCTGTGCTTCCACGTGTTCTCCTTGCTGGCTTCTAGAAGATTCCATGCGCATCCAAAATATTTCCAGAATATTCCCTAGCTGCTGATCATATCATCATGCCCTAACCGTCGTGCGTCTACAAAATCCCGACCAAAGTGAAAGATACCCAAAAGATCCGCACGGGATTCCATGCAGATTCCTCCTGGCACATTTTGAGAATATTCCCTTTTGGACCAAGGAGCACGCTCTATGTGCTGTCACTCTCTCGCCTTAGCTGGATTTTGTCATTTTGTAGTCCCTTAGCTGGATTTTGTCCTCTTGTGGGTTGGACACTATATAAACCTCTAGTTTTAGGGTTTTAGGACATCTTGTAAATATTTTCTACTTTCTTCTTTTGGGAGCCGCCTCTTTTTCTCTCCCCCCTCTTTTGGGTGGTGGTTGAGACTTCTTCATCCAGCAACCATTGTAATTAATCGGAGCTTTGCTCCGGCCGGTAACATTTAATAGTTTTCCTTCTTCTTGTTCTTCTTCTTTTATGCAATCTTTCTTTTCTTATTTTGTTTATTTGTTTTGTGCTATGAGTAGCTAGATTCTGCATTCTTAGCAAAGATATTTTGAGGGTTGCATAAGGATAGTTAAGAGGCCAAATTGTTCTTCATATATTCTTATTGTTGTATTTATTTATTTGTCGGTTTCTTTCTAATTATTCTAGGGCAAGATAGTAGTCTGGCCAACTAATAACTAGTCCCAGATGATTACTGTCATCCTAATGGTAATAACTGACGTGAGGCCATTAGGAGAAGTAGACACCTAGAGCGAAGAAGTTGCTACAGTGTGATTTCACCAATCTAGGGCATGCAGCTGATTAGGGCGTTGCCGCGAGTCTGACAAGTTGAGAGGTCGTGCCCTAGATATGTCTTACCTCCACTTCATGGGTCTTTTGAGTATTTCCTCCCCGCATTCATGCCTGGGAGGACGGCGAAACATCAAGGCTACCTCATATGAGGAAACGGGGGGTAGCTTCTCTTAAGAAGGTAAGTAGGGGGTTTAAGTGAAAACTTGGCCCCTATAGCATGTCTATGACATAGGAATAGAATATCCTTGCGCTGATGATTGACTAGGCCTAGACGCAACCTGAGAATGTCCTTTGCTAAGATCTCCTCTTCTGACTTTATTTCTTTACTTGATTTCGGTTTGCATGTCTTTCCCTTGATTTCTATTTGCATATCTTGCCCTTGATTTCTATTTCCATGTCTTGCCCTTGATTTATGTTTTTATTAATTGTCTTATTAGCAACTATCTCTATCTTGGTTAACTAGATTTACCAACCAAACCCCCCCATTGTTTTCTTTTATTGGTTTACTTTATATCTGGACTTGTCTAGTGTATGTCGTCACCATTCTTTGTGGATCGAACCTCTTGCCACTGTCTTTAATATTTTTTGTTGCATGTGATAAGCTACAATTATTTTATCATGCCCTCGACAAGCACCGATCAAATTGGTGCCGTTGCCGGGGACTGGTGTTAAGTCGTGCCGTAGACAGTTACAGATATTTTTATTTATTTATTTATTTCTTCAATGTCTTATTTTTATTCTTATTCTCACTCACCCTCTTTTCCTCAGTATTTTACTCCTAACCCCCCGTGGTGGAATCAAGAAAATTTCAACTATGGAGTGCAAACCGAACCTAGCTATCAATATTATCAGAAGCTTAAGATGCAGAGACAACTAGTGGCATTAGCTGATTTGATGAATCAAGCTAAAGAGACCTTGAAGGAGATTAAGGAGCAGAGGTGCCAAGAGGCCATTGAAACAAACTTTGCATGCTGGTTCCGTTCCCTACCCAAGTATCTTGCCCCCGATGCTGGACCACCTGGACCTACCCATCTTGCCGTAGACGTTGTCCCTGCACCTGGACCAAAAATTTTATCTCCAACGCTTTTGCCCAGTCACACCACGAGTCACCCTATCACCCCCATAGAACAACATTTGCAGCACTTAGATAGTGACGACTATTTAAGTGAAGAGAATTTATCAACCACCATTCTATGGGAGTTGCCATATGAGCGCCATGCCATGACCAAGATGATGAGTCTTATGGGATAGAGGACCTTTACATGCCCACGAATGAGCTAAAATTGGACGGTCCAGGATATCTTCCTTCAGAGCCAGGAGCCAACGTGGAGTTCAAGGCTAGTGCAGTCACAATGTTGAGCGACGCAAATCTTCCAAATTTTTACGATGAACTCTTACCCTAGACGCAGAATTAGATGAAGAGGGATTGAGGTTTTTGAGGCTTTTCACCACATCAAATTTTGCGACAGTTGTCTTGCCCTAGACGTAGAATTCAAGTCGGGGGAGATTGAGAAGGAGGATTTAAGAGAGATTGAGGAAGAGATAATCGAGGACTTGAGCTTTAAAGTCGTTATGTGTGACAGGGAGATTTCTAAACTTTTTGATTATATTGATCCTTTTCTTGAATCACCTTTCACTCATAACAATTTTTTCATCTTTATTTTGTGGGAACCCAAATTAACATTTGAATCATATTATGGTTGCCTGCAGGATGTTTTGCTACTGGACCATCCACTTCATGTGATAATTCACATCAAACTAAGAGGATGGAAAGCATTTAGTAGAATTGGTTGATAGAAGTTCGTACAACCAATGTCATGCCCTCGACGATAACTAAGGTGCTTCGTGGGAGGCAACCCACGTTCCTTCCCTGATGCGAATCCACGCATCCAACTACCGTTACCACCAGCTGGTCCAATGACTCGAGCCAGAGCTAGAAAGCTTCAAGACCGTTTGTCATCTCTCATTCACAAGGAGCTGGAATGTGAGAGGACAAGTGAGGAAGCTGCACTTAGAGAGAAGACACCAAGAGTTGTGAATCTCCTTACATTCACAATGCCCGAAGATGATTCTGCCAGAAACGACACTTGACCGTTTGTCACCAAAACGGCTCTTGTCCGATTCGTTCAAAACGGCCCTTGTCCGTTTCGCTTAAATCGGCACTTGACCGTTTCACTCAGCCATTGCCGTTTCACTCATCTGTCTCGCGTGCCGATTGCTCAAAACGGCTCCTGCCCGTTTCGCGTGTCCAGAAGCGCGCGTTGACTGAAGTTTAAGTTGTTGACTTTAATTATTTTAGCTTAATTAGTTAATTAGACAGTTTTAATTAGTTAAGTTATCTTCCTATTTTAGAAGTCCTACTTCTATTCCTATTTGGTTTACTATTAGGGTTTGTTTGTAACCTATATAAGGAACCACTTGGCTACTTTATTAAGTTGGCTGTTATTTGATAAATTGAGTTAATCTCTTCAATCTCCGCCCCTTGTTCAAGTTGGTTGAACCTTGTTCTTCTTGAGTCCGCAATACTTGAGTCGTATACAAGTAAATCTTGGAATTGCATCCTACTTGTTGTTTATCTTCTTGTTCGGACTTTGGTTGGCTGGAGGTTAGCGTTCAGCAGGTCTTAGTTGTGCAAGTTTATCATTCACAAGGACCCTCTCTTGTTCGGATTTTGGTTGGCTGGAGCTTAGCGTTCAGCAGGTCTTAATTGTGCAAGTGAGTTCTATTTATTCTATCTATTCCGCAGGAAATCCATCTTTGAACAAAGATCAAAATTGGTGCTACGCATCCTAAGGAACCAGGATCGTATCAGTTGGTAGCGGAGCTTAAGGCGTTCAAAGATTGGTAAGTATCTTAATTGTTTTCAAGTTTTCATCGTTGAAATCGGTATTTCTTTCTACTCCATTCAAAACCGATTTCTTTGCTGTGCTTGGTTAGTTACTTGAATACAATTGGTTGTGTTTCGGTCCAGTTTGTTGTGTTGAAATACGCTAAATTACTTGCGTTTTCTACCCACAAGAAGGTCACAAAATACAAGAGAAAATTCTGTTCAGTATCAGTAACTTCAGTTGTCGAATTTGTATTCATATATATAGCAACTGAAGTCTGATTTTAGTAATTGTGGTTTCGTTGGAAAGCTGAATCTGTTGGGCTTCCGAATAAAAAGGAATCGGTCGATTCGGAGTTCAGAGTAAAAATTTCTGATCAAAACACTGAATTGTGTTTTGCTGTAAAAAAAAAAAAAAAAAAAAAAAAACAACAACAGGGAAATTTCCCAAAGAAAAGAAAGGGATCCGATCCTGCAAATACGAAAATATATAGAAGTATTTGCTCCATAAAAACCAGATTTATCAAGGAATTAAATTGCACTGCGATTGGGTATTACAATCATAACTGAAATTGAACTTGTTTGAGTCCTTTCGAGTCAATTTTGAGCTTTCTTTGATTCCTTGAAATTGCCTTCTACTCTAGTTGCTATTTGTTTGATTGGTTGTTCTTACAATTACTCAAATATCAAGTGTCACCATTCTTTTCAGTGCTAGTTTTCTTTGAGAATCTTCTTGGAAGCTTTTCTTTGGATTCTTGAGTCTCACTAACTCTTGAACTTTGCAGGGAATTTTGCGAGATTTTGTGAGATTATTAGAGTGATTAAACACGAGAGTAAACACGTGAGGGAGTGCTAGGTTAGTGCAATTTTACATTTTCTTTGGTGTTGTGACTTTCAGGAAAGGTAAAGGATGTCTCAAGAGGGAGTACAACAACCCGATCTATCGGCTATACTAACCATAATGACGGAACAGCTCCGAACATTGAATGAACGGCAATTAACTGCTAATGAGCGGCAGCTAACTGCCGATGCAAGGCTGGCTAGGGTGGAAGCGTTAAATACCATTAATCCAGTTCCTATAGCCGCGAATAACCAACGTGATGGCCGTTTGACTGATCTGTCCGAAGAAGATGACAACGCCCGTAGACCACGTGATGTGAATCATCGGCGTAATCTTGCTTTGGTCCCTCCTAGGCGGCTTGCCAGACGTGGTCCACAATTACCACATTCTGATTTGGAAGGAGAACCTGATGGGGGAGAAGGCTGGATAAATACAAGGGATGGACAGAGGAGAGAGAGACGAGACCGTCGTGATGGTAGGAGAGAACGGGAGGCTGACCGTTTGGATGCTAATCTCAGCAGCATCAAAATGAAAATACCTCCGTTTGAGGGTACTGACGACCCTGATGCATTCTTGACATGGGAACGAAAGGTCGATGCCATCTTCGTATGTCACAATTATTCGGAGAGTAAAAAGGTTCAGCTCGCCGCAGTCGAATTCTGTGGGTATGCTAGTCATTGGTGGGAGCAGTTCAATCTGAAAAGGGCAGCTGTCTTAGCTGGTCCGATTGCTAATTGGGAAGAGATGAAGCAGGCGATGAGACAACGGTTTGTCCCTGCCCACTTTCACCGTGAGCTTCATCAACGGCTTCAAACCTTGAAGCAAGGCAGCAAGGGAGTTGGAGCATACTTTAATGAGATGGAAATTGCTTTGGCTCAAGCGAAGATTACTGAAGAAACTGAGGTAACGATGGCTCGGTTTCTTGCTGGTTTGAATGCAGACGTTGCCGATGCATTGGAACTGACTCAATATAACACTATGGAGGAGATGCTTCATATGGCTCAAAAGATTGAGAAACATAGGAAAGCTAGGAGTTCCTATAAGTCTACTGGGTTGACACCTTGGAAGAAGACGTCTTGGAATAAGGATGACAAAACGGCCCCTGCCGTTTTGAAGGGATCTGCCAGTGCTGTTGTTCCTTCTAAAACGGCAACTACCAAACCTTATACTCCACCAGTGGATCGGCCAGCTACTAAGGAGATTGTTTGTTTTAAGTGTAACGGCCGAGGGCATAAGAAATCGGAATGCCCTAACAAAAGAGTCTTTATCATCAGGCCGAATGGAGAGGAGGAATCGGATGATGAACGGGAAGAATCGGAATCGGGAAATGCCGATGCCGATTCAGATGATGACCGACAGGAAGGGGAGCAGGTGAACTTGCTTGTTGTGCGTCGGAACCTCAACGTACAAACCACAGAAGAAGTTTGTGATGAGGAGCAACGGACCAATCTGTTTCATACCCGAGGCGTGATAAACAAGAAAGGTTGTTCCATTATCATTGATAACGGCAGTTGCACCAACTGTGCGAGTTAGTTGATGGTTGATAAACTGAATTTACCAACGGTAAAACATCCGAAACCATATCTTCTACATTGGATGACGGATGACAACGGTATTAAGGTAACCAAACAGATACTTGCAAAGTTCAGAATCGGCAAGTACTATGATGAAGTTCTCTGTGATGTTGTGCCGATGCAAGCGAGCCATATCATCCTTGGGCGACCGTGGCAGTTTGACCGAGCGGCAAATCATGAGGGAAGGAGAAATCTTTACAAGATAGAAAAGGATGGTCAAAAATTCACCTTGGCACCGTTAACACAAGCTGAAGTGTTTAAAGATCAGCAATGGCTTGCTAAGTCACATGCTGAATATGAAATCGCGAAACAGCTTGAGAGAGAAACAGAAGGTTTGAGTGTGAATAAAATTGAGAGCCAAACTGAGAGTGTGAGCTTTCAACATTCGCATGAAAAGAGTAAGCATGCAAAGGGTGAGTGTGAGCGAGAAAAACATTCGCATGAAAACAACAAGCATGCAGAGGGAGAGAGTAAACATTCGCACGAAAATAGTAAGCGTGCTGAGAGTGGCATTGAGAGAAAAGGAGAGGCAAATAAAAAGAAATTGAGTGTATATGCCAAAGGGAGTGCAGTGAGGAAAGCACTGATTTCGTAAAAACACGGTTTTGGCGAAAGCCGTCCCTTCCTTCTAATCCGTTTTCGCTCTTACTGTTTGCTATCTGATGAAACGGATCGTGCACATGCCGTTCCGATTGGAATTTCTTCTCTCTTACAGGAATTTGCCGATGTTCTACCCGAAGAGATGCCGCCTGGCCTACCTCCATTTCGAGGCATAGAACATCAGATTGACTTTGTCCCTAGATCGGCAATTCCACATCGGCCAGCTTACCGATCCAATCCTGAGGAGACAAAGGAACTGCAACGGCAAGTGGACGATTTGCTTGCGCGTGGGTACGTTCGGGAGAGCCTGTCTCCATGTGTCGTTCCTGTCATTCTAGTCCCAAAGAAAGACGGCACTTGGAGAATGTGCGCTGATTGCCGAGCAGTCAACAAAATCACTGTAAAGTATCGCCACCCTATTCCTCGATTAGATGACATGTTAGATGAATTAAGTGGTAGTAAATTATTTTCTAAAATTGATTTAATGAGTGGTTACCACCAAATTCGCATGAAAGAAGGGGATGAGTGGAAAACTGCTTTCAAAACTAAGTATGGTTTGTATGAGTGGATGGTTATGCCGTTTGGTTTAACTAATGCCCCTAGCACCTTTATGAGGTTAATGAACCATGTACTTCGGCACTTAATTGGCAGATTTGTTGTAGTTTATTTTGATGACATTTTAGTCTATAGCAAATCTTTTGATGAGCATGTTTTACATCTTAGGGAGGTTTTTCTAACACTTCGTGAACAGGTATTATATGCTAAACCTAGTAAGTGTTCATTCGCAATGGAACAAGTTGGTTTTCTTGGTTTTATTGTGAGTGCAGATGGCGTTAAAGTGGATGAAGAGAAAATCCGCGCGATTCAGGAGTGGCCGACGCCGAAGTCCGTTAGTGATGTGCGATCATTCCATGGCTTGGCGAGCTTCTATCGGCGATTTGTCAAAGACTTTAGCACCATCGTTGTTCCTCTGAATGAATTAACTAAGAATAATGTTATTTTCAGGTGGGATCAGCAACAAGAAGAGGCGTTTGCTACCCTCAAGGATCGGCTCTGTGCCGCTCCCGTCCTAGCACTGCCCGACTTCAGCAAGGCGTTTGAGATAGAGTGTGACGCCAGTGGGTTAGGAATCGGCGCCGTTCTGATGCAAGAGAAACGTCCGATTGCTTATTTCAGTGAAAAGCTCAAGGATGCTCAACTCCGATATCCTACCTATGACAAGGAGTTCTATGCTCTTGTCAGAGCGTTGGAAACATGGCAACACTACTTAATGCCGAGAGAGTTTATCATCCACACAGACCATTTGAGCTTGAAATACCTAAAGGGTCAAGGGAAGCTGAATCGGCGACATGCCGTTTGGATGGAATTCATTGAAGCCTTCCCTTACCACATTCAGTACAAGCAAGGTAAAGAGAATGTTGTTGCCGATGCACTATCTCGAAGGTACGTGCTCATTACTTCTCTAAATGCCAAATTACTTGGATTTTCACATATTATAGAACTCTATGCTGCCGATTCTGATTTTGGTGATATTTATATGCATGGCGTTTCTATTTCTGGTTCTAAATTCTTTAAACAAGAGGGATATTTATTTAAAGGTAAACACTTGTGTATTCCTCATTGTTCTCTTCGTGAATTACTGGTGCATGAAGCCCATAGTGGTGGTTTAATGGGTCACTTTGGCGTGACTAAAACTTTGGATGTATTGCATGATCATTTTTACTGGCCTCACATGAAGCGTGATGTTGAGCGCATTATTGCTAGATGTTTAATATGTCGTAGAGCCAAGTCTAAATCGGCTGGTCATGGAGAATACATGCCGTTACCTGTTCCTTCTCACCCTTGGACCGATTTATCTATGGATTTTGTGGTAGGATTGCCTAGGTCTAAGAACGGAAAGGATAGTATTTTTGTTGTAGTGGACAAATTTTCGAAGATGTCCCACTTTATACCATGTTCTACTACTTCTGATGCTACTCAGATTGCTGATTTATTCTTTCGTGAAGTAGTTCGTTTGCATGGTATCCCTTTGACGATTGTGAGTGATAGAGATACTAAGTTTCTTAGTCATTTTTGGCGTGTCTTATGGAAGAAGCTTGGTACTAAGTTATTGTATTCTACATCTTATCACCCACAAACGGATGGTCAAACAGAGGTGGTAAATCGGACTCTTGGCTCCCTTTTACGCACCATAGTTCGTAAGCATGTTTCTACTTGGGTTGATCATTTACCGTTTATTGAATTTGCTTACAACCGTGCTGTTCATTCTACTACTCATTACTCGCCGTTTGAACTAGTGTATGGATTTAATCCTAGAACTGTTTTGGATTTAACTCATTTTCCTTTGAGTGATGTTGTGAGTTTAGATGGTGCCCAGAAGGCTAATTTTGTCAAGCAATTGCATGCTAAGGCAAAGCAGAACATTGAGCGCATGAATGAGAAGCTGATGCTGAAACGGAACGATGGCCGACGGCTAGTGACGTTCCAGGTTGGCGATTGGGTTTGGTTGCATATGCGCAAGGAGCGTTTTCCTGCCCAACGCCGCGGCAAGCTATCTCCTAGAGGCGATGGACCGTTCCAGATTGTCGAGAAGATCAACAACAATGCCTATAAACTGGCGTTGCCGAGTGAGTATGGTGCCGTTAGCTCTACCTTTAATGTTTCTGACTTAGAATTGTTTGATGCAGATGACGAGTATGGACTTTCAGTTGATGCCGATTCGGATTCGAGAGCGGGAATGATGCGAATCCACGCATCCAACTACCGTTACCACCAGCTGGTCCAATGACTCGAGCCAGAGCTAGAAAGCTTCAAGACCGTTTGTCATCTCTCATTCACAAGGAGCTGGAATGTGAGAGGACAAGTGAGGAAGCTGCACTTAGAGAGAAGACACCAAGAGTTGTGAATCTCCTTACATTCACAATGCCCGAAGATGATTCTGCCAGAAACGGCACTTGACCGTTTGTCACCAAAACGGCTCTTGTCCGATTCGTTCAAAACGGCCCTTGTCCGTTTCGCTTAAATCGGCACTTGACCGTTTCACTCAGCCATTGCCGTTTCACTCATCTGTCTCGCGTGCCGATTGCTCAAAACGGCTCCTGCCCGTTTCGCGTGTCCAGAAGCGCACGTTGACTGAAGTTTAAGTTGTTGACTTTAATTATTTTAGCTTAATTAGTTAATTAGACAGTTTTAATTAGTTAAGTTATCTTCCTATTTTAGAAGTCCTACTTCTATTCCTATTTGGTTTACTATTAGGGTTTGTTTGTAACCTATATAAGGAACCACTTGGCTACTTTATTAAGTTGGCTGTTATTTGATAAATTGAGTTAATCTCTTCAATCTCCGCCCCTTGTTCAAGTTGGTTGAACCTTGTTCTTCTTGAGTCCGCAATACTTGAGTCGTATACAAGTAAATCTTGGAATTGCATCCTACTTGTTGTTTATCTTCTTGTTCGGACTTTGGTTGGCTGGAGCTTAGCGTTCAGCAGGTCTTAGTTGTGCAAGTTTATCATTCACAAGGACCCTCTCTTGTTCGGATTTTGGTTGGCTGGAGCTTAGCGTTCAGCAGGTCTTAATTGTGCAAGTGAGTTCTATTTATTCTATCTATTCCGCAGGAAATCCATCTTTGAACAAAGATCAAAATTGGTGCTACGCATCCTAAGGAACCAGGATCGTATCATTCCCCTTTTTATTTCCGCTTCACTCTTTATTTTTCAGAACTTTTGTGTGTGTGCCCTTCTCGCATTGAGGACAATGCGAAGCTTAAGTGTGGGGAGGGATTTATCTGTTATGTTTGTGCTTGTTATTTTATTATTGCTTGATTGCATGTTTATTTTTCTACTTGTGGCATGATTGCTTGTTTTGGTGCGAAAATTTTAAAATTTTTTGGATTTTTAATCTTTAGATTTTGCTAATATTTTTCTGAATGTGCACTGCCCAGTTTTAAAACCCCCATGTATGGACACACACTTTTGACTTGGGCAGGATGAAAAAAACTGTCCTTTGGCATGTCAGGCCCTAATTAGTAGAACTATGCCTATTAACCCTTATATCCACATCTAGGCCTAGACTCCAGTAGTCAAAACAGCACCCTATGAGTACTTTGAGCTTCCATGCTATATATTTTTCATGTGCGAATAGAATGCTTAGTTAGGCATTGGCTGGACTTGCATGGTATCACTGGGTATAGGCACCATTAGACATGGGAAAGCAACAAAAAGATGAAAGTCTTCGCATTATTGTCTCATTTCTTTCTTTTCTCTCTTTTCTCCCTTTTTTTCTCATTTTCTCCCATCTTGCCATAGACACTCACCTACCCCTCTCTTTTCCTTATTTTTCCTGACCACTTGAGCTTATTTCTCTTGATCTTTTTCCATGGCAGGTAAGCAACAATTGTTGAGGGTAGTGTCGAGGGCTAGACATGCAAAAGGACGCGCAAAAAAGCATAAGTGTGGGGAAGCAGAAGACGCTAAAACTCAGACACATTAAGTAGAGCTAGGGCAAGACAATAAAAAAATTCTTCAGCCTTAGCCTATTCAAGAAAGATTCGAGCTCCCCCACAGAAAAGCCTAAGTGTGGGGATGCAGAAGAAGTCAAACATCAGTACTGGAAGTAGGTCTAGGGCAAGACACATCAAAGGTCTTCTGCCCTAGATGAATCAAAGCTAGAAAAGGTTCGCGCCCCTTCTTCAAAATAAAAAAAAATAAAAAAAGAAAAAAAAAGAAGAAAAAAAATTGAAATGAAAAAAAAAGTTATTTCAAAAGAAAAAAAGAATCAAAATAAAAGAATGGGGCAAATGCGAACAAAGGAACCTGCTCCAGCACCGCATCAAGAGAAGAACATCCTGCCCAAGAAAAAGAATCCTTCGTCTAGCCCTCAGCTTTATTATCATGCCCTCGATGAGCGCTGTCTTACCAAACTCGCCTTTTTCCTAGCCAAGGAATCCATCCAGGTTTGAGTTGGTTGTCTCTCTTCTTTCTTTTCCTTCTCTTCCTATTTTCTCTCTTTCTGTTTTATTCTTTTCCTTCCCTTTTCTTCTTCTTTTTCCTTCTTTTTCTAAGCCTAGCCTTTCCCTTTTCTTTCTTTTTGCTGATGCGAAGTTCTTTCCGATGGATTGATGTGCAAGTCTGGTTTTATGCTGCACTAGTTGTATTTAGTTTTGAGTGATTAAACACCTAGCCTTGTTTGTGAGTGGGAGCGCAAACACTTATCTTGTGAGGATTACTTGTGTTTAGGCATGGATGTGGTAAAGACTTATCTTTAGGGTCGTTATCCTTCTGATTTGATGCAGGTGTTATCTAGGTAGAATCGACTTTGCCAAGGCCTAGTTTGCTGACTGGTTTGTTTATTCTTGTGCCATGCTTGAATGGGTGTTGTTCGTTCATGGGGTGTTTTTAGTTTTGTGAATGCTCGAAGGTGAGCATTGGGCAGTGTGGGGATGTTTGATAGCGTGTATTTTGTATATATTTTTCTCTTCATTTTCACTCATTATCCTAGTATGATACTGCCGATTTGCCCTTGTTTCCATCTTTATTGCAGATCGAGGCTAAAATAGAGGAATATGAGAAAATATATGCTTTTTGGGTAGAATTCCGCTGATCTCAGAGCAGCTAGACCAAGACATCCATTTCGCCATCGTGCCCTAGATATTTTCATCGAGCCCTAGGCAAGATTTCCTGGTCAAAGCTTCATTGCTGTGCTTCAACGTGTTCTCCTTGCTAGCTTCTAGAAGATTCCATGCGCATCCAGAATATTTCTAGAATATTCCTTAGCTGTTGATGATATAGTCATGCCCTAGATGCTGATTTCGTCATCGTGCCCTAACCGTCGTGTGTCTGCAAAATCCCGACCAAAGTGAAAGATATCCAAAAGATCCGCACGGGATTCCATGCAGATTCCCCCTGGCACATTTTGAGAATATTCCCTTTTGGACCAAGGAGCACGCTCCATGTGTTGTCACTCTCTCCCCTTAGCTAGATTTTGTCATTTTGTAGTCCCTTAGCTGGATTTTGTCCTCTTGTGGGCTGGACACTATATAAACCTCTAGTTTTAGGGTTTTAGGACATCTAGTAAATATTTTCTACTTACTTCTTTTGGGAGCCACCTCTTTTTCTCTCTCCCACTTTTGGGTGGTGGCTCACACTTCTTCATCCAGCAGCTATTGTAATTAACCGAAGCTTTGCTTCGGCCGGTAACATTTAATAGCTTTCTTTCTTCTTGTTCTTCTTCTTTTATGCTATCTTTCTTTTCTTATTTTGTTTATTTGTTTTGTGGTATGAGTAGCTAGATTTTGCATTCTTAGCAAAGGTATTTTGAGGGTTGTATAAGGATAGTTAAGAGGTCAAATCGTTCTTCATATATTCTTATTGTTGTATTTGTTTGTTTGTCGGTTTCTTGTTAATTCGTCTAGGGTAAGATAGTACTCTGGCCAACTAATAACTAGTTCTAGATGATTACTGTCATTCTAATGGTAATAACTGATGTGAGGCCATTAGGAGAAGTAGACACCTAGAGCGAAGAAGTTGCTACAGTGTGATTTCACCAATCTAAAGCAAGCAACCGATTAAGGCGTTGTCGCGAGTCTGACAAGCTGAGAGGTCGTGCCCTAGATATGTCTTACCTCCGCTTCATGGGCGTTTTGAGTATTGCCTCCTCGCATTCGTACCTGGGAGGACGACGAAACGTCAAGGCTACCTCATATGTGGAAATGGGGGGTAACTTCTCTTAAGAAGGTAAGTAGGGGGTTTAAGTGAAAACTTGGCCCTTATAGCATGTCTATGACATAGGAATAGAATATCCTTGTGCCGATGATTGATTAGGCCTAGACGCAACCTGAATGTCCTTTGCTAAGATCTCTTCTCTTCTGACTTTATTTCTTTACTTGATTTTGGTTTGCATGTCTTCCCCTTGATTTCTACTTGCATGTCTTGCCCTTGATATCTGTTTTTATTAATTGTCTTGTTAGCAACTATCTCTATCTTGGTTAACTTGATTAACCAACCAAACCCCCCCCCATTATTTCTTTTATTATTTTACTTTATATCTGGCCTTGTTTAGTGTATGTGTTCACCATTCTCTGTGGATCGAACCTCTTGCCACTGTCTTCAATCTTTTTTGTTGCATGTGATAAGTTGTAATTATTTTATCGTGCCCTCGACAAGCACCGATCACACACACTTTCAATCTATTGGTACACAGGAATAAACCACCCCACACCTTGTCTAGACCTAGTTGTTCACATTCTGCCTATTGGACCTTATATCCACATCTAGGCCTAGACACCAGCTATCACAAATAGAACCTAGTGAGCACTTTGAGCTTCCATGCCGTATTTTCCTTCTTGTGCGAATAGAATGCTTAGCTAGGCACTAGCTGGACTTGCATGATATCCCTGGGTATAGGCAGCATTAGACATGGGAAAGCAACAAAACAACGAAAGTCTTCGTATCAATGTCTTATTTCTTTCTTGTCATTCTCTTCTCCTTTTTTCTCTCACTTTCTATCTTCTTACCCTAGACACTCTCCTACCACTCTCTTTTCTTTCTTTTTCCTGACCATTTGAGCTCACTTTCTTGATCTTTTTCCTTGGCAGGTAAGCAGCAGGCTAGACATCCAGAAGGACGTGCAGAAAGGCCTAAGTGTGGGGAAGCAGAGGAAGTTAAGACTTAAGCATAGAAAGCAAAGAGCTAGGGCAAATCATCAGAAACATCATCTTTCCCTAGCAGTATCTGAAGAGAAAGAACCCCCCCCCCCCCCCCCCCCCCCCAAGAAAAACCTAAGTGTGGGGAAGCCGAAAAGTCAAACTTCAGTGCTGGAAGCAGATCTAGGGGAAGACACATCAAAGGTCTTCTGCCCTAGACGAATCAAAGCTAGAAAAAATTTGTGCCCGTCTAAAAAAAAAAAAAAAGAATAAAAGAAAGGGGCAAAACGCGAATAAAAGAATCTACTGCCAGCACCGCATTAAGAGAAGAACTTCCTGCCCAAGAAGAAGAAATCCTTATCTAGCCCTCAGTGCATCATCATGCCCTCGACGAGCGTTGTCTTACCACCTCGCCTTTTTCCTAGCCAAGGAATCCATTCAGGTTTGAGTTGGTTGTCTCCATTCTTTCTCTTCCTTTTCTTCCTATTTTCTCTCTTTCTATTTTATTATTTTCCCTCTTCTTCTTCTTCTTTTTCCTTCTTTTCTAAGCTTGCCCTTCCCTTTTCTTTCTTTTTGCTGATGCGTTGTTCTTTCCAATTGATGATTGCCCATGTATGTGTACTACGTACTCTGATTGATATGCAAGTTTGGTTTTGTGTTGTGCTATGTGCATTTAGTTTAGAGCGATTAAACACTTAGCCTTGTTTGCGAGTGTGAGCGTAAACACTTATTCGGTGAGGATTGCTGGTAAATGGGCCTGATGTGGGAAAGTCTAATCTTTAGGGTTGTCATCCTTCTGATTTGATGCAGGTACCCATCTAGGTGAGGTTGTGTCTCGACGAAGTCTAGCGAAGTGCCCGGTTTGAACTTGTGTATTTATTGATTGTGTTTCTCTATGTCTTGGGGTGGTTTTTAGTTTTGCGAATGCTCGAGGGCGAGTATTGGGCAGTGTGGGGATGTTTGATAGTGCGTATCATGAGCATATCTTTCTCCTTATTTTTGACCTTTTCTTGGGCATGATACTGCTGAATTGCCTCTTTTTCCATCTTTATTGCAGATTAGTGCCAAAAGGAAGAAATGAATGAAAACATACGGTTTTGATGGATTTCTTGGGAGCTCTAAGGATCAAGGCCTAGAAGATCGATGTGTCGTCATGCCCTCGACGCTAACCAGACCAATGAGCAGTCTAGTGCCCATGACGCGCCTACATCAGATCTTAATAAAAAGCCAAAGAGGAGGATCCCCAAAGATTCGCACGGGATTCCTTGTATTTTTAGAAGGAATCAGGCACTTCCAGGAGATCCTAGAATATTTCCCTCCAAGGAGTGCGCCCTGCCATGTGCTGTCACTCTCTTCCCTTAGATGTTTTTGTCCCCTAGTGGGTTGTTAGGATATTTAAGCTAAGTTGTAGGGTTTTTTCAAAAGGGGGCCGACGACATTACACACTTTTACCTTTCACCTTAATTTTAGGGATTTGTTCTCTCCCATGATTGGCAGCACCGTCAGCTTGTATGAGGAAAAAACATTGATTTCCCCACCGGTTTATTCTAATACATTTCCTTTTCTCATCTCTTTAATTTATGCTATTTGTTGCCTCCATCTACTGTTTACATTTAATTATGAGTAACTAAGCTTTCATCTTCTTAGTAAAGGTGTTTCAAAGGTTGCAAGGATTAGTTAGGAGGCCTAAACGTGCTTAGTACATTCTTACTGTCATATTTGATTGTTTGCCATTTTCTTGCCATTTTCATTTAGAAATGTTAGGGGCCTGATCAACTGCTAGTATTTTTTGTGATTGTTGTCATCCTAACAACGATAACATCAACGTGAGGCTGTTAGGAATAGTAGACGCCTAGTGGAGTCATCGTGATAGAGTCTTCCATCTAGGGCAAACAGTTGACTAGGGCGTTACCGCGAGTTTGACAAGCTGAGAGGTATCACGCTCTAGATGTGTCTTACGTCCGCTTTATGGGCATTTTGAGTATTGCCACCCCGCATTCGTGCATGGGGGGACGGCGAAACGTCAAGGCTACCTCATATGTGGAAACGGGGGGTAGCTTCTCTTAAGAAGGTAAGTAGGGGGTTTATATGGAAACGTGCCCCCTATAGCATGTCTATGGCATGAGGATGGAATATCTTTGAGCCAATGATTAACTAGTTCTGCATGCAACCTACGAACGCCCCTTGCTAAGAACCCGTCTCATCTGATTTAATACCTTTATCTATAATCTTGTCTTCCTTTGTTATCTTGCCCTCGATTATTCTTTACTTTCATGCCCTCGATATATGCTTTTAATTAATTATTTTGTTAGCAACCGATTCTGTGATAGATTGACTAGATCAATCGACAAAACCCTCTTTTTGAGTTACCATTTTATTTGTTTGCATTTGCTACAGTCATACATTTAAAGTGAGTTTTTATCCATCAATCTCTGTGGTTCGACCCTGTCTTGCCCTTTAGACATTTTTAACTGTGCAATTAGGCATCAGGAAATATTATTACATTTGAGTGACGATCAGCTACCAACTGATACGATCCTAGTTGAGTAGGATACGTAGCACGTAATTCGTAATTCTGATCATTGTTCAAGGATGGATTTCGATGCAGAAATAATTAACTCGACGAGTGTGAACTTAGACCACTCAGCTAACCTGTGCTAAGAGCCCTAATAGATTTCAAGTCAAGGATCTTGTATCGAATTCTTAGGTCTAGAATCGACTAGGTGAGAATCAAACTAAGACAAACGAAACAATGGTTGCAATTTTGGGGTTTTACTTACGACGACTCAAGCTTGCGGACTCGAGAAGGAATAAGGTCCAGTACGTGAACAATGGGCAGAGATTTGCAAAGAACAAAGTCTTGATTTATCAAAATAACAGCCAACTAAATAATGAAGCCAAGCGGCTCCTTAAGTAGCGTTTACAAGCAAACCCTAATCGGATAAAAAGTAGGAGTTCTAATTAAGGAAAATAGCTTAACTAACTAATTAATTAAATAACCTAATTAACTAATTAATTAAAATAACTAAACTAAAGTTTGTTGTCTTAAAACGGACAAGAAAGTGCCACACACGCTTTAGGACAAGGAATCCTAGCGCCACAAGGACTCGCACTCCTTGCACCCACCTCCGCCCCCCAAATTAGGGTTTGGCTTATCTTCCAAACACCTCGGGCGTTTCAGCTAATTTTTGGACACACACTCCTTGACATGTTGCAGTACATGTCGAACTCAATGGATGGTAAAGAACGTTCCATCTATACGTCGATCTGCTGCCCAGCAGAAATACCATCGCACGCCGTGATGGTGAATAGGTTGACCACTCATGGAACCTTCTCTCGAAGCATAGCCTCCTCAACTGTCATCTCGCACTCCAGCTCCTTGTGAATGAGGGATGACAACTTGTCTTGAAGATTTCTAGTTCTTGCACGCATCATTGGACCAGCAGGTGGTAACGGTATGTCGATGTGTGGATTCACATCAATCTCAGTAGCATTAAAGTCCAAATTCCAACCTTTGCTGGTACTAATGATCCATTTGAGTATCTCCAGTGGGAAGGAAAGGTACGAAGAATTTTTAATTGTCATCAATATTCAGAGGGTAAAAAAATTAAGATATTGGCAATGGAGTTTGATGGGTATGTCATTAGCTGGTGGGAGAAGATATGTAGAGATCGAGGAGGAATCGGAGCCCTCCGAACTTGGGGAGAAATGAAAGAGGTGATGAGAGAAAGGTTTGTTCCCACTTCTTACAAACGGGATTTGCGAAATAAATTACAAGGGTTAAAGCAAGGAGCTCTATTGGTAGGAGACTATTACAATGAGTTAGAGTCTCTACTTGTCAAAACCGATACCCGGGAAGAAGAAGAAATTACAATGGCTAGGTTTCTTAACGAATTGAATGAGAAGATCCGTTACACGCTTGAGTTGAAGGAGTTTGATATCCTTCAACCCATGCTTCATTATGCCTTAAGCTTATGTATGAGAACAAGGATTAGGATGGAAAGGAAAGAAATGGAAAGGAACTTTTTAAAATTTCCCTTGTATGGAAAAAAAAGTGCGAGGGAATCAAAGGGAATACAACGAAATACAGAGGAAATAAATTATAAAAATTTCCTTCCGGGCCCAAAAAAGAAGGAATTAAAGGGAAATAAAAAATTATTCCATTATTATCCCTGCTAGGTTTTCACGTTTTTTTAATGTAGAGTTTTTTTTTCTTGGTTCCCTCTTCATATTGAACAAATACTTCCTCTTGTTTGTTCTCTCTCCATATTGAACAAACATTTCCTCTTCTTCGTTCCCAACAGGTAAGTACATCTTGTTTCAATAATCTCAAGCTAACGATTTTCAAGTTGTGATTCTCATGATGGTAATAGAATCTATTCGGTTTGTACATTTCACTTGGTTCATATGTCGTACTCTTACTAGTTTTACTATGATGGATGTTTACTACGGTATTGAAATAGAGAACTGTTTCTAAAGAATATTATTTAAAATCTGTACCTGGTATGCCATAGAGTTTCTGCATCAACTTCTATTTTCTGTCAATGTTACAGTATATAGATGATGTTATTGTTATCTTTTCTCTCACAATTATCTTCTGTTTTGTTATGAATGATCAATAATATCAATTTCTTGGGAGTATTCATTCTTTATACATCATATTTTATTATTCTTGTTGGCATAAGTGTCCTTAGCCTTCGCTGGAAAAGGATGAAGAAATTTGTAATAACTTAGCTTAAGCAGTGATGCAGCTTGAAATTCATTGATGCGCTGCATTTTGAATTGACAACAATTAAAGATAACATTGCAACTCATATGTGGCAAGACTATGTGTCTTTATCTTTCTAATTTAAATATAATTTTGTGTCAAAATTGGTCATATTATTTGGTTGTCTTTGTAATTCATATTATGTTATTGACTGAAATTTTTTATGAAGTTTTTGTAATGCATTACGATTGGATTTGATATTTTTGTACATGTTTTGCAATAGACATAATGGCAATACAAGAGAAGGATGTCGGAAAAAAGAGACTTAATGCGGTGGACAAAATTCATAGATGAAGTTTTAATTGACGCTCGTGTATGAAGACATAAATGGTGCAACAAATGATGGTATTTTTACTACTCAAGCGCTGAATGATGTAGTTAAAGAAGTCCGTGAAAAAACAAGAGTTCTTGAAGTTGTCAAGGAAAAGGTGAAAAATCGTATCAAGTCTCTTAAAAACAATTCACACAATGCTATGATATTTTCAAGCATACAAGTGGTTTTTCTTGGAGTCTTATAACCAAAAAGTTTGATGCAAAGCTTGAGGTTTGGCAAAAATTAATCGAGGTAAAAACACATTTAAATTTTAATATGACATTTTTAGCATAACATTTATAGGAAATTGTTTAATATATTTTCCTCTTCTCATTTTATTCTTTTACAGGCACATCCTCACTACGATAAATTACTTTCGCTTTATGCGAAAGATAGAGCAACAGGTGATTATGCTGAGACTGCTAAGGAGAAAGCAAATCGTTGGGCAAAAATGAAGGATGGTACTCCGAGAATGAGCAATAATATTGAAGACGTTGATTGTTTAATTGCTAGCCAAGAATTTTTCTAGAGAATTTTGATGATTTAGATGGACATGAAAGTGAACCGGTGACTCCAGCTCCAACTCCCACTCCCACTCCCACTCTATAAGTTAATACAGAAAGTCACTCGGTGACATCTCCAAATAAGCGAAAGCGAAAGACCAATCAAAAGGATTATTCGGAAGTGAGAGTTGCTATCGAAAGTATTGCTAAACAACTTGAAAAAGGGAACACAATTGCAAATGTTTGGTACATTGGTGCATCAATTTGAAGTCTTTCAAGTCCATTAATTATCTAGATTCTAGACTGCAATCATGGACTTATGTTTCTTGTTCAAAAAACCTTGTTTGCTACTTATTTTATCTTTGGGATTTTATTCAAACTTTGCTAGTTAAATTAAATGGAAATAAACATTAGTCATTAGTATTTTGGCTCTGCTGAATTTGTTATCATGTATTACATTTGTTAAAAAGATTAATGCAATTTGATTGTTTGTTCTTCATTTTTATTTTATTTTCTCATCTTTCTCATCTCATAAACTATCAACCAAACATGGGATTCCATTGCCATAAGAAAAAAGAGAATTAATCTCCAAGGAGTTGGCATTTTGAGGCAACGTGAATTAATAGATGACGAAAGAAAAGGATGTAATGAGGTTTGTTGACAAAGAAGTGCAAAATGGAGTTACTTAATTTTAATCTAATTGAATATAGCTAGTAATTTGTTATAAGGGTAAAGTGGTAAAAATAACTAAATTTTCTTTCCTTTCCATCCACGTTGTCATACACAAATATTAATTTTTTCTTCCTTTTTCCTTCTATATAAAAGATGCAGCCATACAAAGGAATTTCTCTAAAAATTTCCTTACTCTCCTTTCCTTTCCTTTCCCTCATTAAATTTCTCCTCTTTTCCTTCATGCACTTTAGTTCCTATATAAAGCATAAAGGTGGAAGCTCATGAAGCCTCCAAGAAAAAGACCAACCAGAACCCTTCCCAAACCTACCCCACATCCAACAAACAGCCTTGAAAACCCTACCAAACTACCCAAAAAAACTCCAAGTATACCCCACCTGCCAACACTCTACCCCCTAAACCAAAATCTTTCACACCATACCCCCAAAACAACCCAGTCAACCTACCACTAAAATAACCGGGATTTGCCGGTAACCCTAGTACCACCAACCCCAACCAACCGAGAAGATTTTCTTCCAATGTTGAGTGTTTCAAATGCCATGGAAGAGGACATATTTGATCTAATCCCCCAACTGTCGTACAATCATCCTTCAAGACGGAAGTTATGAAACTGAAAGTGAAGGGGAACAAAAGGGGGATGATAACGGGGATAAAAGGGAAGATAACGGGAGCAGTGACGAAGAAGTAGTTTCAACCACGGCTATGACTCTAGTGGTCAGACAGAGTATGAATTTCCAAGCCAAGGCTGAGGACAACTATGAAGAGCAACAAGAAAATTTGTTCCACTCCCGTTGTGAGATAAACGGAAAGATCACTTCCATGATTGTGGATAACGGAAGCGTTGTTGATATTGCCAGTCATCTTTTAGTCCACAAGCTGAATCTTCTGACGGTACCACATCCTAAGCCCTACTCCTTACATTGGTTTAATGATGACGATGAAGTGCAGGTAAGAGAGCAGGTTTTTGTATCCTTCAAGATGGGAGGATATGAGGATGAAAGACTTTGTGATGTAGTACCGATGGATGATAGTCATCTCCTTCTTGGAAGACCATGGAAATTTGAGCGGTATGTTAGTCATGATGGACGTACCAACAAGATTCACTTGATCCATGGAGGAAGAAAATATAGTATACCACGACTATCTCCGGGACAAGTCCGAGAGGACCAGCGATATGTGGAAAAGACTATTGCTGAGTTTCAATTGTTAAGAAAAATGAGAGAAAAAAATAGAGAGAAAAATGAGAGTAACGGTAATACATTCCACGAAAAAAACAAGCATGGTATGAGTAGTGAAAAGGAGAGAAGAAAGTAAGAGAAGAGAATAAGAATACACGCCATGAAAATAGCGAGCACGGTAGAGAGCCAAAACCTGTGAATCTTTTGGCAAGAGGGAAAGATGTGAGGAAAGCTTTTTCTACTAACAAACAGTGTCTAGTACTTCGGTACAAGACACACTATTTGAATACTGTTACTGACCCTCTTTCTTCTCTACCCAGTCCGTTAGTTTCACTCTCGCAGGAATTTGAAGATGTATTCCCCAAGGAGATGCCAAACAAACTTCCACCAATCCAGGGAATAAAGTATAAGATTGATTTGATCCCAGGATCCACCTTGCCAAATAGACCAGCTTACCGATGCAACCTGGAAGAGACCAAAGAGCTCCAACAGTAAGTGGTTGAGTTATTAAGTAAGGGATTCATCCAAGAAAGCATGTCCCCTTGTGCAGTACCGGTACTACTTGTACCGAAGAAAGATGGTTCTTGGAGAATGTGCATTAACTGCAGAGCTATCAATAAAATCACTGTCAGATACCGGTACCCAATACCCAGGCTGGATGATATGCTGGATGAACTAAGTGGTAGTCATATTTATTCAAAAATTGACCTTATGAATAGCTACCATCAAATCCGGATGAATGAAGGCGACGAATGGAAGACAACCTTTAAAACGAACACATGGTTTGCACGAATGGATGGTAATGCCATTCGGGTTATCCAATACACCCAGTACCTTTATGAGATTAATGAACCTTGTTTTGCGAGACTATATCGGTAAATTTGTTGTTGCATATTTTGATGACATTCTTATTTATAGTCCTTCTGTTGATGCATATATTCTTCACTTACATTCTGTATTTGACACGTTGCGTACTAACCGATTATTTTCTAAATTGGTTAACTGTGAATTTTGTTTGGAACGTGTCCATTTTTTTGGTTTTGTTGTAAGTATAGATGACGTCCAGGTAGACGAAGAAAAAGTGAAGGTCATCCGGGATTGGCCTTGTCCTAGAAATGCCAATTAAGTCAGATCCTTCCATGGCTTGGAGAGCTTCTACCGGCAATTCGTGCCTAACTTCTCAACAATCGTCGCCCCACTCAATGAACTTACTAAGAAGAACATTCAGTTTGAATAGGGAGAGAGACAAGAAGCCTTCCTGGAGCTGAAGAATCAACTTATGAAGCCACCGGTATTGGCATTACTGAATTTTGCTAAAGTCTTTGAGATAGAGTGTGACGTCAGTGGTACCGATATCGGGGTAGTTCTTACCCAAGAAGGATGCCCGATAGCTTTCTTCAGCGAGAAGCATAACGGAGTGCAGTTCAACTACTTCACTTATGATCGGGAATTGTATGCGTTAGTAAGGACACTTATGGTATGGGAGCACTACCTACTACCAAACCAGTTTGTCATTCATACCGATCATTTGAACTTGAAGTTCCTTCAAGGGCAAGACAAATTAAAAAAACGGCATGCCAAATGGATGGAATTCATTGAAGCCTTTCTGTACACCATCAAGTATAAGAAGGGGAAGAAAAATGTAGTTGCTGACGCCTTATCTTGCCGGTATGTTCTCTTGAACACTCTTGATGCATAAATTTTTGGTTTTGCTCATTTAATTAAATTATATGAGCATGATGAAGACTTCCGTGATATCTATGCTGCTTGCACTAACGGTACATACATGCATTTCATACAGCATGATAGATTTTTGTTCAAACACAACCGCTTGTGCATACCACAATCATCCGTTAGGGAACTATTAGTGATGGAAGCACATTCTGGTGCTTTACGTGGTCTTTTTGGATTTCCAAAACTTTTCATGCTCATAAAATGCATTTATTTTGGCCCAAAATGAAAGTAGATGTTACTAATATTTTAAACTGTTGTCTAGAATGCAAACGGGCCAAGTCCAAATCCATGCATCATGCCACCTATATGCCACTGCCCGTTGCTAACCACCATTGGGTTGATCTGTCCATGGATTTTGTCTAAGGTCTACCAAGATCTCAATATGGAAATGACTGTATTTTTGTTATGGTAGACCAATTTTCCAAGATGGCACATTTCATTCCATGTGCTAAAATTCATGATTTATATGATCCTTGGTCACCCGAGGCTCGTAGCACGTACCTTTGATCTAGTTCTAGGCTTGGATTTCGATGCGAAAATAGATAGACTCAACAAGACTATTTAACCCTGCTAATATCCTGTATTAGCCAAACTAAACCTATCAAGTGAGGTTCTTGAATCGATCTCTAACCCTACTAATATCCTGTATTAGCCAAACTAGAGCTACGAATCAATGGGATGAACTTTCAGGTTTTACTTGCTATCCTAATCGAGTGTTCAGACTCAATGAGGGACAAGGTTTATGATGAGCAATTGAGGAAAAATCTCTCTGAATTTGATTCAAAATAATATCTAAAAAATACAATGAAGAGGGTGACTCCTTTAAATAGGAAACCCTAAATCCTTACATTAAAAGTCCTACTTCTAATTGAACTTCTAATTAATTAATTAATTAACCAATTATAAATACATCTAAAACTAATTTTATTAGTTAAAATAACTAATTGCACAACTAGAATGATCCTTGATTTAATTGCGCAAATCAGACAGCTTGGAAATCAATCTTGACGAAAAACATTTTAGTCGTTAATCAATCTTGACGAAAAACATTTTAGTCGTTAGTGTCATGACGCTAAGGTGTTGGCGTCATGACGCCAAGCACTACCTCCAGTTGCTCGATTTCCAATAGCTAGCATCATGACGCTAGTGCCTTAGTGTCATGACATTAAGCTCTGCCTCAATTTGCCCAAATTGCACGATTTTGCTCCACTGTTCTAGTGGTTAGCGTCATGACACTAAGGTGTTGGCGTCATGATGCCAAGCACTGTTTTGATTGTGCTTTGGGCCATAAGGAGCATCATAACACATGGATCTTTCTCACACAGCACAGCTTCTTTGATGAGTGTCTCACATTGTAGCTCTTTATAGATAAGTTGTGATAGCTTTGCTTGCAATTCCTTGTTCCTCGCGCGAGTCATCGGTCCGGTTGGTGGCAAAGGCAAAGACACAAGATTCGCATAATTCCCCCCCCCCCCCCCCTTCGAAAGGATTCGTCCTTGAATCAGCACCATCATCAGCATCATCATCACCTACATCAAACAACATTAAGTCAGAAACATTGAAAGTAGACTCACGGAACCATACTCACTTGGTAAGTGATACGATCGCTCTGATCGCATCGCGTACTCAAAGCCAACGCCAAAATCCCATGGCATGTATTGCTCCAACATTCACGCCGTGAAGAGGCTCACCCAAAGCCCAAGGACCAATGGAGCTTATGTGTGCAAATCCAAGGACCAATGGAGTATGTTGGAAAGGGCAGCCAACCTCCTTTCCATCCCAGCCCATCATCGCACGCAGCAAGCAATAACCCACGCTCCTGCCCCCCAAGTGACGTTGTCCAGCAGTGCCCACGTGGCCTCCCAAGCAGTGTCGCCTTCATCCGCACAAGCTAGGCCCACTCGCCCATCAACCCACGCAATCCGGCAAAATAGCATTTTCAAAGCTTGGAATTTCAAGCTATAAATAGATGCCTTCATTCCCCTTTAGAACTCGCTTTTTGGATGATTGATATTTCACATGCTTTAAGCCAACTTTTAGTTTAAATTATCTTGTAATTTCTTACTCTCGTAGTTTCTTTCTTTCCCTAAATTTCTTGTAAACTTTCGGTCTTAAACTAGCATTTTCATTGCCAGTTTGAGTTTGATCTTTGAAGTATATTCAATATAAAAAGGTTGCTCATTCTAGTTTAATTTCCATCTTGCACGTCTAAAATTCCCGATTCAAGAACCATTAATCTTGAATCAAAATTCCATTATTTTCCACAAACCTCACTAATATTCCTCCATATTTCTAACATAATTCGCCGCTGCGCCTATCTCCTAAATTCATTCCAAAATACCTGGTTTCCGAATTTCATCAAGAACGCCATAATCCTTCATTATTTGAGCCATCCCCAATCGAGACTAGTTCTTTGCAAATTCAACATCGAAGGATATTAATAGCAAGTCAAGCTTGTAGGCGTTGTTGTTAATCTTCTCCACATTCTGGAATGGATCGTCACCTCTTTCGGCCAATTTCCCACGACGTTGGGCTGGAAACCATTCCCGGCATAAGTGCAGCCACACCCAATCACCAACATTGAAGGAAACCATCTTCCTTCCTTTATTCCTCTTAAGCGCCAATCTCGCGTTCATCCACTCCATGTTGCGTTTGGCTTGCTCATGAATCTTCTTCACCAAATCTGCCTTCTTTGCACCATCTAGACTAGAAACATCACTTAGAGGCAAAGGGGTCAAATCCAAAGGTGTCAACGGATTAAAGCCATACACAATCTCAAAAGGTGAATAGTTAGTATTGGAATGAACCAAACGGTTATAAGCAAACTCAATAAATAGAAATTGCTCAACCCCAGTAGACACATACTTATTAACCAAAGTTCGCAATAAGGACCCTAATGTTCGGTTAACCACTTCCGTTTGCCCATCGGTTTGTGGATGATAAGAGGTAGAATATAACAATTTAGTCCCTAATTTCTTCCACAAAACCCTCCAAAAATGGCTAAGGAACTTATTGTCACGATCGCTAACTATACTCAAAGGTACTCCATGTAGGTGCACCACCTCTTTGAAAAATAGGTCATCAATGTAAGTTGCATCGTTAGTTTTGGCTATGGGTGGGCATTTTCTGAATTTTTCGACCCGAATTTTTCGAATTTCGGTTTGGGTATTTCGGGTATCGGAATTTCGGGTTTGGGTATGTAATACCCGAAATATTTTTTGGGTTCGGTACGGGATGGGTTTTGGAAAAATCAGATTCCCAAAATCCTGAATTTTATTAAACACCTGCACATCTCTTTCTCACTCACATCGTCTTCTTCTTTCTTCCTTTCTCACCACTACCAAGCGCCATCCATCAACATTATCATCCCTCTCTTTTCCAAGCTCTGTATCCAACACCTCGCTTTTCATGCCCACCAAAACTAATCCTTTTGTTTCTTCTGTTCGTTCTCATCCACGCCGAGTGACTTGCACTGCCCAGACGACCCGAAATCTCACCTCTCTCTCTCGACACCAACACCAAATCAAAACCCTAACCCTCACCTGACGGCCTCACCATCTTCGCCCAAAATTAAACACCAATCAATCAGATATGGATCGGATCCGACTATCACTCTACAACAGCATAAAGAAAGAAAGAACCCTAAAAATGGCTTTCTTTCTTTATCTACTCCATCTTTTCTACCAAATTGTTGTCATCATCTCTTCCATCACCGTCGTCATCGATGACAGATACCATAAGGATGTTCGATAGCTTTAGCTTTCATTTCTCTCTCAGATCTGGTTTCTTTCTTCCCATCTCTCTCAAATTTCTTAAATTTAGTTCATATTTTAGATGTTTGTTATAGATCTATGGGTTAGGGGTTTTTGTGAAAGATGAGAAGAGAGGCTGATTGGTTCAAAATTTTAGGAAATTCGAGTTCGGGTAATGAAAAACCCATTTTGGGTTCGGAATCCCGATACCCGAAATAAAAATTTCGGGTATTTCCGAAATATCCGAATGTCCACCCCTAGTTGTGGCACAAGGAATAAAATGTGACATTTTTTAGAATCGATCGACTACCACAAACACACTAACCTTCCCCCCTAGATTTAGATAACCCTATGACAAAGTCCATGGATAAATCGGTCCAAGGATGAGAAGGTACGGGTAACGGCATGTACTTGTCATGGTTGGCCACCTTAGATTTGGCCCTTCGGCACACTAGAGTCTTAGTCACACCAAAATGTCCCATTAAACCACCACTATGCGATTCTTGCACAAATAATTCCCGTAATGAACAAATAGGTACACACAAGCGCTTGCGCTTAAATAAATAACCCTCATGTCTATAAAATTCAGATTCGGTTCTAGTCATGCATGTGTTGTTTATCTCACCTATCGCACCCCCTTTTTCGTTGGAAAATGAGTTTAAGGTTCGGGACGAATGCTAAGCATAAATGGATGCCTCGCATAATGCAATGAAGTCGCCACCCTATTTTCTAAGGTTAAGGGAACCTAATGTCATGGCATAAAATAAAAAAACTAAGGCACAATTGGTCTAAACCATTGAACAAAGGTTCGAGGTCGTATTATGGACTTGGGAAGGTGTTAGGCACCCAAGCCACATCCTTAAAAAGGTTACCGGTAAAAAGGTGTTTGAATACAGTTTTGATATACAAAGATTTATTTAAACGATCGAAGCATGTCAACCAATTCTTCCCATGAACTCAAGTCACTTTCCAATTATTTACATCGGCCAATGATTGAATCATGTCAACAGAGTTCGCTTACCAAATTGGGACACTTTCTGATTATTTAAACATTTTTGACGTGATTTAGCCCTCAAAGGTGACGTTACATCTTAGCATTTTTCGTGGGGACATGTTGTTTCCGATCGGGATACGAAGGACGGGGTTACCACTTGTTCGTTATGCTAGAGCGGGCATTTCCCCCCTTTATATCATTGGGCCATGCATGATTAATTAATTAATTACTAAGTGATCCTAACATGGATAATACTAACATTGTACGTTTTCGTGAATGCAAATAAATGTGTGGGATTCGAAGCCACCATGCTCACATATCAATATATAGCAATTAATTTCATGGTATAAAGCAAGTGATCTAAACATGTAAGCATGTGAGTTTATTTTATCATGCATACGATTATAAGCTTTTTGGCATTTTTAAATGACATTTATACGAATAATATTTGCGAAAAGACATTGAATAAATAAATAGAGACTTAGAAGAAGGACGTACTTGCGTTGCGTGCTCTTGATCTTCCTTGCAAAGTGGGAATGTTAGCAACGCTTTCGGAAATAATAAATAAAGAAAAGCGCATGCAATACTTGCTTAACTTGACGAAAAATAAATAAACACGATAAACAAGTAGCACTTATTTTATATGAGTACATATATAATTAAAACATGGCATAATCATTATTATCATACAAATTTTAACTAACATGGCATAATTATTATTATCATACAAATTTTGATTAACGTGGCGTAATTATTATTACCATACAAATTTTGATTAACATGGCGTAATTATTATTATCATACAAATTTAATTAACATGGCATAATTATTATTATCATATGAATTTTGATTAAACAAAACATGGCATAACACATCATTTAAATCATGCCAACTTTCATGTAATTAAAATACAAAAATAAAACATGTAAACATTTTATTCATTTTATTCATTTTATCACGAAAGCATATAATTGTTTTTCATCATTTTAATCACAAAAATAAACATATGAACTTTTTTAACATCATTTAAGCATAAAATTAAGCATACGAATATCTATACGATTTTGAGGAAAACATTAATGGACCGGGTCCCACGTTGGAAATTTGAGCATTAAAAAATGGGCTTGGCACAAGCCAAGCCCAAATTTTAATTTTTAAAACAAGAATGGGCTAAAGCCCACCACCTTTTCTTTCTTTCTTACCTTTCCCGCCATCACTCACCTTCTTCCTTCTTCTTCTCCAACCAAGCCGGCCACCATGGCCAAAACTCAAGTTTTAAACTTCCACCATTCTTACCCAAAATGGTTGCAATAATTAAGGTAGCAAAACAGAAAATAAAAGCCACAAAATAGCAAGAAAAACAAGTCCATAACGAGGGCAATTTTGCATGGAAAGACAAGTTTAATTAATACGCATATATAGTCATTAATTACTCAAAGCATCATGTAATAAAATTGAGGCAAGTTAAGCATTACTAACATGAAAACTAAGCATATTATGCAAGTTTTTACAGTTTATTCATGCATTATAATAAAAAACGAAAATTAAAGAGACTAGAGAGAGAGAGGTAGCTTACCTTTTCGGGAGAGCTAATGGCCAAGCAGGATGAGCAATAAATAGAGATTAAGAGGAGGATTTGGTGCCCTTAATTTGTTGCTTGAAGCTCTCTATTTATAGAGTTCAAATTTTGAGTTGGTGGAGCTTTGTGTGGTTGAAAATTGGAGAAGGAGGTGGATGGATAAGGATGGGCGGAGTGGAGGCCAAGTTTGGGGTTTGTGTGGTTGGGTGATGAGCAAGTTTGGGTATGTGGATGGGTGATGAGCAAGTTTGGGTATGTGGTTGGGTGATGAGCAAGTTTGGGAGATATTTATTTAATTGGTTCGAACGGGATATTTTGGTACGAACCAAATCGTACGAAAGTGAAAATAAATCCGAGCCGAGGGTACAACTATGTGTAGAAAAATAAGGCAAGAAAACTAATATACAGTGAAGAAATGCGAAAGTTGTTTTAACGTTTTTATTTTCTCTTTCGGAAGTGTCAAAACGTTCGCGCGCAAAATAAATGTCCTTACAATAAAAATTGAACGAAACTGAACACGGTGGCGTGAAAGAGAAAATTAGCACCTAATTATGAAACAAAGAAATAGTACGTTCGACCCTCGGTCCCGGGAAACTTACTCGGGATCGAAAGAAGTTCGCGTAAAGACAGTTAAAAATACGAGAAACTAAAAAGACACGAAATGACACGGATTTTTAAACAAACTAACATAGGACCAAGAATCGACGGGAATCTGACCTAGACGAGCTATTAAATGCGGTAAACATAAAAATACGTAAACGTGTTGACGAAAACCGAAAAATACGGTTTTAGTCGAAAATACGAGAAAAATATGAAACATTTAAAAGACATGAAATGACGTGAAATATTAAAACAAATAGTCCTTGACCAAAAATTGATTGAAATTTGACGTAAACGGGCTATTAATACGACATGTAATAAACGAAAAAAGTTATGACGTAAGTCAAAATTCAGGTAGCAACAGTTGCCCCCTCTTTACTGCCTGATCAAAAATACAGTGTAATTGAGATTTTTGATTAGCAGTAAAGACAGTTGCCCCCAAGTGCTACCACGGTTTTGGGAAACGCTTTGCAAAAAGGTAAATGAGGTCGCTCAAGGAGGAGTAATAATTATGCAGAAATGTAGAATTATGCAAGAAGGTAAATTTAGTTATGTAGGAAATGTAGTCGCTCAAGGAGGAGTAGTATGAATTGAAAGATATAGCCGCTCAAGGAGGAGTAGTAATGAGACACGAATTTAAATGACATGAATTGAAAGATATAGTCGCTCAAGGAGGAGTAGTAATTAGACACGAATTTAAATGACATGAATTGAAAGATATAGTCACTCAAGGAGGAGTATTTAGATATGTAGAATTGTAGAATGTAGTCAGGAATTTCAAAAACAATGCCAATTTAGGAAAAATAAATGCAGACTACTCGGATATTGAGGGAGAATGCAGAAATGCAGAAATGTAAATGACAGCTTCTCTGATAGTGAGAAAAAATGTAAATTGCAGAATTGTAAATGAGATTTAGAACGTGCCTTTGGTTTGATGTTGGTTGATAGTAACGTACCTTTGAGGGAAATGTTTCTGATAGTGAGGAAGATGGTTTTCTCGGATAATGAGGAGGGTTGTCTCTGATATTGAGGACGTTGATGATCTCTGATAGTGAAATCGGTTGTCTCTGATAGTGAGTTTGATGATCTCTGATAATGAAATCGGTTGTCTCTGATAGTGAGGAAGATGGTTTTCTCAGATAATGAGGAGGGTTGTCTCTGATAGTGATGACGTTGATGATCTCTGATATTGAGTTCGGTTGTCTCTGATAGTGATGACGTTGGTGATCTCTGATATTGAGGTCGATTGTCTCTGATAGTGATGACGTTGGTGATCTCTGATATTGAGGTCGGTTGTCTCTGATAGTGATGATTTTGATGATCCCTGATAGTGAAATCGGTTGTTGATGATAGTGATGACATTGGTGATCTCTGATATGGAGGTCGTTTGTCTCTGATAGTGATGACATTGGTGATCTCTGATATTGAGGTCGGTTGTCTCTGATAGTGATGACATTGATGATCTCTGATAGTGAAATCGGTTGTGTCTGATAGTGAGGATTGATGCATTCTCTGATAGTGAGGATGTTGATAATCTTCTCTGATAATGAGGAGGTGGTCTTCTCTGATAGTAAGGAAGTCTGATGATCTTCTCTGATAATGAGGAAAGTTGATCTGGTAGGATGTTTGATTGGATTTTGATGAAAATCCATGACAAGGGCATTACAATGATGTTGTGATCGAAGACCCGTGATTGAGGAGTGATTCCAACAAAGCATATATGTGTCCTGCAAATGGGAGGGAAGCAAACACAAAGCAGCAATAGATAGAAAAAGAGAGAGTAAATGACCTATGTACGAGATATCAACTTATTCCTACATTTAACCCACGGCTTGCCCCCAAGTTTTTGTTTGGAATGAAAATGGCCTCTTTGTTTAAGAGGAAATAAATTCAACTGTTATATATTTATTTTTTTGGAAAAATGCATTCGATTTTTGTTATACAAACATAATTGACACAAATCTAGATAACGTCTGCGTCTTGTTCAGGAAATAACGACCTCAAGAACAAGACTTTCCCACGACATGCAACTGCAAGCAATCCTCACCAGATATTAGTGTTTGTGCTCACGCTCAAAAAATAAGGCTATGTGTTTACACTCCTAAAAATGTAATAAACATAGCACAACAATTAAATTTGCAATGTCAATCCGAGTGAATAAACTTCAAATGAAGATGTACACGCATGGGTTGGCTAATAATCGAAAGGACTTTGCGAGGGAGGAAAAAGAGGAATTTGTAGAAAGGTATTGTGCTTTTTTTTGGCGAAAAGATTTTAACGAGTTTGTGCTCGACGACTGATTGCGATGAGGACAAATTACGGTGAACGATGTTTGACGACTTGATCGTGGTGAAAGCAAAGTGCTCAAATTCTTGAATCTTGTACTGTATATGTTCCTTCTGGATTGTTTTGAGGGCATCATGCCCAAGCTCTTCAACATTCGCAGGAAATGAATTTTTTTCTTTTTGAGATCAATTTGATGTTTGACCTCCTCTTTTCTTTGTATGTACTTGCTTCGGCTATTGTTTTGTTGATTGTGTTCTTTGAACACTTTTATTTATATTTATTATTATGGTGTTTTGGTTTTTTTTTTTGTGTTTTGTTTTGTGTTTTATATTTTTTATTGTGTTTTGTGTTGTGTTTGTTTTTTTTTTTTTGGTTTTTTTTGGGTTTGTCATCCTCTCTATCTTTGGTAGAGGCCTCCAAGTCTTATCGTATTTGGCCTTCTTCTGACGTTGATTTGTTAGCGATCCTCTGAGGGCTCCCTTGTCATTCCCTTGCTTGACGTGTAACTCCAGTTTAGCCATCTCAGTCGAGCACTACTCACTTGGTTAGGAGAACAAGAGGCTTGGTTTTGAGTGTTTAATAGAATCGTACATGGTGTACAAAATATGTGTTTGAGGGTAAAAGGTTTGAAAAATAGAAAATGTGGAAGAAGAGCAAAGCAAAGTCCAATGTCATCTTACCGCTATCCCATGTCTGATTGTTCATGTACCCTGGATATTATGCAAATCTAACTAGTGCCTAGTTTAGTATTTACACTCATGAAAGAAACAAGGCGCGAAGGCCCAAAATACTCACAGGGATATGTATGTGATTGCTTACGTCTAAACATGTCATGGACATAAGAGTTAACAAACAAGATCATGCATGTTTATATAATTTCTAAAGAACGCTCAAGTTCTCCGCGAATTAATAAAATGATGAATATGCTTGATCTAAGGAATGTTAAAAAAACATAGGATTTTCATCAAGTGAAGTTTTATTTATAATCACAAGGACCAAAAAGCTTTTTAAAGATATCAAAAGTTGCCCCCTAAAAGGACTTACATAAGGATCGTACAATAGTTAAAATAGAAAGCAAAAGAAAGGAAACAGACTTCCTTTGATAACGTGCAGCAGGGGGCGCCAAAGAGGATTATTCAAAAGTTTGTAGGAGCGGCCGTGCTAGATCCTTTGGCTAGTTCTTCGAAAGCGAACCGTCCACATTTGATCAATTGCCTAACCTTCCCTTTAAATGCCAAACAGTCTTCTAGAGTGTGTCCCTGAGCCCCAGCATGGTGTTCGCACGTAGCACTAGGATTGTACCACTTCGGGTAAGGAGGTTGTGCTGGTGGAGTGGGGATGGGCGTAATTTACCCAACTGCTAATAGATGCTCGTAAACCTCCCTTGCAGGGACGGAAAAGAATGGTTCCGACCCTTGGTCCTCATGGTCACCTCGTTCATCTTGATTGCTTGGGTTATTTGGCGGGCTGCCTGGTGGTGTGAAAGGTTGTTTATGACCAGGTCGATGTGAGACCGAGTTGACATCTTTCTTTAAATGAGGTGCTTTCTTAGGTGTTACTTCTGGTGCAGAAACAATGATCCTCCCAGACTTGACTCCTTGTTCTACCCTTTCGGCCACTAGAACCATGTCGGAAAAGTTACTCGATGGATTGGAGATAAGATAGGTGTAGTAAGGAATTTTGAAGGTGTCCACAAAAATTGACAAGAGCTCTTTGTCATGCAAAGGAGGAGACATCCTGGAAGCTAGTTCTCTCCACCTCTGAGCATAAGTTTTAACCGATTCTTCCATTTTTTTCTCAAGATTTTGGAGATCAGAGCGGTCTGGGGCTACCTCTATGTTGAATTTGTATTGCTTGAAAAAAGCATCGGATAAATCCCTCCAATTCATGATCTTGGCTCAGTCTAGGCCCATGTACCAAGTCAAGGCATGCTTGGTCAAGCTCTCTCTAAACAAATGGATCAACAGAGGTTCATTATGTATCACATCGGCCATTTTGTTGCAATAGGCCTTGAGGTGAGTCTTTGGGCACTCGACCCCTGTGTACTTCTCGAAATCCGGAACCTTATATTTTGGAGGCATTATGATTCCTGGGACCATGCACATGTCGGCGGGACCCGTAGGGTCAAAGGGGTCTGTTCCTTCAATGGCCCTGAGCCTTTCTTCTAGTAAGCTCAATCTATCAGTGTTCGGTCTCTCTGTGACGACCGTGTTAGGACCAAGGGGTGGTAAGGATTTTGAAGTAAGTGGTGGTGGCATCGGATTGACGAAAGGAGGCCAAAATCTCGTAGGGTTGGGAACCATGATTTGAGTAGAGTGGCCTTTAGGAGGGCGAAAGCCTTGGGATTCTTGATGAATCGGGTTTTGGTCCGGGTCCAAAGTAAGGTTGACCAAAGAGTGCTGCAGAGCTGTGGGAGCTTCTCCCCCCGCGTTAACTACCGAGTTTGCGGTGATGGGTACAGTGAAAGGATTTGCCCATTTCCATTGCCCCCTAGGAACAGAAAATGATTGGGGTCCTGACGATCCAGTGATGGCGGATAAGGAATGTCTCATCATTTCATTTGGATCAAAACCAGGCGGGAATTCAGAGGCTGCTTCATCTCGCTCTTTTTCGGCTTGAGCGGCCCTTTCGGTAGCAATTTTGACCTGTTCCTCCAACTCGGCTATCCTACCGGCCATCTTTCCGTCTATTTTAGCTTGTTTGGCCATTTTCCTTGCTTGAAATCTAGTTATGGGGAGCCTAGGCGAAGCGATTCGCTTGCGAGGAGCTATGGTTAATCTGAAAAAAGTGAGAGAAAAAACATAGTGGTAAGTATAAGTGCTTACATACGTATGGCGTGCAATCCCGAGGCCTCCATGCTGCTTTGACTCGATACTTTAGGGGGAGCGAGAAAATGGGCGCATCTTGGGTTGGTGTTCTTGGCGGAGATACGAAGGAAGCTTTTATTCATTCCAACGACGTAACATGATCTTGGATGCTACCAATGAAACCTTTGAGGTAAACCGGCGTGAGTAGCCCATGTCATCATGCTTGGAAAATCTCTAAATTGTTTGCGAGAGATCCGTAGCCCAGAAAAATTTGATTTTTGGCATGACCATACTTCAATCCGTTATCAACATCTTTCATGTTTCGGCCGAGAAGAAATTCCGAGTTCATTGTATCCATATTGGCCCAGGTAGAAGATCGCGCGGTTGAGATCGAGAAAGTTGTCATCCTTACGTCCAAATTATTTTCGAGCGATGTGCTGCTCGGAAAATTCCTATTTTTGGTATGGGAAATCTCCAATGTGTTGCCCACATTTTCTATGTTTGGACCGAGTTGAAATTCCGAGCTGAACGTCTTCATGTTGGCCAAAATAAGGGAACGCGCCTCTGAGACCGAGGAAAGCAGTTATCTTCACGCCTAAATTATTTGTGAGAGATGTACCGCCCAGAAAATTCCGAAATTTGGCGTGGACATGCTCCAATGTGTTACGAACATCTTTTATGTTTTGGTCGAAAAGAGATTCTGAGTCCATCACGTTGATATTGGCCAAAATAAACGAGCGCGTGGCTGAGCGGAAGATTTTGGAGGCCACAAAATGATTTTGAAGGAGTTGGGAGTCGAAGCTAGCGGTATGCCGCCAGCAATGGCCTTTCGTGGGCCTTGCTTGGGACTGAGGTGCGCTACTCCGAAAAATATGAAATTTGGCGAGGGAAAACTTCAATGTGTTACGAACATTTTTCATGTTTTGGTCGAGAGAAAATTTGGAGTCAAACGCATTGATATTGGCCGAGACAAAATATCGTGCGGCTGAGGCCCAAAAAACTGTCCTCCTTACGTCCAAATTATTTGCGAGCGACGTGCTGCTCGGAAAAATCCCATTTTTGGTAAGGGAAATCTTCAATGTGCCGTGAACATCTTTTATTTTTTAGCCAAGTGGGAATTCCGAGCCAATCGTGTTCATATCAGACAAAACAAAAGAACGTGCGGCTGAGTCCGAGCAGAGCAACTGTCCTTACATCTAAATTATTTGCGAGAGATGTATCTCTCAGAAAGTTCTGAAATTTGGCATGAGCATACTTCAATGTGTTACGAACATCTTTCGTGTTTTGGTTGAACGGAGATTCTGAGTCCATCACGTTGATATTGGCCAAAATAAATGAGCGCGTGGTTGAGCGGATGATTTTGGAGGTGAAAAAATGATTTTGGAGCCGAAGCTAGCATCATGCCGCTAGGGGCCAGGCGGCATGCCGCTAGGGGCCAGGCGGCATGCCGCTAGGGGCCAGGCGGCATGCCGCTAGGGGCCAGGCGGCATGCCGCCAGAGATGACTTTTCGCGGGCCTTGCTTTTTGGCTGAGGTGCACTGCTCCAAAAATTCTGAAATTTGGTAGGAACACACTTCAACGTGTTACGAACATCTTTCGTGTTTTGGCCGAACGGAAATTCTGAGCCAAACGCATTCATATTGGCTGAGACAAAAGATCGCATGGCTGAGACCGAGAAAACTATCCTCCTTATGTCCGAATTATTTGTGAGCGATGCACTGCTCGGGAAAATCCCATTTTTGGCATGAAAATTCTTCAAGGAGTTATGAACATCTTTCGCGTTTTGGCCAAGTGGAAATTCCTAGCCAATTGTGTTGATATTGGCCAAAACAAAAGGACGCGCAGCTGAGACCGAGTAGAGTAGCTATCCTCATGCCTAAATTATTTCCGAGAGATGTGTCGCTCCGAATGCTCTGAAATTTGGTCTGGGCATACTTCAATGTGTTGTGAACATCTTTCATGTTTTGGTCGAACGGAACTTATGAGCCCATCGTGTTGATATCAGCCAAAACAAACGAGTGTGCAGCCGAAACTGCTTGGAGAAAATGAACTTGAAGGGATTTGGAGCTGAAGCTAGCGACATGCCGCTAGGGGCTAGGTGGCATGCCGCCAGAGATCGTCTTTTGTGGGCCTTGCTTTTGGCTGAGGTGCACTGCTCCAAAAATTCTGAAATTTGGTAGGGGAGACCTTTAATGTGTTACAAATATCTTTCGTGTTTTAATCGAGAGGAAGTTCTGAGTAAATCATCTCCATTTTGGTCGTGGAAAAAGATCGCGCAGCTGAGGCCGAGAAAACTCTCCTCCTTATGTCCGAATTATTTTCGAGAGATGTGCTACTCGGGAAAATCCCATTTTTGGCAGGGAAAATCTTCAACGTGTTATGAACATCTTTTGTGTTTTGGCCAAAGGGAGGTTCCGAGTCCATCGTATTGATATTAGCCACAAAAAAAGAACGCGCAGCTGAGGCCGAGTAGAGCAGCTGTCCTCGAGTTTAGAATTTTTTGCAAGATATTGGCTGCCCATAACTTTCTGAAATTTGGCGTGGGTGAACTTTAATATGTTGGGAACATCTTTCATGTTTTGGCCAAGTGGAAATTCCGAGTAAATCACGTTGATATTGGCCAAAACAAAAGATCGCGTAGCTGAGCGGATGATTTTCGGAGGCCAAAAAAATGATTTTGATGGGATTTGGAGCGAAGCTAGCGGCATGCCGCTAAGGGCCAGGCAGCATGCCGCCAGAAACAGGTTTGGGAGCCGATTGCGGACTCCTTGGATGGAGCTATGCTGCTCCAAAAAATCTAAAATTTTGTATGGATGAACTTCAATATGTTGGGAACATCTTTCGTGTTTTGTCCAAGTGTAAATTCCGAGTAAATCACGTTGATATTGGCCAAAACAAAAGATCTCGCAGCTGAGACCGAGGAGCATCTGCCCCTACGTTCTAAATTTTTTTTGTGAGAGATTTGTTGTTCCGAAAATTCTGAAATTTGGTAAGGGTGGAGTCTTATATGTTACGAACGTTTTTCGTGTTTTGGTTGGGTAAAAATTTGGAGCCAAACGTATTCATATTGGCCGAGATAAAAGAGTGTGCAGCTGAAGCCAAAATAACTACCTCTTGCGTTCTGATTTTTTTTTTTTTGAGCGTGTTTTTTATTTCCAAGGTCAGTCCTTCGTGTGTTTTTTTTGGTGGGCTTTATATATGGTTCATTTTGGGGGGAAGGTTGATTTGATTGTAGGCGTTAGCCATTTGATGTCTTTTGGATGTGTGAGAGAGAAAAACACATTTCGTAATTCTCCGAATAACTATGAATTTTGTCATTGATATTTTTTCGTCCAAAAGGGGTTACAACCATTACAAGTTGATTAACTATCTAGATCTACCCAAAGCTAGTAGACAAAGTCTAGGAACAGATGTTTGATTTTGAAGGTGTCAATCTTGGAAGTCGGGATCCGTTTGCTCATAAAAAATGTTCTAATGGCGCAATCTCTCCTTTTTGCATCACCACTTCCTCTATCCTAATCTTGGCCGCAATATCGAAAATGAAAACCGGATTTCAACATATCCCCTCGTGTAACTTGATTCCCGAAACTTCTTCCCCCAAAAAGTATCAAGTGAAACTAGCGTAGGCACTGTCATTTGTACAAGCAGGATGGATCTTGGGAAAAATAAAACAGAGTTCCAGTATTAGTAATTTGCACAAAATATGTTACTAGATTAGTGCGATAGGAAAAAAACGTAGAAAACGTGGTAAACCAAGCCACGACAAAACAAGTATGATGCATGTGATGGGGGCTTTTGACGTTGACTAAAGTTCTAACGGCCTGAAGGTTCCCGACGATACCATAGAATGGTCCAAAAAGTGTCGTAAAATGACCACCTATTCCTTCCCACAAACTCGGGTCACTTTCCAATCATTTACATAGGCCAATGATTGAATCATGTACACCAAGTTCGCTTACTAGAATGGGGCCAACCGTCCGGCTAGCTTTAAGGGTTCGAGCGGGTTGGGTTTCGAGAACATTACCCAGGACTCATATCCCAGGGTGTCCTTACTCCCCGTCCTAAACTTATTTGGTAAGGCAACCCCTGGGTGTAGGGCCTATGCATGCAATGCGTATGACAGTTGATCAAAGCAATAACAAATAGTCACGAAAACAGTTTATTAAAGCAGGTAAAAAAAAAAAAACAAACACCTTAAAAAAACCGGCTTCGACCCTACTAGTCCCCAGTGAAGTCGCCAAACTGTCGCACCCCTTTTTTCGTTGGAAAATGAGTTTAAGGTTCGGGACGGATGCTAAGCATAAATGGATGCCTCGCATAATGCAATGAAGTCGCCACCCTATTTTCTAAGGTTTAGGGAACCTAATGTCATGGCATAAAATAAAAAAACTAAAGCACAATTGGTCTAAACCATTGAACAAAGGTTTGAGGTCGTATTATGGACTTGGGAAGGTGTTAGGCACCCAAGTCACATCCTTAAAAAGGTTACCGGTAAAAAGGTGTTTGAATACAGTTTTGATATACAAAGATTTGTTTAAACGATCGAAGCATGTCAACCAATTCTTCCTACGAACTCAAGTCACTTTCCAATCATTTACATCGGCCAATGATTGAATCATGTCAACAGAGTTCGCTTACCGAATTGGGACACTTTCCGATTATTTAAACATTTTTTACGTGATTTAGCCCTCAAAGGTGACGTTACATCTTAGCATTTTCGTGGGGACATGTTGTTTCCGATCGGGACACGAAGGACGGGTTTACCGTTTGTTCGTTATGCTAGAGCGGATGTTTCCCCCCTTTATATCATTGGGCTATGCATGATTAATTAATTAATTACTAAGTGATCCTAACATGGATAATACTAACATCGTACGTTTTCGTGAATGCAAATAACTGTGTGGGATTCGAAGCCACCATGCTCACATATCAATATGTAGCAATTAATTTCATGGTATAAAGCAAGTGATCTAAACATGTAAGCATGTGATTTTATTTTATCATGCATACGATTATAAGCTTTTTGGCATTTTTAAATGACATTTATACGAATAATATTTGCGAAGAGACATTGAATAAATAAAAAGAGACTTAGAAGAAGGACGTACTTGCGTTGCGTGCTCTTGATCTTCCTTGCAAAGTGGGAATGTTAGCAACGCTTTCGGAAATAATAAATAAAGAAAAGCGCATGCAATACTTGCTTAACTTGACGAAAAATAAATAAACACGATAAACAAGTAGCACTTATTTTATATGAGTACATATATAATTAAAACATGGCATAATCATTATTATCATACAAATTTTAACGAACATGGCATAATTATTATTATCATACAAATTTTGATTAACGTGGCGTAATTATTATTATCATACAAATTTTGATTAACGTGGCCTAATTATTATTATCATACAAATTTTAATTAACGTGGCGTAATTATTATTATCATATAAATTTAATTAACATGGCGTAATTATTATTATCATACAAATTTAATTAACATGGCATAATTATTATTATCATATGAATTTTGATTAAACAAAACGTGGCATAACACATCATTTAAATCATGCTTGCAAGTTAACATGGCGTAACACATCATTTAAATCATGCCAACTTTCATGTAATTAAAATACAAAAATAAAACATGTAAACATTTTATTCATTTTATCACGAAAGCATATAATCATTTTTCATCATTTTAATCACAAAAATAAACATATGAACATTTTTAACATCATTTAAGCATAAAATTAAGCATACAAATATTTATACGATTTTGACGAAAACATTAATGGACCGGGTCCCACGTTGACGAAAATCAAATTTCTTTCTTTCTTACCTTTCCCGCCATCACTCACCTTCTTCCTTCTTCTTCTCCAACCAAGCCGGCCACCATGGCCAAAACTCAAGTTTTAAACTTCCACCATTCTTACCCAAAATGGTTGCAATAATTAAGGTAGCAAAACAGAAAATAAAAGCCACAAAACAGCAAGAAAAACAAGTCCATAATGAGGGCAATTTTGCATGGAAAGACAAGTTTAATTAATACGCATATATAGTCATTAATTACTCAAAGATTCATGTAATAAAATTGAGGCAAGTTAAGCATTACTAACATGAAAACTAAGCATATTATGCAAGTTTTTACAGTTTATTCATGCATTATAATAAAAAATGAAAATTAAAGAGACTAGAGAGAGAGAGGTAGCTTACCTTTCCGGGAGAGCTAATGGCCAAGAAGGATGAGCAAGAAATAGAGATTAAGAGGAGGATTTGGTGCCCTTGATTTGTTGCTTGAAGCTCTCTATTTATAGAGTTCAAATTTTGAGTTGGTGGAGCTTTGTGTGGTTGAAAATTGGAGAAGGAGGTGGATTGATAAGGATGGGCGGAGTGGAGGCCAAGTTTGGGGTTTGTGTGGTTGGGTGATGAGCAAGTTTGGGTATGTGGATGGGTGATGAGCAAGTTTGGGTATGTGGTTGGGTGATGAGCAAGTTTGGGAGATATTTATTTAATTGGTTCGAACGGGATATTTTGGTACGAGCCAAATCGTACGAAAGTGAAAATAAATTCGAGCCGAGGGTACAACTATGTGTAGAAAAATAAGGCAAGAAAACTAATATACAGTGAAGAAATGCAAAAGTTGTTTTAACATATTTATTTTCTCTTTCGGAAGTGTCAAAACGTTCGCGCACAAAATAAATGTCCTTACGACAAAAATTGAACGAAACTGAACGCGGTGGCGTGAAAGAGAAAATTAGCACATGATTATCAAACAAAGAAATAGTGCGTTCGACCCTCTGTCCCGGGAAACTTACTAGGGATCGAAAGAAGTACACGTAAAGACAGTTAAAAATATGAGAAACTAAAAAGACACGAAATGACACAGAATTTTAAACAAACTAACCTAGGACCAAAAATCGACAGGAATCTGACCTAGACGAGCTATTAAATGCGGTAAACATAAAAATACGTAAACGTGTTGACGAAAACCGAAAAATACGGTTTTAGTCGAAAATACGAGAAAAATACGAAAAATTTAAAAGACATGAAATGACGTGAAATATTAAAATAAATAGTCCTTGACCAAAAATCGATTGAAATTTGACGTAAACGGGCTATTAATACGACATGTAATAAACAAAAAAAGTTATGACGTAAGTCAAAATTCGGGTAGCAACATCACCGAAATCAGGATCAACAGGGTAAAGTTCAATAATGTGTGAAAATCCAAGTAGCATAGCACTAAGAGATGATAGAAGAGCATACCTTCGCGATAGTGCATCGGTCACTACATTGTCCTTACCTTGTTTGTATTGGATATGGTAGGGAAAGGACTCAATAAATTCCATCCAAGTCGCATGACGCTTGTTCAACTTGCCTTTTCCCTTGAGATACTTCAAGCTAAGGTGATCCGTGTGGACAATAAACTCACGCGGCATCAAGTAATGCTGCCAAACCTCGAGTGTGTGCACAAGGGCGTAGAGCTCCTTGTCATAAGTCGGGTACCGAAGTTCAGCGTCCTTCAACTTCTCACTGAAGTAAGCTATGGGTCACTTCTCCTGCATAAGAACAACACCAATCCCGAGCCCACTCGCATCGCACTCCACCTCTAACCCCTTGTCGAAGTCAGGTAGGGCTAAGACGGGCGCCGAAGACAAGCAATGCTTAAGCGTTTGAAACGCGTCTTCTTGCGGCTGCTCTCACTGAAAAGGAACATTCTTTTTAGTTAGCTTATTTAAAGGCACAGCAATTGTACTAAAATCTTTAACAAACCGCCTATCAAAACTCACAAGGCTGTGAAACGAGCGTACGTCACTTGCGCTCTTTGGAGTCGGTCACTCCTTGATCGCCTTGACCTTCTCTTCGTCAACCTTCACACCTTCTGCACCAAAGCAAAGGAACACTTAGTTTAGCATATAATTGTTGTTCACGCAATGTAAGAAAGACCTCTCTAAGATGCGTTACATGTTCATCAATGGATTTGTTGTAAATCAATATATCATCAAAATAAACGACAACAAATCTACTAATAAAAAAAAGATCGACACAAGTCAGAAGCAAGGGACAAGATCGCTAGGTAAGCTTTCGACACTTGATGTGGACTTAAATTGGATGAGTCAAGTTTTTCTTTCGGCTTCCTAAACACCAATCCTTTTTGCACCATTCTTCGTTCGAGTCATTTTAAGTTTTCATTATTGATTTACACATCTTTTCTACTCCTAAATTAAGGTAAGTGCATAACCTCATTCTGCTCATGTTATTTACCTTAATTTTCCGTACCTTCCTTTGTGTGCCGAGTTTTCATTGTGTGTCACCAAAGTACCCATCATTCTTTGAGTCATTAAACTAAAATTGGCATTAATTTTGTTTTGTGTGATTTTGGTGAGAACAATCGAGAGAAGAGTGTAAACACGTGAGGGAGGGTACTAACAGATACCTTTTAGTTTTCCTTTGTGTTTAGTTTCTTTGTGCAGGTACACACCATGTCCAACGACCCTACTATTACCGAAGAACATTCGGAAGTACCACCCCCGTCGCCCGATCCAAACATGAGCCATATTAACTCCATATTGGAAAAAATGATGGCTAGGCTCGAGGCCATCGAAACTCGACAAGCCCAAACACCCCCACCAATACAACCCCCACTACTACAAAGCACCCCTACATTTTCCCACTTCAAACAAAGAATCCGATCCACCGACCCAAGGAATCAATCCTTATATAGTCCCCCATTCAATAGCAACACCGAAGGTATCTATGCCCGTACTGATAGTAGCGACAATGAGGAGGATCGCCAATCACACAACCTCTCACCCCCTAACATGCCTCAAACATCCCAACCACTAACGCTACCTTTCCTAATCCTACATCGAAATAGCATGTCTAACCGAGGACCCAATATCCCACTTCACTAAGCAAACTCCTACGTGCCGCAACCAATACACCCAGCCGTGTCCAACCCGAACCTTCCTCGGTCATACATTCAATCACGTCAAACTCATTTCTTTGATGCACCACGACATGAACCTCTAAGGGAGGTTCGAAGGGCACCTCGACATGAGGAACGGTATGACAATACTTCCAATATTAAATTGTTTATTCCATCTTTTGAGGGTAAAGAAGACCCCGATGTTTATTATGAATGGGAAAGTAAGATGGAAAGGATATTTACCTGTTAACCTTAATCAGAAGTAAAGAAGTGTCGTCTAGCTGTTGTTGAGTTCACAGATTTGGCCATACAATGGTGGGAGAGAGTCTTGATCAATCGGAGATTGGATGGTGAACCACCAATAACGACTTGGACTGAATTGGTGGAGGAGATACGACAACGGTTTGTGCCAGTCTTCTACCTCCGAGATTTGCATCAAAAACTCCAGCGGTTGTATCAAGGAAGTAGAAGTGTCACGGAGTTTTACCATGAGATGTTGTCCATGTTGACACGATTGGATGTACGAGAGAGTAGTGAGGCAACCATGGCCCGATTTCTCGGTGGTCTTCGCAAGGAAATCTCACAACAGTTGGACTTCCTTACCTATAATACACTCGAGGAGATGTATCACCTAGCCCTTAAACTAGAATGCCAAGTGAGCTCTAAACCTTGAAACTTTGTCAATACTACTTCTTCTTCTACTCCACACTCTGTGACAAATACCAAAAAGCCTTGGCAAGCAAACACCTCTAAAATGAGCTACCCCAAGCCATACACGTCCCGAAACACCTCCATAACACCAACCCCAAACACAACCCAAAGAACCCCAAGCCAATTAATTGAGTACTTCAAATGCGGCGGTAAAGGACACATGAGAGCCGAATGTCCAAACCGTCGCATCATCTTGGTTCGAGAAGGAGGGGAGGTAGTAAGTGAAGACGAGGAATCAAAGAGGGAAGAAAAAGTAGAATTTGAGGAAGGAAGTGAAGAGGAAGAAGAGTATGCCCCTTTAGTGATTCCCTGAAGTTTGGTTGTCCGACGGACTTTGAGTATGCAAGCCCGAGTAGATGATGAGGTCTTGGAATAGAGGGAGAACCTGTTCCATACAAGGGGTGTAGCTGAGGGAATGGTCGTATAGATCATCATTGATAGTGGGAGCTCTGCTGATTATGATGTTGATACCCGAATTTTGACACAATTAATTTAAATCGTTCATTTTTTCGCTCATTCTTGATCTTATTTTGTATTATTATTATTTCTGTTTATTTACTATTTATTATCTTGTTTTATTTTGTTTCATGTCATTTATTTTGTTTTGTATGTATTTTTGTTCGAACTTTTATCGATTCCAAATAAAATTTCTCGTATCATTGGATCGAACCACAAAAACTCATCATACCCATTTTTCACTTTCACTTTACTTTACATTACTTTACTCATTTTTTCCTCTCCACCATCCGAACATCATCATCTCTTCCCTTTCAATTTTATTAAAAAACACCATCATCACACCCTCTCCCTTTTCCATTTTCTTCCTCTTCCACGGTCATACGAACATTGGATGCCTCAACATCTTCCTCAACCCATGACTCCTCTCACACTCACACGTTTACTCTCCCTCTCATTTTTCTCAAAAACCATCATAAAAACGGGACCAAAATTGACACTCTCTCCCGGACAATTTTCCCTCTCAAATTCTCTCACTCTCGGCAAACTAAGAAAGCAAGGCAAGTAATTCCCATCTCTTTCATTCTACGCATTTAACTAATTTATTACTTGCTGCCTCACCTCTCGTTTTGCTATTTTTCTGCATATTTGCTTTCTCGTCGTGACTACTGTCAACGCCGGAGGAGAACCGCCACTGCTGCTGCCGAGCCGTTGCTGCTGCTGTCGTCAACCACACCACCGCACCTCCACCGCTGTGTTTCGTGTGTGTTGTGTTTTGTTGTTCCAGAAACAGAGAAAAGAAAAAGGGAGAAGAAGAGAGGCAGCCATCAGAATTCCTCCTAAATCAATCCAAATTCCATCCCCTGCCAAATCCAAAAATCCTTCACAAACCTGCATAACCACCCGATCCACCATTAACCCAGCCCAGCCCAAATTAAATCCCTCCTCCTTCATCCACCGTTAAATTCAATCCCAGCCGCACTGCCACCACCTCACCGCCGCTCAAACCCGCTCCAAATCACTTCACAAAACAAATCCCACACCCGTCCCTCACTGCCCAAACTCATCTCTCCGGCCGAACCCGCTCCAAATCACCTGCACAAAACCAATCCCAAACCTCACTGCCCAAACCCGTCACCCTCACTGCACAAAGACCAAATCCAAAACAAATGCACCCATCCTTACCCGAAACAGATTCAAACTCAAATTCATTTCCCTGCTCCGATCCGCAACTACCCAATTAATCAAAAAAACCCTCAATCAAATCACCCAAAACCATCACAAAAAAACCCAACCCGAATCGTCTGCCGCTGCCTTCACCGCTGTCACTGCCGTTGCTTGCCGTTGTCGTTGCTGCTGCTCGCCGCGGTGGTTGCTGCTGCTCGCCGTCGTCCCTTCCGTAGCTTGCTGCCGATGTGCTCTTTCCCATCAGCCACAACCAATCAGCCCCGCCACTGCTCACTCCTTGGCCTGAAAGAACAAAAGAGAAACAGAGGAGAAAGGGAGAAGAGGGCTGCGTGCTGCAGCCCTAAAATGAAAAAGAAAAAAAATGAAGAGAGAAGAGAGGGACCTTGTCGTTGACAAGGAAGAGGAGAAGAGTTGGGCTTCGGCCCAACCAAATAAAAGAAAAAGAATGGGTTGCTGCCCAAAGAGAAGAAAAATGAAAGAGTGGGCTGCGGCCCATGGGAAAAATAAAAGAAATAGGCTACGACCCAAGCCCTTTTAATTAAAATCGTGTATTAACTCGTTCTTCATTTTTGCAGGTACCGAAGTCACGATTACCATCCCGATCAGATGCTCTGCCAACTTTAATGGGTAAGGTGATCTCATTCTTCCTAATATTTGATCATTTGAAATTTATTTGTGAATCCCTTACTAATGTGCATTCATTTGTCTATTTTATTTGCATGTTCGTCGCGATGGTGCTTGACGAGCTTGATAAAATTCGATGAGGAGCTTGATGTGTCATTCCCGATTGCGGAACTCGAATGTAGAATTTAATTGTTGTATTTATTTATTTGCGAATTTGTAATTAATTTGTAATATTTATTTGCAGTATTTATCTATTTTATTATTAATTGTTGCCACTAATCCTTGATCTGCAGGTAAAGCTCTCCAAGTATGTTTTCCTTTTTCCCTTCTTTATTTTGGATAAACGTATTTTAATGTGCGATTGTTAGAATTCGAATTAATCTGTTTGCATGATGCTTTATACCAATGAATGTGCTTTATTTTATGCTTGTTTCGTGTGCGGCTTTGTCCCCACGGATTTACGCTTTATTTTGATGAATGTGTTTCGTGTGCGGCTTCGACCCCACGAATGTTTTTCAATTTATGCTATATTGACAAATGTGTTATGTGCGCGGCTTCGACCCCACTTCCCGGTTTTTCTCTTTTCAACGTGTTTTTCGCATTCACTCAAAATGGTACTTTGCTAGTCTATGCGTGCTTAGAATCACCTAGTAAATAGGATTTAATCACGTGCATTGGCCCGATGATGATAGTGATCCATCGTTGTTCACTAGGGTCGTCGCTTTAGTAAAGATTAACAAAACGGTAGTAATCTCGCCTAATTTGGTATGAAACTGGATTAATTTTAAACTCGACGAAATTTAATTGGAATAGGTATGAAACCAACCCTTTTATTTTCTTAGAGGATTAAAATGTTTATTTTCTTTTAACAACTCGGCAATTAATTAGGATAAAATCAATCTCACAAATTTAAGAACTAAAGTGACGATCCCCCTGAGGGCCCAAAATTACTTGTTTTCAACATGATTTTTAAACACCTCTTTTTAGAACCGGTAACCTTTTTTAAGGATGAGACTCGGGTGCCTAACACCTTCCCGAGTCCATAAAACGACCCCGAACCATCGTTCTCGGGTTTAGACCCTTTTCATTTGTGCCTTAGTTTTATTTTAGTTTCTTCATTTTTCGGACTTTATAGGTTTCCCTAAACCTTAGAAAAATAGGGTGGCTACTTCATTGTATGTGTGTTTCACTTTGCGTCCTGAATTTCGCTCGCGACTGTGCGACAGTTTGGCGACTTCACTGGGGACTTAGGGTCGAAGCCGGAATTATTTGCTTGAGGTTTTTATTGTTATTATTTATTTGTTTATTCGCTTTGATATCAATTGTTGTATTCTCACACGCATTTCACGCATAATGCCCTGCCGTCGGGCCCTTCCCAAATAGAATTAGGTGGTTAGTAGTGAAGTCCTGGGGCCAACGCCTCAGTAAGCTTTCATGAACACTAAACTCGGACTTGAACCCCTAAATGGATTGAGCGCCCCGATTCCTTTTATGATTCGGTAAACGCTCTCGTATCCATTTACTGAGGGACCACTTTTATGGTATCGTCCGGGAGCCTTTTAGCCAGTTAGAAATAGTTGAAATTACCCGACATATGCATCATGATCGTATGTATATTTCCAACGTGCCTCATCATTGCCATTATTCTCCTTTTTTTTTTTTTACTATGATGCCATGATAATTCTTGTTGCAATGTGATGATTCACTATTTTTCTCGCGATGCTATGATTCTATTTTTTCTTATGGTACCATGATTCTTTCTTTTTCCTATGATTTTACTTTCATCTTATTGAATTTCGTCCGTATTGTTATTGTTATTATATCCTATTTTTATTCATTATTACTCACCTTTATATACATTCTCCGTTCAGATACTACTGATTATTGTTCATTTTTCTGCATACTTGCAGAATAAAAAGGACAAAAGGGAGTTCGGTGGAATTGCTTTCCTCTCACATATCTACTCATCAAGGAGCATTAATTACATATCTAGTTTAATATGTTTTTTTGTAGCTAGTGATAAGTTGTAATTATTTTTTACACCGTTGTCGGAGAATTATTTATCAAAACGAAATCCATATGTTTTTTTATTATTATTACTGTATGATTTATATTATACTTATTTATACTTTTTGTTTATAACCAGGCTTGAAGAAGATAAACTAGATCCTCGGGGTCCAAAAAACTCTCATCTTGATTAGTCATAATTTGTCTTGCCCAAGACACAGAACCGCCAGGAAAGATGAAATTAAAGCGTGTCCAACTACTTCGCTTTGCTCAGATCACCCTAACACTCCAACATCCCGACACCATACCCAATGGATGTTTCTCAAATATCAATATCATTAATCCTTTAGCACATGCATGAATTTGATGCTACTAATGGATTGTATTTTGTATCTTGGCAGGGACGATCCATGGGTGATTGAGAAGGAGATAATTAAGATTTGATTCTAATATCGTCATGAACCCAAGTCAGAATTTGAATCACGTCGTGGTTATCTGCATAATGCCTTGCTAGAAAAGGGAGATTCTATAACTCATTGATTATATTGATCATTTTCTTGAATCACCCTTCATTCTAACCATTTCTTCTTTTTGCAGGAACCCGAGTCAAAATTTGAATCACGTCGAGGTTATCTGCATAAAGCCTTGCCAGAAAAGATCCCGAGTTAGAGTTTGAATCAGGCCGTGGTTACCTGCATAATGCCTCACTAGAAAAGGGAGAGTTTGAAACCTATTGATTACATTGTCCATTTTCCTAAATCACCCTTCAGTCCTACCCATTGTTTCCCCTTTATTTTTGCAGGAACTCGAATCCTACTATGGTTACTTGCATAGTGCTCAGCGAAACTGAGGAATCCTCCTCTTATCAACTCTTGCATGACCATCTTGTGTACCTTCACTGCCCTGCCGCGCGTATCAGGGAGTCCATTAAGCATTCTACGTTGGGGGCAACCTTTTGGAAATATCTCGCTCTCATCCATTGCGGCGCCTCAGTTCCCCCTATTTTCATCCTTTGCGGCGGCCACACCCTGTTGTCCTCTTTACATCAGCATTCAAACTTTATGGTGCCCTTGCCCTGGTTTCAATCTACATTCCTACATGAACATCGTAGTGGGCGTCAACGTCAGAGTGAGGTTTATATTCATATTTCCGCAGCAACACCTTGTGCCGACCTCAACACTTGCCACACCCATCCAGAGAAGTCCATTTACCTCTCTGCCTCTTTAATTTTTGTACAGTCATTCATTCCCATATTGGGTGCAATTCTTTCTTAATTATTCATAAAATTCTTGTGAGTGGTCATGCCCTTATGTTTTATCTGTAAAATTGCTTTTTTGATTGTATAAACTGTGAATAAAAATCCTTTGAATAAAATCCACATTGCCCCAAAAAATTTCAAACCTTCCTTAAATTGAGCATGTTCAACATGTTTTTGCATCATGGATAACTTGTGCATCCATTTGAAATTATATGACATACATGATCTCGCCTGCTAGCTCTTATATCTACAACATGCTTTAGATGTAAGCAGTCACAAACACATCCCTATGAGTATTTTGGGCCTTCATGCCATACTTCTTTCATGAGTGCAAATGCTAAACTAAAGTGCTAGTTAGATTTGCATAATATCCAGGGTACATGCACCATTAGCCATGGGATAACAGTAAAATGACATTGGACTTTGCTCTTTCTTCCATTTTCTTTTTTTATATAAGACAATGAACAGTGCCAGACTGAGATTGCTAACTGGGGGGCAAGGTGCACAGCGAGTGAGGTTTGCAAAAGAAGAAAGAAGAAATCCTTGAATATTGATGGTCGGCACTGGAAGGACGCCGAGAAGAGCAAGAAATGAAGGCCTCTGCCTTAAACCAAGACCAAGGAAAGCCAGCACGAAAACGGTACTTGCTTTGCTTGCTGATGTATTTTGTGTTAGAATAAAAATAGAAAAAAGAAACAAAAAGGAAAAAATAATAAAAAGAGAAAAAAGAAACAAAAAAAGAAAAAGAAAAAGAAAAAGAAGAGAGAAAAAAGAAAAAAGAATGAAAAAAAGAAGAAAAAAAAGAAAGGAAAGAAAAGCAGAAGCAAGTACGAAAAATGGCTCCAGGTCAATCTTCCAAAAAGGAGAAAAGTGAAGGCTATTTCCCCATAACAACCAAGGCAGGGGTGGTATACAGCAGTGGCAATTAGTCCGACCAGTCTCAGACCCATGAAAAACCTCATCGTCTAGGGTTCACCGAGATTCAAAGACTTAGAACCCAGTTTTATTCAAAGAATAAATTGTGGACCTCTCAAGGGAAAGTTTTAGGGCTTCACCAAAGTAATCAAAGAGCGTTCCCGGCAAAGATCAAAGAACTTGGGCGTTTTGCCCTCAAAACGACCAAGGAGGAGCATATCCAGCATCTAAGCATTACGCCCTCAAAGTGATAGTGGGAAGAAGCATTCCCAGCAAGACTGAAGGACTTGTGCACTTTTCCCTCACTGTGGCCAATCAGCAGGCCCTGTTCATTAAAGAAAAATATATTCACTTCTTCTCCCCCGCAAAGTCCTTTCGATTATTAGAATGCCATGCATGTGCATCTTTATCTGAAGTTTATTCACTCGGATTGACATTGCAAATCTGACTGTGTGCTATGTTGTAGCATTTCTATGAGTGTAAACACATAGCCTTATTCCTGAGTGTGAGCGCAAACACTAATATCTGGGGAGGATTGCTTACGTCTACATGTTGTGAGAAAGTCTTGTCCTGGAGGTCGTTATCTCCTGGGTAAGATGCAGATACTTTTCTAGGCTTGTATCAAGCATGCTTATATGATAGAAACTAGATGGCATGTTCTCCAAAAATGCATTAAACTTGTTGACCCTTCTCTTGATAGGGAAGTTGTTTTATAAAACGCTGGGGGCAAACTTTAGGGTAGTGTGGAAATACTTTCATATACAACATACATTATTTGATTTCATTGTTTACATTTATTAATTGCATCCTCTTTTTCCACCCATTGCTTCTTCGTGTTTGTTTCCTCCCTATTTGCAGAATACAGTATGCGTTAGGAGAATCTCACACTGTGATCAATCTCCGCCAACAAATCCATCCAATAAACGTCTGAATGGAGCACGTTATTACTCCACATTTCAAAAAAAAATTATAAAATCATGTGGCGGTTCACAAACCCCACATTTCAAAAAAATCATATGGCGGTTCAAACCCCACATTTCAAAAATCGTGTGGGGTTCAAACCCCACCTTGCAAAAATAATCTTGTGGCGGTTCAAACCCCACATTTCAAAAATCATGTGGCTTGCAAAAAATCATGTGGCGGTTCAAACCCCACATTTCAAAAATCGTGTGGCGGTTCAAACCCCACCTTGCAAAAAAAAATCGTGTGGCGGTTTAAACCCCACCTTGAAAAAATCATGTGGCGGTTCAAGCCCCACCTCTCAAGAAATCGTGTGGAGGTTCAAAAAACCCCACCTCTCAAAAGAAATCGTGTGGAGTTTCTAAAGCCCCACCTTGCAAAAATCATGTGGCGGTTCAAGCCCCACCTCTCAAGAAATCGTGTGGAGGTTCAAAAAACCCCACCTCTCAAAAGAAATCGTGTGGAGTTTCTAAAACCCCACCTTACAAAAATCGTGTGGCGGTTCAAACCCCACCTTACAAAAAATCGTGTGGAGGTTCTAAAACCCCACCTTTCAAAAATCATGTGGAGGTTCTAAAACCCCACCTTTAAAAAATTGCGTGGCGGTTCAAACCCCACTCCTCAAAAAATCGGGTGGCAGTTCAAACCCCACCTTACAAAAAAAATCGTGTGGAGGTTCTAAAACCCTACCTTTCAAAAATCATGTGGAGGTTCTAAAACCCCACCTTTCAAAAATTGCGTGGCGGTTCAAACCCCACTCCTCAAAAAATCGTGTGGAGGTTCAAACCCCACCTTGCAAAAATCATGTGGCGGTTCAAGCCCCACCTCTCAAGAAATCGTGTGGAGGTTCAAAAAACCCCACCTCTCAAAAAAAATCGTGTGGAGGTTCTAAAACCCCACCTTACAAAAATCGTGTGGAGGTTCTAAAACCCCACCTTTCAAAAAAATCGTGTGGCGGTTCAAGCCCCACCTTTCAAAAATCGTGTGGCGGTTCCAACCCCACATTGCAAAAAATCATGTGGCGGTTCAAAAACCCCACCTTCCAAAATCTTGTGGCGGTTCAAACCCCACATTTCAAAAAAATCATGTGGCGGTACAAAAACCCCACCTTTCAAAATCGTGTGGCGGTTTAAACCCCACATTGCAAAAACCGTGTGGCAATTCAAGCCCCACCTTCCAAAAAATCGTGTGGCGGTTCAAACCCCACATTTCAAAAAATCGTGTGGCGGTTCAAACCCCACCTTTCAAAAAATCGTGTGGCGGTTCAAACCCCACATTTCAAAAAAGGCCGTGTGGAGGTTCAAAAAACTGCACCTTTCAAAAAAATCGTGTGGTGGTTCAAACCCCACCTTGCAAAAATCGTGTGGCAGTTTAAACCCCACATTGCAAAAACCGTGTGGTGGTTCAAACCCCACATTTCAAAAAATCGTGTGGAGGTTCAAAAAAACTCCACCTGTCAAAAAACCGTGTGGCGGTTCAAACCCCACATTGCAAAATTCGTGTGGCGGTTCAAACCCCACATTTCAAAACATCGTGTGGAGGTTCAAAAAAACTCCACCTGTCAAAAAATCGTGTGGCGGTTCAAACCCCACACTGCAAAAATCATGTGGCGGTTCAAGCCCCACCTTTCAAAAATCGTATGGAGGTTCAGACCCCACCCTTCAAAAAAAAAATTTGTGTGGAGGTTCAAAAACCCCACCTTTCAAAAAAAAAATCGTGTGGCGGTTCAACCCCACCTTGCAAAATTCATGTGGCGGTTCAAACCTCACCTCTCAAAAAAATCGTGTGGCGGTTCAAACCCCACCTTTCAAAAAAAATCGTGCGGCGGTTCAAACCCCACATTTTAAAAAATCGTGTGGCGGTTCAAGCCCCACCTTTCAAAAAATCATGTGGCGGTTTAAACCCCACCTTTCAAAGATCGTGTGGCAGTTCAAGCCCCACCTTGCAAAAATCGTGTGGCGGTTCAAACCCCATCTTTCAAGAAATCGTGTGGCGGTTGAAACCCCACCTTGCAAAAACCATTTAACGTTTGTTTTGCAGAATCAGTCATGATTATCAGCGTCCGAGTGGAGCTGAATTTATCAACGTCCGAGTGGAGTTGTCGGCATCTGAGTAGAGCCATTATTGATCAGCGTCTGAGTAGAGCTGAATTTACATTTTCTGCATCGCGACATTCGAGGGGAGACGTCCGAGTGAAGTCGCATTTTACATTTCTGTAAGGTATCCGAGTGGAACCATCAGCGTCCGAGTGGAGCTGAATTTATCAACGTCCGAGTGGAGTTGTCGGCATCTGAGTAGAGCCATTAGTGATCAGCGTCCGAGTGGAGCTGAATTTATATTTTTCAAGACATCCGAGTGGAGTCATTAGTGTCCGAGTGGAACTGAATTCGCAAGGCATCCGAGTGGAGTCATCAGCGTTTGAGTAGAGCTAAATTTATATTTATGCATCGCGGAATTCGAGTGGAGACGTCCGAGTGTAGCCGCAATTTATATTTTTCTGCAAGGTATCCGAGTGGAACCATCAGCGTCCGAGTGGAGCTGAATTTCTTTTTCTGCAAAGTATCCCGGTGGGCACTAGTGTCCGAACGGAGTTCAATTTCCTTTTCAACAATTTTAATTCCAGCATCAGCATCCAAGTGGAGTTGAATGTACATTTCTGCAAAACATCATGTTGGACATGAATGTCCATTTTCTTTTCTACTATCTAAATTTCTGCCACAGCGTCCGAATGGAGCTGAATTTATATTTCTACAAAGTATTCCGCATCCTAAGGATGTCAGCGTTGAGGAGGTTTGCCCAAAGACGAGTTGGAAGAATTAAACGATGAGTTCACGGTCACATCATAAATCCAAGACCTAATCAAAGAGTGGTATCCCGAAAGCCTTGGATTTATCGGATCAAATTACTGAACTCCAACCTTCAATTTTGCAGGTACCAGACTTCAAGCTCAAAACACTGCCTGATCCCTTGAAGCCATCTGCATCCTAAGGACATCAACGTCCAAGTTAAGTCATACTCTCTTTTCGTGAGCGACTTTGTCCCCACAACCACATTTTTTTGTGAGCGGCTTCGTCCCCATAACCTTATTCTCGTGAGCGGCTTTGTCCCCACAACCCTATTCTTGTGAGCAGCTACATCCTGTGAGGCATCCGATTGGAGCCATCAGCGTCCGAATGGAGCTGGATTTACATTTCTACAAGATGTCGAAATGGAGCCATCAACATCAAATAAAGCTAAGTTTACATTTCTGTGACTTACTTTTCAGCAACATGGTATCCGTATGGAATCGTTTCTTTTTCTGCTTTCAGATTTATGTCCTTTCATAACATCTGTATCTGAGTAGAATCGATGTTTCTGTATTGCAGTATTCGAATGGAACCATCAACATCCGAGTGGAGTTGAATTCATTTTCTTACAATTTAAGCAATTTAAATTTCCGCATCAACGTCAGAGTGGAGGTAAGCTCGCATTTTTGCAATTTACATATCCGTATCATGGTGTCTAAGTGGAACCATTCTCTTTTTTCTGCTTATAAGATCTATGCCTTCCAAATGTCATTCTGCATTTTGAACATTCGTGGTACTGGGGCAACCATCTTTACTGCTCATCAAAAATTTCCGTTACACTTTATTTTTGATAAGACAGTAAAGAGGGGGCAACTGTTGATACCCGAATTTTGACACAATTAATTTAAATCGTTCATTTTTTCGCTCATTCTTGATCTTATTTTGTATTATTATTATTTCTATTTATTTACTATTTATTATCTTATTTTATTTTGTTTCATGTCATTTATTTTGTTTTGTATGTATTTTTGTTCGAACTTTTATCGATTCCAAATAAAATTTCTCGTATCATTGGATCGAACCACAAAAACTCATCATACCCATTTTTCACTTTCACTTTACTTTACATTACTTTACTCATTTTTTCCTCTCCACCATCCGAACATCATCATCTCTTCCCTTTCAATTTTATTAAAAAACACCATCATCACACCCTCTCCCTTTTCCATTTTCTTCCTCTTCCACGGTCATACGAACATTGGATGCCTCAACATCTTCCTCAACCCATGACTCCTCTCACACTCACACGTTTACTCTCCCTCTCATTTTTCTCAAAAACCATCATAAAAACGGGACCAAAATTGACACTCTCTCCCGGACAATTTTCCCTCTCAAATTCTCTCACTCTCGGCAAACTAAGAAAGCAAGGCAAGTAATTCCCATCTCTTTCATTCTAAGCATTTAACTAATTTATTACTTGCTGCCTCACCTCTCTTTTTTCTATTTTTCTGCATATTTGCTTTCTCGTCGTGACTACTGTCAACGCCGGAGGAGAACCGCCACTGCTGTTGCCGAGCCGTTGCTGCTGCTGCCGTCAACCACACCACCGCACCTCCACCGCTGTGTTTCGTGTGTGTTGTGTTTTGTTGTTCCAGAAACAGAGAAAAGAAAAAGGGAGAAGAAGAGAGGCAGCCATCAGAATTCCTCCTAAATCAATCCAAATTCCATCCCCTGCCAAATCCAAAAATCCTTCACAAACCTGCATAACCACCCGATCCACCATTAACCCAGCCCAGCCCAAATTAAATCCCTCCTCCTTCATCCACCGTTAAATTCAATCCCAGCCGCACTGCCACCACCTCACCGCCGCTCAAACCCGCTCCAAATCACTGCACAAAACAAATCCCACACCCGTCCCTCACTGCCCAAACTCATCTCTCCGGCCGAACCCGCTCCAAATCACCTGCACAAAACCAATCCCAAACCTCACTGCCCAAACCCGTCACCCTCACTGCACAAAGACCAAATCCAAAACAAATGCACCCATCCTTACCCGAAACAGATTCAAACTCAAATTCATTTCCCTGCTCCGATCCGCAACTACCCAATTAATCAAAAAAACCCTCAATCAAATCACCCAAAACCATCACAAAAAAACCCAACCCGAATCGTCTGCCGCTGCCTTCACCGCTGTCACTGCCGTTGCTTGCCGTTGTCGTTGCTGCTGCTCGCCGCGGTGGTTGCTGCTGCTCGCCGTCGTCCCTTCCGTAGCTTGCTGCCGATGTGCTCTTTCCCATCAGCCACAACCAATCAGCCCCGCCACTGCTCACTCCTTGGCCTGAAAGAACAAAAGAGAAACAGAGGAGAAAGGGAGAAGAGGGCTGCGTGCTGCAGCCCTAAAATGAAAAAGAAAAAAAATGAAGAGAGAAGAGAGGGACCTTGTCGTTGACAAGGAAGAGGAGAAGAGTTGGGCTTCGGCCCAACCAAATAAAAGAAAAAGAATGGGTTGCTGCCCAAAGAGAAGAAAAATGAAAGAGTGGGCTGCGGCCCATGGGAAAAATAAAAGAAATAGGCTACGACCCAAGCCCTTTTAATTAAAATCGTGTATTAACTCGTTCTTCATTTTTGCAGGTACCGAAGTCACGATTACCATCCCGATCAGATGCTCTGCCAACTTTAATGGGTAAGGTGATCTCATTCTTCCTAATATTTGATCATTTGAAATTTATTTGTGAATCCCTTACTAATGTGCATTCATTTGTCTATTTTATTTGCATGTTCGTCGCGATGGTGCTTGACGAGCTTGATAAAATTCGATGAGGAGCTTGATGTGTCATTCCCGATTGCGGAGATCGAATGGAGAATTTAATTGTTGTATTTATTTATTTGCGAATTTGTAATTAATTTGTAATATTTATTTGCAGTGTTTATCTATTTTATTATTAATTGTTGCCACTAATCCTTGATCTGCAGGTAAAGCTCTCTAGGTATGTTTTCCTTTTTCCCTTCTTTATTTTGGATAAACGTATTTTAATGTGCGATTGTTAGAATTCGAATTAATCTGTTTGCATGATGCTTTATACCAATGAATGTGCTTTATTTTATGCTTGTTTCATGTGCGGCTTTGTCCCCACGAATTTACGCTTTATTTTGATGAATGTGTTTCGTGTGCGGCTTCGACCCCACGAATGTTTTTCAATTTATGCTATATTGACGAATGTGTTATGTGCGCGGCTTCAACCCACTTCCCGGTTTTTCTCTTTTCAACGTGTTTTTCGCATTCACTCAAAACGGTACTTTGCTAGTCTATGCGTGCTTAGAATCACCTAGTAAATAGGATTTAATCACATGCATTGGCCCGATGATAATAGTGATCCATCGTTGTTCACTAGGGTCGTCGCTTTAGTAAAGATTAACAAAACGGTAGTAATCTCGCCTAATTTTGTATGAAACTGGATTAATTTTAAACTCGACGAAATTTAATTGGAATAGGTATGAAACCAACCCTTTTATTTTCTTAGAGGATTAAAATGTTTATTTTCTTTTAACAACTCGGCAATTAATCAGGATAAAATCAATCTCACAAATTTAAGAACTAAAGTGACGATCCCCCTGAGGGCCCAAAATTACTTGTTTTCAACATGATTTTTAAACACCTCTTTTTAGAACCGGTAACCTTTTTTAAGGATGAGACTCGGGTGCCTAACACCTTCCCGAGTCCATAAAACGACCCCGAACCATTGTTCTCGGGGTTAGACCCTTTTCATTTGTGCCTTAGTTTTATTTTAGTTTCTTCATTTTTCGGACTTTATAGGTTTCCCTAAACCTTAGAAAAATAGGGTGGCGACTTCATTGTATGTGTGTTTCACTTTGCGTCCCGAATTTCGCTCGCGACGGTGCGACAGGCGAGGATCAATTTAAATTCTGGAGTGATTTCTCACTGAAAGTACATTTTTATTCGGAACTTTCAACAAAGAATTGATTCTGCAAAGGAATCCATAGTCTTAGATTTGTTCTTGCACATCACGGAACCTTGGATCAATTTTGTTCTTTTTTTTTTTTTTCAAGATCGACATATGAAGTAATTAATTAAATGGAGCAAGCCAATGAATTAATCACTACCATAAATCAATCCTATGATCGAGCCTTCAATTAATTAAATGGAACAAGCCAATTAATTAATTACTTTGATTCAGCAGATCCAAGGAAAGAAAGAAGCCAAATTTATGGAAATTGCCATATTGAGTAGGAAATCCTTATGGTAAACTACCATAATTGAAACCCTATTTGCCATTCCTTGTGTATATAAACATACACATTAGTATTCTCTGCTCCTGAACACCATTCTCCACCTTTCTTCTCTGCTGCGGCATCAGTCTGAGAAAAAGGTAAACCCCTTTGATTTTAATTTCTTTTTTCTTTTTTCTTTTTGTTTCTTTGCGCAAGTCACAGCCAAACACCTTCTTCCTTTTCCCTTGCGATTTTATACTAATGCCCCTTTTTTTTTTTCTTTTTTTTTTCTTTTTGTTTATTTTTTCTGCAGAGACACCAACAAAAGCAAGCAAGTGCTCTCTCTTTCTTGCAACTTCGTACAGGAGCCGCAAGCAATCTCTCTATTTTCCATTGTGCAGGACGCCGCATCAGAAGGTAAGAAATTGGCTTCTTTTTTTCCTTACGCCTTACTGCTTCTGCACATGCATGTCGTTGCTGCTTTGAATATATATGTATATAGCCCATGCATGTCGTTGCTGCTTTGTATATATATAGCCCATACATATATCTTCACGGCTTATGTATATAAATATATATGTATAGATATACGCTACCTCTATACATATACCTACTGCTGCTGGCCCCTTTTTTCCCTTACTTTTGGCCAAATCAATATATATATACATATATATACGCTGCCTTTATTTATTTATTAATTTTTTTTTTTTTTTTTTTTTTGCTGTAGAGACATCAACAAAAGCAAGCCAGTGCTTCGTTTCTTGCAATCTTGGACTGGGCAAAAAGAATATCTAGTTTTTTTTCTTTGATTTTCCTGGACAGTGGTGGACTATGAATGATTGGCTGAAACTGGATTTGGGCCATGCTCTTTCTTTTCTTTTTTCTTTTTTCTTTTCCTTTTTCCTTTGCACAAGCAACATCCGTTCCCCCTTTTTCATTTTCCTGACGCGAACTCTTGTATGCCTTCTTTCTTTCTTTCTTTTCTTTTTTTTTTTATTTACTTATTTTTTTATTTATTAATTTTTTTCGTGAAACTGGACCGATATGTATATATTTTTTTTTTACAGAATTTGTTGAACTTGTAACCATACCCGAATTTGATCTTCACTTACCGTGGTCATTTAATCTTCACACGTCCCAAGTATGATTACTCCTTCTTCTTTCTTTTTTTAGTCGTACCATGCACAATATTCCGTTGGCACTGCATGTCTTGTTCTATGCATGTGATTTTTCCACATTTCCATGCCATGCACGTACTTCTTTTTCATTAGTATCACCATGTTGTATATATATTTATTTTTTTTGAAACAGATGACTTCGTCTTCATCATGATCCGCTGGTGTAGCTCCGCTGCAACCTCTTGATATGGACTGGATTGGCGAGAGCTCAGGCCAAGGGCAAAGAGGACGATTTCTTTATTTCCCAGAAACCGAAGTGAAGCATCGTTCGCAATCCGGAGGGAAAGGAGTGTTGAAGCTCGCCATAGTGAGTCGATCAACAGAGGATCCTAAAATAAGCTCCATCGAGGGTCTGGATCAGGGCTTTTTAAGCACTATATCCCACCTAATTGATGTAAAGTCTTCAGGATCCTGCCCAACCAGCACCGACGTGAACCTCATCGAGGGTCTAGATCAGTCTTTTTCAAGGACTGCATCCCACCTAATTGATGTAGAAGGTTCAGGATCTCGCCCCACCTTGCCTATTCCTTCCTTGTGTGGCACAGAAGACTATACCCCGCATCCAGAGATTGTCGAGAGGATCAAGGCGAAGCGTTGTAGATGGGGATCGTCACTTGTTGCTCGAGGGAAGATATCTTATCTTCACGGCTTTTGGGAGTGGTCACTTAAGACTCAGAGGCGTCTTCGGACCAAAGGACTTCATGAACTCTCACAAGCAGTTGGTGCCGCGGCATTCGACTACCAACGTCCAGCTTCCATTTACAGAGCCTTATGCGAGGTATGGTGTCCTGCTACCAACACATTCATGACTAGATGGGGAGAGGTTGGCATATCACTATGGGACATGAGAGAGATTACTGGACTTCCTATCCTTGGAGCTTATTATGAAGAAACAATTCCTACTCTTCTCGAATTGTCAAACAATAGTAATGTCTCTCAGTGTTGCACATACTTGTTCAAGGCCATCAAGATCCTAGCAGAAAATAGGAGTGTGGATCGTATTTCCTACGCAGACTGGATTTCATTCTGGCTTAAGAAGAGTAGTCAATCCTTTGTTGGCAACCCTCAGATGTCTAGTGATTACAAGAAATTGCTGCGACTGAGGCCAGTGATCAAGGATGGGAGGTATGTCAACAAGGTTGTTCTTAGGAGACCCTCCAAATTCCCTATTCCAAACGACACTCACGGGGATCTTCCGCGGGATACTTTGGAAGCTTTGGACATTTCCTCACCTGAAGGGGTTTCAGTGGAGATTGCAGCATATCTATCTCTCTGGCTATGTCGTTTTATCTTTCCCAGCAACGAGGGTAATATCCGACCAATGACATTTATGATTGCCTCTAGGATGGCCCACGACGTTACCTCACCTGAAGGGATTTACCGAGGATTGAGTCAGACTTCTAATGTGAATGACAAAGGAGAGCTTGGTTTGATCCCTACTTCCTTCCCGGGTCATTTTCTCTATGCTTGGGCGGCTACCTATTTCACGCGAGGTATATACTCACAAGTTGACGACAGATGTGGGTGACCCATCATCCGTAGATATAGAGGCTCAGCAAATGCTCGTTTCCCGTGGGAAGCAGGGTTCATCGATGGGAGAGAACTTATCCGAGATGGTGCCAACTTTTATTGGAATCCTATCCATCTTGCTTCACCTCCTGGAATGTATAAAGATGACGGGACGCTTTCGACCAAAATGCTTGAATTTATAGTGAGCATTCGTCCAGGAAGACTTTCTCGTTCAAATGGGTCATTTCAGATCTTGGAGTGGTACTACCCTCATCGTTTCACAAGACAACAAGGGTATAGACAAAGCCTTCCGGGATCCATAGCTTTGCATGAAGACAAACTTAGCTCTCACGCTCACCTCTTTTACTGGTTGTCCCTAACACAGACATGTAGTGGTGTGTCCTTCATTGTTCCACCACCTAGCCCTAACATTCAGCTCGAGTGTTTTGACACTTACGTATCATGGTGGGCTAGAGGGTCGGTTGTTATTTTAAATAGCATCTCTACCATATTGTTGCAGTCCAGTGAAAGTCCCAACTAAGAACTCCTCCCTTTGGGTGAAAGATTGTCTAAGAGCAGTAGTGGATCCAAAGGAAAGTCTTCTTTGAAAGACCCCTCGAAGGATGATAGTTCCAAATCAAAAGATTCAGGAAAAGACCGTCAGGGAAGAGAAGGGTTTAGGTCAGAAGTCTTAAGACATGACACATCTGAGGTGATAAGGCGTGCTCCTTTGAAAAGACCTCTTGCGTGATTGTCGCGCCTTCTCTTGGTGATGTTCCAGGATGGAAGAGGACAAAATATGACGCTCGCAAGCCTCGCGGACAGGAAGTCGTGTGCAACGATGATGAAGATAAGGATGACCAGGTATGTTATCATCATCATTTTTTATCATTACTTTTTTTCATTGACGATCTCATTCGTCTTTTCATAGGATGACCTTGTGAGGAAGAAGCGCCGGAAGAGTGTTGGAGCTACACTTGAAAACCCTTCAAAGACAGTGTTGTCCAAGAATAGTGTCTCTCAAAGAGACCATGGACTTGCTGAAGATGGTGGGACGCCCCTTGAAGCCAGGAACAAAGGTACCCACCAATTTATCCTCCATTTGTTTTAGTTTTTCTTATGATACCTATGTTTATTTTCTCCCATCATCACCTAAAACTTGCGTAGTTACAAGTGATGCTTTTAACCTTACTTCTCTCCATGACTCAGATGTCGAGCAAGATATGATTAAAGCGTTGAATAGTTTTGATGAAGACAACGCCAATGTTTTCGTGAATGACCTGAATGACCTCGACTTCCCCAGTGGCATAGATGGAGGCATCATTCATGCAGATGAAGAAGAAGAGGTAGACTCGTTGAGGACAAGGGAGTCTCCAACTACTAGACTTACAAGTGTTGTTGCTTCCTCTACTCATCATTCTAGCTTTGCTCAAAAGCCGATGCCTACCAAATCGATTTGCCCGGGTCCACTTTTCAGTTCTGAAGAACTTGCTACATGTAGATCCTCTGTTGTTCGTGGGCTTTCTGGTTTTCTTAAAAAGGAGTTCCAGATTTCTCTTAGTGGTGGCTTTTCGAATTTGAAGGTTTGGTGGGAAAAGAAGTCTCCTATTCTTGAGGGTGTCATCAAGGATGTATTCATGTCTGATGCTACTCCCTTGAAGTTGAAATTTGGGGACTTTCTGACTCGAGTTGACTCTTACCTGGTAAGGAGAGAGAAGGACATGAGTCATCTTCCCTCGCCCGAGGAAGTGGATAGGCTAAAGTTGAAGCTTGACACCTCTCAGATGCGAAGTTCTTCCCTTCAGGATGCCTTATTGAGTTCAAAAGCAGAGATGGAAGACTTGGACTTGAAGATCAGCCGATTGCAAGAGGAAAAGGGTAGATTAGCCACAAAGATTGACAAGTTGCAAGATGATCTTCAAAACACCGACGAGAACATCCAGAAGCTTTCTTCGGAATAAGAAGAATGGAAAAAGAAAGAGACCATCACCGCAGCTGAAGTTGAAGCGATTGACCGTGAGAGAGAAGAACTTAGGCATACTCTTCTTCAGATGGCAGATTTGGAAGACATAGTGGCGTCTCTAGTGTAGTCCCCTTTTTTTTTAGTGTGTACTTTTCCCACGCATGGAATGAACGCTTTTATTCTTTGTCTCTTTGTTTCTTTTTTTTTTTGTTTTTTTGCTTGAGCTTGAACTGATATGATGATGATTCATTCAATTGTGGCAAAGAAATTTTATTTTTCCTTGACTGATTAGTTTCGGAAACATTTATTTTACTCATTTATTTAGCCGTACACAGTTTATACTCTTGCAGGCCAGGAGTAGTACAATGATTTTGTTTTCTTTTTTCCGTACACAGTTTATACTCTTGCGGGCCAGGAATCACATGATGAATTTTTTTTTGACGTGACTGCACTTGAAATATGCCAAGTTGCCTACGTACCTTCAAAGAAGAAGGATCAAGTCATGACATAGTTCAATTATTTTGTTTTTTTTTTTTTTGTATTTTTATTTTGGCCGTACACAGTTTATACTCTTTCGGGCCAGGAGTATTGCAATGATTTCAGGCATAGAAGCACTTCAAGAACTTTCCGTTGATGGGTCCAATGCGTAGTCCATCCTTGTCTACAATCTTGTACGCGTCATTTGTATAGACTTCTTGCACAACATACGGTCCATCCCATTTATGTTGGAACTTTCCTGTCACCTTCCTTGTGATCACGATGGGACGGCGGACCGCAAGCACCAAGTCTCCTATTTGGAAGGATCTTGGCTGAACCTTTTCAAGTGGTTTTGAGCTTCGAGCCTTTTTTCATCCAAGGCTTCCAGTTCTTGCAATCTCAACCTAGTCTGCTCTTCATTGGTCAATTCTTCCTGAATGGCTACCCTTAGAGATGGAATTTGACGTTCAAGAGGAAGGACTGCTTCCACTCCATACACAAGAGCGTAAGGAGTTGCTTGAGTTGTAGTCCGAAAGGTTGTGCGGTATGCCCATCAAGCTTCTCCAACTCTTTCATGCCAATCTTTCTTGGTCTTGGAAACGACCTTCTTCAGTAGATTACAAAGAGTCTTATTAAAGGTTTCAGCTAAACCATTCACTGCCGGATAATATATGGAAGAGTTTCTTTGGACGAATCCAAATTGCTCGCATAGTTTGTCCATATGAGCATTGTAGAAGGGTTTTCCATTATCAGTGATGATATACCGAGGTACTCCATACCGATAAATGATGTGAGTGCGAATGAAATCCACCACCGTTTCTTTCTTGACCTCCTTTAAAGGGACAACCTCTGCCCATTTGGAGAAGTAGTCCGTTGCAGCAAGAATGTAAGAGTGACCAGAAGATGACTTCGGAGTGATAGGTCCAACCACATCTAATCCCCAAGCTTCGAAGGGCCACGAAGCCACAGTGGGGTACAGAGGCTTTGGAGGTTGATGAATGTAGTTTGCATGCACTTGACAAGCTTCACATTTCTTTGCGTATTCCATGCAATCTTGTACCATAGTTGGCCAATAGTACCCCATTCTCTTAATCCGGAAATGCAATTTGGGACCTGACTAATGAGCACCACAAACCCCACTATGAGCCTCTTGTAAGGCTTGGATTGATTCTTCTCTTCCCAGACACCTAAGGAACACACCATCAAATGAACGATGATATAAAGTTTCCTTAAAATATATGAACCGGGGAGCGCGTCTTTTTATTTCGGTCTTGTGACAAGGATCATCGGGCAACTTCCCATACTGGAGAAAATTGATGAGTGGCTGCCTCCAATCTTCATTCTCTTCTTCGACCACAGTGATGTCGTTTACTTCCTCATCTTTGGGAACTAATAGGGGAATGACCCAGTGCCGAGAGACTGATACTGGAATGCTATCTCCTTCAATCACAGCCAAAACAACAGCAAGGTTGGCCAAAGCGTCTGCTTGCCTATTTTCACTTCTTGAACGAAGTTGAAACTTATGGACTCGAACTTCTCCGATAATTTCATTGCGTATTGATGATACGGTACCAGATCTTCTTTTCGGACCTCATACTCAGACAATAGTTGGTTAACAATCAACTGTGAGTCACCATATACTTCCAGTTGGTTGATCCTCATTTCTAGTGCTATCTCTAAACCGATCAACAAAGCTTGATACTCTGCGACGTTATTAGAGTAATTTTCCGTCAAGGTGAAAGAGAATGTCAGCACCTCATCATGGGGAGTAACAAATACTACCCCAGCTCCTGCACCATAGCTTCTAGCTGCACCATCAAAAAAAAGTTTCCATGATGGCATAAAATCAGTGAAGAAAACTTCCTCATCTGGAAAATCCTCAGGAAGTTCCCATTCCGTCGGAATCGGATGATCTGCTAAGAAATCTGCTAGAGCTTGTCCTTTTGTGGCCTTTTGTGGCACAAAGGTTATCTCAAACTCCAACAACATTAATGTCCATTTAGCCAACCTTCCTAAGAGGATTGGTCTAGACATCAGGTACTTGAGAGGATCTGCCTTTGATATCAAATGAATGCTATGCGAGAGCATGTAATGCCTCAACTTTCTAGCAGCAAAGATTAGATCTAAACAAATCTTCTCGATTGGAGCGTACTTTTGCTCAGCTCCCACGAGTGTCCTACTCAAGTAATAAAGTGCATTTTCTTTATCACTCTCATTTAGTTGAGCGAGCATTGCCCCCAGAGATTGCTCTTGAGCGGATATGTAAAGGATCAATGGTTTTCCAGGAATGGGTGCCGTGAGAACTGGCGGGTGAAGCAAATACCTTTTGAGGCTTTCGAAAGCATTGTGACAGGCTTTATCCCATTCGAAGGGTACGTCCTTTTTCATCAACCTACTAAATGGATGGCAACGTCCAGCCAAATTATAGATAAATCTCCTTATGTACACTAATCTTCCTTGCAAACTTTTCAACTCATGAATATTCGTAGGTTCGGGCATGTTGAGTATAGCATCGATCTTTATTCGGTCGACTTCAATGCCACAATGTCTAACAATGAAACCAAGGAATTTCCCAGAGGTATCTCCGAAGGCACACTTTAGTGGGTTCATCTTGAGCTGATATCGACGAAGCCTTTCAAACACAACCCTCAAGTCACTTAAGTGATCTTGCCTTGTTTTAGTCTTAACTACTACATCATCAACATAACATTCCACCCTTTTGTGCATCATGTCATCGAAGAATTTTTGCATTGCCCGTTGGTTGGTGGCTCCAGCGTTCTTCAAGCCAAATGGCATTACCTTATAACAATATATGTCTTTAGGTGTCCTAAATGTCGTAAGCTCTTCATCTTTTGGATTCATGCGGATTTGATTGTATCCGGATGAGCCATCCATGAAAGATAAAGCCTCGTGACCTATGGTTGCATTGACCATCAACTCAGTGATTAGGAGAGGGAAGTCATCTTTAGGACAAGCCCTATTCAGGTCGCGAAAGTCCACACAAACGCGGATTTGGTCATTCTTCTTCTTCACCGGTACAATGTTGGCAATCCAAGTAGGGTATTTGAATTCGCGGATAAATCCAGCCTCAATGAGTTTATTCACTTCAGCTTCAATCGATGGGACTAAGTCCGGGCGGAACTTCCTTTGAGGTTGTTTACTAGGTCTTATGCCATGTCTCACTGCAAGGTGATGCACTGCAACCTTGGGATTCAGTCCAGGCATTTCTTTGTAAGACCATGCAAACACATCCTTGAATTCTTTCAAGAGTTCCATGTACTTTTCTGCATCTTCGGGACTCAATAGAGCACTTAGGAAAGTTGGTCTTGGCTCGTCGATAGTGCCCAAGTTTATTTCTTTCAATTCATCAACTGTCGCTTGCCCCCCTTCCTCAAATGTTGACGGAGCTGACACTTCCTCAACGGAGGCACAATTAACATCCTCAACCTCCATGTCTTCAGCATTGTGGAAGAGTTGTCGTTTAACGTGTTTTCTCCTATGCTTTTGCTTCTTGGAGTTTCCTTTTTGATTTAGGTTGTTAGGTCCTAGCCGTGTGAAGACTGACCTCCTCTGTGGTGGTGTCATAAGTTCAGGCTCCAAAGAAGCTTTGTCTCCTAACCTGTCAAAAACAGAGACCCTAGCCGCTTCTCCTTGGATGCAGCTAAATACGGAAGGTTTTTCCTCCTTAGGGATCTCCTTATCAACTTCATATATTTGTATCATAATTGGGTTTGTAGATGCCCTTTTGACTTTGATCTTGGCTGGAGGATCTTGTAGGAAACCGAGCCCGAACCTTTGCCTTTCCGTAGGTGGTCTTCCATTGGAAAGGACAGCATCCAAGTCACCAAGTTTATGGGGCTCTCCTTTTGAGTACCCAGCATTCTCAAAAAGTCTTTTGACTTTTGGGTCATACCATGCTCGACTACATCCTTTTGATCCTTCACTTTTTATATCTTCGGATCTTGTCTCCTTGGAAGCTTCCAGCTTGGATGGCCTTGGGACCAATGTTGAAATCATAGGAATGGGTCGTCTAGCTGATCCTTCACTCGCATCCTTAGATTTCATCTTTTGAGGAGCTTCCGGCTTGAATGGTATTGGAACCAATGTTGAAATCATAGGGATAGGGAGAGTCATACTCCTTTTAAAGGCTTCTACTTCCTCAGTGATGGCGGTTTTGGAAAGCGAAGCCTTTACGAACACAGGTGTTGCTCTTGTTGCAGAAGATAAGCTTTCTCCATTCTTCTTATACTGTGGTGCGAAGATGGGGAAGGCTTCTGAAGGAATTTATTCTTCTGAGAAGAATTTTGCATCTGCAAAATGTGACTCTTCCTCGCTGAATGGGTTGGTTTCTCCTTTAATGCATTTTACCTCTCCATTGCGAATAAATTTGAGGCATTGGTGCCAACTTGAAGGGATAACTCCATTCTCGTGTAACCAAATCCTTCCGAGGATCAACTGGTAGGATGTTCTAGCATCAATCACATGAAAAAGAACAGTAGATACCAATTCTTAGATCTCTAGCTTCACTCGAATCGCGCCAATGACAGCTTGACCCTTTTGATTGAAACCTTGGATGACCAACTTACTTTTGGAAAGTTCAGACATGGTGATTCCTAGTTTCTTCATTGTATGTATGGGCATAATGCTGACCGCTGACCCTTGATCCACAAGTATCCTTCTGACCTTTTCTTCTCGAATGTAACCTGCTACATAAAGAAGTCTATTGTGCAAGCGAGATCCTAGTAGCAAATCATCATCTGTAAAGGTGATTGCATTAAAGCATTTGACGTAAGATGGTTGATCAACAACTTTCAACAATCTTTCCTTGTATTTGGTTGGATCTACCAATGCTTGTACTAGTGACATCCTGACTTCTGAAGGGAGATTAAGGGTTTTGGCTAAAGAGACATTTGATGGAACCTCTTTCAACCTTTTTATAACATTGTCATCCTCCTGGTCGGACTCTTCACCTTGCTTTACGCTGACCATGTGGACTGCGACACAATCTTCACGACATTGCTCTTCTGGGAAATACTCTTCAAGAGTTATCGCCCTTCCTTCTTTAGATATCTCTAGATGTTCGCTTGGAAGACCCCACCCTTCTTGGTGGACATCATGATTTTGAATAGAGGCACCATAAGAGTATTTTGATGATGATTTTCTCTTTGCAAGAACCTTCTTATTCTTCTTTCTTCTAAAGGTTGACCACCCATCGTTAAATTCATCTTCGGACTCACAGCTTGTTTCCCAAATATCTAAGTCATCAGTCATTAGCTCGTACAAGCTTGGTCCATAAGGGTTGCCTATCTTTGGCATCCCTGGGTAAGCATAGGTGACTTTGACTTCTCCATCCGTGCTGAACTTTATAGGGACTGCCCCTTTCGGTAATTCAGCTGTCAGTATCGTCGGCTGAGAGGCGACTATCCCCTGACCCAAGGCTTGAGACAACGGAATAGGATCAAACGACCCGAAGGCAATCATTGTCTGTTTAGCATCATTCTTTGTGGTGGTCGTGATGTAGTTGGCCTCTGCAACATCTTCACTATCGAGTTTTATCTTACCTTCATTGTCCAAACGAACGATGAGATCTTTAAGGACAAAGCATTTATCTACCGGATGACTGATGATCCGATGATATCTGCAATACCTAGGGTTGTCAACCTAGTTCACTTCTTTTAGCCACTTTGATGGTGGAAGCTCGATCAATTTTTGTTCAAGGAGCTGGTCTAGAATATCGGAGACTTCCGAGTCTAGAAAGGGGTATCCCCTTTCTTCACGTTCCTTTAGGGTCTTTCTCTGAGCTCTGAAAGGCTTGTACTCCATCTTGACATGCTTCATCCCTTCTTTCCTTTGGGCCTCCTTGGAGGATATCTTCACAGGTGCAGTAGTAACCACCATGCTTTCTTTTCCCTTGCTGGTCTTCAGGTCTTTCCTTACTTCTTTCTTGACTTCCTTCTTTTCGCGAGAATCATTTGGCAAGTAACTCCCGTGCCTTTGGATCTGGACTTCCAAATCATGAGCTCTAGTTGCGAGCTCCTCGAATGTGCGTGGCATGTTTGCCTGCAAGTTATAGAGCAGTCCCCAATGCATTCCTTGGACACACATGTCGATTGAAGACGACTCACTGATCCTTTCTTTGCAATTAAGGACCAAGTTTCTCCATCTTTCGATGAACTCAGTGACGAGTTCATCTTTTCTTTGTTTCGTCTCAGCTAGTTCTGGTAAGCCCACAATCCGTCGAGTGCTGTAAAAGCGAGTTAGGAATTCTCTTTCCAGTTGGTCCCAACTATCAATAGACCCAGGCTTGATGTCAGTGTACCATTCGAAGGCCACGCCTTTCAGGGATCGAACAAATTATTTCACCATCATATCTCCATAAGTTCCTGCATTGTTACAAGTCTCTATGAAGTGAGCGATGTGTTGTTTAGGGTCCCCTTTCCCCTCGAACTGCTGGAATTTTGGAGGTTGATACGCCACAGGCAGTAATATTTCATCTATGCGCCTTGAGTAAGGCTTTGCGTACCCGAGAGAGGATTGCGAAGCTCCTCCATATTGAGCACGGATAGTGTCAGCAATCATCATCTGCAGTTGTTGAACTGTCAGATTTGCGACGGGTGTCGCGGTGTTGTTGCTGTTGTCATTCAGATTATTCACCGTGACGAAGTCTTCATGGTATTTCATCTGTTGTTCTCGCTCAGCATTCTCATCACCAGTAAACCCTCCGCTAGAGTTTGGATTATTTGATGAGTCTGGTTGATTTCCCAACTTAGCCGTCAGAAAAGTTATTTGGGCATCTTTCTCTGCCATAGCTTTTGTCAAATTTTCAATTGCTACAGACATCTCTTGAAAGCGAGTCTCAGGATCTTGGGAAGCGTCGATGGCCATCACCGCAGCAAAGGATTCGGAGGACTCGGAGCTATAGTCTGCCCATCTCCCAGTTGGAGTATTTTCAGAAGCAATTCCAGCATCAGATTCTCCACTCGGGTAGTAAGAGCCCTCAGATCTGGTTTGTATCTCTTTGATGACCTTTCTTCTTGGTTTTTCCCTACGGGAAAATTGCTTCAATGGTGACACCAACTGGGCCCTTCCAGCTCTAGTGCGAGCACGTGTTGCCGGAAGGCCTTCTCGCAGATCTTGAAGTGCTTCAGGAAAGGAGTCATCGGTCTGATTTCTAATCAGGCGATTCATTTTGGATCTTGATTTGAGGAGTGTGATTCAAAAGATGAGAGGAGAGTAGGGTCCCACTGGGCGTGCCAGAAATTTGTACATACAAATTTCTCCGTGATAGGAGAAAATTACACGTGTCAAATTACAAATGTTGAATGTATAATAAAAGTGGTTCTTCTTCTCTTGATTCCTCTAATTAATGAATCGGTCTTCACTCCGGATTTGGATTTGAACTTGAGTTGGATGGATGACGGATTGGCCTTGAATCAGCTTGTAATCCGCGGTTGATTTGAGAAGAAACTGGCCTTGAATTAGCTTGTGGCTTCTTCTTGATTTGATTTGATGTGGTTGAGAGAAAACCGGCCTTGAATCAGCTTGTGGCTTCTCTTTCTTCCTTGGAGATGATATGCTTTAGCTCTTGATTTTTGCAGCACTTCTTCTCCTTCAAAATAATGTCCTTCACCTTCTAATGAGGCCTCTATTTATAGGCTCATAGGGATGGTTTTGAGTGGGAAAGATGACATGTGTCCTCATCTCATTGGCCCAATGTGTAACCGCCATTATTAATTAATTTGCACATTAATTAATAATTAAATATTAATTAATTTCATACTTAATCAAATTATTTAATAAATATGAGATGAATTTTGATCCCTCCGAGTATGAGCTTGTTGATGGGCCTCGACCAAATAAGCCTCACGTGTTTCGATGAATAGGCTTCGTGGCTTTTTGTAATTTGGACCGTATATTTTAAGATGGTCCGTAATTTTGATTTCTATACTCATACTCGGTATAGGACTTGATCAACCATTGTTGATCCTCAAAAACTTCCATCGGTGTCAAAGGTGCGAGTGTGAATTTCTTCCCATCTTTCACCAACTTATACCGATTAGTTCTTCCTTCGTGATTGGCTTCCCTATCAAATTTCCATGGTCGTCCAAGTAAAACATGACTTGATTGCATTGGAACGACATCACAAAGGATTTCTTCCTTGTATTTCCCAATGGTGAATGCAGCCAATACTTGTGCCATCACTCTTAACTCGCTACCGTCGTTCATCCACTGCAATGAATAAGGCTTTGGATGTTTCATAGTTGGCAGCCCCAATTTGTACACCAATAATGTACTTGCATAATTTGTGCAACTCCCATTATCAATGATCAAAGAGCATACCTTCTTATTGATCCAACAACGAGCGTGAAAGAGGTTTTCTCGTTGCTCTTCCTTACATACCTCGGTCTTGGCTTGAGCGTTAAGGTTACGCCTAACCACAATGTTGAGATTATGATCCGACACCTTAAGTTCACCATCATCCAAACTGTCCTCTTCATCCTCTTCCTCCACTCTCTCGGGCTCTTCAACCTCATGGACATCATCCGAATCTAGATCACCATTTTTCCGAATGAGCAAGACTCGCTTGTTTGGGCACTCTGCTTGCCTATGCCCTCTCCCAGCACACTTGAAGCTAGCAATATCCTTGGTCGGAATTCTATTTGTTGGGGTAGAGGAAGGGTTATTGTTGCTGTTACTCCTAGTGGGTGCTTGAGCACTCGCTGCACCCTTGGTGCCATAAGTATGGGGTAGCACCTTAGGTGGCTCTCTTGCAACATTATTACCCTTCGTCCATGACATTTACTTCTATGGTGCGGCTCTCAGGGCTGAGTTAACATAAGAAGGCCTCGCCTTTCGCTGTCTCTCAATTTTGATAGCCATGTGTAGCATCTCCTCTAGTGTCGTATAATACGTTAGCTCTAATGCATTGGCTATCTCTCGGTTAAGGCCATTGAGAAACCTTGCCATTGTAGCCTCCTCATCCTCAATCACTTGCGCTCTAGCTAGTGCTATTTCTATCTCATTGAAATACTCACTCACACTCCTACCTCCTTATATCATAGTTTGCAACCGTTGGTGAAGGTCGTGGTGAAAATAGGACGGTACAAAATGTTGTCTCATTAGGGTTGTCATCTCCTCCCAAGTCCTAATTAGACCAGCTCCAACCCTTCTCCTAGTGCTATTAAGTTGATCCCACCAATGGATCGCATAGCCATTAAATTCTACTGAGGCGAACTTAATCTTCTTATCCTTGGAGTAGTTGTGGCAAAGAAAGATCGACTCTACCTTCCTCTCCTAAGTGAGATAAACATCTGGATCATCCTTACCTTTAAAAGCTAGAATTTTCATCTTAACACTCCCTAAGTTGGAGTCAAGCCTCTCCTCAAATCTAGGCGTCCTCTTATCAAATCTAGGTTGCCTCCCTTCATACCTAGGTTGTCTCTCATCAAACCTAGGCTGCCTCCCTTCATACCTAGGCTGATCCTCATCAGCTCTGTCTCCTCCTCCGCAGTCAACATCCTCAAACTCACGATCCTCGTACCAATACGCATGAGGCGCTTGGCGTATGTTCCTAACCGCAGGTCGCAAGTGGGGTTGGCGCCGAGGTATGCACGGCTGATCCACACCACCACCTATCAGTACAGTCACGAACCTTGTTTCCTCATCCCCTCCGCCAACATAACCTTCGGGTAATCCTCCAAACAAACCCCTGGTGTTCTCTTCTTGCCGAGGCATATCATACACATGTTCAGCGTTTTTCGGATTGAGATTTTGGGTAAAGCGTTGAGTCGGTATTTCTACCTTTTTACCGGATGACTCATTGAATCTAATTTCCAAGGCATCAAACCTCGTAATAAGATTCTGAAGGATTGTAACAAGTTCTGTATTATTAACTCCCTCTACTCCTCCTGACATTCCTGAAAATTCACAACACGAACAAACAACGTAAAATTGTACTAAACCTAGCACTCCATCACGTGTTTACTCTTGTGTTTAAACTCTCTATTAATCTCACCAAATCACTCACAATTTCCTGCAATTGTTCACACGTAAACGTTAGTGACTCGAGAATTTCAATGAAAGCTTTCAAGAAGACACACAAAGAAAACTAGCAAGGAAACAAGTTTGGATGTAAAGCAATTGAGTAGTCACAAAAATCAATTAACTAAACAATTACTTTACTGGAGTAGAAATCATTTTAAGGAATCAAGGGAAGCTCGAATAGACTCGAAACAACTCAAATAATTCGCAAAGCCCGTAAATGAAAGGTGTGTGCGATTTAGGATTTGCAGCTTGCAAATTCAATATCTTTTGTGTCATTCCTCCAAATCGAGTAATTCTTTTTGCAACAGTTCCAGAATTTCTTCTAGTATTTTGTATTTTGTTTCTTTTGCTATTTTGAATTTTTTTTTGACTCTTGGAATGAAACTAAATAACAATTAATTTAAAGACTCTTTTTGGTATATTTTTTTGACACTTTTTGAACGGAAATTAAAGACTCACAAATTGCGACCATGATTTGTTGAACAAGACGCACAAAAATAAGATCTAGAACCCTAGATTGACTTGACACATACATAACTAACACAAGCACACAAGAAGATTGGTGTAGAATGGATAAAAGAAGAACCAATCTTAACAAAGAAAACTGAAACGTAAAGGGTAGATTACCAAATCGTAGAACACCTTTGCGCTGCTACCAACTGATACGATCCTTGGTCACCCAAGGCTCATAGCACGTACCTTTCATCTAGTTCTAGACTTGGATTTTGATGCGGAAATAGATAGACTCAACAAGACTATTTAACCCTTCTAATATCCTATATTAGCCAAAATAAACATATCAAGTGAGGTTCTGGAATCAATCTCTAACCCTGCTAATATCTTGTATTAGCCAAACTAGAGCTACGAATCAATGGGATGAACTTTCGGGCTTTACTTGCTATCCTAATCGAGTGTTCAGACTCAATGAGGGACAAGGTTCATGATGAACAATTGAGAAAAATTCTCTCTGAATTTGATTCAAAATAATGTCTAAAAAATACAATGAAGAGGGCGGCTCCTTTAAATAGGAAACCCTAAATCCTTACATTAAAAGTCCTACTTCTAATTGAAATTCTAATTAATTGCGCAAATCGGATAGCTTGGAAATCAATCTTGACGAAAATCATTATAGTCATTAGCGTCATGACGCTAAAGTGTTGGCGGCATGTTGCTCGATTTCCAGTAGATAAGGTGTTGGAGTCATAACGCCAAGCACTATTTTGATTGTGCTTTGGGCTATAAGGAGTGTCACAAGACATGGATCTTTCTCACGCAGCACAGCTTTTTCGATGAGTGTCTCACATTGTAGCTCCTTATAGATAAGCTATGATAGCTTTGCTTGCAATTCCTTGTTCCTCGCACGAGTCATCGGTCCGGTTGGTGGCAAAGGCAAAGGCACAGGATTCGCATCAATGATGCCATCCGAATTGCACAATTGTTCTTTTACCATATTATTTGTTTGCATTGCATGCCCCAAACTATCATTAGCGATAGAGATGTGAAATTCTTGAGTCATTTTTGGCATACCCTTTAGGCAAAGTTGAGTACAAAATTGCTTTTCTCCACTTGTCATCCTATTACTCCCCGAATTTTGACATTTTGTCATAGCATTTCCGCATTTTTATCATTCGTCCTATTATTAACCCATTTTATGTCAATCATATTTTTATTGTCGTCTATTTACTATTTATTTATTTTATTTCGTGTCATTTCATTTTATTCTATTTTTTTCATATTTTACTATTTTATTTCGTTCAAACTTCTATCGATTCCAAGCAAGATTCCTTGGACTATACATCGAACATTTCCATCTATTCACTATTTATTATTTATTTTGTCTGTTTACTGTTTATTATTTAATTTTTTTCATGTCATTTTATTCTATTCCGTATTTTTAGTATTTTTTTGTTCAATTTCAAACGAGGCTTCTCGTGTCATTAGCTCGAACTAAAGGGTTTATAAACACCTTTAATCAACCCTTACCATCACATTAATGCCGCATTAATACATCTTCTCCCTCAAGCCTCGTCGACCGCCCATTGCCATCGCCGAACTCCCTCGGCCAGCCACCTTTTATCAACCCTTACCAGCAGCATTTAATGCCACAATTAATGCGGCCATCATCACGCCTCATCGACGCATTTGATCATCATCACCTTTGCCTCGTCACCGTCGCTGGTAGCCACAACCACTGGTAATCACCTTTCCAAACTGCCTTACCTCTCCCTCTAGAAATACGACCATCCTCACTACCATATTGAGACAGATTCACGCTCTGCATACACTCAACCGCCCACTCTTTATAAATAGCCTTGCCATCACCAGCAGAAGGGGCTGGAGGCCGGAGCTCCGACGCGATTTCCTCAAGCAAACAACAAGGTAATTTATGATCCTTTTTTCTGTTCCTTTTAAGATTTAATTGGATGTTGGTATGGATTTTATATTGATGCTGGTACGGATTAATTCAATTGCTTGGCCGGATTTATTTTGATTGTGGCCGGATTAATCGATTGCTGGAGTAGCTTAATTGATTGCTTGAATGGGTTAATTGATTGGTTTATGACCGGATTGATTGATTGTGCGGCCGATTTGGTTTAGTTTTTGTGGCCGGTTTTTAACGGATTATTGTTTGCTTTTATGGCTGTCTTCGTTTATTGTTTGTTGCAGGACAGCCGCAGGCAGTGACGCCAGCAGCTGAAGGTTGAAGATGAAGACGAAGCGCTGCTGTCGCGGCGGGTGCTGGGTTCGCTGCTGCTGTTGGCGCGCTGCTGGTCCGTTGCCGGAGTGGCACCGTCGAAAGAAGGTTGAAGATGAAGTTTTGTTGGGTTGTTAGAGGGGTTGGGTTTTGAAATTGGACCGGCTGGGTGAGCAAGCCCATCAGGAAGTGAAGGAAAAGGCTGGATGGTTTGTTGTCTTGGGCCTGCTGGTTTGAGTCGGCCCATCTGGGTTTGGGCTAGCTGTTGGTTTGAGCCGGCCGATCAGGGATTTGGGTTGGCTGCCCCGTGTACACATTTTATTTATTTCAGTCAACGTTTATTTAAACCTATATGCATGACTATTTAGAATTGCTAGAATTTTAAAATTAATTCATTTGCATGAGTAGTAACCTGTTTTAATTACTCGCTTAAATTAATTATCGTAGATGAAAGTCTTTTAATTTATGCTTATAATGAATGTGTTGCGTGCGCGGCTTCGTCCCCATGCCCTGTTTGTTCGTGCGCGGCTTTGACCCCACTCCTCGGTTTTTCTCTTTTCAACATGCTTTCCCGCATTCATTTAAAAAACGGTACTTTATTAGTTTATGCATGATTAGGATCACCTAGTTAATGGGATTAATCATGCATGGCCCAATGATGATAGCATATCGTCACTTGTTGAACGCAGGCTTCAATGGGATACGATGCTTGACTATCCCAGGATCAAGACCTGGCATATAGGCGTATGATCATGCGAATACGTTCGAGTAGTTTTTGAGGAGAGAGATCAACCTTTCTCTCTGAGTCGTGTCCAGGGTGGTTCCGATCTTAACCGGCTTCTGATTCTCATTGCTTGCCCCCAAATTTACTTCGTCCAATTCCTCCCGATGAGGGGTTATTTCCTTTTTCCGAATTTGCTAGTAAACGGGCTAGTTCGTTGGAGACTTCGGCCTTGTCTTCGGTTATGGTGACGATTTCTTCGCCAGTAAAGACATAGGTTTTATCATGACAATCCGAACTAACATTCATCCTGAAATTAAAAATGCGAAAAGAAGAGATGCGTAAAATGAAAATTGCATAAATATTTGGTTTTTTAACAAAAGGGGAACGTGAGTTCCTACAAAAATGTTTTCATGAGAAAACGTGCAAGGTGATGGTCCAGTTGCACACAGACTCCCCTGACTTCCTTACGAAAACGACTGAACCAGGCGACGACTCTTCTTCTCCCGGAGCATCAATACAGGAATCTGAAGCTATACTAACCACGGTAGGATTCATATTAACGATTTCGACTGCGAGGGAGAATGTGGCTCTGATGTGGGGATACATTCTGCCTTCCATGTCATGCCCCAGTATCAGCAAATTCACTTGTTACTAGCCCAGCTTGAGACATAGGCTGCGTTTACTAACAAAAATTTTCTGTTTTGCAGAATTTTCAGTTTTTGCAAAACAACAGAAAATTTTGCAAAATTTTCAATTCTGTTTGACAACTACAATACGTTTTCTGTTTTGCAAAATGCATTTTTCAGCCTTAGAAAACTTGAAATTGTATTCACCTAACAACTATTTCTTTTTTTTTTGAAAAACAAAAGCTACTACTTTTGTTAAATCAATTTTATTTTAATTAAAAAATAATGCTAATATTTTTTTTAAAAAAAATAATAAACTAAATAGTAGCCTATTTTAAGTTTGTTAAAAATCAAATATAAATATTCTAAATATATTTATATCTAAATTCAAAAGCACAAACCATTTAGGAGAAAAAACAAATATGGAAAATTTTTGAAAATTTTCCAAAAGTTAGAAAAATTTCCAAAATCAGTTTCACAGCAACATTTTGCAAATGGAAATTTTTTCAGTTTTGCAATTGCAAAACAGATTTTCAGAATTAACACTACAAGTTTAGAAAATTTTGCAAACGCCATATTTGAAGTTTTGCAATTGCAAAACGATTTTTCAGAATCAACACTACAAGTTTAGAAAATATGTAAAAAATTCAAAAAAATGTATAAATTCCCAAAAAATACCAAAAATTCTAAAAAATGTAAAAAATCCAAAAAAAATGTAAAAAAATCCAAAAAAATGTAAAAATTCCCAAAACAATGTAAAAATTGCCAAAAATAGTCTTGAATTATTTGGACATGAAATTATTTGCTCAAAAAATCCAAAAGATAAATTATTAATGTAAAAAATCCAATAAAAATGTAAAATCCAAAATTGGAATTAAAAATTAAGATAAATATAATATTTCCGTTCATGAAAATAAAATATATATAAAATAGCCTTGAATTATTTGTTCATGACATGAATACTACAAATTTAAACATTCAAAACATACTTAATTTAACTTGTTACTTCTTCATATTCTAACAATTATTATGACTAGACCATAATTGATTTGCAATATCTTCTCAAATGCCATATTTGAAGTTTTGCAATTGCAAAACGATTTTTCAGAATCAACACTACAAGTTTAGAAAAAACGTAAAAAATTCAAAAAAATCTAAAAAATGTAAAAATTCCCAAAAAAATGTAAAAAATCCAACAAAAAGTAAAAACTCCCAAAACAATGTAAAAAATCCAAAAAAAAATGTAAAAAATTCCAAAAAAAATTTAAAATTCCCAAAAAATGTAAAAAATCCCCAAAAAATGTAAAAAATCCAAACAAATGTAAAAATTCTAAACAAAATTAATCTAAAAATCCTGAAAAAAATTTTAAAAATTCCGAAAAAAATGTAAAAATAATAAAAAATAGTCTTGAATTATTTGGACATGAAATTATTTGTTCAAAAAAATTGTAGAAATCCAAAAGAAAATTAATTAATCAATAATTTCGAATAAAATTGTAAAATTCAAAATCGAATTAAAAATTAAATATAAATATAATAATTTCCGTTCATGAAAATAAAATACATATAAAATAGTCTTGAATTATTTGTTCATGACATGAATACTACAAATTTAAACTCGATTGAACTAAAAAATATATTTTTTTTGTCACTATTCGATCCGGTTCTGATAACTATGGTCCAAGAATATGGACTAAAATTTGTGACTTGGATTTATATTTCTTAATTATTTGTCCAAGTTGATAAAGGAAATCTAAGGAGAAGTGGGTTTATCATTATAAAATTCATCATTGGACGGATAAATGTGGCATAAGCAGGATCATCTAGACACAATCAACGGCCATTGACGTTGACGCCTCCGAAGCAAATGAAAGTCTCCACGCGCTCTCTTCGGTTGTCAGGAAGCATGCAATAGCACGTGAGCAAACTAATTGCTCATAGTATGATTGCAGTCGGCCGGTTGGTAATTCCAACCTCATCTACATTTCTACTGATATTTTTACTACTAATCAAAGAACTCATTGACTTCTCCATTATATATTAAATGGTTCTCCCTCCATTCCCAAAAGAATGACGTTTACTATTCTGGCACGTATTTCAAGACGGCCGGATGACTCACTATTTGTTAAAGATCAAATATAAATATGCTAAATACATTTATGTCTAAATTCAAAAGCATAAGCCATTTAGGGAGAAAAAAAAATTGGAAAATTTTCAGAAATTTTTTCAAAAGTTAGAAAATTTTCCAAAATCTGTTTCACAGCAACATTTTGCAAATGGAAAATTTTCAGCAAAATTTTCAGTTTTGCAATTGTAAAATAGATTTTCAGAATTAACACTACAAGTTTAGACAATTTTGCAAACGCCATATTTGAATTTTTGCAATTGCAAAACGGTTTTTCAGAATTAACACTATAAGTTTAGAAAAAATGTAAAAATTCCAAAAAATGTAAAAAATTCCAAAAAAAGTTAAAAAATCTATAAAAAAAATTAATCTAAAAATCCATAAAAAATGTAAAAACTCTAAAAAAAATAATTAGGAGTATTTAGTATTTATTAAACTAATGTTTGTATGTAAATATTGATCTAATTTTATTCGTATGAGTTTAATTAGGATTATTGATTAATTAAGACAATTAGAACATTGGAATCAATTTACCAGGATTAATTTTAGATAAATATAAAAAAATGTGTATCTTTAGCCATATTTATTCTTATTTGTTTAGGATGTGTGAAGTTATTTATTTTAAATTGAGTTTGTATTTATTTCATAATGTAACTTTCGATAATAACATGATAAAAAATGTTATTCATTACAATGTTAAACATTGAATTTTACTCATATGATTTTAATTAGAAGCATTAGTTAGTTAAATATCAATTATGAAATATTTTTAGCACAATTTGTATCAATTTACATAAATTACAAGGGTAGATATGTTTAAAATAACATTATTATTTTTTTAGATTAATAATATGAATTTATTGAACTAGAGTAAAAAAAAAAAAATTGAATTTTTTTGCAAAATAGAAAATTTTGCAAAAAATTGGCTGTGAAACAGCTTTTGCAAAATTTTCAGAAAATTCTCCGTAACTAAACAGCCCCATATATTTGCGGGAACAAGAGGTGAGAGGATCGTTATTGACGGTGTCAACTGTCTCTAACTCACAAGTCTTCTTCTCAACCGTTTCAATCGAAATAGCATTCATACCTTCACCCCCTGAGGCACGGTTTGGGAGAGGGTCGATGGTCGTGTTAGGTCCTTTCGCCAAGCCCTCGAAGGAGACCCATCCACTCTTGATCAAGTGATTAACTTTTCTCTTAAAGGTAAAGCATTTTTCTAGCATGTGGCCCTAGGCTCCAGCATGATACTCGCATCTAGCATTAGGATCGTACCAAATTGGGTATGGAGGTTGCTGAGGTCGGGCCGGGATTGGCACAATCTGCCCCGCCGCCAAGAGATGTTTGTAGATTTCTCCCACGGGGAGTGGGAGTGGCGGTACTGGTCCTCGATTTGGTGCCTTTAGTGGATTGGAGGGCCTAGGTTGTGTGGGTCTTTCGGCTAAATCCTCGAAAGAGATCCACCCACATTTGATCAAGTCGTGAATCTTTCCTCTTAGGGCGGAGCAATTTTCTATCGTGTGACCCTGAGCTCCGGCATGGTACTCGCATCTAGCATTATGATCGTACCACTTCGGGTAAGGAGGCTGCAAAGGTTGGATTGGGGTGGGTGCAATTTGTTTAGTGGCCAAAAGGTGCTTGTAAATCTCCCCCAAAGGAACGGGAAGTGGAGGCAATGGTCCCCGATCCCAATGGTTACTTTGGTTTCTTGGTTTATTTGGCAGTTTATATGGTCTAGGTTGTGTAAGTTGCAGTATTTGTTTTGGAGGTGATGGGTAATGTAGAGATGGCGTAGGGTTTTGGGGAGCCCTGTTAGCAACGGGCGTTGGTGGAAAAGGAAAAACTGTGGGTTCATATAGTGACGGGGAAGATATGGTGGTGGTGACAAATAAGGGGGAGGTGGCGGGTAAGGTCGCCTGTGAGTAGGTTGGGGAGAGACAAAGCCAACGTCTCTCCTTATGATAGGCATCGCCTCTGGCGTAGGAATGATGATCCTTCCGGAATTAATCTCTTGCTCTACTCTCTCAGCAATCCGGACCACGTTGAGGAAGCTACTCGACGGACCGAGGGTAAGATAAGCGTAGTAGGGAGCTTTGAAGGTATTCACGAAAATTGACAGGAGTTCCCTATCATCCAAAGGAGAAGAAATCCTTGCGGCTAGTTCTGTCCATCTCTGAGCATAAGCTTTTACTGATTCCTCGACCCTCTTCTCTAGATTTTGCAAATCAGAACGGTTAGGTGTGATTTCTTCATCGATCTTGTATCGTTCAGATATTTCATTGTGGTGGATTTTGAGGCGAGTTTTGGGGCGTTCAATCCCCGGGCACCTCTCAGATTGTGGAATCTTGTACTTCCGAGGCGTCGTAACTCCTAGCATTATACTTTTATCGGCGGGATCCCTAGGGTCATATCTTTCAATAGCCCTTAGCTTTTCCTCTAGTGGGCTCAATCGATCAATACCGGCTCCTTTCGCACTAATGGTGCCAAAACCTATGGTCGGTGAATATTCAAGAGAGGATTGTGGCTGTGTCAGATCGCTTCCCGGAAGCTTAGTTTCTAGTGGTCCAAAAATCGCAACTTGGGTAGAAAGGCCTTGAGATGGGTGGGGACACTGTCTGGTTGTATCTACTGTAGCTGTAGGGTTGGGACTAATGTAGGGATCCTACCACTTCCACTGAACAGAAGATGGTTGGGTTGATGAAGGACCCCACTCCTTTTCAGTTTGCAAAGTTCGAACTTGTTCTTCCAGTTCTGCTATTCTGGTCGTTAGTGCTTCATTGGCTTTAACTTGTCCAGTCATTTTCGTTTTTGAAGTCTAGTTACAAGGAGCCTGTGCGGAGTAGCGTGCCTCCGAGGAGCTATTATGAACCTGAAAAAGGGAAAAACACAGAAAGAGTAAGTACAAGTGAGGATACACAAGTGATGTGCAATCCCGAGGCAAAGAGTAAGTACAAGTGAGGATACACAAGTGATGTGCAATCCCGAGGCCTCCACGTTTGCTCATTGGCTTCCCGGCCACACTTTCACTTGATATTTTCAGGGCGGTCGGAGAGGCGTGATCTCCTGATTGTGGATGATATGCGAAGGAAGCCTCTATTCATTCCAACGAGGTGATGTAATCTGAGATGCTATCTGCGAAACCCAAATCAACAAGGGCAACCAATGCCGCCATGCTAGGAAGATTTCTTTCATACTGTGCTTGCAAATGACGCAGGGCCTGACGCCTGGTGAACCCAACCGAGGAGAGGGATGACAATCTATGCTATGAACTTGGAGTTTGTGATAAGCTAAGAGGACAAGGCCACGAGTGGGCAATATTTGGTTGTTTTCGAATGTTTGGTATGATTTTTCAGTTCTTTGGGTGAAACGACTGTGCTTATCCCGGAGGGATTTTCTCTTTCTTTTTGCGATAGTCTTTTGAGTTACTTTGGATAGATAATCGATATGGAAAAGATGAGGCGATTTTAATAAATATCCGAAAGAGTACGACTTTATTAAAAATGTTTACAAAAGTATGGTAAACTTGCCAACTACCTAAATTCATCAAAAATGGCTAACATAGATGAAATCAGGGGTCCTAGCTAAAAATAAAAGGTCTGCCGATATCCGAGCCTTTCCATGAAGGCGTCAATCCTGGACGTCAGAGTTCTCCTGCCAAAGGTACTCCATTGAAGCCAACTCCCCTTTCTGCATCTCTATCTCAGCCTCTAACGCGGTAATTTGACTTTGCAATGCCTGGCTTTTCCTATCCCCCAAATCTGCACGAGTAGTCAAGACCCTTATCGTCGAATCCCTGTCTTTGATTATGGCACTTGATGCTTCTCTCTTGCGGGTTTCGCTGCTCAAGTGTTCTTTAAAGGCCCTGAGGGCCACCTTCTGTTTTACTGCTTGTACGCGGATAAAATCCTTGTTATGCCTGTCCAGCTCATTCATCTGGACTTCTGCGTAGCATTGACGTGCTTCGGCGGTATCTCTTTCCTCTGTCATCAGATCTCGCTCTTCCTGCGCTGCTCGCATTTGCTCTACTACTTGGGCGTAAGCCATAACATCCATTCCTCCACTTACTTGCGATTCCCCTTCCTCTTCCATCGGTTTCTGATTTTCTAGGCGAGGTAGGACATTGTTGTTGACTCGTTTCAACCTCCACTGTGGATATTGTGGTATTGTCGCTGCTGGAGCAACCCGTCCTTTTGAGACAAAAGGGGTGGGCCCAGTCTTGGGCATACACCTGGATGTTCTGATTTTCTCCGGTGTGTGGCAGATCTGATTTCGTAATGCCGAAAGTCACTGGAATGATTTGGGTGATGTAAAACTGCCTGAGTACGAGGGCAGGGCATTAGTGAGTACATCCCCATGCTCCGATCAGAGGAACCCAAGGTAGGGGTCCGCAGCAGACGATGGGATCCGAGGTCCGCAGCCACTTGGCATGCCAACTGAAGTCCTCTTCTGAGAGGTTGATGAATCGGTCGATCCAGACGTCCTTGTTTTCCATCTCCCATCTATCCGTGGTCATTGCGTTGATAACTCTGAGCAGAGGGCACGACCTTATGTAGCTTTCGAAGAAGATGGACTGATCAGGAATTTGTTTGAAGTGGCTGACCAACCATACTGTCAGTAACTGGGTGCAGCAGGTAAGCCTCCCTTTCCCTTTTCTTCGGCAAGAGTCCAAGGAGCGAAAGGTCTCGGCCAAGATGGCTGTTGTAGGATTGATGGCATTTACCTCCATTTCGTAAAAGATGTTGGCTGCTGAAAAGTAGATGGCGTTTCTCATCCTCGGAAAAAGGACGAATCCTACAATGGCGAAGGCCAGAATCCTTAAGCGCCTTGCTCCATTAGACAGCTGAAATCGGGCCTCGATATCCGACCAGCACCAGAAGTAGTCACCCTCCTTGACACGAGTAGTGATTCCTAATAGCTTGTCGAGTCTTATTTTTACACTTGCAGAGTCAAGTCGGACATTCTGGTAGATGGTTGATATGGGAGATGTGAAACACATAAGAGCTGAGTACTCCTCGAGCGTGGGAGTCAAGTCTACTCCTTTGTCGAAAGAGAAGCAACGATAATAGGGATCCCAGAACCTCAGGGCTGCCCGGATGCAACCCCAATCAGTCTTGACGTCAACTAGGGTCAGTAGCTTTCCATAACTACCCTCAAACTGAGTCTCCTCGTCTTCAGTCAACTCGTTTCTCAACATCCGAATCCTAGTTAAATCAAAGTCTACGACCTCTACTTTGATTTTAGTGGTGATGTCAGGGGCGAATCCCTATTCCAACAGATCTCCTAGGGCAGCTTGATCGTCGAAGCTTCGTCCCCCGAAAATATCAAATGAAAGTAACGTAGGTGCTGTCATAGCGAATGAGCAAAATGGGTCCTGTGGGACAATAGAATTTTAAGTGCTAAGTAAACTGTGTGTGTGAGAAATCCGCAGTTCGTATAACAAAAAAAATCACGTCAATATGCCAACAAGATAAATAGAGCCACGACAAACAGTTATAATCATGATGCACGTGCTGGGGCTCTTATTCTGACACCTCTAACTGGCTTGAACGGTTCCCGGATGATACCATGAAAAGGTCCCTAAAGTGTCGTCCAGTGTCCCGATTCCTTGCGAAATCAAGTAACCTTTCGACTGGCTTTAGGGGTTCATCCGAGTTGGGGTTGGTGAACACTACCTAGGACACGTGTCCTAGGGCGTCACTACTACCCTCCTATTTTGGTAATTGTCCCCTGGGTGTAGGGCGCTATGAAATGCATATGACAATTGATAAAGCAAATAAATGAACAGACCAGCAATTGATCAAAGCAAATAAATAAACAAACAAATAACACCTCTCTAAAAAGCTAAAACTGGCTCCGACCCTAAATTCCCCAGTGAAGTCGCCAAACTGTCGCGCCCCTAAAAATTAAAAAATTCGCGAGTGTGCAACGAAATTTGGGACCTTACAGTGCTCAGCGTAATCAGATGCCTCGCAGCATGCAATGAAGTCGCCACCCTAATTTGGTTGCTAGGTTTAGGGAACCTTAATCGTCATGACATAGGAAATATAATAAGTAAAAAAACTAAAGGCACAAAAAAGGGGGTCTGGACCCCAGACAAAGGTTCGGGGTCGTATTATGGTCTCGGGAAGGTGTTAGGCACCCGAGTCACATCCGAAAACGGTTACCGGTTGATGAGAGAGGTGTTTTAAAAGGTGTTTGATAAAATGCGTTTTGAAAAGGGGGGGGCCCTCAGAGGAATCGTCACTTTAGTCTTTTTTGTGATTGTGACCGTTCAGGAATAATTAAGAAATCTTTCGGACGGGGTTACCGTTTATCAAGATCGATTGATTATTCCTGACCGTAACGTGATGGGACTGGATTTTCTGAAAGACTGGATGAGCTCCCTCTATGTCATCATCGGGCCATGCATGATTAGATTGATTACTATGTGATCCTATCATGGATTGCTAACAGAGCACAGATTTAAATGATAGATTTTGAAGTGGAAAACCTGATGTGGGATAGAAAGTCCCCATGTACATGCAGTCAATATATGCGAGAATTTAAAATCACATGAGCATGACATTTTAAGCAACTCTTTAAACACGTTGTTCATGTGGGTTGATTTTAGTTCTAGCAGTTCTATATATCATGCGTACGATTGATATTTACAAAAAGCGTTGAATAAATAAAAAGGAATCGAAAGGCGTACTTTCGAGCGAAGCTTGAAATTAAAACCTACAAAGTGAGAGTGTTAGCGATAGCTCGAGAAATCGATAAGCAATTCTATGAGTGTGAAAATTTAAATGACAGTTGATTGTATGCGAGAAATGATGGATTGACGCATACGAGAATAAAATGCTGAGTTTGATAAGTGCAGGAAAATAAATTATAACAGTTGATTGCATGCGAGAAATGATGGATTTAACGCATACGGAATTTAAATGCTGAGTTGATTGCATGCGAAAAATGATGGATTTAACGCATACGAAAATTAAATGCTGAGTTGATTGCATGCGAAAAATGATGGATTTAACGCATACGAAAATTAAATGCTGAGTTGATTGCATGCGAAAAATGATGGATTTAACGCATACGAAATTTAAATGCTAAGTTGATTGCATGCGACAAATGATGGATTTAACGCATACGAAATTTAAATGCTGAGTTGATTGCATGCGAAAAATGATGGATTTAACGCATACGAAATTTAAATGCAGAGTTTATTGCATGCGACAAATGATGGATTTAACGCATACGAAATTTAAATGCTGAGTTGATTGCATGCGAAAAATGATGGATTTAACGCATACGAAATTTAAATGCAGAGTTGATTGCATGCGAAAAATGATTGATTTGACGCATATGAAAATTAAATGCTAAGTTGATTGCATGCGACAAATGATGGATTTAACGCATACGAAATTTAAATGCTGAGTTGATTGCATGCGAAAATGATGGATTTAACGCATACGAAACTTAAATGCAGAGTTGATTGCATGCGAAAAATGATTGATTTGACGCATACGAAAATTAAATGCTGTTTTGACAAGTGCAGAAAAAATGATTGTAGTTGACGATTCACAGGGGATTTAAAACAGTTTGATAATTTGCAGAAAGTAAACAGTTGATATTTGCGGAAGGATTTCCAGCAGTATGATAAGTGCGGAAATTAAAACAGTTGATGTTTGCAGGAAATAAACAGTTTGATATTTGCAGAAGATAAAACAATTGATATTTGCAGAAAATAAACAATTGATATTTGCAGAAAATAAACAATTGATATTTGCAGAAAATAAAACAATTGATATTTGCAGAAAATAAAACAATTTATATTTGCAGAAAAAAAACAATTGATATTTGCAGAAAATAAAACAATTGATATTTGCAGAAAATAAACAATTGATATTTACAGAAAATAAAACAGTTGATATTGCGGAAGAATTTCCAGCAGTTTGCGAAAAATTAAAGCAGTTGATATTTACGAGAATTAAAATGCGACCGACCATGTAGGCGGTAAAATGAATAATTGAATTTAAATTGCCGAAAGTAAATTGCGGAAATTTAAAGTGCGAATAATTTAAACAGTTGATAAGTACAAAAAATTAAACAGTTGATAGTACGAAAAATAATCATACGAAGCATACGAATTATTTTTATGGAAAAGCGTGATCCGAAGTCTCGGAAAGAATTGAAAATGGGCTAGGCCTGATTTAAAAAGGAAAGGAAAAATTGAAATGGGCCAGGAATAGTGCCTGGCCCAAGGAAATCATTTAAACGGTGATGGGCCAAGCCCATCACCCATGCACACGTGAACAGTGCCGAGACATGGCACTGTTCATCTTCTTCCTTGGTCGCCGGCGGCCAAGGTTCGGCTAGCCTTGTCCGTTTCTCGCGATCTTCGTACCGAGACGCTCGTTTCCTCGACGGCGTCTCGACCGTACGAAGCTCGAATTTTATTTCAAAACACACTGAGTTTAATTTCGAAAAAATGACAAAACCGTTAATTATCAAAAACTAATTAATTCGCACAATCTAGCTAACGATTTTTAAAATTGAAAACGTGTATTTAATCTACATCATGTATGTGAATTAATGGAATAAAAGAAAGTAATTTATTTGCTCAAGAACAAGCTAAACGAAATTAAAGAAAAAACTTGCTCAAAAACTGAAAATGAGCTAGAGAGAGAAAGCTCACGTTTCAAACTTTGAACTGGGCGATTGTCGCTCTAAATGAGCAAGCTGATCAAGAGGGAGAGAGAGCAAGTTTTTCTTGCTGAATTGGTGCCGTTTATTCGAAGGGAATGCTTGCTATTTATAGCCGAAGATCGCGTGAGGAGGGAGACATGGGGCTGCGCGTGGTGGTTGTTCTTGTCACGGTGGCGGGTCTACGGCGTCGAGGTGGCAGGTCTAGGTCGTCGTGATGATGGTGGATGGGACGGGAAACGGCTTGGAGGCGACGGGAGCAGGCTGCTTGGTGGCCTGCTCCGCTGCTGGTTCGTGCGTACGGTGCATGTGCACCATGCACTTAAATGGTCAACCGTTGATCTGGTTGACTTTTCATGGTTGACCAGATCAACGGTTGAGATCAAAGGCCCTTTTAGTCTTATTTAAATGGCCTCGAGCCGAGTCCCGCGAGCAATCGTTCAGACTTTTCGAACCGACAGTACCTGCACGTAGAGAAAAATACGACGAGTCTAACCGTATACAGCGAATAATGAAAATTTTCCGCTTAGCGCGTTTATTTTCTCGTTCAAAAGCGTGAAACGCGCGAACGGAAAAATAAAAATGTTACGTCGAAAATTACACGAAACATTGTAACCGTTGCGAGCAGAAAAAAAGCTAGCAACTAGTTGATGGAAAACATTTTAAAGTCAAGCTATTGTCCGAGCAAACTTACTCGGGTCCAATAAAACCTCGAACGAAAATAATAATAAAATAATAAAAATACTAAAAAATGCGCTAAAATATTAAAAATCCTAAAATTCATGTGACGACCTAAAACGAAGAAAAAACTAGCAAACGACTGCCGGATAATTAAAAATATGATTTTTAAGGCTAAAAATAATAGCGATAATAATAATGAAAATACGTGCCGAAAAATTAAAAATACGATTTCAAAAGCTGACGATGCTAACGATGATGTTAAAATGCAACGAAACACTTAAAAATGCTAGTGACAGTAAATCAACTGAAAATGACTATAAATTAACTAAATAACAGGAATGCGAAAATTAAGTAAAAATGACGTCAAAATTCGGGTATCAACACACGTTAAAAAATTCTGTGTTATTTTTTATTGGTTTGATAGCTAGGGGTTATTGATTCTTGGGATAAGATTGTTTGCTGCGCAAAATTGATTGTCGATTGGAATTAACCCCAACAACTGGTAGCAGAGCTTAAGGTTTGAAAGATGACCGACAGCGCAAAGATTGAGCCTTTTGATGGACAGAATGATTTCGCAGTGTGGCAGACAACTGTAATGGATTTGTTGACTATGAAGGATCTCGACGTCGCTCTTAGTGATAAGAAGCCAGAAGGAACGAAAGATGGTGATTGGGCAACTATCTTGAAAAAGGCGACGAGTCAGATCAGGCTTGCATTAGCTCCATCAATAAAGTATGCTGTGATGGGGGAGTAAACACCAAAAAGGATTGTGGGAGAAGCTAGAATATGCTTCCAAGTTTGTGACAAACAAACTTAGTCTAAAGTTGGACTTGTATTCGTTGAAGATGGGTGAAGGTATGAGCATCCATAAGCACTTGTCAGATTTCAATCGGGTGTTGACAAAAGTGCTTAATACAGGGGAGAAAGTAGAAGATGAGGAGCAAGCGATACTTCTTCTTTCTTCATTGCCTGTGTCATACAAGTCACTGGTGCAGTCCCTTATAGTAGGGAAGACAAGTTTGAAGAAGGAGGATGTGACGACTTTCCTAATAGATAATGAGAAGCTGTTAGGAGTGGAGAACAAGAATAGTAGTGACAAACTAATGATTTCAGAAGGGTCATCGAGTGGACGTGATCGTGGTAGAAACAGAGGAAGAGGGGCTTCTTCCAGCTATGGAAGAAACAGATCCAGTTCAAGACCAAGGGCAGACTATAGTGAGAAAGAGTGCTACTATTGCCACCAGAAGGGTCACATCAGAGCATACTGTCAGAAGATGATGACTGACTTGAAAGAACTGTAGAAGGATAAAGAAAAGATTGGTGATGCTGCAACTATTCAGGATGATGATGCTGAATTGTTAGTAGTGCAGAAAAGTGAGGAACAGGTAAGGGATTCCTGGATTTTAGATTCTGCATGTTCTTTTCATATTTGTGCTAACAAAGAATTGTTTAGTACATTTGGTGATTGTGATGATAAATCTGTCACATTGACCAAAAATAAAAAACTAGAGGTTGAAGGCATTGGCAATGTGAAGATCGAGATGCATGATGGATTGGTGAGAACGCTCGACAATGTGAGGTATGTGCCGAAGTTGAAAAGAAATTTAATCTCTTGGAAGATTGGATTCTCGCGGGTATAGATACGCAGCGAGAGACAGATTGATGAGGGTAAGCAAAGGAGCAGTTGTAATCATGAAGGGGGAGCTTGCTTCCAACAATGTTTACCGATTGATTGGAACCGCGATTAAGAGTAAAGTACAAGGTATTTACAAAAGATTGAATGATTGTGATGGCCAGGTAGAGCTACCTAGGAGAAGAGTTAGCTTTGCGGTGTTGACCGGTGAGAAAGCGAACTTGACTCCCACCCAGATTGCATGAAGATTGGTGATTCCCCCATGATATGAGCTGGAGGGGGAGAATTGTTGGAGTCCAACTCATATTGGCTGAAGGAGAGATTTGTTGTGGGCCTAGCCCAATTAATTTCATATGTAATTGTTTGATTTAGGTCAAGAAAGAAAAAGAAAAAGAAAGAGAGTTAGAGGTAGTTTAGGTTTCCTACACCTAGTACAATTAGGTTTGCAATTGCAAACCATTATAAAAGGTGAGTGGTGGCTTAGGTTGTGAGGCAAGAGAGACAAGAGAATTAATTAGGGTTGTTGTTGAGCATCCTGAGAGATTGTGAGAGGATTTGAGCATCCTGTGAGAGAGAAGAGAGAAAACAGATTTTTGCCAAACTCTGTGCAGCTGTGGGAGAATCGTCTCCGTGACTTCGTTCACTGTTGGATCGGGGTGAAATTTGGACAGCAGGTGAGAGACTTCTTGTTCTTCAATCTGAACTGTTGGATCGATGAGAAGTTGTCCGAGGTGGTAGAAATACTGTCCCGATTGAAGCAATAATAATCTGGTTTTGGTTCTCTATTCTCATATCTCTTGTTTTTCTCGGATTGATTGATTAGATTGTTTGATTGATATTATTGATGATAGTGGTGTATGTCAAATAATTCCTATAGTTGAGATAAGAATTTTGCTTGGTTGTACACATTGATCATCATATAGTGGATTGTTACTAGATTAGTCCCGTGATTTTTTACCTGTTGAGTTCTGTGTTATTTTTTATTGGTTTGATAGCTAAGGGTTATTGATTATTGGGATAAGATTGTTTGCTACGCAAAATTGATTGTCGATTGGAATTAACTCCAACAAAATTATCTACCCAATGTCTATAGGTATTTAGATAAAATACAACTTCTCATCTTCTAAGATAAATACTCATTATTTTATTCATTTTTGGATTAAATTAGAGACCAAATTCAAGTTAGAGAGATTGTAATTAACAAAAAATTGCAGACTTCATAAACTAAACCTGCAAATTTTGGACGGTGAGCAATAGAGAAGAGTACAGGATAAACAAAACCCACATGCACAAAATTGACTGAAGAAATTTGAAGTTGCTTACCTAATAGTAATAGCCCAGAAGCAAGAACAAGCAAGAAAGATTGAGTGCAGAAAAGGAGTCTGGGCTAAGATGTTGGACGAATAGTAGCAAACCAGCACCCTTTAAGTGACAAATACTTCAAAACCTTTGATTCGTTCGAAGAGTGAAGAACCTGTTTCCCTCCGATTTGGAAGCGGGAAGATGAAACGAAGAAAAAATGGTTGGTGGCGGTGGCGACAGTGAGGACCAGATCTGCAATTTTAGGTTTTAGGTTTTGAAAAGACGAGGAGAGGAGAGGAGCGAGAGCAGAGATGGAGAGTAAGGGTAAGAGGGCAAACGAATTTATTTTGGGAAAGGCTGGGAAAGAAGGAAGGGAAAGAGAAAGAAAGAACAAAGGAGATGGGTTACGCAGGAAGGAAGGTCTCAGAAAGAAATAAGAAACTAAATCTAGGTACAACTATTGTACCCAAGTTTTTGCCGAAAAATGCTATTGTTGACGGGATTTTGCTTTTTATAATTTCCATTGATGTGGGCATGTTGTCTTGTTGTGTATGTTGGCATGATTAATATTAGCTTATAAGGTTATAACGTGTAATTTTAAGGCGATATACTTAAAACCTAATAATAATTAACATATTGTGATTATTATAATTAAAAAAATTGGGTTAATTATTAAAATTGTCTAATTTTGTTTATCAAAATGAGCCTAAATTAAATCTATGTATAGATATTCTAAAGTAATTTATAATTATATGATGAACTAAATTAGAAATAAAATAAATTAAGATGATGACCTCCGTCAATTATTTTATGATATGTCATCGTTGGGAAAGATTGAGTTTTGTTAGTATCTATTTGAAAGACAAGAATCATAAAGAGTCACCATTTTTATACTATAAATGTTTATTTTTATACAATAAAAATTAATTTATCGTTGTTTTTATTTTAAATTAATATTTTTGTCGTAATGTTTTTTTCTTTTAAAAATATGGGATAAAGAATAAAAATCAATAAAAAGAAATCTTCACTCACTCAAATTTATGAATGAAAAGAATTTCTTCTAGTTTTTTAATAAAATAAATAGTTATATTACTCCCTCTGGTCCGAAATGTATGACTTCCTCGCATCCCAATATTCAGTAGGGAACGCATATCGAGGAGGCCGGATGAGGCACTATTTGACCCCAAAAAATTCCGTACTTTTTTTCGAACGTACGTTAATCCTTAACGTACTTCCGAGAAAAAATTCGGGGCAAAATTGTCTCAAATAGTGACTGTTCCGGCCGTCTTAAGATACGTTCCGGAACAGTAAAAGCAAATGCTAAAACGTCATACATTTCGGACCGGAGGGAGTATTAACTATAATTATAACATTAGGGATCTTGACCTAGTCATAATATAAAAGATTTAAGATTTTAGTTGTGTTATTATAAAGGGAAATTAGAATTTTTAGCACCTGCACTCCATTTAAATGACTGATTTGGTACCCCTCCTTTTTTTTGCTTTTAAATGGTACCTGCACTAAAAAAAAAAGTCACATTTGGTACCTTCTCCTCACACAGTTAGTTCGTCACTGTTATTCGTTCTACGTGGCACACCACGTCGGACGCCACGTCATAGGCTGCTGACGTGTCATGCCATGTCAGCAATCCGACCTGAACTCGAAAAACCAGTTCAACTGGCCGGTTCACCCTTTTTTAAAACCATTCAATCACTAAAACGACGTCGTTTTAGTGATTGAATGTAAAAAAATGAAAGACAAAAGTTTCATCCTCCTCCTCTGTTCTCTTCTCAAAACCAGAAGGAAAATAATTAATTTAACACCCGGTCCAATCCAAACACAAACTTTGACATACTAAAATACAAAGACAACGACACTTCTTTCGTAATTTTGTTCTTAATTACCAGAAAAAACCCATGAATCCCACCACCAAAAACCTCTCCCTTCTTCTCTTCGTAATCTCGATTTCCTTACTAGTTCTTCTTTCCCAGCCCCAACAACCGTCGTCCCCACCGCCGAAAGCCACCTGCAACGGCGTCTTCGTATTCTACACCTACTCCCGATCCCCCCTACTGACCCAGCAAACCAGGGTTACAGGTTTGAATCCACTGTTACCGTGCTCAACAACGGGCGGGATGAGCTCAAGTAGCAAGAGCAGCCTCTTGATTTGTTATTGTTTTCCTTCTGGTTTTGAGAAGAGAACAGAGGAGGATGATGGGACTTTTGTAAACTACATAACGGTAAAAAAAAAAATTATTAAACTAATGCTGACGTGGCATGCCATATCATCATATTTGATGACGTGTCATGCCACGTAAGCTACATAACGGTAAAGTGGTGATGGAAACGGCCGCAGATATCAAATGTGATCAAACATTTCAATACGAGTACTATTTAAAGACGAAATAAGGTAAAGGTGCCAAAAAGAATGTAACCCCAAGGTACAGGTACCTTATTTTGCATTTTCCCTTCTTTTTTTCATGCATCGTTTTAGTGATCGAATGCTTTTAAAAAATAAACAACACAAACCGGTCGATCGAACCTATTTTTCGAGTTTGTCACTTCAGCAGCCTACGATGTGGCGTCCAAGGTGGCGTGTCACCGTACATGAGAAAGGTAACAAATGTGACATTTTTTTTGAGTACAGACGTCATTTAAAAGTAAAAAAAAAGGTGTTAAATCAGTCATTTAAATTTAAATGGAGTGCAGTTTACAAAAATTCTAATTTCTCTGTTATAAACCAAAACCTTGGCGGCCACCCTATCACCACCTTCGGGCGCCGGCTATGGCTAGGATTGGGGAGGGTCTTTTTTGGTTAAGTTGCTTCCCATAAATGGCGGATTTTCAAATCTGATGTTGGTGTACATCTAGATCTCACTTGAGGCCAACTTTTATGTGTTTGTGCTAGGTTTAGTGAGTTTGGTTGTACTGCTGGTTTGGGTTCGATTTTACGGTCCAGTCAGGTGGCAGATCTAAAGGGTTGGAGTTGGAAATGGTGATGTCTTTTTTTTTCTCCCTTTGGTGATGTTTGCTGGCCAGATTTGCTTCCCAAGCGGTTTGTTAGCGACTTCGAATAGGGGGGTTCTGGCTTATGGGTCTCCTTTGCTGGTTTTTTGTTCTGTTTCTTTTGCGCCGATTGCTCGATTCCATGATGTCGTATAGAGATCGAATATTAGTTGGAGTATGGGTGAGAGGGTTCTCGAGGTATTATGTCGCGCTTGTGCGGCGCCGTTTGCAAGCGGCTTTTAATACTAGCCTCCTCAAAACCTACATGGTATTGTAGATCTCGTATCTGAGCTTCGATGGAGGTTGATAATCCCGGAGGAGATTTTGGTTCTTAATTCTGCAGATTTGATGGTTGCTTTTGGGCATGGAGAAGACTACCGGCATGGTGTTGGCAGCAGCGACGCAAAAGGGTTGGGTGTTAGAATAGGGTTTGTTGCTTAGAGCAATAGGCTGGCTTTATGTTAGACCTTTCAGCCTGGGGCTGTAATGTTTTCAAATTAACACAACCCATCACAGGTGAATCAATGCCATATTGGATGGATGCCCTTGTTTACAATTCCTTGCACACAACCAATAATACATTGTTAGAAACCTGAAAAGCTTCAATTGCGCAATGTGTTTTGATTCATGCATGGCATGAGAAGTTAAGAACTTGAATCAATACCTACCCACCTGCGTTTTGCAGTATCCAACACTTGGTTATATGCTCACAGCTAAATACACAAAAATATAGACAAAAAAAAATGGTATTGCATGTTACATAGGTGGTTGGTTATCTATCCTAGAAACAAAAAGATGCGAATTCTTTCTTTTGAAGAAAGCTACAAACTTTTTTCTGGGCCTTAAAAATTGTCTTTGGCTTGCCGAATCACACCTAAAGCTTCTGAATCATTTGCTGTAGCTGGGATCTGCAGTGACTGCCTAATCTCTGTACTAGTAGTTCGAAGGAAAGGATTACAAGCCTTTTCAACCTTGAGAGTTGTTGGAATCTGAGACACCAACAAACAAAGTCAGATTCTGTGAAGGAAGTTAGGGCAACATATATGTTCTTCCATTATAAAGCATATATGTTCTCACTTTTTAAGTGGAGAGTTCAACTATATCAAGAAACAAGAAACAGAAGCAGTCACCATGAGATGCTTCTACTTACTTAACTTTAATGCTAAGCAGCAAATAGCATGCCAAACCTGCACAGTGTAAAGCAATCACTAGGCAAGGTCTTCTATCCTAATACGAGAAACTACTGCACATAGTGGAGGACTTGACAAAGTGGCTATGCCACACTTCAAGTTCAGTTCAACTAACTTAACTCCAAGGTCCATAACCATGCAAAGGCTTAAGCAGCTCTCTGAAAATTAGACCTCTACCAACAAATATGACATGTGCCAGTTCATGTCACCAAAATAACATCATTTTCTTAAGGGTCTTTTTTTTTTTTGCCTTTCTTCGCACTTCAACTAATCCTAAATGCACGACTTTCTAGAAGAGAACAAGAGAGGTCAAGCTCGGGTGACATCAGCTGATGCTAGCAACAGAAAGAGAGGAAAACTTAATCTACCAAATATCTTTTGACGGTAGCCCTTGAGCACACATCAAACATTTAGGTTTGATCCAAATCGTATCACATATTGAAACAAGGGGCGCAGAGTAGAGGGTTAGTGAACAGCAGGGTTAGTCACATAAGTGTGCTATTATATACAGACATGAGAAAGTAAAAAAAAAAAAAAGAATCAAAAAAGACTTACTGTTGGCAAACTCTTGCTACGAAGATGGGCCACCTGGGCTGCATAGGACTGTAGTGCCTCATTGTTGGGTTCTACGGACAATGCGAACTTCGAATTACTCTATCAACTCACAAGAAATGGCACATTAGGGTATTTGCCTCAGGTAGGTAATGCAAATATAAGATACAGTGAAGAAAGGTAATGAGGACCAACCATTGTATATTCATGGCCACAATATATGCTGGTTTCATCTGGCAAAGAAGTGATCTTTTTTAGAGAAGACAGCATCTGTGAAAGAGACAAGAAGCTTCTATAATATTCAACCATTACGAACAAAACAAACTAACTAACCAAAAGAAAAAAATTCAATCAATACATGTCTTTCTCAGCAATAACACACAGCAGAACTATCCAAATGACTAGCATCATCTAAGTTACAACAATTTTCAAATGCACGTTATGATTCGCGGTGAGGACAGTTTCAATGTTGAATGTTTCATTTTGTCAGGGGAGTAAAAAGATGGATAAGCAATGCCATGCACTTCTTTAACAATTGACCACCAGAATTAGAATTACCTGCTCAGGTGTTCCTTCGAAAAGCTTGCCACATGATAAGCTAAACAAAGTGTCTCCTGTAAAAATTGCCCCTGATCCAGGAAAGTAGAAACTAATGTGGCCTGCAACAACATCAACATAGGAGGTTAGATCATAGAAGGAAGACTTCAAGACACAAGAAAAACAAAGAGGGGTGAGGGGTGGTGAGGGCACAAATATAATGAAAGGAATGGGGAGTTAGTAGTATGTAATCCAAATTCCACAGAATGTATGAGTTGATTGTGATGGTCAAGATTATAACAGATCTACCCTTTCCTTTGACACCACGACTGCACATTGTTTACAGCCTACTTCATGTGGCACTGATAGTTTACACTACCATGTCAAAATGCCATAAATCCCTGTTTCTTCTAATCATGTATCACAGATCAACATTTCTGGAAACTATATGGTAGCAACCCAATTTATGTGCACCATAATTTAGTTTTAAAATGAGTTCCAAAAAAAAAACATTTTGGCACAGTACTGACTTTCCCCAAAATAGCACCCATAGGATTTCAAATTAGAGATGAGTAAAGAATAGGACCTCGAGTATGACCAGGAGTTTCCATTACATGCACCTCATGGCCAGCAAACATCCACTTATCCCCATCATTAAGAACTATATCAATTCCAGGAATCCTATCTTTGTCAATTGCTGAACCAATAACCTACAAGAAACAAAGGAGATGCATAAATACATGACAGAAGCTTTAAGCATGTAGACACACCTTACAAACAAGGTAGAATTTTGTTGAACTAAGTATGACGCTCTTTATAATCAATGCAAGTATCATACCTTTGCACCATATCTCGCTTTCAATTCTTCATTCCCCCCTGTGTGATCATAATGATGATGAGTATTTAGTATATAGGTCAAATTTCGATTTTTCCGAGTCAAGGCATCTATAACAGGTACAGCTTCAGAAGGATCGACAACTCCTACTGTTCCCGTATCCACATCATGCAAAAGATAAGCATAGTTGTCCCTAAGGCATGGCACCTGAACATGTAAAAGAACTAATAAGATTCATATTAAGAATGGACGAACAACAAACATATACATGCAATACAAAGATCACCAAGAAAGAAAAATATTGATGCTTACCAATTCAATTTGCAGCGAGGAAGACATACTAGAAACACTGCAGAATTGAGTAACTCTTAGGGTTCGACTAGCCCCACGCAAAGTTTTAAATGGAATAGAGAACAAGTGCATGACTCCATACAAGAGACCTTTTCTAATGCAGATTTGTCTCATGCCCGGCCATACGCGGAGCCCACTCCTCACCTAAAATACAAGAAACGTTAGTAGATTCTTTAACATAAATCTCCATCAGCAAGTTGCCAGCTCCCTCAAAAAAAAAAATTCAGTGATGATTGCCATAGACCATAATGAAAGAAGGAAATCAGAGGTCACAGGATAACATGGAAATATGGCAAAATAGGCAACAATTTCAATCACTTTCCATAGATGGGTAAAATGCTAATCACTTTTTGGTAACGATTAACCTTTATCAAAGGTTTAAATGTCAACATGAAAGTTCTCATTCAAATTGCACCATCACCTCACATTATGCTAGCTCCAACACCTTCAACTAATTAAAGTTAAGATCACATGGCACCAAACAAATAGCTCGACAGGAAAATAGTACCACTTCCACATATTCCTTTTTTAGTGCGCACATCCTACATGAATTCACTTGAGTCATTCTCACCAAAAGCTGCCTTTTTTTTCATAAGGCAAAAAGAAAGTTCCACACTCCATGGCTTAAAATACAAACATTAAAAAACAAAACCCAACTCCTCACATGGCTTAAGAAAAACTTAGATCACATTGTTTTGTTTACTAAGAATAATTGCCGTGAACATAACCGATACACTATTAAATTAAACAAAATAAAATTGAAAAGATACACGAGATGAAAGTAAGAACAAACCCTGGAGCAAGGAATGGAAGCAATAGCACAAGATGCTTTGGAGATTATCTGCATCTCTCTCTTCTCTCCACTGGTTTGTACAGGAGAAGAGAGGAGAATTCTTGTAAAAGATGAGAAATTCTCCTCTTTGTTTTATTTTTGTGTTTTTTTCTAGAGGAGAGAGAGAGAGAGAGAGAGTTATGCCTATGCGAGTATGCGTGGGTTGGCACTCTGGTGGCAGTTGGCACACTTGAATGATGATATATATGATTACACTTTTTAGTTCACTAAAAAATTTGGAAATATATCTTTTTCAGTAAAGAATTTTTTTATAGCATATTCTATTTCCTTTTTCTCCACTAATAAAAAAAAGGTAAAACAATCTCCTTATGTTTTCCAAAATCAAATTAAATTAAAACGAAATCTCACAATACTCTCTTTTTTATATTTATAATTACATAGAAGTCTATAAATAGTAAACACCCCGGGAGAAAGAAAGTGTCAAAATGACACTTATTTTTGACCAATGATATTTCAAAAATGGTTTGGTATCCGAGTCGAGCAAGTGTCGGTGCTTAACATTCGCCCAACACGTCTCGACATATGTCCGATATGCGAGGACATTTACAAAAAATAATAAGTAAATAAATTTAAATTTGACACTTTTTTAACACTTGGGACACTCTGTAAATAAAGTACTCCCTCCGATACGAAATAAACGTCGTTCTGGGTATTTGCACGCGGATTAAGGAAATGATTGTTTACAGAAAATAAGGCAAATTTTGATCAAGCTACCCCTTCTATCCAAGCATAATTTTGGATTACAGCGTCAACCGCATGGCTTATTGTACTGGGCCACGCATGGCATCGGTTGGGCTGGGTTTTAATCCAAGACGGGCTTGACAGAAACAACGTCGTTTGAAGAACGAATTCAAGTCATCGGCTTCAATTCTTCACTTGCCCGCCATTTCCCAACCAAAAATCATTCACCTCTTCCCCCCAAATTTTGGGGCAATACTTTTGATACTTTTATTTGAAAGTTGTTAAAATTCCCCCCAAATTTAAAGCATGACTTGTGATTGCATATGGAGCAAACAATTTTTTTAGAGTAGTAGTGTAACGCTTTTCATCCCTGTCTCTGTTTGCTCTCCCAAACCCTAACCCCTGTTTCGGCGACGGTTCCATATAAACAATGGAGGACGACGATTTTGACCCTTTCTCTGACCTAGCCGACAACCCTTCTATACCTCAATATCTGGAAAACATAAGCCAGAGCCACAACAACCAAACGTTTGTAGAGGAGATAATGGACGAGTCGGTGGAGCCCCAGAATCCACAGGAGGGATGGCTAGACGACATTCCAGACTTCAACATCGACACAACGACGCAAAGTAGTGATGAAGGTATTTTATCTTTCACAGAAATTTTTAATTTTTTGTGTATGAATAATTAGGGTTTCTAATTTCATTTCAATAATTCAGTTAATTTTGTTTGTTATAGGCCAACATTTTGTGAGGAAAACGCGGATTGAGTTATCTGGTCATGATAGGGTATTGGCATCTGAGTTGTTGCAGAAGAGTAAGAATGGAAAGCTTCTAAAGGGGACAACAAATGAGGTATCTCGAGCCCTCAACATACCGATTTGGACTGTCCAGTGATTATGGAAAAGGGGGAAAGAGTCTGGGAATCACAATGTGTCCCTCAATAGAGTCATGAATTCTGGGAGGAAAAGGGTTCAGATTGATCGAGAGAGGATCCGCGATATTCCTCTCAGGAATAGGTCCACTCAGAGGGATCTCAGCTCTGCATTGGGAGTGTCCAGGCGAAGTGTGATATCGATGTTGAAAGGTGGAGAAATCAGGCTGCATTCGAATGCTATAAAATCTATTTTGACAGAGGCTAATCGACAACAACGGATTAAGCATTATCTCTCTATGCTTCATTGGGCGTCAACTCTACTGATCAAACCTTCCAAGATATGACCAATTTGGTGCACATCGACGAGAAATGGTTCCAAATGACAAAAAAGACCCAAACTTATTACTTATTGACAGACGAGGATGACCTAGTAAGGAGAATTAAAAACTCTACCTTTTTGCCAAAGATTATGTTTGTAGCAGCTGTAGCTAGGCCTAGGTATGATTGTGATGGTTTTTGCATATTTGATGGAAAAATAGGAATATTTCCTTTAGTTCATGAAGTGTTGGCTGCTAGGTCTAGTGTAAATAGAGTGGCTGGTATATTGGAACTGAAGGTAATTGAAAAGATAGATAGGGAAGTGATTAGGAAATTCATGATTAATATGGTTTTACCTGCAATTAGGGACAAATGGCTTAGAGACTGCATTGAAGATCCAATCATAATCCAACAGGACAATGCCAAAACACACATACTGCCTGATGATTTAGAATTTTGTTTGGCAGCTAGGTCATTAGGATTGAATATTAAGCTGCTATTTCAACCACCTAATTCCCCTAATCTTAATGTCTTAGACCTTGGGTTCTTTAGGGCAATACAATCTCTGCAGGAAAAGGAATATGCTAGTTTTGTGCTCCAATTGGTTGCAGCTGTAGATAAGTGTTTTCATGAGTTTTCTGATAGGAAATGTAATTACATATTTCTCACCCTTCAGTCCTGTATAGTAGAAATTCTTAAAATTCTTGGAGGCAACATGTATAAAATCCCTCACATGAGTACGAAGTATTTGGAAAGGCAAGGACTGCTTCCAGCAAGCCTGTCATGTGACCCTCTAATTATTGAAACAGCCAGGGCCAATCTTCTCCCATAAAATGTAAGTACTCCAACTAAAATACTCTGTTTCTGTACTTATATATTGATGGATTTTGTGTGACTAAATTTCTATTTCATGCTTCCATGATTGCATGAGGAGATCACCAAGTACATTTAGTCCACTTTAGGGTTGAATTTTTTGTGGTATATGCAGTTATCGTTAGTGGATATTTTTGTGGATCAACTTCTGTTAGTGCATATGCATTGATCAATACGTATCATTATTTTGGGCAGTAGTTAATGTATAGGTGAACAATTGCTCTGTTGCTGGTAGAGTATTGAGTTGTATTGATCATGTAAATTAAACCAGAGTTCAATGCTTATTGGATGTGTGTTTTCAATGTTATCTCTGATTTGTTGATGCTTCATAGAGTTGTCTGTCTATGGTGGGAATCTCCTACGGTTGTTGACTGCTTTATGAGCATCTTGGTGCAGCTTTTCAGCCAAAGAGGTCTTTCCCTATATTCCTGCATACCATCAAGCCATACATTTCCCTTCATACAGACAGGTGTTAACGTGTGGTTACTTAGGTGTTAGGTTAGGTTTAGACTCATGAGCTATATCTTGGCATGGTAACTGCCACCCCACGTTCCTCCCTCGCAATTTGTACACCAATAAGAGTCTAAGTTTGGTAACCCTTTCACCTTCCCAAACTGACAACGCTTCATATCCTTACAACCCTAATGATCCCCTATATATGTGCATCGTCTCCCTTCACACCTTTCAACTGCGCCTCATGCTCTGCATCTTCTTCTACACCTCTTTACAGTTTTCTTTACATATTTGTTTCCTGTGTGTGCAGTGTCCACCACAATGAATCTTGCTGAGAAGCAAGAGATGATCCAATTTGTGACTAATATTGAGGGTCACTTCGTTGATGACCGAGCACTGCTTGAGCACAAGTCTTGCAAACACAAGATGACATCCTCCGACTGGAGGGGAGGGTTGGTACCTTGTGCTCGATAAAGGCTGGGATTTACGTTACGGGTGATGATGATGAGGAAGTTGTTGAAGTAATTGACTGCATTGGTGGTTGCCTCACCCACCTGGCTGCAACCATTGCTCATCTTAAGCACAAGAAAGATGTACTGCAGATGGCTCTTAGGGCTATCAATGTTGTCGGTGGGGAGCTTCACTTGTTTGGGCAGGCTCTGCCTGGCATGCCCAATATTTAAGTGTATGTTAAAACAATTATGTAGTAGTTGTTGTTGAGTGCATTATGTTTCAATAAATTATCAGTTCCTTTAATGAAAACAATGTTTAAGTTTTTTCAACCATACCAGTATGCTTTCAATACACAGTATCCAATAGGTGCTGCGTTAATCTTTTGCTTGAATAGGTTGGTGTTGCAGAGGATAAGCATTCACAATAGTTAGACATGTATTTAATCTGGCCTTAGTTTCCAATATGTGTTGCGTTAATCCTTTGGATGCTGGCAACGAGTCAGTGGTAGCCTTTGGTTGCGACTGTCCATTACCATTGCCACACTCCAAACCATTATGTCTCTCATACGTTTCCAACAAGTTCAACGCACCGTAAGTGGTGCACTATAAAAAACCTACAATTCTTAACCATAAACTTCATTCTCCTCTCAAAGTTTCTATCTTCTATACTTCATACCCCCCTAGATTTCTTTTCTAGCTTGTTAGTCTCACAGCCCAGTTACCATGAACCGCGACGAGAAAAGAGAGTTGCTGGCACAAGTGATAGCAGTCAGCGCCAACCTGACCAATGATGTTGGCATTATTGAGCACAAGGTGATGCAGACAGACAACGATATTGAGACTCTAGAGGAGATCATCGACGACATGTAGATACGAAAGGAAGTTGTCAATGTCGATGACTACCAGGCCTTCAATATCGTCGACTCCTTCGATGAGTGCATGCTTCACCTCTCTTGTGTTGTGTCCAAACTGGAGCATAAGGCCGCAACCCTGAGGATGGCGTTGGAAGCTGTCAACGAGGCAACGACTGAGCTTAATTTTGCTGCTAATAGGGTTCCTGGAATTCCAACAAATGAGTAGTTGAATTATGTTATCTAGTGTTCTGGTTCTGTCTTCAAGCAATGGTTGATGTTTTCTTTTTTTAATGGAAGTAGTTTGTTAAATTGAAAGAGATTCAGTCTTGTGCAACAGAGCACTCTCAACAAAGTTCAAGTTCATGCACATCAAACTTCAACCCCAATTTGACAAGGAATTGGACCTAAACAAAAACAGGACACCCAATGCACATCCATACCATTATGTATGTGTTTAATATTCCCTCAATTATCACCTTAATCATGGAAACATCACACTGAAAAGGGTTTCGGTCTTGTGAAATAGGAAACTCTCAACAAATTTCAAGTTCATGCACATCAAACTTGAACCCTAATTTGAATAGAAACTAGAACTAAACAAAAACAGGACACCCAATGCACATCAATACCATTATGTATGTGTTTAATATTCCCTCAATTCTCACCTTAATCATGGAAACATCACACTGAAAAGGGTTTCAGTCTTGTGAAACATGACACTCTCAACAAAGTTCAAGTTCATGCACATCAAACTTGAACCCCAATTTGACAAGAAACTGGAACTAAACAAAAACAGGACACCCAAATTCACATCAATACCATTATGTTATTTATACTGGTTGTTTACATTCCATGAAAAAGGTCTGCAAACTAAGTGATACGATCCTGGCTCCTTAGGATGCGTAGCACCAATTTTGATCTTTGTTCAAAGACGGATTTCCTGCGGAATAGATAGAACTGATAGATAACTCGACAAGTACGAGCTTAGACCACTAGCTAACCTGTGCTAAGTGCCCTAATCGATTTCAAGTCAAGGGTCTTGAATCGGGTTCTTAGGACTAGACTCAACAATGTGAGAATCACACTAAGATAAACGAGACAATAATGCAATTCCAAGATTTACTTGTATAAGACTCAAGTATTGCGGACTCAAGAATAACAAGGTTGAACCAACTTGAACAAGGGGCGGAGATTGAAGAGATTAACTCAATTTATCAAATAACAGCCCCTTTCTAAGGAGGCCAAAAGGCTCCTTATATAGGTTACAAATAAACCCTAATTCCAAAAGAGGAATATTACATAAAGTAGATACTTAACTAATGAACTAAATGTCTATTTAATTAATTAGCTAAACAAGGTAAAAGCAATAAACGCGTGCAGCTTCTGGACAACAGAAACGGACAAGTGCCGATAGAGGTAGGGACCAATCGGGCAGGAGCCGTTTCATTCAAGGGCAGATAGGCGCCAAAACGGACACGCGGAAATGTTGAAGCAAACGGCAACGGATGAGTCAAAACGGTAAGTGCCGTTTTGAGAGAAACGGACGCGTGCCGATAGAATGGTCAAATGCCGTTTGACCAATGCCGATCGTGCCAGTTGATCAAGTGCCGTTGTGCGCATAACGGTCAATTGCCGTTTGACCCACGTCATCATCGGTCAAGGCAAAAGTGAGAAGATTCACTATCTTTGCCGTCTTCTCCCTAAGTGCAGTCCTCTCACTTGTCATCTCAGATTCTAGCTCTTTGTGGATGAGGGATGACAATCGGTCTTGAAGTCGGTGGGCTCTGGCTCGAGTCATTGGACCAGCTGGTGGTAACGGTAACTGGATGCGTGGATTCGCATCATTCCCTCCCCCTTCGGAAGGATTCGTCCTCGAATCCGTATCGGCATCATCCGCAAGTCCATACTCGTCATCTGCATCAAACAAAACTAAGTCAGAAACATTGAAAGTGGAGCTAACGGCACCATACTCACTCGGCAACGCCAGTTTATAGGCATTGTTGTTGATCTTCTCAACAATCTGGAACGGTCCGTCTCCTCGAGGTGATAGCTTGCCGCGGCGTTGGTCAGGAAAACGCTCCTTGCGCATATGCAACCAGACCCAATCGCCAACCTGAAATGTCACTAGCCGTCGGCCCTCGTTCCGTTTCTGCACAAGCTTCTCATTCATACGCTCAATGTTCTGTTTTGCCTTAGCATGTAATTGCTTGACAAAATCAGCCTTCTGTTCACCATCTAAACTTACAACATCACTCAACGGTAAAGGAGTTAAATCCAAAACAGTTCTAGGATTAAAGCCATAAACAAGCTCAAACGGTGAGTAATGAGTAGTAGAATGAACAGCACGGTTGTAAGCAAATTCAATAAACGGTAAATGATCAACCCAAGTAGAAACATGCTTACGAACTAAGGTGCGCAAAAGGGAGCCAAGAGTCCGATTTACCACCTCTGTTTGGCCATCCGTTTGTGGGTGATAAGAAGTAGAATATAACAATTTAGTACCAAGTTTCTTCCACAAGACACGCCAAAAATGGCTAAGAAATTTAGTATCCCTATCACTCACAATCGTCAAAGGAATTCCATGCAAACGTACTACTTCACGAAAGAATAAATCAGCAATCTGAGTAGCATCACACGTAGTAGAACATGGAATAAAATGGGACATTTTCGAAAATCTGTCCACTACAACAAAAACAGAATCCTTGCCGTTTTTAGACTTAGGCAGTCCGACAACAAAATCCATGGATAAATCGGTCCAAGGATGAGAAGGAACAGGTAACGGCATGTACTCTCCATGACCAACAGACTTAGATTTGGCTCTGCGGCAAACTAAACATCTAGCGATGATGCGCACAACATCACGCTTCATGTGAGGCCAATAAAAATGATCATTCAGAACATCTAAAGTCTTAGTCACGCCAAAGTGGCCCATCAAACCACCACTATGGGCTTCATGCACAAGTAATTCACGAAGAGAGCAATGAGGAATACACAAATTTTTACCCCGAAATAAATACCCCTCATGCTTATAGAATTTAGAACCAGAAATAGAAACACCATGCATATAGATATTACCAAAATCAGAATCGGTAGCATAGAGTTCTATGATGTGCGAAAATCCAAGCAACTTAGCATTAAGAGAAGTGATTAACACATACCGTCGAGATAGTGCATCGGCAACAATGTTCTCTTTACCTTGCTTGTACTGAATATGATAAGGGAAAGCTTCAATAAATTCCATCCAAGCGGCATGTCTCCGATTTAGCTTCCCTTGTCCCTTGAGGTACCTTAAGCTCAAATGATCAGTGTGGATGATAAACTCTCTCGGCATCAGGTAGTGTTGCCATGTCTCCAATGCGCGAACAAGGGCATAGAATTCCTTGTCATATGTCGGGTACCTGAGCTGAGCATCCTTGAGCTTCTCGCTGAAATAGGCAATCGGCCGTTTCTCTTGCTTCAGCACGGCGCCGATTCCTAACCCGCTGGCGTCACACTCTATCTCAAACGCCTTAGTGAAATCGGGCAAAGCTAGTACTGGAGTGGTACAAAGCCGTTCCTTGAGGGTAGTAAACGCCTCTTCATGTGGTTGTTCCCATCGGAAGGCAGTATTCTTCTTTGTTAGATCATTCAATGGAACAGCGATGGTGCTAAAGTCCTTCACAAAGCGCCGATAGAAGCTTGCCAAGCCATGGAAGGATCTGACGTCACTAACGGTCTTGGGCGTTGGCCACTCCTGAATCGCGCGGATCTTTTCTTCATCCACTTTAACGCCATCTGTACTCACAATAAAACCAAGAAAACCAACTTGTTCTATTGCGAAAGAACACTTGCTAGGTTTAGCAAATAATTTCTGTTCACGAAGTGTTAGAAAGACTTCCCTAAGATGTAAAACATGCTCATCAACGGATTTGCTATAGATTAAAATGTCATCAAAATAAACTACAACAAATCTGCCAAGTAAGTGCCGAAGTACATGGTTCATTAACCTCATAAAGGTGCTAGGAGCATTAGTTAAACCAAACGGCATAACCATCCATTCATATAAACCGTACTTTGTTTTAAAAGCAGTTTTCCATTCATCCCCTTCTTTCATGCGAATTTGGTGGTATCCACTCATTAAATCGATTTTAGAAAAGATTTTGCTGCCACTTAATTCGTCTAACATATCATCTAAACGAGGAATAGGGTGACGATACTTTACAGTGATTTTGTTGATTGCCCGGCAGTCAACACACATTCTCCAAGTTCCATCCTTCTTCGGGACTAGAATGACTGGGACGGCACATGGAGATAGACTCTCCCGAACATACCCACGCGCAAGCAAATTGTCCACTTGCCGTTGTAGCTCCTTGGTTTCCTCTGGATTGGATCGGTAAGCAGGCCGATGTGGAATTGCCGATCCAGGGGCAAAGTCTATCTGATGTTCAATGCCTCGAATCGGAGGCAAACCACGTGGTATCTCCTCGGGTAGAACATCTTCAAATTCCTGCAAGAGAGACGAAACACCAATCGGAACGGTAGGCTGCCGATCCGTTGTACCCGTTAGCAAACAGTAAGAACGGAAACGGATGAGAAAAAGGGGACGGCTTTTGCCAAAAGATTTTTGAGAAGAAACGTTTTCCTCAACTTCGCTCCCCTTGGCATATACACTCAATTTCTTTTTATTTGCCTCTCCTTTTCTCTCAATGCCACTCTCAGCACGCTTACTCTTTTCGTGCGAATGTTTACTCTCTCCCTCTGCATGCTTGCTGTTTTCATGCGAATGTTGAAGGCTCACACACTCAATATTTTGCTCTTTATGTTTCACTCTCAAGCCTTCTTTTTCCTTCTCAAGCTGTTTGGCAATTTCATACTCAACATGGGACTTAGCAAGCCATTGCTGATCTTCAAACACTTCAGCTTGGGTTAACGGTGCCAAGGTGAATTTCGTGCCATCCTTTACTATCCTGTAGAGATTGCGCTTCCCTTCATGATTCGCCTCTCTATCAAACTGCCATGGTCGGCCAAGGAGGATATGGCTAGCTTGCATCGGCACAACATCACAGAGAACGTCATCATTGTATTTGCCGATCCTAAACTTAACAAGTACTTGTTTGGTCACCTTAATACCGTTAGCATCCGTCATCCAATGTAGGTGATACGGTTTCGGATGCTTCAATGTTGGCAAGGCCAACTTGTAGACCATCAACGCACTGGCACAGTTTGTACAGCTGCCGTTGTCAATAATAATGGAGCATCCTTTGTTATCAATCACACCTCGGGTGTGAAACAGATTGGTCCGTTGCTCCTCATCACACACTTCTTCGGTGGTCTGGACGCTCAGATTCCGTCGGACCACCAGTAACCGAACCTGCTCTCTCTCCTGATAGTCACTATCGGAATCGGGACTGCTATCGGTCTCGGGTGCCGATTGTGCTGGCTCATCGTCTGATTCCTCCTCTCCATTCGGCCGGATGATAAAGACTCTCCTATTTGGGCATTCCGATTTCTTATGCCCTCGACCGTTGCATTTGAAACACACAATGTCTTTAGTGGCTGGCCGATCCACTGGTGGAGTGTAGGGTTTTGTAGTTGCCGTTTTGGAAGGGATAACGGCACTGGAAGGATTCTTTGAAACGGTAGGAACCGTTCTATCGTCCTTACTCCAAGATGACTTCTTCCAAGTTGTAGAACCGGTAGGCCTAGAAGAATTCCTAGCCTTCCGATGCTTCTCAATCTTTTGAGCCATGTGAAGCATCTCCTCGATAGTGTTGTATTGCGTCAGCTCCAAAGCATCGGCAATATCTGCGTTCAAACCAGCACTGAACCTAGCCATCGTTACCTCAGGTTCCTCAGTAACCTTTGCCTGTGCTAAAGCAATCTCCATCTCATTGAAATAGGCTCCAACACTCTTGCTGCCTTGCTTTAAGGTCTGAAGCCGTTGATGAAGCTGACGGTGAAAGTGAATCGGAACAAACCGTTGTCTCATCGCCTGTTTCATCTCGCCCCAATTATCAATCGGACCAGCATAAACGGCTGCTCTCTTCAGGTTGAGCTGCTCCCACCAATGACTAGCGTAGCCACTGAATTCAACGGCTGCCAGCTGAACCTTTTTACTCTCCGAATAATTGTGGCATAAAAAGATAGCGTCTATCTTCCGTTCCCAAGTCAGGAATGCATCAGGGTCATCGGTACCCTCAAACGGCGGTATCTTCATTTTGATGCTACTGATATTAGCATCCAATCGGTCATCTTCCCGTTCTCTTCTACCAACCCGTTCTCCTCGTCTTTCCCCTCTCGGACCATCCCGAGCATATATATATCCTTCTCCTCCGTCAGGTTCCTCTTCTAGATCGGGTTGTGGAATTTGTGGTCCACGTCTAGCGAGTCGTCTGGGAGGAACGTTGACCATGTCACGCTGCCGATTCACCTCACGTGGTCGACGGGCGTTGTCATCCTCGTCGGACAGTTCTGTTATATGTCCATTGGCTCTGTCATCAGCTGCTCTATTCACTGCTCTCGGATTTGGGTTTAGAGTAGCTAACGCTTCGACTCTAGCCATCCTTGCATCGGCAGTTAGTTGCCGTTCTGTCATGGCTCTAAGTTGTTCCGTTATGTTGGCTAACATAGCCGACAGATCGGGTTGTGCTCCTTCTTGAGACATCTTTAAGTGCCTGAAATTCACAACACAAAAGAAAACGTAAAATTGCACTAACCTAGCGCTCCCTCACGTGTTTACTCTCGTGTTTAAACACTCTAATAATCTCACAAAATTCACACAAAATCTCCTGCAATGTTCAAGCGTTAGTGAGACTCAAGAATCCAATGGAAAGCTGCCAAGAAGACTCTCAAAAGACAACTAGCTTCAAACAAAACGGGATACTTGGTATTTGAGTAATTGCAAGATCAATCAATTAAACAAATATCAAGTGGAGTGGAAGACAATATTAAAGAATCAAAGAAAAGCTTTATTTGACTCGAACGACTCAAACAAAATTATTCCTCAATATGGTATATTTGGTGCATGGGTGAGAGAATAAACTAAGTTTTACCTTTAATAAGTGGAAGACAAAAACAGAGAATATTCCTATGGGAAAAGGTAGTGGGTGCGGGACAAAACAAAGTGGAAGGATGGGTTGCCTTCTACTTTTCAGAACACTTTTGTGCAATGCTAAAAGTATGCTTAATAAAATATTTGCACATGCAATCCCAATAAGCTTGACAGATGTGGGATCGGTCAACAAACAACAAAATTTAATTTTCCTATCACTGGAATGAATCAAATCAGGTGTTTGTACCAACTTATAATCAATTTTTTTTTTTTTTTTTTTAATCCTGAATGCACAAAACCCAGTCTTAGTAGAATGCTTGTAACTTTCGTTTCAGATGTCCAAATCACTCGATTCCTTTTGATTCGGAATCTACACAGATATAGCTTTCTAACGACACCAATATCACCCAATTCGGATACCAACTGATACGTTAAAACAATTTTGACAACTGACCAGAATTTGCACATATACTAACCAAGTACAGCAAGGAAATCGGTTCTGGAATGGAGAAGAAAGATTTACCGATTTCAACAATGAAAACTTGAAATAAAGAACGATACTTACCAATCTTTGAACGCCTTGAGCTCCGCTACCAACTGATACGATCCTGGCTCCTTAGGATGCGTAGCACCAATTTTGATCTTTGTTCAAAGACGGATTTCCTGCGGAATAGATAGAACTGATAGATAACTCGACAAGTACGAGCTTAGACCACTAGCTAACCTGTGCTAAGTGCCCTAATCGATTTCAAGTCAAGGGTCTTGAATCGGGTTCTTAGGACTAGACTCAACAATGTGAGAATCACACTAAGATAAACGAGACAATAATGCAATTCCAAGATTTACTTGTATAAGACTCAAGTATTGCGGACTCAAGAATAACAAGGTTCAACCAACTTGAACAAGGGGCGGAGATTGAAGAGATTAACTCAATTTATCAAATAACAGCCCCTTTCTAAGGAGGCCAAAAGGCTCCTTATATAGGTTACAAATAAACCCTAATTCCAAAAGAGGAATATTACATAAAGTAGATACTTAACTAATGAACTAAATGTCTATTTAATTAATTAGCTAAACAAGGTAAAAGCAATAAACGCGTGCAGCTTCTGGACAACAGAAACGGACAAGTGCCGATAGAGGTAGGGACCAATCGGGCAGGAGCCGTTTCATTCAAGGGCAGATAGGCGCCAAAACGGACACGCGGAAATGTTGAAGCAAACGGCAACGGATGAGTCAAAAAGGTAAGTGCCGTTTTGAGAGAAACGGACGCGTGCCGATAGAATGGTCAAATGCCATTTGACCAATGCCGATCGTGCCAGTTGATCAAGTGCCGTTGTGCGTATAACGGTCAATTGCCGTTTGACCCACGTCATCATCGGTCAAGGCGAAAGTGAGAAGATTCACTATCTTTGCCGTCTTCTCCCTAAGTGCAGTCCTCTCACTTGTCATCTCAGATTCTAGCTCTTTGTGGATGAGGGATGACAATCGGTCTTGAAGTCGGTGGGCTCTGGCTCGAGTCATTGGACCAGCTGGTGGTAACTGTAACTGGATGCGTGGATTCGCATCACTAAGGCACAAAAATAGGACACCCAATACGAATGTTGTTTATATGTAACCAGACAACAATCAACATAATTCCCTGTCTAAGCATTACTATCTAAAAACCAATCCACCCTCAACCAAAACCCCTGTCTTTGCACATTCCAAGCATTCCATTCAACAAATTCAATCCCCACAAATAAAAACCACTGAGATAACCAAAGGAAATTCATTCATTTTTATAAAACAATACATGGAGAGTTATAAGCTGAACATCATGGGTTGCAAAATTTCCCACCCTAAATTACTAAGCATTCTATGTACAACAAACACCTTAATTCTCAGTAAAAACTAGGGACAAGCATTCGCAGCATTTGAATGAAGCTCTCTTCATAGAAAGGATCGTTCTTAGAGGCAAACATACCTTGAATGGGCAACTTATTGAGGTCAAAATATTATTGAGGTCAAAATATCTGTCCAGATTGACTTCTGTTGCACGCTCATCATCCCCAGTAGCAGGCAGATTCAAATCAGGAAGAAGAATTTTTTTTGGAGTGAATCACCTTGCACGCTGGATAGTTGTGTCCCATGATGGAAACCCAGAATCCCATCTTCTTCTCTAGCGAGAGAGCACAATACTTCGTCCGCTTCATGAACAGTCGCGCGTAGTGCATCATCTTCCCCATACGCAATGACCATTTCTTCAGCTACGATGTCTTCTTGTTTATCGTAGGTATCTTCCACAATGAAATCCATGTCACATACTGAATCCGCCGCCGCGTCGACATCATCCTCAAACCCTAAAACTCCAATTGAATCCGGTACAAATATTTCGCCCGAACCATCAAATTGAACACAACTATCTTCCTGTGAATCATCCAAGTAATCAACTCCCTCCATTTGGAAAAGTAGAAGTAGAAAACCCTAATTTTGCTCTATTTGAAGTGAAATTAACGAATTGAGAGTGGTGCTTACCGAATTGTTGGTGGTATTAATAGGACAAATTTTGCCGTTTCCCCCCAAATTTGATTTTCAAACGACACCAACAGGCAACAACGTGATCGTTGAGCCAAGCCGAAGCCGCGGTCATAGACACCAAGCGAAGGCAGGGGCATCGTCGTCTTCTCCAGCGTGGGATGCTAAGAATGACATTTAAACCGGACCTGTTTTTTCCTTCCAAAATGACATTTAAAACGGACTAGAGGGAGTATAATTGGTAAGAATAAAATAAAAAGGGTACTAATGTCAAATATAAACTAGTGCAGAAAATGTTATATTTTATTAAAATTAATTATATACTCCTAATATTTAATCAATAAATTAAATAATAATTTAACCAATTTGTTTTATTTTAATCAATAAATAAAAATGTGACTTATGCAAAGTCTTGTCTTATTTTAATGATACTTATTTTTAAAGATGATTTTGATGGTTAATTTACCAATAAAATAATTTTATGTAATTAATTTCGCTGTTTTATACTCCCTCCGTCCTCCATTAAATGACTTTCTGAAACAATAACAAAAAGTAAAGCAAATACCAAAAAGTCAAGTAAAGTGTACAGTAACATTCAGTAGAAAATGACAATTAATCGCGGACGAAGGGAGTAGTAGCTAAAACAAACATATGTTTTATTTTCTTATTCAAAAGGGTAACTTAACTAGTTCTGCAATCTTTTAGTTAAAATTAATTTGCTAAATAAAAAAAATTAAATTGACTAAGAAATTATTTATCTCCTTCACCCATGCTAATATTTGAAGTTATTAATTACTCCCTCCATATTTAAATGATTGTCGGTCTAGCAATTTGCACCCAAATTAAGGAGTGATGTACTAAAGACGATTTTGCCCTCGCCTTCCTCTTCCTCTTCCTCTACCTCTACCATTTTCAATTCGAACTTCAATCCCATCAATCGATCAACATTACTAATTAATTCAAATTTGAATTCCCTAATTGTTAATTTCTCATATGGCACTAGTTCATCAACATCAAACACCGTGTCCTCCTCCCTTTCATCACTAAATATGTACCAATTTCTTGTTTCTTTTCAAATCCTTTTCCTTCCTTTCTTGTTTGGTGAGGAAAGCAAAAAATAAAAAATCCCAAAACTTAAACCAAGCTTCCTTTTTCACTCCTTCCTCTTCGTCTTCGTCTTCCTTTTTCTGAATTTGGATCTCAAAACTTAAACCAAGCTTAAGATCTAGATCTATTACTGTGGAGGGATGAATGAGTTTCAGATCTGGATCTATGTTGTGGAGGGATGAATGAATTGTTGTCGTCGGCTTGCGGCTGGCCTGACTCTACCGGAATGGTGGCGGTGGCAATGGTGAGAAAAGTTTGTAGAGATTGACAAGATGAGGTGAGAGGTAAAATAAAATGGATGCCAAAACGACCCACCTCATACTTACCCATCTTCTAACAATTAGATGAAAATGATGACGATGACGAGGAGATGAGAATTGATAATATTGGAAATTTAATTTGATTTCATTTCGTGGGAAATAGAATTGAAGTTTTGGATTTTGACCGTACCGGGAGAGGAATTTCGTTTGCTGAAATTGAAATCGGATAATCGGCGAAGGAAAGGAGAAGAGCGTGGAGGGGCAAGGTCGTCATCTCACTTCTGAAATAGTCAGAAAAGTGAATGGCGACAATTAATTCTCATGATTTTTCAGGGGCGTAGAACGATAATTATTAACATGTGGAGGGAGTATAATACACTCACATAAGATAATCTTAAATTAAATTTATATAAATACAATATAATATAATTAAATTAAATTAATTATTATTATTTAAAGATAAAATAGTATTTTTTCTTTTCAGATTTTTGAGTAAAAAACAAGAACAAAAATCTTATTTTCTTGAAAATATTAAATGACAACTAAACGCAATAATCACTTTCCCATAAAAGTGATTACTGAGAAGAAAATAACATTTTTTCAACCAAACTTTACCTAAATTTTTTTACACAAATCAATTAGTAATTTAATAATCTACCTTTTAGCTAAAATGTTGGTTTTTTCCCCAAAAATATCTCTCTCTCTTCTAAAGTTATAATTAAATATAATTTTTCAAAAGAAATATATTTTGAGTTTTTTTTGAAAATAATATATATATCTTTTTTTAGGAATAAACAACATATATCTAAAACGACTACTATTATAAAATACTTATGATTTTCATAGATGTTATAAGTAATTTGATCGAACAAACCAAGGCTAATTAGTTTCAATGTTTATTTTATTAAAAAAATAAATTACTTTTTATTCACCTTAAAAGTATTTAGTTGTGAAACAATTATCCATATTAGAATATTTTGTACATCAAATAAAATAATTTACATGTAAAAATATTTGTTTTATTTAATCAAATCTCCTACAAGGGATAATATTTTGTGTTCAATCAGAGCTACAATATCCGGATTCTGTTTCAAACCAATCCATGCCTCAGTTCCATCTCCATCCTTAGTATCCAAAACAGAACCAAAACAGAACCATGTCAATGATCAAGATTTCAAGACTAGATGAAAGATTAGCACATATACATTTCACTATGGAGGAAAACATCATTTGCCAGGTCATAAATCTGTATACTCACTTACTTTCTGGAACAAAGGTCAACTCAACGAGTGTATTTTGGAAAGAACTCTTTCAACTTGAATGGCTTCTTTCATAAGTTACTAAGATGTATACCTTAAACCCATGAAGGATTTATGTACATTTAAATAGGAAGACTGAGTTTCTTACCCTACTTGGTTGTTGTTGAGGGAGACAGCTTTTAATGGGTATATAATGGTATGTAGCTATATATGCATCACAAAACAGTAGTTCAAGTTTTCAAGCTCCACACTGTCACCTTTTTGGTTTCGCCTCAGTTGTTCGGATGGCCGGTGGTGGTTGCGAACCACCACCTAATGCAGCTGCAGCAGACTCAACATGCGTAAGGAGATATTCGTATATCTTCTTCCTTAATCTGTCAACAGTCTCTGATGATACATGAGGTGCTTCTCCTTCCTCCTTGTTAGACCCAGACCCAATTTCATCCAACCAATCATTCACACTCTTAAGTTGACTCAACATGCCAGCGATTTGGCCATTATCCGCCAAAGCTGATGTATCCACATCAGAGTCCAGGAATCTCTCCACGAATCCCAAGAACCAATCTTGCGACTCCATCCGCAACATTTCGGCCAAGTCCACAGCCTCCTCAAGCCCATTTCCTCTCATCCACTCTGGGGGTGGTTGAGGCTGCACCTTCTGGTTAACAGCAGAACCATCGCCAGCTTTGCGAAATGCTCCAGTTGCTACAAGCTTGGAGACGACTGTTGGACGTGCAGGTTTTGCTTGAGTTTTAGTTGAGGAATTCTTAGAAGTATTTTCAAGGACTAGAATTGGTTGACTGCCAGCAGTAACCTTTTGACCTTGAGCCTTAGTGGCGCTAGGTTCTTTGGTAAACACAGAAAAGGTGGACAGATTGGTAGCCAAAGCAGCTTGAACCCAAGAAGCTGCATGTTTGCGGCTCTCAGATGTGATCTTCAGCACTTCTTCTGGCAGATTGTCATCAGAATCAGAAGATAAACCCGTTGGAATAATTTTAGAAAGGGAATCTGCAGTGTTGCGAGCATTATTCAAGACTGCATGAAGAGTTAAGAACTGCTCTACAGCTGGTTGGGGGTTATCTTCCTTGGCAGAGGAAGTTAGCTCAGAGAATGTGCTGCAGAAAGGAAAAAAAAGTACATATTTAATGTCTGGCTGAGAGTCTGAGGCAGGTCAATAAACCAAAGCACATGCAAAATTCAACATGAGAAAGGCACAATAAAAGATGCCCAGGCCTGGAGATTACTTTTCTCAAGTCTCCAAATTTCAAATAAAGTGGAGGTACACAAGATGGTCTCAGTATGTCCATCTTTTTTCCAAATATGGATTGCATATATTCAAGCAAAAAAAGGATCCTAATCACTAATAACTATGCAATGCTTCTTCTACTTAAACTCACAGCCTTATGGTTGTCTATTCATAGAGGTAGACCACCTTAGGAGGTTAATTAATAAACTCGGCCCCTGCAACATGATTTTTTAACCATGACTTTTGCCATGATGGAGTGAGTTCTGTTTTTCCTGGACATAATATGAATATTTATTTAGGTATTAGTGTTCTTGAGTAATTCAAATGATCTCATTGTCATTCGATAGTACAAATTACACTCTTTTCATTGTTTGTTTGGGGTCAACCAACTTGACTTCCATTGAAAGCCTAGTGACATTAAATTGTACTCATAAGCTTTCCCCAATAGCTAAGAGAGTGAGGAGTGTTTGGTAGTTGTACCTTAGGCATCGAAGGAAGCTCTCAGCAGCAGAGGCCTCTTGCATAGCCTCTATTGCCGCCGTCTGTGCAGAATCTCTATGCTTCATAAGTTCCTAAAACAGAAAATTAAACAAATAGGAAGCAGCAGATTAATTAAACATAAACATTCTAAAAGACCTGAAAGTAGCTGGACTACGTGCTCAGGCACACACGCTAATTTAAAACAATTTCTTTCCCTAATTATGTTTGAAAAAGTTTAAGGTTTTCAAAGAACAAGCAGTTATAATGAGAAGTTATGATAAGAAGATTACAAACTCAATTGTTTGTGGAATCTGCACATGCAGATGTGTGTGCCAAAACATGCAAAAAAAACATCAAAAATTTGCAGTATGCTTAGGTAACAAACTGCACACTTCACCAAGGTGCAAACTGCTTTTGAGACATCTATGGCTTTGCTCTATTATTCTTGACAATTGCAGCTACTTAATGTCATGGAGTGAATGCTCATATCATTGTCGCAATTTAAATTCTGCAAAGTTTCCTGGTTGTTTCAACCTTTTGAATAATACAATGGTTTGAAGCGAGACTTTCAACATCATCTTTGGAGATGACAGGTTCTGCTATGCACTAGAGTATGCCTAGGTCAGAGCTGATGTTACAAATTAGTTTAGACAGAATAAGCTGAATAAAACAAGACCTACTTCAGCAGCCACAAATTTCAACATTTGACAATCTTGCCTTCCAATAAATTGGAAGAAAAAATAGAACATGCATTTCAAACTCAATCCCAAATTATATTTATATTTTATATCTGAAGGCATTTGAACTTTTCAAAGCATACTTTTTTGTTTGTTCTTTTCTTTCTTCCTTTTTACCTTTTGGACTAATAAGATGAAAGATGTAATTACCTTTCCAAGCTTAGAGAGAGAGGAGGGCAATGAACTCCATGAAATGCTTCCCTCGTTCAGTCTTCTACTGTTAAGTGGAACCTTGACCAAGTTTCCTGGGAGTCCGTTATTAGCAATTTCTGATGATTTCTTTCCAGCAGAAGCCCTTGTCTTATTTGACTTATCTTGATCCTCCAAAGTTCCATTTGAAATACCTTTCTTGGTTGATAACTGTGTTTTGCTATCCTCTTTAGATGACTTGGCAGATACTTGAGCCTTATTATCCTCTTTGGGCAGCAATCTCTCACCGGAAGTACTTTTTCTAGGAGTCTGCAAATAGAATCCAGGTAGAAAGAACTGTGTAAACTATAAACACTAAGCAAAACCTTCATCAAAGAATCCATTAAGGCTCAAGCAGCATGAAATCTTGAACAATCAGGAGGAATAAACAAAATCAAGACAGTATAACAAATGAGACCACCAATTCATCCTTCAAATCAAAAGATCCAAGCTCAAAATCTTCATGACAGTTCCACCAATTAAGGATAATGGATAGGTACAAATACCGCAGATGTTTATGCCATCTGCAGTATTAATCATGACAGCTTCCTTAATGCCTAACAATATGGGACAACTAAACCAAACCATAAATCAACAAGTAATGATAATTGTTGTTACTTACCGAAATGCTCCGAGCTTCAGCCTTTGGACCAAGTTTGACAGCCCTCAAATCTGAATTCTCCCTATGCTTTGCATCCATATTTCCTTCCCAACTCTTTCTCAAAGCCTTGGACTCGAACTCAATCCCCTGAACTATATTTTTGATAACCGGCACCCTCTTTGAAGTGGGACTAGCCCCACGGACAGAACTCGCCTTTTCTACCCCTCCTACCCTCGGTGAACCCTTGTCCAATCCCTTAACCTTGGCCTGCTGCCTAACCCCACTGGCAAACTTCTCAAATGACATAGGCAAGGAATAACAACTTGTTGGAGATGATGGAATTGACTTTGAACTTGATGACTTGGATTTAGACAAAGAATCCTTCTTCAAATCCAAATGCAGTGCATTTTTAGACAATTGAGACTTTGATCGAGTCAAGACCGAGGTTTTCTTATGCAATATATCCTCCTTATTAGAACTGCTAGTCAATCTAACACCCACTGATTTCTCCCTCTCCCCTACATTACCAATCCCAGAAACACTTTTTCTGGGTGATTTCACTTTCTCTCCATGTCTGGAACCTGGACTTGAATTGTTTTTATTACTGAGAAATGCAGGAGAATGAGTCGCAACAATATCTTCAGGGCTCCCTACACAAGGGTGCCTGCCTGGGACTGGCCTAACCCCTCTAAGAATAGGGACCGGCGAGGCTGATTCAAGCCTTTCAACATGAACAAATTGGCCCAGTTGGATCTTGTCACTAAGAATTAGATCATCATGCTCATCAGGCAAAGATACATAAGTGGCATGGGAGGAATCAGATACCTTGAGATAAAACCCTTGATTAGGAAAGAGCTCACCACCTGCTAGGGCAGGAACAATGCTCACCACTTGCAGCAGAGATGACCTGTGCTCACCAGCAACTTTGAAATCTGTGTTCATGTGCTGTAACAGTTTGAGGAGCACTCCTGGGACAAGATTTGCCATTCCTAACAACACCTTCGATTTGCATCACTCTAGAAATACCCAGATGGAGAAATGACTATGGACAATAATAAGAAATTGGAGAGTTTTCTGCAAGATTGGAACTTTTTAACAGGTTGGGTGCAAGGAAACAAAAGGATTCGACTTTACACTCAGTATTTGTTATCACCACAAGAAATTTCTAAAAGAGGGCAAATGGACTAATCAAGATATGGGATTAATGAAAGAAACTATAAGCTAACGGAAGTATACACGGTGGTTATTAATTAATTTATTCGAAAGCAACATATATACCAAACAGACTCAAAAACTTGACAAATGAGGCACCGGCAACAACTAAGAATAAAATTTTAGCAAGAAAAATAAACTGTGGATGCTAATATTAAAATAGAAAGAAACTCACAAATATGAATTAATATGATGTCAATAAATAATAATGGTGTACAGCTCGGCGGAAAAGCATAATGAACTATCCTACCAAAAACTGAAGAATACCCAAAAGAGAAAAAGGTGCATTAACAGATGAATGGGCAATCCAAAAAAGAAAACAGAGAAAGTTGGGAAATTTTAACTGAGTTTTCCTTTTTATCTTTTATTTCCAACCGGAAAAAAAAAAAAAAGAGCAAATCCAAATGGGTAGAAACCGGAAAGGTGACTTTTTTTTTTTCAGTAGAAGACAAGCTCGGCAAGCCAGGAGAAGGAGAAGTGCCTAAAACATAGGAAAGAAAAGGATGATTTGATTTCGAGCTACGAACATGGAGATTGGATTTGGATCAGAATATTGCAGAAAACCCCAAAATTGAAAAGATTAAAAATTGGGAAAGGAATTATTGATTGATGCCAGGCTTATTTCATGATTGACATTATACAGCAGCAAGAGAGAGAAAGAGTGAAAATGATGGAAGTGAAAGGGGTCGGTGTCAGTCGCTGACACACATATATGATACAAAAGAAAAGATGGATAATGACTTCACTTAAAACTGGCGTTCATTGGATTACAAAAAAACTTTAGAAAAATGAATAAAGCATGCAACGCAAAGCTACTCGAAGAAAACAACAATTGTCTTTGATAAAAAAACAAAGAAGAAGAAAAGAACAGTTGTACTGTCAGGGGTAAGGTAAAGCAGGCTTGTTGAATGTTGAGACAAATGTGATGCAGAAGATCTTATGATGAATATATTATTCTAGCTTGAGAGGAATGGAATCTTTTAGCATGGAACAAAAATGTTTGATTATACGAAGTATTTATCAACTACAATTATTGTTTTTATTATAAAATACCTTATAATTTTATAAAATAATCCGTTTAACACTTTATAGTTTAAAAGTATGCAATATAAATTTTATACTCCCTCCGGTCGCGAATGTCTGACGTTTCGCGACCGGGCACACGGATTAAGAATCCACTGTGAGTGGGTATGTTATAACCATGCTGCCCTTCATTTAACGCGCGTCCTCTGCTACAGTGTTCTTCCTCTCACCAATTTTAGCTCGCGACTATTTCTCAATTCTCCTCCTAATTCCCTCCCAAATTTTCACCCAATTTCATTCCTAAACCCTAACCCCTCCTAAATTTGAAATTTTTCGCATCAAAATTTTCAATTTGCCCCCCTTAATTCGTTGCTATCAGTCCACAATGCAAACTGACTTCCTACGTTTTGCTTCCCACCCATCCTTTTCTATTTCTACCGCTGCAACATTTCTATTTCGATTTGCCAGGCGTAAAAAACAATGGTTGTCAACGATTTCGATCCTATCCATTTGTTCCACAACAATCCATTACCTATGGCAGACCAATTTCATGTAAATGATTCAGCAGTTGAGCAGAACCTCCGAAATGAAGAGGATGCCGAAGTAGAGGAGGAAGAAGGTATGGGCCACGACGCGCTAAATTTGGACGATATCAATGAAGCTTCTACTGGGCAAAATGAAAACCCAACACCTGACGATGGGCTTCCAAGTTAAGTGTAATTCGAACTTCTACTTTTCATTTGAAGTTGTTAAACTTTTGCACAATTGCAATGATGTTGTGTTGTGATAATTGTAAGTGGTAGAAGGAAAAAAAAGGAGCTCTGTAATGAGGAGAGAAGCGCAGCCTACAGTATGCTTCTTGAAAGGAGTGTGAATGGAAAGATGTGCAAGAACACAACACATGAAGTTGCTGATTATTTTCAAGTTGGTATTCATTCAATTCAGCGGCTATGGAAAAGAGGAAGGGAGTCCGACAACCACAATGTCTCACAACGTAGAGTCAAGATTTGTGGCAGAAAAAGGGTAGAATTTGACTTCAACAGAATTATAGATATTCCTTTAAGGGATAGAACAACCCTTAGATCTCTTGCAACTGCCTTAGGTGTTTCGAAGACTTATTTGATTTCGAAGTTGAAATCTGGAGAGTTGAGGCGCCACAGCAACACCATAAAACCAACACTGACAGAGGCAAACCGAGTTGAAAGGGTTCGTCACTGTCTTTCAATGGTGGATCCAAACTCACCTGGAAACACTTTCTCTGATATGCAAAATATCATCCATATTGATAAAAAGTGGTTTCAAACAACAAGGAAGGTGCAGAAGTATTACCTCTTGGCAGATGAAGATGAACCTGTAAGAATCATTAAGAGTACCAATTTCATCCCTAAAATAATGTTCCTTGCAGCTGTTGCTAGGCCTAGATTTGACTGTGATGGTAATTGTACTTTTGATTGTAAAATAGGAGTGTTTCCACTTGTGCATGAGGTTGCTGCTCTTAGGAACAACTCAAATAGGATGGCTGGAACTTTAGAAGTTAAGCCAATTCAAAGAATTGATAGGCAAGTGATTATGCACTTCATGATTGAACATATTTTACCAGCTATTAAGGATAAATAGCCGAGGGATAGCCTCATGCAAACAATTATCATCCAGCAAGATAATGCTAAAACACATATACATGAGGATGATATTGATTTCCTAGCTGCAGTAGAGAGTCTAGGCTTGAACATTACACTGTTGTGTTAGCCACCAAAATCCCCTGATTTAAATGTACTTGATTTAGGTTTTTTTAGAGCTATTCAATCCTTGCAAGAGAAGAAATGTGCAAATAACCTAAATCAATTAGTGGAAGCAGTGAGTAACTCTTTTTTGGAGTTTTCTGAGGTGAAGGCAGCCAATATTTTCATCACTTTACAGCCATGCATGATTGAAATTATGAGGATTATGGGTTCCAATGCTTATAGAATTCCTCATATAAAGAAAGAACAGTTGGCTAGGCAAGGATTGCTTCCTCACAGCTTGTCATGCGATCCAATTCTGCTAGCAACTGTTGCTGCTAATCTTCCTCCATTACCTTGTAAGTCTGTGTGTTCTTGTCATTTTTTGTAAATGCAATGTTGAATGCATATTGACATTTCCTTGTTATTGTTATGCAGAAAATTGGGTGGAAGATTGCTTTATTCGATGGATGGCAGCTTTTTTGGGTTAGTTATTGGACATATTTAGATACGTAGTATGTTACTTTAGGTGGTAACTCTAGTAATGTGACTTAGGATTGAAGATATTTTCGTAGGACTCATTGTAATTTTTTGAAACTAGCATCTGCTTGCAACTGTTAGTAAATGTGAGAGATGTCACTTTACTAATAGTCATTAGGCAAGCAGAGTTTGCTCTGTCTTACAAATACTCCTCACATATAATGGGTATTGCATTTTGGCTACGAAAGTCCCTTTATAAATTATGCTGCTTTGATTGAGTGTTTATGTAAGTGAGTACTGCATTATGAGTATTGTCCTGTTTTTGCTGTGTAAGAGTGTTTATGTGTGAACCATTGAGAGTATTGGCCTGTTAAGTCTGTGTTTGACTGTTTATGTTTAAGTCTGGCTTTCTGTTATATGCATTGGTGGTTCTGTTTTGCATCGCTGATCTCATTGGTATTTTTGTGTAATGCATTGGTTGTTTAAAATTAGATAGGAGATTGATAGGGGTTGCAACTGTTGCGTCTTGTGCATTGTGTAATTTTTTGAACCAATGCATTGCAATTCTATCAAACTAAAAAGCATTGGTTGATAGGGGTTGCAACTGTTGCAATGCATTGGTTCGTTTTGTGTAGAATTGGAATTTCAATGCGTTGCATAAATGCTGCATTTGAATCAATTGTTAGGGTATAAAGCTGGCGTTACATGTGTTGTTATTGCACAATGTTTGACAGATGTGCTTGCTTTTGTGTCAAGCAATGGAGATGAGGCTGTGGTTGATTGAATTGTAGCTTTTTAGTTTGATTTAACCTCTAACAGTTACAAAGAGAAGACAAGGCTTTGGTTGACACGCTAAGAAGGAGGATTGTATTGCAACTGCAACACACAAAGAGAAGATATGTTTCTAACTGCAACAAGGCAACTAATTGTTGAGTTCCCAAAACCTGTGTAGTTTCCCAAGCATTGCGCCGTTTCATCCTTTCCTTTATTAACTGAACCTAACCCTTTGTTTACCCTTGGTACCCCTTGGTAACCCTAATGAAATCCTATAAATACCACCGTCTATGTATATGCAATTACCGCCAACCTCTCACTACCATAACAAATCTCTGCTATCAGCTCATCTCTCTTACTTTGTTTCTCTCTCTCTGCAGGTGTGGGACAATGGATCGCAATAGAAAGACAGAACTCCTAGATCTTTCAGGCCTCATCTCAACTCACCTGGAGGGAGACTCTGTCCAGATGGAGAATATGGGACTCCAGACCAGAGCTGATATCAAAGATCTGGAGGAGGCACTTGAGGAGTTGAAGGCAAGGCAGGATGCTATATTGGAAGATGAGGAGCAGAGTCGCGCCCCACGAAAATCTACAAAAAATAATTCGCGAGTGTGCAATGAAATTTGGGACCTTACAATGCTCAGCGTAAATAGACGCCTCGCAACATGCAATGAAGTCGCCACCCTAATTTGGTTGCTAGGTTTAGGGAACCTTAATCGTCATGGCATAGGAAATATAATAAGTAAAAAAAACTAAAGGCACAAAAAAAAGGTCTGGACCCCAGACAAAAGGTTCGGGGTCGTATTATGGTCTCGGGAAGGTGTTAGGCACCCGAGTCACATCCGAAAACGGTTACCGGTTGATGAGAGAGGTGTTTAAAAAGGTGTTTGATAAAATGCATTTTGTTTTGAAAAGGGGGACCCTCAGAGGAATTGTCACTTTAGTCCTTTTTCATGATCGTGACCGTTCAGAAATAATTAATCGTTGAACGGGGTTACTGTTTATCAAGACCGATTGATTATTCCTGACCGTAACGTGATGGGACTGACTTTTCTGTAAGACTGAATGAGCGCCTTCTTATTTCATCATCGGGCCAATGCATGATTAAATTAATTACTACGTGATTCTATCATGGATAGCTTAGCAGAGTTGATTGATTGTTTATTTACAATGATTTATTGTCTCTTTTATTATTAATTGAGATGATTAATATGCTTCTTTGAGCTTGTTTCCTTCCTTTATGGTTTTATAGGTTTAATATATGTTGAAGGAGGAAAAGAAATGAAAAGGCCGAAGATTAGAGCTAAAATGATCAATTAGTGTAGAGCAGATTTTCCTGGCGCATTTTCGGCCTATCTCAAGGCCCTGAGATGGAGCGACCTGGCAGATTCCAGCTGGACAGCACTGACCATATTTTTCCGTGCTACAATTATTTATTCCTGAGTGCTTTTCTTGTCTGCTTGGGACTTGGTAAATGGAGACAAGGTGTTCCCAGCATGTTATATTCTCCCTCACGTGGCTCAAAGAAACAAAACATAGTGGAGAATGTTTAGCATGCTTGTTTTATGGATTTGCCAACTTGGGAATATTTTATTCTTTGGGTTGACTGACCTTGGCTGCCATTTAAGTGAAGAGGCTTGAGCAGAAGAGAAAAGAACGTCCAGTCCAGTCCAGACGAGACCAGAAGGAGAAGAGAGGGGAACGGAAGAGAGAAGCTAGTTCTCTCATTTTTCATTATTGTCCATTTTCTTGTATTTTCGGATTTTATTCAAGCTTGCTGTTTTGATTGGAGTTGTAATTAATTCCTCCGATTCCTGGTGGGGATTGAGAGGTTAACAATTCCAGTATGTTGTGAGACTTGTTGTTCTTCAATAAAAACGTTTTTCATATCTCTTTTCTTGCTTGGTTTAATGACAATTTAATTGGGTTGTGTTTGAGTTTGGCCAACTTAGATTTCAACTTGGTTGATTACAGTAGAATCACTCTAGTGCCGCGTTTCTGCACTAGAGAGAACCCGAGTAGACAACTAGTGGATGGGATGATGTCTTCTTGAAGCTAGAAGAAGAAAAGAGTTAGTTTTGAGGTCAATGGGCTGCAAGTGCGTCCATCTCAAGGTCTAGGGAAGGGCCTTCCTAATCATATCAACAATCTAGGAATTTTATGAGCGTGCTTGTTCCTTTACTGAGTTTCTTGGGTGACAGCGGGGAATTCCAGTAGAGTGGCGGACAGGTACAACATAGAATTGTTAAGGGAGTTAGGGTCGCACGATTAGCTTCTCTTCATGCGGCTTGAGTAGGAGGAGGCTTGGAGATCGCCCCTGGATGTATCTCTATAACTTCTCTATGAAAATTGTTTTGAAAATGTTTTTTGTGTCAATGAACAACATGGAATTGTTACCTCAAGAGATCTTTGCTGGGAATAATATTTCCCTCATCCTTTCACTTTCTTTTTCTTTACTAGTTTCGTATTTTATTTACTGTTTTTATTTAGAGCATGGCAGACTCATCTCAAGGCCTTGAGATGAAGCTGCCATGTCTCCTGTTTTATTTTATTTTTCTGTCATTTATTTTCTGCACTGTTTATACCTCCCCCTTCGTTCTGATCAGTTTGGTTTGGTTGTTTGCAGGAGAATGAGCATTAGGCCGATAGTCCCTGTGGATCGATCCTCTTGCCGCTATGCACAAATCCTTTTTGCTGCTTAGTGAATAGTTGTAATCTTTTTATTTATGATCGCGGATTCGACACCCGTCATAAATTGGCGCCGTTGCCGGGGATTATCTGTTGAACTAATGTTTGTTTTTCTCTGTTTATGACCAGATCAACTGATGAATAATAGAGTCTAGTCTAAGACTATAAAGATGGACGCTTCATGGGAGGCAACCCATGTTTCTTTTGTTATTTCTGTTTTTTCCCCCTACCTTTTCAGTGCTGCTGCAGAATTCCCAGGTAGACTCTTCTCAGGACCTTGAGATGAGGCGGATGTGTTGCACCAGCTACCCCTTCACCTACTCCACCTACTTCACCCCCAGGTTTTATCTTTCTTTGTTACTGTCTTTTTGCCCTTGTTTGTGCTCGTTCATATTGAGGACAATGTGTCCAATAAGTGTGGTGGAGTCACTTTCGTGTTTTTATTGTATTTTTGGGCATATTTTTGTTGTTTTTGTGTTTTTTTTCTTTTTCTGTTTTTTTGCACCCTTGTATAAAATGAAATCCTAAAAACTCGACTTATGTGAATACTTGATCAATCAACTCTGTCTTGCAATGTTAAATACTTCTGATATTACAAATTTGTACATTTATTCACATGGTTGTATGATTAGTATTGCTGTCCTAGGAAATATTTTGCTAGGATTGTACTGTCTTCTCATCTCAAGACCTTGGGATGAAGATCCCGTCCATTATGTTGCAGCAAGTTTTTAATTTTTGCTTTGCGTTAGTGTCTTTTTATTCTTTGCATGATTGTGTGTGTTTGTATGTTTTGGGATCGTGACAGAAAGGGGGTATAAGAGGCCGAAGGCCTATTTAAAAAAGAAAAAAAAAGAAAAAAAAAGGAAGAAAAAAAAAAAGAAAAAAAAGAATAAAGGAGGTATAAGAGGCCGAAGGCCTAAATAAAAGAAAGAAAATGTGCAGAAGGGAAAGAAGGAAAGCTTGGTGGTGTTCTTTAATTTTGTTGCTTGTATTTTTATTTTTGTTGCATGACTGCTTGTGTATTTTTGCTTGTGTAGCAGCTGCGTTTGGATTGAGTATTGGGAAGAGAAGTCAGTAGTTCTGGGGCTTTATTTCCTGGTTGAATAACATGCTATTATGCCACTATTTGAAAATTTGTACATTTGTGATGTTTGGTGTGCTTGAGCATTGCTTGAAAGAGTTGATTTTTGAAGTGTTCATATGAGTTCAGTCCAGGGATTGATTTTCTGTATAAAGGGTGTTCTGTTTTCTGTGTTTTGTGTGTTTTATGTTCATGCTTGAGGGCAAGCATGGTTTAAGTGTGGGGGGTTTGATTGATTGTTTATTTACAATGATTTATTGTCTCTTTTATTATTAATTGAGATGATTAATATGCTTCTTTGAGCTTGTTTCCTTCCTTTATGGTTTTATAGGTTTAATATATGTTGAAGGAGGAAAAGAAATGAAAAGGCCGAAGATTAGAGCTAAAATGATCAATTAGTGTAGAGCAGATTTTCCTGGCGCATTTCCGGCCTATCTCAAGGCCCTGAGATGGAGTGACCTGGCAGATTCTAGCTGGACTGCACTGACCATATTTTTCCGTGCTACAATTATTTATTCCTGAGTGCTTTTCTTGTCTGCTTGGGACTTGGTAAATGGAGACAAGGTGTTCCCAGCATGCTATATTCTCCCTCATGTGGCTCAAAGAAACAAAACATAGTGGAGAATGTTTAGCATGCTTGTTTTATGGATTTGCCAACTTGGGAATATTTTATTCTTTGGGTTGACTGACCTTGGCTGCCATTTAAGTGAAGAGGCTTGAGCAGAAGAGAAAAGAACGTCCAGTCCAGTCCAGACGAGACCAGAAGGAGAAGAGAGGGGAACGGAAGAGAGAAGCTAGTTCTCTCATTTTTCATTATTGTCCATTTTCTTGTATTTTCGGATTTTATTCAAGCTTGCTGTTTTGATTGGAGTTGTAATTAATTCCTCCGATTCCTGGTGGGGATTGAGAGGTTAACAATTCCAGTATGTTGTGAGACTTGTTGTTCTTCAATAAAAACATTTTTCATATCTCTTTTCTTGCTTGGTTTAATGACAATTTAATTGGGTTGTGTTTGAGTTTGGCCAACTTAGATTTCAACTTGGTTGATTACAGTAGAATCACTCTAGTGCCGCGTTTCTGCACTAGAGAGAACCCGAGTAGACAACTAGTGGATGGGATGATGTCTTCTTGAAGCTAGAAGAAGAAAAGAGTTAGTTTTGAGGTAATTGGGCTGCAAGTGCGTCCATCTCAAGGTCTAGGGAAGGGCCTTCCTAATCATATCAACAATCTAGGAATTTTATGAGCGTGCTTGTTCCTTTACTGAGTTTCTTGGGTGACAGCGGGGAATTCCAGTAGAGTGGCGGACAGGTACAACATAGAATTGTTAAGGGAGTTAGGGTCGTACGATTAGCTTCTCTTCATGCGGCTTGAGTAGGAGGAGGCTTGGAGATCGCCCCTGGATGTATCTCTATAACTTCTCTATGAAAATTGTTTTGAAAATGTTTTTTGTGTCAATGAACAACATGGAATTGTTACCTCAAGAGATCTTTGCTGGGAATAATATTTCCCTCATCCTTTCACTTTCTTTTTCTTTACTAGTTTCGTATTTTATTTACTGTTTTTATTTAGAGCATGGCAGACTCATCTCAAGGCCTTGAGATGAAGCTGCCATGTCTCCTGTTTTATTTTATTTTTCTGTCATTTATTTTCTGCACTGTTTATACCTCCCCCTTCGTTCTGATCAGTTTGGTTTGGTTGTTTGCAGGAGAATGAGCATTAGGCCGATAGTCCCTGTGGATCGATCCTCTTGCCGCTATGCACAAATCCTTTTTGCTGCTTAGTGAATAGTTGTAATCTTTTTATTTATGATCGCGGATTCGACACCCGTCAAGAGTACAGATTAAATGAAACATTTTTGAAATGATAAACTGATGTGGGATCGAAAGTCCCCATGTACATGTAGTCAATATAAGCGAGAATTTAAAATCATATTAACATGACATTTTAAGCAAATCTTTAAACATGTTGTTCATGTGGGTTGATTTTAATTCTAGCAGTTCTATATATCATGCGTACGATTGATATTTGCAGAAAGCATCGGATAAATAAAAAGGAATCGAAAGGTGTACTTTCGAGCGAAGCTTGAATTTTAACCCTACAAAGTGAGAGTGTTAGCGATAGCTCGAGAAATAAATAAACAATTTTATGAATGCGAGAATTTAAATGACAGTTGATTGCATGCGAGAAATGATGGATTTAACGCATACGAAAATTAAATGCTGAGTTGATTGCATGTGAGAAATGATTTATTTGACGCATACGAAAGTTTAAATGCTGATTTGATTGGGTGCGAGAAATGATTTATTTGACACATACGAAAGTTTAAATGCTGATTTGATTGCATGCGAGAAATGATTTATTTGACGCATATGAAAGTTTAAATGCTGATTTGATTGGGTGCGAGAAATGATTTATTTGACACATACGAAAGTTTAAATGCTGATTTGATTGCATGCGAGAAATGATTTATTTGATGCATACGAAAGTTTTAAATGCTGATTTGATAAGGTGCGAAAATTAAATGATGACTTGACGAAAAATTAAAGAGTTGATGATTTTTGGTGCCTACGAAATCGATGTTAGTAATCGTTCGAAGATAATTAAAACAATGAATAAAAGTAAAGCAAATGAACATGCATTTAAATTTAAACAAGTAAATAAATAATTAATTAAACATGACCTATGACATAAATTAAATATTGCATACGAGCTATTAATTAAACAAGGCATACGAGCTATTAATTAAATAAACACGAGAAAGAGACTCGAACAAATGACGAAACTTTAATGGGCTGGGCCCCTGTGCATGATGAATTTTAATTGAAATGGGCTAGGAATAAATCCTAAGCCCATGACTTGATTTGAAAGAAAAAGGAACAGATGGGCTTGGCTTAAGCCAAGGCCCATCTTCATTTAAAGAAGAAAGAAAGGGCGGGCTTGGCAAGCCCGTCACCTTTCTCCTTCAAGAACAGTAGCCACGCTACTGTTCTTCTTCTTCCTTGCGCCGGCCACCATGACCGGCAACAAGGAGGAGCTCCGGCCACCAAACCCCACAAAAAAATGTTACGAAGCAGCCCGAGTAAATCGAGACCAAAACCCCGCAAAAATTAGGCCATTTCATCCATAAACGAAGTGCAATTTGGCACTTGAATATATATATATGCATTAAACCCGAAAATTCATAATTAATTACACAAGGCAGCAGGCGTTTAAATGGAAGCAAGCAAATCGTTCATCACTTCAAAATGAAGTGTTTAAAACTGATTTGATCAATTTATTGATTGATTAAGAGGGAAAATGAAAGTTTAAAAGAGAGAAGCTAGAGAGAGAAAGCTTGAAAAACTTACAGTGCTTGCTTCCTTTTGCTTGGACTGATGTTGAGGATGAAAGGGTGCGTGAACCCGTGTCTTTTGAAGGGTGAAGGGCAGGGTATTTATAGGAGGAGGCTGGACGAATGTGTGGTGAATTTGGCGCGCGTGGTTGAGGGTGATGAGGCGAATCACGGCGAGTGAGAGTGCAGTGCTAGCGTGGTGACGTCCTCTCTTCTGGAAGTAGTGACGTAGCTTGATTCTCGAAGCCATGACGAGGGCATTCAGATTTGGAAGAGAAAAATGCTTGCTGGAAAGAAAAGAGAAGGGATGGCTTTGGTTTTAATTAGGTGATCGTTGGATGGTTGACTAAGGATTTAGTCAACCAATCCAACGGTTGATTAAAAGGAAGGAATAAAAAATGCTTTAGTAATTAATATGGGCTCGATCCATTTTCGCGAACAAACGTTCCGAATTTTGGAGCTGAAAGTGCCAGCGCGTAGAGAAAAATACGATGGGTTTAACCGTCTACAACGAATGATGAGAATTTTTCATTTAACGTGTTTATTTTCTCGTTCAAAAACGTGAAACGTTCGGACAGAAAAATAATGACGTTACGCCGAAAATTATACGAAATGCTGTAGACCATTGTGAACGGAAAAAAAGCTAGCAACTAGTTGATGGAAAACATTTCAAATTCAAGCTATTGTCCGAGCGAACTTACTCGGGTCCAATAAAAGCTCGAACGAAAATAATAATAAAAAATAAAAATACTAAAAAATGCGCTAAAATACTAAAAATCCTAAAATTCATGTGATGACCTAAAATGAAGAAATAACTAGTAAACGACTGACGGATAATTAAAAATGTGATTTTTAAGGCTAAAAATATTAATGATAATAATAACGAAAATACGTGACGAAAAATTAAAAATGCGATATTGAAAGCTGACGATGCTAACGACGATGCTAAAACGCGATGAGAATTTTAAAATTGCTAGCGACAGTAAATTAACTAAAAATGACTGTAAATTAACTAAATAACAGAAATGCTAAAATCAATTAAAAATTGCGTCAAAATTCGGGTATCAACAGTTGCCCCCTCTTTTCTGTCTTATCGAAGTATTTGATAAGCAGTAAAGACAGTTGCCCCTACATATCCAAATTTTGGCGACACCGCAGGTCTTACCTCAAGCTTACAGTGATGATGTCGCTCTGGGAGGAGGTAAGTTGCTGCTATCACTCTGGGAGTTGCCGATGTTGTTCGTTGATGTCACTCTAGGAGGACGCAGGTTGTTGCTATCACTCTGGGAGGAGGTCGTTTGCCGATGTTGTTCATTGATGTCACTCTGGGAGGAGGCAAGTTGTTGCTGTCACTCTGGGAGGATGGGGTGGGCTGTAAATTCTAGTTTGGGAGAGGCTATCACCCTCCGGATGTTGACGTAGCAATGTGAATGGAGGTCCGTGCGAGGCTATCGCTCTCCGGATGTTGAGAATGAGTGAAGGTCCGTGCGAGGCTATCGCTCTTCGGATGTTGACGTGGAAATGTGACTGAAGGTCCGTGCGAGGCTATCGCTCTCCGGATGTTGAGAATGAGTGAAGGTCCGTGCGAGGCTATCGCTCTTCGGATGTTGACGTGGAAATGTGACTGAAGGTCCGTGTGAGGCTATCGCTCTCCGGATGTTGACGTATGAGTGAATGTCCGTGCGAGGCTATCGCTCTCCGAATGTTGACGTGGCGATGTGAATGAAGGTCTGTGCGAGGCTATCGCTCGCCAGATGTTGACGTATGAGTGAAGGTCCGTGCGAGGCAATCGCTCTCCGGATGTTGAGAATGAGTGAAGGTCCGTGCGAGGCTATCGCTCTTCGGATGTTGACGTGGAAATGTGACTGAAGGTCCGTGCGAGGCTATCGCTCTCCGGATGTTGACGTGGAAATATAACTACATAACCGTGCGAGGCTATCGCTCTCCGGATGCTGGTGCTGAAAACCTAACTATATGACCGTGCGAGGCTATCGCTCTCCGGACGCTGGTGCTGAAAATGTAACTACACGACCGTGTGAGGCTATCGCTCTCCGGACGCTGGTGCTGAAAGTAACTACACGACCGTGCGAGGCTATCGCTCTCCGGAAGCTGGTGCTGAAAATGCTACATGACCGTGCGAGGCTATCGTTCTCCGGACGCTGGTGCTGAAAGTAACTACACGACCGTGCGAGGCTATCGCTCTCCGGAAGCTGGTGCTGAGAATATAACTACACGACCGTGCGAGGCTATCGCTCTCCGGACGCTGGTGCTGAACATATTACTACATGACCGCGCGAGGCTATCGCTCTCCGGACGCTGGTGCTGAAAATGTAACTACACGACCGTGCGAGGTTATCGCTCTCCGGACGCTGGTGCTGAAAATGCTACACGACCGTGCGAGGCTATCGCTCTCCGGACGCTGGTGCTGAAAGTAACTACACGACCGTGCGAGGCTGTCGCTCTCCGGACGCTGGTGCTGAAAATGTAACTACACGACCGTGCGAGGATATTTCTCTCCGGACGCTGGTGTTTTGCTCTGATGTTGATCCGATGACTGTTTACGAATTTTCAAGATATGGTGTGGGGATGTGACCGTATGAATCCATTGGATTTTGATGAAAATCCAAGATGGTGAGGGCTTTACAATGATGTTGCCATCGAAGACCCAATTGAGGAGTGGTGACGTTCTCCATTCGATGTTTGATTGGATTTTGATGAAAATCCAAGGCGAGGGCTTTACAACGATGTTGTCATCAAAGACCCAATGGCATGAGATTTTACTAGAGCATATCTGTATCCTGTGAATTGAGAGGAAGCAAACACAAAGCAGCAACAGATAGAAAAAGGAGAGAGTAGTTGATGATGTGAGAAATATCTTGTATTCCTACATTTAAACCTCGGCGTGCCCCCAAGTTTTTTGTTTGGAATGAAAATGATTTCTTTGTTTAGGAAAATAAATTTAAGCCCCCCCCCCCTTTTTGTGGATAAAAATGTTCGTTCAGTTTTCGTTATATGAACATGATTGATTCAAGTCTAGATAACGTCTACGTCTTGTTCAAGAAATAATGACCTCAAGGACAAGACTTTCCCACAATTTACAGCCGTAAGCAATCCTCACCTGATATTAGTGTTTGCACTCACGATCTGAAACAAGGTTAAGTGTTTTACGCTCATAAAGATGCAACTAACATGATACATAATTTTTAATTCGCAATGTCAATCCGAGTGAATAGACTTCAAATGAAGATGCACATGCATGGGTCTGCTAATAATCAATAGGACTTTCACGGAAAGTAATGAAAGGACATGAAATGTCCGGAAAGAAGTTTGTTTTGGTAGAGATGTGCTTTTCTGATGAGTTTGAAAGTTTTTGACGAGTGATGCTTTGTTGATTGGCCCTGATGAGGGCAAGGTGCGAGAGTTCCTTTGCCTTTTGCCGGAGATGCTTTCTTGACAGAGTGCATGAGCTCTTGGATCCTTACTGGGAATGTCATTTTTCGGTCGACTAGGGGCCCTTTTCTTAAGTCTTCACTGGAGAATGTTTCCTTTGAGATTCCTTGAGTTGGCTCTAGGCCTTTTCTCTTCTCGAGTCTTCACTGGGGAGTGTTGTCGCTGTTCTTTTTGCGACTTACTACTTGAGTTGGCCTTGGGCCCTTTTCTTCTTGAGTTCTCACTAGGGATGCTTGCTTCGAGATCTACTACTTGAATTGGCCTTGGGCCCTTTTTCTCGAGTCTTCACTGGGGAGTGTCGTCGTTATTCCTTTTGCGACTTACTACTTGAGTTGGCCTTGGGCCCTTTTCTTCTCGAGTTCTCACTTGGGATGCTTGCTTCAAGATTTCTCGAGTTGGCCTTGGGCCCTTTTCTCGAGTCTTTACTGGGGAATATTTTCTTCGAGCTTTCTCGAGTTTAGTTGTCCCCGGGCTGTGCTTGCTTCAGTTCTTCGATTGTTTGTATTCTTCGAATGTCTCTGAGCATTTCTCTCTTTTCTTTTCTTTTCCCTTTTCCCCTCTCTCCTTTTTTTTCTCTTTTTTTTTCTCTATTTCCCCCTTTTTGATTTGATTTGAAATGCAACAAAGCAGAGCAAGCACAACCTTTGCCTTGATCTCTTCTCATTTTGGCTTAAGGCCTCGGCCTTCATCTTCGGGTTTTTGTTCTTTCTTCGGTGATGGCACTCAGCGATCTTTCGGTGACCTTTTCCATCTCCTTCGTTGTGAACTTGAACTTGGCGTGCTTTTACTTCCGGCTGGCAATCTTAGCTGAAACTGCTCCTTGGCTTCCGGGGCATGAGTGATAGTGAAGGTTTTTTAGGTGTGGTGGCATATGTGGTGGGAAGAGGGAAGAAACGAAAAAATGGAGAAGGTCGTAAAAGTCCCACGTCATTTTATTGCTATCCCATGTCTAATTGCACATGTACCCTGGATATTATGCGAATTCAACTAGTATCTAGTCAGGCACTTACACTCATGAAAGAAACGAGGCGTGAAGGCCCAAAATACTCACAGGGATATGTTTTGTGATTGCTTACGTCTAAACATGCCATGGATATAAGAGCTAACATACAAGATCATGTATGTTTCATACAATTTCTAATGAACACACAAGTCATCCGTGTCGTGATAAAGTGATGAATATGTTTGATTAAAAAACGTTCAAAACGTGGGATTTTTATTTTCCCATTTTCTCCATTTTTTTTTATTTTAGCCCAAGTTGCCCATGTATAAAGAGATTTTTTTTTTGCGAAAACTAAGGATTTTAGCCAACATGACGCACGTATTCTTGCAACAATGTAAATAGGGGAAAAATTGCGAAGATGTAAATTGCGAAAATGTAAATTACGGAAACGTAAATTGCAGAAATGGAAATTGCAAAAATGTAAAAGGACAGCTTACCTGAAAAATGAGCTCTGACATTTTTCGACACCTTCTTTTGGTTGTCACTTCACTTGCTTGCCCCCAAGTTTACAAGTCTCGTTGCACCTGAAATGTAAAACTACAGAAATGTAAATTACGAAAACGTAAATTACAAAAACGTAAATTGCAAAAGGGGAAATCGTAAACATAAAGGACAACTTCCTTGAAAAATAAGCTTTGACATTTTTCAATGCCTTCCTTTGGTCGTCACTTCGTTCACTTGCCCCCAAGTTTACAAATCTCGCTGCACCTGAAATGGAGAGACCAATAGTAAATTCCTAGGAAAAAGTATCCCAAGGTGTTGAATTAACAAAAAACAGAAATATTGAAAAGAACACGTGGGTTGCCTCCCACGAAGCGCTCTTGTTTATAGTCGTAGGCTTGACTATGGCTTGCGTTTGAGTCTTATGTTTTTGGATCAACATTCTTTTGAATTTCATTGCTTGCCCCCAAGTTTGCAAGTCTCGTTGCACCTAAAAAATGAGCTTGGACATTTTTCCACGCCTTCTTTTGGTCGTCACTTCACTCGCTTGCCCCCAAGTTGGCATTCTCGTTGCACCCGTGGGTTGCCTCCCACAAAGCGCCCTTGTTTAAAGTCGTAGGCTAGACTAATGGCCAAGCTTCCTTTCATGCCTCTGTTATACGATCAAAAAAATGAAGTGGGGGTTAGTTCACCTCCTGGGAACCATCGTTAACCTGAAAAAGACAAGTGAAAAGAAATAAAAGTGAGTATGGGCGACGCAATCCCAAGGCCTTCATGTTGCTTATTCATTTTTTCGGCTACACTTTCACTTGATATTTTCAGGGCGGTCGGAGAGGCGTGATATCCCGATCATTGACAAGATACGACGGAAGCCTTTATTCATTCCAATGATGTGAAGCAATTGGAGATGCTATCTGCGAAACCCAAATCAGCAGGGGCAACCAATGTCGCCGTGCTAGGAAGATCTCTTTTACACTATGCTTTCAAACAACGCAAGGCCTGATGCCTGGCGAACCCATCCGATGAGGGGGATGATGATCTATACCCTGTATTTGGAGTTTGTGATGAGCAAGGAGGACATGGTTATGAGTAAGCAATGCTCGAATGTTTCGAGTATTCGGTAGGATATTTTTTTCGGAGTTTTGGTGAGACGATAGTGTTGATCCCGGGGGGACTTTCTCTTTTCTTTTTGCGCTAGTCTTTTGAGTTGTATTGGACGGACAATTGATATAGAAAGTTGAGGCGTTTTTAATAAACATCCGAAAGAGTACGATTTTAATGAAAAGGTGTTTACAAAACATGGTAAACTTGCCCACTACCTAAATTCATCAAAAAGTAGATGAAATCAGGGATCCTAGTTACATGGAAAAAAGAAAGGTTTGTCGATATTCGATCTTCCCCTGAAGGTGTCAACCCTGGAAGTCGGAATTCTCTTGCTCCTGCCAAAGGTATTCCATCGACTTCTGCTTTGACCTTAGTGGTGATGTCAGGGGTGAACCCACGTTCCAACAGATCTCCTCGTGCAGCTTGATCATCGAAACTCCGTCCCCTGAAAATATCAAGTGAAAGTAGTGTAGGTGCCGACATATCGAATGAGCAAAATGGGTCCTGTGGGACAGAAATAAAATCTTAAATGCAAAGTAACCTGCACGCGTTAGAAATTTACAGTTCGTATAACAGAAAATTTACGAAAAATGAAAATCATGGCAATAAGATAAATAGAGCCACGACAAAGCAGATATAATCATGATGCACGTGCTGGGGCTCTGATTCTGACATTTCTAACTGGCTTGAATGGTTCCCGGATGATACCATGAAAAGGTCCCTAAAGTGTCGTCCAGTGTCCCGATTCCTTGCGAAATCGTGTAACCTTTCGACTGGCTTTAGGGGTTCATCCGAGTTGGGATTGGTGAACACTACCCAGGACATGTATCCTAGGGCGTCACTACTACCCTCATAATTTGGTAATTGTCCCCTGGGTGTAGGGCGTTATGAAATGCATATGACAATTGATAAAGCAAATAAATGAACAAACCAGCAATTGATCAAAGCAAATAAATAAATAAACAAATAAAACACCTCTCTAAAAAGATAAAACCGGCTCCGACCCTTTAGTCCCCAGTGAAGTCGCCAAACTGTCGCGCCCCACGAAAATCTACGGAAAATAATTCGCTAGTGTGCAACGAAATTTGGGACCTTACAATGCTCAGCGTAAACAGACGCCTCGCAACAAGCAATGAAGTCGCCACCCTAATTTGGTTGCTAGGTTTAGGGAACCTTAATCGTCATGGCATAGGAAATATAATAAGTAAAAAAAACTAAAGGCACAAAAAAAGGGGTCTGGACCCTAGACAAAAGGTTCGGGGTCGTATTATAGTCTCGGGAAGGTGTTAGGCACCCGAGTCACATCCGAAAACGGTTACCGGTTGATGAGAGAGGTGTTTAAAAAGGTGTTTGATAAAATGCGTTTTGTTTTGAAAAGGGGGACCCTTAGAGGAATCATCACTTTAGTCCTTTTTCATGATCGTGACCGTTCAGAAATAATTAATCGTTGAACGGGGTTACCGTTTATCAAGACCAATTGATTATTCCTGACCGTAACGTGATGGGACTGAATTTTCTGTAAGACTGAATGAGCGCCCTCTTATTTCATCATCGGGCCAATGCATGATTAAATTAATTATTACGTGATTCTATCATGGATAGCTTAGCAGAGTACAGATTAAATGAAACGTTTTTGAAATGATAAACTGATGTGGGATCGAAAGTCCCCATGTACATGTAGTCAATATATGCGAGAATTTAAAATCATATGAACATGACATTTTAAGCAAATCTATAAACACGTTGTTCATGTGGGTTGATTTTAATTCTAGCAGTTCTATATATCATGCGTACGATTGATATTTGCAGAAAGCATCGGATAAATAAAAAGGAATCGAAAGGCGTACTTTCGAGCGAAGCTTGAATTTTAACCCTACAAAGTGAGAGTGTTAGCGATAGCTCGAGAAATAAATAAACAATTTTATGAATGCGAGAATTTAAATGACAGTTGATTACATGCGAGAAATGATGGATTTAACGTATACGAAAATTAAATGATGACAGTTGATTGCATGCGAGAAATGATGGATTTAACGCATACGAAAATTAAATGATGACAGTTGATTGCATGCGAGAAATGATGGTTTTAACGCATAGGAAAATTAAATGCTGAGTTGATTGCATGCGAGAAATGATTTATTTGACGCATACGAAAGTTTAAATGCTGATTTGATTGGGTGCGAGAAATGATTTATTTGACGCATATGAAAGTTTAAATGCTGATTTGATTGCATGCGAGAAATGATTTATTTGACGCATACGAAAGTTTTAAATGCTGATTTGATAAGGTGCGAAAATTAAATGATGTCTTGACGAAAAATTAAAGAGTTGATGATTTTTGGTGCCTACGAAATCGATATTAGTAATCGTTCGAAGATAATTAAAACAATGAATAAAAGTAAAGCAAATGAACATGTATTTAAATTTAAACAAGTAAATAAATAATTAATTAAACATGACCTATGACATAAATTAAATATTGCATACGAGCTATTAATTAAATAAACACGAGAAAGAGACTCGAACAAATAACGAAACTTTAATGGGTTGGGCCCCTGTGCATGCTGAATTTTAATTGAAATGGGCTAGGAATAAATCCTAAGCCCATGACTTGATTTGAAAGAAAAAGGAACAGATGGGCTTGGCTTAAGCCAAGGCTCATCTTCATTTAAAGAAGAAAGAAAGGGCGGGCTTGGCAAGCCCGTCACCTTTCTCCTTCAAGAACAGTAGCCACGCTACTGTTCTTCTTCTTCCTTGCGTCGGCCACCATGGTCGGCGACAAGGAGGAGCTCCGGCCACCAAACCCCACAAAAAAATGTCACGAAGCAGCCCGAGTAAATCGCGACCAAAACCCCGCAAAAATTAGGCCATTTCATCCATAAACGAAGTGCAATTTGGCACTTGAATATATATATGCATTAAACCCGAAAATTCGTAATTAATTACACAAAGCAGCAGGCATTTAAATTGAAGCAAGCAAATCGTTCATCACTTGAAAATAAAGTGTTTAAAACTGATTTGATCAATTTATTGATTGATTAAGAGGGAAAACGAAAGTTTAAAAGAGAGAAGCTAGAGAGAGAAAGCTTGAAAAACTTACAGTGCTTGCTTCTTTTTGCTTGGACTGATGTTTAGGATGAAAGGGTGCGTGAACCCGTGTCTTTTGAAGGGTGAAGGGCAGGGTATTTATAGGAGGAGGCTGGACGAATGTGTGGTGAATTTGGTGCGCGTGGTCGAGGGTGACGAGGCGGATCACGACGAGTGAGAGTGCAGTGCTGGCGTGGTGACGTCCTCTCTTCTGGAAGCAGTGACGTAGCTTGATTCTTGAAGCCATGACGAGGGCATTCGGATTTGGAAGAGAAAAATGCTTACTGGAAAGAAAAGAAAAGGGATGGCTTTGGTTTTAATTAGGTGACCGTTGGATGGTTGATTAAGGATTTAGTCAACCAATCCAACGGTTGATTAAAAGGAAGGAATAAAAAATGCTTTAGTAATTAATATGGGCTCGATCCATTTTCGCGAACAAACGTTCCTAATTTTGGAGCTGAAAGCTTCAGCGCGTAGAGAAAATACGATGGGTTTAACCGTGTACAGCGAATGATGAGAATTTTTCGTTTAACGTGTTTATTTTCTCGTTAAAAAATGTGAAACGTTCGGACGGAAAAATAATGACTTTACGCCGAAAATTACACGAAACGTTGTAGACCGTTGTGAACGGAAAAAAAGCTAGCAACTAGTTGATGGAAAACATTTCAAATTCAAGCTATTGTCCGAGCGAACTTACTCGGGTCCAATAAAAGCTCGAACGAAAATAATAATAAAAAATAAAAAAACTAAAAAATGCGCTAAAATACTAAAAATCCTAAAATTCATGTGATGACCTAAAACGAAGAAATAACTAGTAAACGACTGACGGATAATTAAAAATGTGATTTTTAAGGCTAAAAATATTAATGATAATAATAACGAAAATACGTGACGAAAAATTAAAAATGCGATTTTGAAAGCTGACGATGCTAACGACGATGCTAAAACGCGATGAGAATTTTAAAAATGCTAGCGACAGTAAATTAACTAAAAATGACTGTAAATTAACTAAATAACAGAAATGCTAAAATCAATTAAAAATGACGTCAAAATTCGGGTATCAATATGCACGAGGGACTTGCGCTGACTATAATGGAGTCATATGGGAGGGCTATCAGCAATCTCACACTCACCATTACTCATTTGAAGCAAAAGAGAGAGGTGTTCAACCTGGCACTTGGGAGTGTGAGGGCTGCTACTCAGGAACTCAACAACTTTGGAAATTCCATTGCAGGCATCCCAACTGTCGCGCCCCCGAAAATAACAAATTCGCGAGTGTGCAATGAAATTTGGGACCTTACAATGCTCGGCGTAAACAGACGCCTCGCAACATGCAATGAAGTCGCCACCTTAATTTGGTTGCTAGGTTTAGGGAACCTTAATCGTCATGGCATAGGAAATATAATAAGTAAAAAACTAAAGGCATAAAAAGGGGTCTGGACCCCAGACAAAAGGTTCGGGGTCGTATTATGGTCTCGGGAAGGTGTTAGGCACCCGATTCACATCCGAAAATGGTTACCGGTTAATGAGAGGTGTTTAAAAGGTGTTTTGATAAATGCGTTTTGTTTTGAAAAGGGGGCCCTCAGAGGAATCGTCACTTTAGTCTTTTTATGATCGCGACGTTCAGAAATAATTAATCGTTGAACGGGGTTACCGTTTGAATGTCTTTCGGACGAGGTTACCATTTATCAAGACCAATTGATTATTCTTGAACGTAACGTGATGGGACTGAATTTTCTGTAAGACTGAATAAGCGCCCTCTATGTCATCATCGGGCCATGCATGATTAAATTAGTTACTACATGATCCTACCATGGATTGCTAACAGAGTACAAATTTAAATGATAGATTTTGAAGTGAAAAAACTGATGTGGGATCGAAAGTCCCCATGTACATGCAGTCAATATATGCGAGAATTTAAAATCACATGAGCATGGAATTTTAAGCAACTCTTTAAACACGTTGTTCATGTGGGTTGATTTTAGTTCTAGCAGTTCTATATATCATGCGTACGATTGATATTTACAAAAAGCGTTGAATAAATAAAAAGGAATCGAAAGGCGTACTTTCTAGCGAAGCTTGAAATTAAAACCTACAAAGTGAGAGTGTTAGCGATAGCTCGAGAAATCGATAAGCAATTCTATGAGTGCGAAAATTTAAATGACAGTTGATTGTATGCGAGAAATGATGGATTGACGCATACGAGAATAAAATGCTGAGTTTGATAAGTGCAGGAAAATAAATGATGACAGTTGATTGCATGCGAGAAATGATGGATTTAACGCATACGAAATTTAAATGCTGAGTTGATTGCATGCGAAAAATGATGGATTTAACGCATACGAAAATTTAAATGCAGAGTTGATTGCATGCGAAAAATGATGGATTTAACGCATACAAGAATTAAATGCTGGGTTGATTGCATGCGAAAAATGATGGATTTAACGCATACGAAAATTAAATGCTGAGTTGATTGCATGCGAAAAATGATGGATTTAACGCATACGAAATTTAAATGCTGAGTTGATTGCATGCGACAAATGATGGATTTAACGCATACGAAATTTAAATGCTGAGTTGATTGCATGCGAAAAATGTTGGATTTAACGCATACGAAACTTAAATGCAGAGTTGATTGCATGCGAAAAATGATTGATTTGACGCATATGAAAATTTAAATGCTAAGTTGATTGCATGGGAAAAATGATGGATTTAACGCATACAAGAATTAAATGCTGAGTTGATTGCATGCGAAAAATGATGGATTTAACGCATACGAAACTTAAATGCAAAGTTGATTGCATGCAAAAAATGATTGATTTGGCGCATACGAAAATTAAATGCTGAGTTGATTGCATGCAAAAAATGATTGATTTGACGCATACGAAAATTTAAATGCAGTTTTGACAAGTGCAGAAAAATTGATTGTAGTTGACGATTCACAAGGGATTTAAAACAGTTTGATAATTTGCAGAAAGTAAACAGTTGATATTTGCGGAAGGATTCCCAGCTGTATGATAAGTGTGGAAATTAAAACAGTTGATGTTTGCAGAAAATAAACGGTTGATGTTGCGGAAGAATTTCCAGCAGTTTGTGAAAAATTAAAGCAGTTGGTATTTGCAAGAATTAAAACAATTGATATTTGCAGAAAATAAACAGTTGGATATTTGCGGAAAGATTTCCAGCAGTTTGCGGAAAATTAAAGCAGGTGATATTTGCAGAAAGTAAAACAGTTGATATTGCGGAAAATAAAGCAATTGATATTTGTAGAAAATAAAACAATTGATATTTGCAGAAAATAAAACAATTGTTATTGCGGAAGAATTTCCAGCAGCTTGCGAAAAATTAAAGCAATTGATATTTGCAAGAATTAAAATGCGACCGACCATGTAGGCGGTAAGATGAACAATTGAATTTAAATTGCCGAAAGTAAATTGCGAAAATTTAAAGTGCGAATAATTTAAACAGTTGATAAGTACAGAAAATTAAACAGTTGATAGTACGAAAAAGCGTGATACGAGGTTTCGGAAAGAATTAAAAATGGGCTGGGCCCAGTTGAAAAATGAAAGAAATTGAAATGGGCCAGGAATAGTTCCTGGCCCAAGGAAATTATTTAAACGGTGATGGGCCGAGCCCATCACCCATGCACACGTGAACAGTGCCGAGACATGGCACTGTTCGTCTTCTTCCTTTGTCGCCGGCGGCCAAGGTCCGGCTAGCCTTGTCTGTTTCTCACGATCTTCATACCGAGACGCTCGTCTCCTCGATGGCGTCTCGACCGTACGAAGCTCGAATTTTATTTCAAAACACACTGAGTTTAATTTCGAAAAAATGACAACCGTTAATTATTGAAAACTAATTAATTCGCACAATCTAGCTAACGATTTTTAAAATTAAAAACGTGTATTTAATCTAAATCATGTATGTGAATTAATGGCATAAAAGAAAGTAATTTATTTGCTCAAGAACAAGCTAAACGAAATTAAAGAAAAAACTTGCTAAAAAACCGAAAATTAGCTAGAGAGAGAAAGCTCACGTTTCAAACTTTGAACTGGGCGATTGTCGCTCTAAATGAGCAAGCTGATCAAGAGGGAGAGAGAGCAAGTTTTTCTTGCTGAATTGGTGCCCGAAATACGTTGGAGGATGGTGGCTATTTATAGCCGAAGATCGCGTGAGGAGGGAGACGCGGGGCTGTGCGTGGTGGCCGTTCCTCGTGCGCTGGCGGGTCTAGGCCGTGAGGTGGCTGGTCTACGGTGGCTATGCTGATGGTGGATGGGACGGGCAACGGCTGAGGGGACGGGAGCGAGCAGCTCGGTGGCTCGCTCTATTGTTTGCTCACTTCCATGCCATTTACGTGTGCCATGCACACTTAAATCATCAACCGTTGATCTGGTTGACTTTCCTTGGTTGACCAGATCAACGACCATGATTAAATGGCCCTTTACCTTATTTAAATGGACTCGAGCCGAGTCCTGCGAGTAAACGTTTGGATTTTTTGAAACGAAGGTACCAGCGCGTAGAGAAAAATATGAAGAGTTTAACCGTCTACAGCAAATGATGAAAATATTCCGTTTAACGTGTTTATTTTCTCGTTCAAAAATGTGAAATGTTCGGACGGAAAAATAATGACGTTACGCTTAAAATTACACTAAACGTTGTAGACCATTGCGAGCGGAAAAAAAGCTAGCAACTAGTTGATGGAAAACATTTCAAAGTCAAGCTATTGTCCGAGCGAACTTACTTGGGTCCAATAAAAGCTCGAATGAAAATAATAATAAAATAATAAAAATACTAAAAAATGCGTTAAAATATTAAAAATCCTAAAATTCATGTGATGACCTAAAACGAAGAAAAAACTAGCAAACGGTTGCCGGATAACAAAAATGTGATCTTTAAGGCTAAAAATAATGATGATAATAATAATGAAAATACATGCCGAAAAATTAAAACTGTGATCTCGAAAGTTGACGATGCTAACGATGATGCTAAAATGCAATGAAACACCTAAAAATGCTAGTGACAGTAAATCAACTGAAAATGATTGCAAATTAACTAATTAACAGAAGCGCTAAAATTAATTAAAAATGGCGTCAAAATTTGGGTATCAACAGTTGCACCCTCTTTACTGTCTTATCAGAGGATTTGATAAGCAGTAAAGACGGTTGCCCCTGCATATCCGAATTTTGGCGACGCAGCAGGTCTTACCTCAAGCTTACAACGATGATGTCGCTCTGGGAGGAGGCAGTTGATTGAGGTCGCTCTGGGAGGAGGAGATTGATTGATGTCGCTCTGGGAGGAGGAGATTGATTGATGTCGTCACTGGGGATTTAACGAGTGTTTACCAATTGATGAAGTAGTCCGTGGATATCACTCTGGGAGGAGATAGTTGGTCGGACGTCCTGCAAAGATATAAACTTAGATCTACTCGGATATCGAGAGAAACATAAGTTGCAGGGAATGTAAATGACGACTACTTCGACAGGAATGAGCGGTTAGAAATTTTTTTTTTTTTTTTTTACGAAAATGTAAATGACGGCTCCACTGGGGGGTCTGTTGATACCCGAATTTTGAAGAAAAAAGAATAAAAAAAAAAAAAGAGAGAAAAAAAAAGGGAAAGAAAAAAGAGGAAAAAAGAAGAAAAGAAAAGAGAGAGGGGAAAAGGGAAAAAGAAAAGAAAAGAGAGAAATGCTTAGAGACATTCGAAGAATAAAAACAGTCGAAGAGCCAAAGCAAGCACAGCCCGGGGATAACTCAATTCGAGAAATCTCGTAGAAAACTTTCCCCAGTGAACTCGAGTAAAAAAGCCCAAGGCCAACTCGAGAAATCTCAAAGCAACCTTCCCCAGTGAACTCGAGCGAAAGAGGCCCAAGGCCAACTCGAGAAATCTCAAAGCAAGCCTCCCTAGTGAAGACTCGAGAAGAGAAAGGGCCCAGAGCCAGCTCAAGAAATCTTGAAGAAAGCATTCTCCAGTAAAGAATCGAGAAAAGAAAGGGCCCCTGACCGACTGGAAAAGCACCCCCAGTAAGGATCCCAGAGCTCACGCACCCTGTCGAGAAAGCATCCTCAACCAGAAAGCGAAGGAACTCACGTACTTCGCCCTCATCAGGGCCAATCAACAAAGCATCATTCATCCAAAAACCTTCCAGCAAAGTAATCCTTTCCAAAACAAACTCATTTCCGGACGTTTAATGTCCTTTCATTCTTTTCCGTAAAAGTCCCATCGATTATTAGAATGCCCATGCATGTGCATCTTCATTTGAAGTCTATTCACTCGGATTGACATTGTGAATTGAAAATTATGTATCATGTTAGTTGCATCTTTATGAGGGTAAAACACTTAGCCTTGTTTCAGAGTTGATTGCAAACACTAATATCGGGTGAGGGTTGCTTACGGCTGTAAATCGTGGGAAAGTCTTGTCCTTGGGGTCGTCACCTCCTGAACAAGATCCAGATGCATTATAGGTTCATATCAAGGCCGCTGGTAACAAAAATATTTTTATCCTCCTAGAGTGATCATTTGCATTTTTCTCCTCCTAGAGTTGACATCATACAGTCCCTCCTCCTAGAGTGATAGCATCTACATTTCCTCCTCCTAGAGTGACCTTAGTTTAATTTCTGCACCTCGCGTCTTCTCCTACGGGATTAAACGTCGTTTAAATTTTCGCATTTACATTTCCTCCTCCTAGAGTGACAGCTTTATATTTCCTCCTCCTAGAGTGACACCCTTATATTTCCTCCCCCTATAGTGATAGCTTTATATTTCCTCCTCCTAGAGTGACAGCTTTATATTTTCTCCTCCTAGAGTGACAGCACGTATTTCCTCCTCCTAGAGTGACATCATGCATTTCCTCCTCCTGGAGTGACATCATTTGCACTTCCTCCTCCTAGAGTGACATCATCAGGACAAATCATTCGTGTTTCTGCAAACCGCGCATTATCCTCCCAAAGCAACGCCCGTTACATGTCAAATGCCTATCCCCCCAGTGGAGCCGTCATTTATATTTTCGTAAAACTATCTTCCATTCCTGGTAGAATAGTTGTCATTTACATTTTTCGTAACGTATGTTTTTATCAATACTCGAGCAGATCTAAGTTTACATCTTTGCAGGATCAGCAACCTATCTCCTCCCAGAGTGACAGCAACGGATCTACCTCCTCCCAGAGTGACGGCTACAACATATCTCCTCCCCGAGTGACATCAACCTACCTCCTCCTAGAGTGACAGCAGCAACTTACCTCCTCCCAGAGCGACATCATCACTGTAAGCTTGAGGTAAGGCCTGCGGTATCGCCAAAATTTGGATATGTAGGGGCAACTGTCTTTACTGCTTATCAAATACTTCGATAAGACAGTAAAGAGGGGGCAACTTTTGATACCCGAATTTTGACGACATTTTTTAGTTAATTTTAGCATTTCTGTTATTTAGTAATTTATTGCCATTTTCAGCTGATTTACAGTCATTAGCATTTTTAAGTGTCTCCTCGCATTTTAGCATCATCGTTAGCATCGTCAGCTTTCGAAATCGCATTTTTAATTTTCCGTCACGTATTTTCATTATTATAATCATTATTATTTTTAGCCTTAAAAATCATATTTTTTATTATCCGGCAGTCGTTTGATAGATTTTTCTTCGTTGTAGGTCATCATATGAATTTTAGGATTTTTAGTATTTTAGCGCATTTTTTTTAGTATTTTTATTATTTTATTATTATTTTCATTCGAGCTTTTATTGGACCCGAGTAAGCTCGCTCGAACAATAGCTTGACTTTAAAATGTTTTCCATCAACTAGTTGCTAGCTTTTTTTCCGCTCACAACGGTCTACAGCGTTTTGTGTAATTTTCGGCGTAACGTCTTTATTTTTCCGTTCAAACGTTTCACGTTTTTGAACACGAAAATAAACACGTTAAACGAAAAATTCTCGTCATTCACTGTAGACGGTTAAACCCGTCGTATTTTTCTCTACGCGACGGTACCTTCGGCTCGAAAAGTCAGAACGTTTGTTCGCAGGAACCGGCTCGAGGCCATTTAAATCAGATAAAGGGCCATTTTATCATGGCCGTTAATCTGGTCAACCAAGGAAAGTCAACCAGATCAACGACCCTTGAATTACGTAGCATGGTGCACATGCACAGTGGCCGTAGACGTGCAGCGGAGCAGATCACCGGGATTACCTGCTCCCATCGCTTCCTAGCTCGAGCCCGTAGCCTCCTACCCCGTTCAGCCATCATCACGCCTCCCCTAGCCTCCTACCCCGTTCAGCCCGTATAGTTATTTTTTTGCATAAAATGCTCGCATGCTTCGTATAATTATTCTTCATGATATGTGCTATTTTTCCTATATTTTATACATGGATTGTTTAGTTCACTTTTTCATATTTTTCGTATGCTTATTCTTGCATCAACTTGTTTATTGAATTGTTTTTATATACCTGAACTGCTTATTTCTTGTCGTGACATTTATTATTATGTTATTTGACTTCAGTCATTTATATTTAGCAATTTAATTTCAGTCATTTACCTTACCGCCTATATGGTCGGTTGTCATACTGCTGGAAATTCTTCCGCCAATATCAACTGTTTATTTTCTGCAAATCATCAAAACTATTTTAATTCCCTGTAAATCGTCAACTACATTTAATTTTTCCACACTTACCAAAACAACATTTAATTTTCGTATGCGTTAAATAAATCATTTCTCGTGTGCAATCCTGTCTTCATTTAAATCTCCTATGCGTTAAATAAATCATTTCTCGCATGCTATCATGTCATCATTTAAATCTCGTATGCGTTAAATAAATCATTTCTCGCATGCCATCATGCCATCATTTAAATCTCGTATGCGTTAAATAAATCATTTCTCGCATGCAATCATGTCATCATTTAATTTTCGTATGCGTTAAATAAATCATTTCTCACATGCAATCATGTCATCATTTAAATCTCGTATGTGTCAAATCAATCATTTCTCGCATACAATCAACTCAGCATTTAATTCTCGTATGCGTTAAATCCATCATTTCTCGCATACAATCAACTCAGCATTTAATTCTCGTATGCGTTAAATCCATCATTTCTCGCATACAATGAACTGTCATTTAAATTTTTGCACTCATAAAATTGTTTATTTATTTCTCGAGCTGTCGCTAACACTCTCATTTTGTAGGTTTTAATTTCAAGCTTCGCTCGAAAGTACGCCTTTCGATTCCTTTTTATTTATTCAATGATTTCTGCAAATATCAATTGTATGCATGATATATAGAACTGCTAGAACTAAAATCAACCCACATGAACAACGTGTTTAAAGACTTGCTTAAAATGCCATGCTCATATGATTTTAAATTCTCGTTTGTATTGACTGCATGTACATGGGGACTTTCGATCCCAAATCAGTTTATCATTTCAAAAGCCTTTCATTTAATCTGTACTCTGCTAAAGCTATCCATGATAGAATCACGTAGTAAGTAATTTAATCATGCATGGCCCGATGATGAAATAAGAGGGCGCTCATTCAGTCTTACAGAAAATTCAGTCCTATCATGTTGCGGTCAGGAATAATCAATCAATCTCGATAAATGGTAACCCCGTCAGAAAGATTTTTTAATTATCCCTGAACGGTCACGATCATAGAAAAGACTAAAGTGACGATTCCTCTGAGGGCCCCCTTTTTCAAAACGCATTTTATCAAACACCTTTTTAAACACCTCTCTCATCAACCGGTAACCGTTTTCGGATGTGACTCGGGTGCCTAACACCTTCCCGAGACCATAATACGACCCCGAACCTTTGTCTGGGGTCCAGACCCCTTTTTTGTGCCTTTAGTTTTTTTTACTTATTATATTTCTTATGCCATGACGATTAAGGTTCCCTAAACCTAGCAACCAAATTAGGGTGGCGACTTCATTGCATGCTGCTAGGCGTCCTTTTACGCCGAGCATCTGAAGGTTTCAAATTTTATTGCACTCTCGCGAATTACTTTTTCGTGGGGCGCGACAGTTTGGCGACTTCACTGGGGACTTTAGGTTCGGAGCCGGTTTTATCTTTTTAGAGAGGTGTTTTGTTTGTTTATTTATTTATTTGCTTTGATCAATTGCTGGTCTGTTCATTTATTTGCTTTATCAATTGTCATATGCATTTCATAGCGCCCTACACCCAGGGGACAATTACCAAAATAGGAGGGTAGTAGTGACGCCCTAGGACACATGTCCTGGGTAGTGTTCACCAATCCCAACTCAGATGAACCCCTAAAGCCAGTCGAAAGGTTACACGATTTCGCAAGAAATCGGGACACTGGACGACACTTTAGGGACCTTTTCATGGTATCATCCGGGACCCGTTCAAGCCAGTTATAGGTGTCAGAATCAGAGCCCTAACATGTGCATCATGATTATACCTGTTTGTCGTGGCTCTATTTGTCTTTTTGGCATATTGACGTGATTTTTTCTGTTATACGAACTGCGGATTTCTTACACGTGCAGGTTACTTTGCATTTAAAATTTTATTTTTGTCCCATAAGACCCATCTTGCTCATTCGACATGTCGGCACCTACACTACTTTCATTTAATATTTTCGGGGGATGAAGTTTTGACGATCATGCCGCACGAGGAGATCTGTTGGAACGTGGGTTCGCCCCTGACAACACCACTAAAATCAAAGTAGAAGTCGTGGACTTCGACTTAACTAGGATTCGGATGTTGAGAAATGAGCTGACTAAAGATGAGGAGACACAGTTTGAGGGTAGTTATGGAAAGCTACTGACCCTAGTTGACGTAAAGACTGATTGGGGTTGCATCCGGGCAGCCCTAAAATTCTGGGATCCCTATTATCGGTGCTTCTCTTTCGACAAAGAGGTAGACTTGACTCCTACGCTAGAGGAGTACTCAGCTCTGATGTGCTTCGCCTCTCCTATATCGGCCATATACTAGAATGTTCGACTCGACTCCTCGAGTGTCAAAATAAGGCTCGATAAGTTTTAGGAATCACTAATCGTGTCAGAGAGGGTGACTACTTCTGGTGCTGGTCAGATGTTGAGGCACGCTTTCGATTGTCCAACGGAAAGAAACGCTTAAGGATTCTAGCTTTCGCCATTGTAGGATTTGTCCTCTTTCCAAAAATGAGGAATGCCATCTACTTTGCAGCAGCCAACATCTTTTATGAAATGGAGACAAATGCCATCAATCCTACAACAACCATTTTGGCCGAGACCTTTCGCTTATTGGACTCTTGTCGAAGAAAAGAGAAAGGGAGACTTGCATGTTGCACCCAGTTGTTGACAGTGTGGTTGGTCAGCCACTTCAAACAGGTTCCTGATCAGACCATTTTCTTCGCAAGCTACATAAGGTCATGCCCTCTACTCAGGGTTATCAACGCAATGACCACAGATAGATGGGAGATGGAAAATAAGGATGTCTGGATCGACCGATTCATAAACCTCTCAGAAGAAGACTTCAGTTGGCACACCAAATGGCTACAGACTTCCAATCCCATCGTCTGCTGCGGACACTTACCTTGGGTTCCTTTGATCGGAGCATGGGGATGCACTCACTATTGCCCTGCCCTCGTCCTCAGACAATTCTGCATCACGCAAATAATTCCCGTGACATTCGGCATGACAAGATCAGACCTGCCACACACCGGAGAAAATCAGAACATTCAGTTGTACGCCCAAGACTGGGCCCACCCTTTTTGTCTCAAAGGACACGGCATCCCTGCAACCACAATACCAGAATATCCATAATGGAGGTCGAGACGAGTTAATGGCAATGTCTTACCTCGCCCTGAAAATCAAAAACCGATGGAAGAAGAAGGGAAATCTCAAGTGAGCAAAGGAATGGGTGTCATGGCTTACGCTCAAGTGGTAGAACAGATGCGAGCAACACAAGAAGAACGAGATCTGATGATAGAGGAAAGGGATATGGCCGAAGCTCGTCAATGTGGCTTAGAGGTCCAGATGAATGAGTTAAAAAGGCGTAGTAAGGACATTCTCCACATACAAGCAGTAAAATAGAAAGTGGCCCTCAGGGACTTCGAGGAACGTCTGAACAACGAAATCCGCAAGAAAGAAGCCTCCAGTGCCATAATTGAAGACAAAGATTCGACGATAAGGGTTTTGACTACTCGCGCAGACTTGGGAGATAGGAAAAGCCAGGCACTGCAAAGCCGAATTACCGCCTTAGAGGCTGGGTTAGAGATGAAGAAAGGGGAGTTGGCTTCGACGGAGTACCTTTGGCAGCAAGTCTCTAACGTCCAGGATTGATACCTTCATAGGAAGGCTCGAATATCGGCAACCCTTTTTTTTCTTCTTTTTCATGTAACTAGGACCCCTGATTTCATCTATCTTAGCCATTTTTGATGAATTTAGGAAGTTGGCAAGTTTACCATATTTTGTAAACACTTTTTAATAAAGTCGTACTCTTTCGGATATTTATTAAATCACCTCAACTTTTCCATATCAATTATCCATCCAAAGCAACTCAAAAGACCATCACGAAAGGAAAGAGATAAACACAGTCGTTTCACCACACAAAAAAAAAAACCAAAAAAATCATACCAAACAGTCGAAAAATCCAAGTATTGCTCACTCAAGGCCATGTCCTCTTAGCTTATCTAAAAACTCCAAGTTCATAGCATAGATCATCGTCTCTCCCCTTGGCTAGGCTCACCAGGCATCAGGCCTCGTATCATCGAAAGCATAGTGTAAAAGAGATCTTCTTAGCATGGCGGCATTGGTTACCCCTGCTAGTTTGGGTTTCGCAGATAACATCTCTAATTGCTTCACATAGTTGGAATGAATAGAGGCTTCCTTCGTATCGTGCCAATAGCTGGGATATCTCGCCTCTCTGACCGCCCTGAAAATATCAAGTGAAAGTGTAGCCGGAAAAGCGAATGAGCAACGTGGAGGCCTCGGGATTGCACATCACCTGCATATCCTCACTTGTACTTACTCTTTTCTGTATTTTTCCTTTTTTCAGGTTCACGATAGCTCCTCGAAAGCAAGCTACTCCTCACGGGCTCCCCCTAACTAGACTTCAAAAACAAAAAATGACTGAACAGGCTAAGGCTGATGAAGTACTAACGACCAGAATAGCAGTACTAGAAGAACAAGTTCGAACTTTGCAAACTAAAAAGGCATGGGGTCTTTCATCAACACAACCATCTTCTGTCCAGTGGAAGTGGCAGGATCCCTACATTAGTCCTAACCCTATAGCTGCAATAAGTACAACCAGACAGTATTCCCACCCATCTTAGGGCCGTTCTACCCAAGTCGCGATTTTTGGACCACTGGAAACTAAGCTTCTGGGAAGCGATCCGACATGGCCACAATCCTCTCTTGAATATTCACCGACCATAGGTTTTGGCACCATTAGTGCGAAAGGGTCCAGTATTGATCAATTGAGCCCACGAGAGGAAAAACTAAGGGTTGTTGAAAGATATGATCCTAGGGATCCCGTTGATAAAAGCATGATGCTAGGAACCACGACGCCTCGGAAGTTCAAGATTTCACGATCCGAGAGGTACACGGGGATTGAACGCCCCAAAACTCGCCTCAAAATCCACCACAACGAAACATTCGAGCGGTACAAGGTCGATACAGAAATCACACCTAACCGTTCTGATTTGCAAAATCTAGAGAAAAGGGCCAAGGAATCAGTAAAAGCTTATGCTCAGAGACGGAAAGAACTAGCCACAAGTATTTCTTTTCCTTTAAAGGATAGGCAACCTTTCCCATCACCCCCAACACAAATACCACAACTTACACAACCTAGACCATATAACCCACCAAACAAACCAAGAAATCAAGATAACCATTGGGATCGGAGGCCACTGCCACCGCTTCCCATTCCTTTGGGGGAGATTTACGAGCATCTTTTGGCCGCTAAACAAATTGCACCTACCCCAATCCAACCTTTACAGCCTCCTTACCCGAAGTGGTACGATCATAATGCTAGATGCGAGTACCATGCGGGAGCTCAGGGTCACACGATAGAAAATTGCGCCGCCCTAAGAGGAAAGGTTCACCACTTGATCAAATGTGGATGGATCTCTTTCGAGGACTTAGCCGAAAGACCCGCACAACCCATGGAACCTAAGCCATATAACCCACCAAAGGACCCAAATAACCAAAACACGTCAAACAAACGGTGGAACCGAGAGCCTTTGCCTCCTCTTCCTCTCCCTGCGAGAGAAATCTACAAACATCTCTTGGCAGCTGGACAGATCGTACCAGTTTCAGCTCAGCCTCAAATGCATCCTTACCCGAAATGGTATGATCTCAATGCAAGGTGCGAATACCACGTTGGAGCCCCGGGTCACACTCTAGAAAATTGCTTCGCGTTCAAAGCAAAATTCCATCGCTTGATCAAAAGTGGATGGGTGTCTTTCGAAGGGTTAGCAAAAGGACCCAACACATCCACCAACCCTCTCCCCAATCATTCCCAAGAGAAGGGAGAGGTGAACGCCATCTCAGTAGGAGAGATTGATAATTCTCACCCTTCAATGGAGGAAGTACCCAATGGAGAACTGTTCTTCGCATTAGCTAACAACGCGTATCTACCATTCCTGGGGAATAATCAGGCCCAATGCCTATTCTGCCAAGGGGAAAGCAAGCACGACATCAGGATTGTAGACTTTTTTGGCAGAAAGTCAAGCAACTCACAACATTCGGGATCATTCAAACCGAAGGGAAAACCCGAGGAGCAATCAATGTCATCGAGGACAACTCTCCAGCACCATGTTCCTTCGAATATGTGGCCCAAACAGGGGATGCAGCCACGACCCCACACAAAGTAGTGTTCACACTTGCTGTGAATGCTCCTAACCGAGACTTGCACGCGGTCCCATTCAACTACAGATACACAGTGGTCACCACCCCTCCTGCCGTCACACCAACAGGACTCGCTATTGGTGAAGCCTCTCATATCGGGGGCATGACCCGCGCCGGAAGATGTTACATCTCGGAGGAAGTAGAAAAGCAACGACAGGTCAAAAGAAAAAAATCATGTGATCCGCGAAGAGACAGTAGAAGAGATGCAAGGTTGGAGCAAACCTGTAACCGAGGACGAGACAACCGAGTTCCTCAAGATCATGAAACAGAGCGAGTTCAGCATCATCGAACAGCTAAAGAAAACCCCAGCTCGTATCTCCATCATGGAGTTGATCCTTACTTCAGAGCCGCATCGCCAAGCTTTCTTAAAAGTCTTGAAGCAAGCCTTCGTAACTAAGGATATCACCACGGAAGGGGTGGAAAACCTCATCGGAAGAATTCAAGCCTTAAGCAGCATTTCCTTCTCTGAAGGAGAGATCGACCCCTCGGGAAGAGATCACAACAAGGCCCTATACATCACAGTAGAATGTAAGGGACACGTCATAGCAAAGGCCCTAATCGACAATGGGTCCGCACTTAATGTCATGCCCAGGCATGTCCTTGAACAACTGCCGGTCGATTCCTCTCTCATGAAACCTAGCGGAATGATGGCTAGGGCTTTCGATGGCACCGCTCGAGAGATCATCGGGAACATTGAGTTGGATATGGTCATCGGGCCCCACACTTTTGCCTTGACATTCCAGATCATGGAAATCCAACCCGCTTACAGCATGCTTCTAGGACGGCCTTGGATCCATTCAGCGGGAGCCGTCCCCTCTTCCCTGCATCAGTGCCTCAAATACGTCAAGGACAATGCCCTCGTCACAATAAAGGCGGAGGAAGCCTTGATCTTGGCTAAGCATGCATCCGTGCCTTACATCGAAACTGCCGAAACCTTAGAGAGTTCTTTCCAAGCCTTCAAAATTGTCAACGCGGATTGGATCGAGGAAGGATCCCCCGTTTTTGAAGCCTCGAAATCTGGGATAACCGAAACAACCACTAAGTCAATACTAAAGGGAAGCTTCCAATTGGGAAAACCGCTCGGGGCCGAGTTACAAGGATCAAAAGGCTGGGCACCTTCGAAGAGCTTCGGAGACCGATTTGGGTTAGGGTACCAACCCAGCAAGGCCGATTTCGCCAGGATTGCCCAAGAAAAGAAAGAAAAGCAGCTGGCTAAGCTATTTGGACGTTCTGCGCCAGAGGGCAAAATGCCAATACCCCATGTCAGAACCACGTTCCCCTTCGCGGCCGAAACCATTATTGGAAATCCGATCAGGGTATCAGACCTCCGTATCTGCACTCTAGGAGAAGAAGAGTCGTCGCCTGGTTCAGTCATTTTCGTAAAGAAGTTAGGGGAGTCTGTGCGCAACTGGACCATTACCATGCTTCCGGATGTCTCTCCGTAATTTCTCCTTTTGAAAAATATATATGTTTTTGGCACGTTTTCTTACGAAAACATTTTTGTAGGGACTCTGATGCGATCACACTACCCTTAAAGCTTGAAGAGAAGGATATTCTACCAAGCGGACCAATCACGAGGAGCATGGCCAAGAAGCTTACTGATGTAAGAGGACCGATCACACGCAACCGAGCCTTGCAACTGAGTGTCAATCATGCTCAAGGTCGGGAATCAAGTGCCAATTCCTTGCCATGCCGAGTCCTAGATGAATGGAACTCCCAAGATGGCCGAGCAAGCCATGATGTAGAGGCACGTCTAGCCTTAGAAATTCACAAGGACCCGCACACCATTCCAAGGCCTCCAGCAAAACCGAACTTCCTCAAGTCACAACAAGGGTTGTCAACAAAAGTTCCATCTAAGAGGACAATGATCATGAGAGAAGACGAATGTAATGTAATGGATTCGAGGACGAATCCTTTCAAAGGAAGAGGTGATGATACGATCACACCTAACCTCTTTCTCTCTATGTACCAGTACCACCTAAGCATGGGGATCGCAGCCACAACTGTCCAGTGTCTACGCATGGGGATCGCAGAACAAAGCTCAGCAACAAATGCTCCATCCAAGAGGGCCAATCATCATGATCCGATGGACACGCAAATGACGTCTGATTTGAGAAAACAAAGTCTTGATGGAAACTTCAAGATGTTAGCTTTCATTTGGGACAAGTTTGGGGCCAATATGACGGGTGGATCAAACGTTATGGTCGTCGATATTTTAGCGCGCAGTTTGAACGAGCCAGGATTAACGTGAGTCCAGTGGAAAAACGCTATAGCGTTTTGCCCAAAACGCCATAGCGTTTTGCCCCAGCTTCAAGGGAATCTTGCGAGCTATCTCCATCCCACTTGTGTTATTTTATTATATTTGTTTTCTATAAATAGAACATCAAGCTAGCTTTCATTTTCAGATTATTGCCAAGTGAAAAGCTAGAGAGAGTTCCTCCTCTAGCCTATCACCAAGGCTTGATCCAAGAGTGCTATTTGAGTGATTTATTGTTGTTTTCTTTCTGTAACTTCAAGTGTGTTTCAAGATAATTTCAAGTGTTCAATTGTTTGTCAATTTCCGAATTCCATTCAAGTTTGCTCATCTAATTCTTTTCATCTTTCCTTCATCATTTCCGCTGCAATTCTACTCCAACTTCCATCCTATTTCCCTTCCATCTTCCAAGTTTCTTTGTGTCACAACTCAAGCTAGATCCTCCTTCAAACATAGATTCAGACTCCCTTACATAGGAGGCTGGATCGTATCAGACTCATGTTCCCTGTTGTTAAAAATCAATATATATGCAAACTTTCATTTTACGCATCTCTTTTTTCCGCCCTTTTAATTTCAGGATGAGTGTTAGTTCGGATTGTCTTGATAAAACCTATGTCTTTACTAGCGAAGAAATCATCGCTACAACCGAAGACAAGGCTGAAGTCTCCGACGAACTGGCTCGTTTACTAGAAAGTTCAGAAAAGGAAATAACCCCCCATCGGGAGGAATTGGACGAAGTGAACTTGGGGGCAAGCAACGAGAATCAAAAACTGGTCAAGATCGGAACTACCCTGGATACGACTCAGAGAGAAAGGTTGATTTCTCTCCTCAAGGACTACTCCGATGTATTCGCATGGTCATACGCCGACATGCCAGGTCTTGATCCCGGGATAGTTGAGCATCGTATTCCATTAAAACCTAAGTTCAAGCCTGTCAAACAAAAGCTTGAAGAAAATCATCCAAAAATGGTAGTCACTCACAGAGATTGGCATGACATGCTTTCTTTCACACTGCATGCTTACCGGATAGCAATCCGTACATCCACAGGGGGCAACTCCCCTACGACATGGAAGCCGTAATTCCTCTTGAGGTAGAAATCCTTTCTCTCAGAATCCTGGCAGAGTCTGAAGTGGAAGAGTCAGATTGGGCAAGAGTGAGGTACGAGCAAGCTGAACCTCCTTCCCGAAAAGCGTTTGGCCACTATCTGTCATGCACAATTATATCAGCAAAGAATGGCCAACGCTTATAACAAGAAAGTACGACCTCGCAAGTTCGAGGCTGGGGATTTAATGCTGAAGAAGATTCTCCCTCATCAGGAGGCTAGTCAAGGAAAATGGGCCCCGAGGTACGAGGGGCCGTATCTGGTCAAAAGTGCATTCTCAGGGGGTGCCCTAATGCTAACCAACATGGATTGAGACGATCTCCTAAGACCGGTAAACGCCGATGCGGTCAAGATATACTTCGCCTGAAAGCGTCACGAACTGAGCGTTCGGCCAGACCAAGGACATAGGGTTTTATCATGACAATCTAGCACAAACATTTGTCCTGAAATTAATAAAACAAGTTTTTTTTCAGGAGATACTTATTGTTTTAAAATTTGTTGTCCCTTTTTTCTTAAAACTTGTGAGATGACAAAATGAGGCATGGCATAGATGGCTCCCCAGGAGTAGCTCAGGACGTAAGACGCATCACTTAGACTAACGCCACTAATCAATCTTAAGTTTTGCAGGGGCGTAAGGTCTCACGCCTCAGCTCGTCGTCACAATAGAACCAGGGAGTTCCGCTCGTAGCAGCTCTTGAATTGCCGCAGCAGGCCACCTCTAAGAGCGAATCAGGAAAGATTTTAAGGCAAACCATCACCATCTAAAGTGAAATTTCTTTTCCTCGCAGTGCTACCAGCACAACCGGCGTCGCAAACAACCGGTCTCAAAGGACTAAATGCTGGACCAAGGTCTATTCACTCGTATTGACATTGCGTACTGTAAATTATGTATCATGTTATTTGCATCCTTATGAGCGTAAAATACTTAGCCTTGTTTCAGAGCATGAGTGCAAACACTAATATTAGGTGAGGACTGCTTACGGCTACAAATCGTGGGAAAGTCTTGTCCTTGGGGTCGTTATCTCCTGAGCAGGACGCAGACGCATTCTAGGTTCGTATCAAGGCCGCTAGCATTAGCATTCTTCTCCTCCCAGAGTGATAGCACTTAGTTTTCAGCATAGCATTTCTTCTCCTCCTAGAGTGACAGCATTTAGTTTTCAGCATCAGCATTTCTTCTCCTCCCAGAGTGACAGCATAGTTTACATTTCAGCATTAGCATTCTTCTCCTCCCAGAGTGCATTTAAGCATTAGCATTTCTTCTCCCCCCAGAGTGACAGCATTTAGTTTTCAGCATTAGCATTTCTTCTCCTCCCAGAGTGACAGCATAGTTTACATTTCAGCATTAGCATTTCTTCTCCTCCCAGAGTGACAACATAGTTTACATTTCAGCATTAGCCCCCTTCTCCTCCCAGAGTGACCTTAGTTTAATTTCCGCATCTCACGCCTTCTCCTACGGGAATCGACGTTGTTTACATTTTCAGCATAGCATTCTCCTCCTCCCAGAGTGACAGCATTTAATTTCTAGCATAACATTCTTCTCCTCCCAGAGTGATAGCATTTAACTTTTAGCATAGCCTTCTTCTCCTCCCAAAGTGATAGCGTAGCGTAATTTTACCTTTTTCAGCCTTAGCATTTCTTCTCCTCTCAGAGTGACATCATTTACATAATTCTACATTTCTGCATAATTATTTCCTCCTCCTAGAGTGCCATCATTAGGACAAATCATTCGTACATCTACGGATCACGTGTTATCCTCCCTAGGCGACGTCTGTTGCATGTCAGACCCTGTCGCGCCCCAAGAAAAAGTAATTCGCGAGAGTGCAACGAAATTTGAGACCTTCAGATGCTCAGCGTAAAAGAACGCATAGCAGCATGCAATGAAGTCGCCACCCTAATTTGGTTGCTAGGTTTAGGGAACCTTAATCGTCATGGCATAAGAAATATAATAAGTAAAAAAAACTAAAGGCACCAAAAAGGGATCTGGACCCCTGACAAAGGTTCGGGGTGGTATTATGGTCTCGGGAAGGTGTTAGGCACCCGAGTCACATCCGAAAATGGCTACCGGTTGATGAGAGAGGTGTTTAAAAAGGTGTTTGATAAAATGCATTTTGAAAAAGGGAGCCCTCAGAGGAATCGTCACTTTAGTCTTTTCTATGATCGTGACCGTTCAGGGATAATTAAAAAGTCTTTTTGACAGGGTTACCGTTTATCGAGATTGATTGATTATTCCTGACCGCAACGTGATGGGACTGAATTTTCCGTAAGACTGAATGAGCGCCCTCTTATTTCATCATCGGGCCATGCATGATTAAATTACTTACTACGTGATTCTATCATGGATAGCTTTAGCAGAGTACAGATTAAATGAAAGGCTTTTGAAATGATAAACTGATTTGGGATCGAAAGTCCCTATGTACATGCAGTCAATACAAACGAGAATTTAAAATCATATGAGCATGGCATTTTAAGCAAGTCTTTAAACACATTGTTCATGTGGGTTGATTTTAGTTCTAGCAGTTCTATATATCATGCATACAAATGATATTTGCAGAAAGCATTGAATAAATAAAAAGGAATCGAAAGGCGTACTTTCGAGCGAAGCTTGAAATTAAAACCTACAAAAATGAGAGTGTTAGCGATAGCTCGAGAAATAAATAAACAATTTTATGAGTGCAAAAATTTAAATGACAGTTGATTGTATGCGAGAAATGATGGATTTAACGCATACGAGAATTAAATGCTGAGTTGATTGTATGCGAGAAATGATTGATTTGACGCATACGAGATTTAAATGATGACATGATTGCATGTGAGAAATGATTTATTTAACGCATACGAAAATTAAATGATGACATGATTGCATGCGAGAAATGATTTATTTAACGCATACGAGATTTAAATGATGGCATGATGGCATGCGAGAAATGATTTATTTAACGCATACGAAAATTAAATAATGACATGATTGCATGTGAGAAATGATTTATTTAACGCATACGATATTTAAATGATGACATGATGGCATGCGAGAAATGATTTATTTAACGCATAGGAGATTTAAATGAAGACAGGATTGCATGCGAGAAATGATTTATTTAACGCATACGAAAATTAAATGTTGTGTTTGGTAAGTGTGGAAAAATTAAATGTAGTTGACGATTTACAGGGAATTAAAACAGTTTTGATGATTTGCAGAAAATAAACAGTTGATATTGGCGGAAGAATTTCCAGCAGTATGATAAGTGCGGAATTTAAAACAATTGATATTTTGCAGAAAATAAACAAGTGATATTTGCAGAAAATAAAACAATTGATATTTGCAGAAAATAAAACAGTTGATATTGCGGAAGAATTTCCAACAGTTTGCGAAAAATTAAAGCAGTTGATATTTACGAGAATTAAAATGCAACCGACCATGTAGGCGGTAAAATGAATAATTGAATTTAAATTGCCGAAAGTAAATTGCGGAAAATTAAACAGTTGATAATTTGCGGAAGAATTTCCAGCAGTATGATAAGTGCAAAAATTTAAAGCATTTGAATATTTACGAGAATTAAAATGCGACCGACCATGTAAGCGGTATATTGAATTTAAATTGCCGAAAGTAAATTGCGAAAAATTAAAGTGCGAATAAGTAAGGTGCGGAAAATTAAACAGTTGATAATTTGCGGAAGGATTTCCAGCAGTTTGCGAAAAATTAAAGCAGTTGATATTTACGAGAATTAAAAGCAGTTGATAATTTGCGGAAAGTTAAATGACAACCGACCATATAGGCGGTAAGGTAAATGACTGAAATTAAATTGCTAAATATAAATGACTGAAGTCAAATAACATAAAAAGAAATGTCACGACAAGAAATAAGCAGTTCAGGTATATAAAAACAATTCAATAAACAAGTTGATGCAAGAATAAGCATACAAAAAATATGAAAAAGTGAACTAAACAATCCATGTATAAAATATAGGAAAAATAGCACATATCATGAAGAATAATTATAAGAAGCATGCGAGCATTTTACGCGGAAAAAAATAACGAACCAAAGATTCGAAAAATATAAATGGGTTAGGCCCAGCTTAAAATTTGGAGGAATGGGCCAGGAACAATTCGTGGCCCAAGAAAATCAATTTTAACGGTGATGGGCCAAGCCCATCACCTTTCTTTTATTTTATTTTTTGCACGAAGGCCATTTGGCCCTATCATCATCTTCAACCTCACATCGCCAAAAGGAACCTCTCCCTTCCAACAACGCAAACATGCGATCACAGCAAGATAAATCCCAACCAAACAGTGACAAATGCAACGGCAACGATAATGCGCATTAATCCGTTTAATTAGTAAATAAATACTTCAAATGTTCGAATAGTTTAATCAATGCTAGTGTGGTGAAATTAACTTAAAACTAAAGCAATTGGGACAAATTTAAGCAATTAACTAATTATCTAAAGTAATAACGAAAATTAAAAAAAAGAAACAACAAGCTAGAGAGAGAGAAAAAGCTTACAGTGTTGCCGAGAGAGAGGAGGGGATCGAGCGCAAGGAATGTGGTTCAGCAGTGCGTGAATTGGCAAGGAAACTGGAGAGGGGCAGTGGCCTTCTCATGCAAAATTTTTCGGACCCTTTTTACGAAGGAGGGGGCTTGTATTTATAGGCAAAATCGTGTGGGTTGGAGGACGGGGGAGCTGCGCGTGGTGGCTAGGGGAGGCGTGATGATGGCTGAACGGGGTAGGAGGCTACGGGCTCGAGTTAGGAAGCGATGAGAGCAGGTAATCCCGGTGGTCTGCTCCGCTGCACGTCTACGGCCACTGTGCATGTGCACCATTCTAGGTAATTCAAGGGTCGTTGATCTGGTTGACTTTCCTTGGTTGACCAGATCAACGGCCATGATTAAATGGCCCTTTATCTGATTTAAATGGCCTCGAGCCGGTTCCAGCGAACAAACGTTCCGACTTTTCGAGCCGAAGGTACCGTCGCGTAGAGAAAAATACGACGGGTTTAACCGTCTACAGCGAATGACGAGATTTTTTCGTGTTCAAAAACGTGAAACGTTTGAACGGAAAAATAAAGACGTTACGCCGAAAATTACACAAAACGCTGTAGACCGTTGCGAGCGGAAAAAAAGCTAGCAACTAGTTGATGGAAAACATTTTAAAGTCAAGCTATTATTCGAGCGAGCTTACTCGGGTCCAATAAAAGCTCGAATGAAAATAATAATAAAATAATAAAAATACTAAAAAAAATGCGCTAAAATACTAAAAATCCTAAAATTCATGTGATGACCTAAAACGAAGAAAAATCTAGCAAACGACTGCCGGATAATAAAAAATATGGTTTTTAAGGCTAAAAATAATAATGAAAATACGTGACGGAAAATTAAAAATGCGATTTCGAAAGCTGACGATGCTAACGATGATGCTAAAATGCGAGGAGACACTTAAAAATGCTAATGACTGTAAATCAGCTGAAAATGCCAATAAATTACTAAATAACAGAAATGCTAAAATTAACTAAAATATGGCGTCAAAATTCGGGTATCAAAAGTTGCCCCCTCTTTACTGTCTTATCGAAGTATTTGATAAGCAGTAAAGACAGTTGCCCCTACATATCCGAATTTTGGCGATACCGCAGGCTTTACCTCAAGCTTACAGTGATGATGTCGCTCTGGGAGGAGGTAAGTTGCTGCTGTCACTCTGGGAGGAGGTAGGTTGATGTCACTCGGGGAGGAGATATGTTGTAGCCGTCACTCTGGGAGGAGGTAGATCCGTTGCTGTCACTCTGGGAGGAGATAGGTTGCTGATCCTGCAAAGATGTAAACTTAGATCTGCTCGAGTATTGATAAAAACATACGTTACGGAAAATGTAAATGACAACTATTCTACTAGGAATGGAAGATAGTTTTACGAAAATATAAATGACGGCTCCACTGGGGGGATATGCATTTGACATGTAATGGACGTTGCTTTGGGAGGATAATGCGCGGTTCGTAGAAATACGAATGATTTGTCCTGATGATGTCACTCTAGGAGGAGGAAGTGCAAATGATGTCACTCCAGGAGGAGGAAATGCATGATGTCACTCTAGGAGGAGGAAATACGTGCTGTCACTCTAGGAGGAGAAAATATAAAGCTGTCACTCTAGGAGGAACAAATATAAAGCTGTCACTCTAGGAGGAGGAAATATAAAGGTGTCACTCTAGGAGGAGGAAATATAAAGCTGTCACTCTAGGAGGAGGAAATGTAAATGCGAAAATTTAAACGACGTTTAATCCCGTAGGAGAAGATGCGAGGTGCAGAAATTAAACTAAGGTCACTCTAGGAGGAGGAAATGTAGATGCTATCACTCTAGGAGGAGGGACTGTATGATGTCAACTCTAGGAGGAGAAAAATGCAAATAATCACTCTAGGACCCTCACCTGATATTAGTGTTTGCACTCAACTCTGAAACAAGGCTAAGTGTTTTACGCTCATAAAGATGCAACTAACATGATACATAATTTTCAATTCGCAATGTCAATCCGAGTGAATAGACTTCAAATGAAGATGCACATGCATGGGCATTCTAATAATCGTTGGGACTTTTACGGAAAAGAATGAAAGGACATGAAACGTCCGGAAATGAGTTTGTTTTGGAAAGGATTGCTTTGTTGGAAGGTTTTTGGATGAATGATGCTTTGTTGATTGGCCCTGATGAGGGCGAAGTACGTGAGTTCCTTCGCTTTCTGGCTGAGGATGCTTTCTCGACAGGGTGCGTGAGCTCTGGGATCCTTGCTAGGGGTGCTTTTCCGGTCGGCCAGGGGCCCTTTCTTTTCTCGATTCTTTACTGGAGAATGCTTTCTTCAAGATTTCTTGAGCTGGCTCTGGGCCCTTTCTCTTCTCGAGTCTTCACTAGGGAGGCTTGCTTTGAGATTTCTCGAGTTGGCCTTGGGCCTCTTTTGCTCGAGTTCACTGGGGAAGGTTGCTTTGAGATTTCTCGAGTTGGCCTTGGGCCTTTTTACTCGAGTTCACTGGGGAAAGTTTTCTACGAGATTTCTTGAATTGAGTTGTCCCCGGGCTGTGCTTGCTTTGGTTCTTCGACTGTTTGTATTCTTCGAATGTCTCTGAGCATTTCTCTCTTTTCTTTTCTTTTCCCTTTTCCCCTCTCACTTTTCTTTTCTTCTTTTTTCCTCTTTTTTCTTTCCCTTTTTTTCTCTTTTTTATATATATATATATATATATATATATATATATATATATATATATATATATATATATATATATTCCCCCTTTTTTTGATTTGATTTGAAATGCAATAGAGCAGAGCAAGCACACCCTTTGTCTTGATCTCTTCCCCTTTTGTCTTGAGGCCTCGGCCTTCGTCGTTGCTGCTTCTTCGGTGATAGTCCTTAGCGATCTCCTGGTGACCTTTTCCGTCCCTTTCATCGTGTTCTTGAACCTGACGTACTCGTACTTCTAGCTGGCAATCTTAACTGAAACTGCTCTTTGGCTCCTAGGGCATGAGTGATATTGAAGTTTTGGGGAGTGATGACATATATGGTGGAAAGAGGGAAAAAACGAAAAAAGTGGAGAAAATCGTAAAAGTCCCATGTCACTTTATAGCTATCCTATGTCTAAATACGCATGTACCCTGGATATTATGCGAACTCAACTAGTATCTAGTCAGGCTCTTACACTCATGAAGGATAAGGCGCGATGGCTCAAAAATGCTTACCGGGATTTGTTTGTGACTGCTTACGTCGGAGCAAACCGCGGATATAAGAGCAAACAGGTAATATCATGCATGTCACGTAATTTGGATAGATGCTGGAGTTAACAGAGGGATTGAATATTCCTAAACTATGCGATGCATGAAAATGCTTATGAGAGTAGTATGCTTTTGTTTTAGCCGGGCTAAAGAGGGATTTTGATTGATTTTTGATTTTTGACCGATTGATGGTTTGATTGCTAGAGGGTTTGATTGCTAGACGTTGGGGGACGACTTATTTGCAAGGGTCTAATGAGAACCTATGGTTGCCCCCAGTGGGCCCGACGACCGTACTCGACTTAAAGCTAACAAAGTGAGCAGGAATGAAAACAAATTTAAATAAAGGGGAAAGAAAGATGGACTCCCCTGAACTGTGCAGCGGGGCTGCAAGGGCGTCTTCCACGAGCTCCACGCGGATGACAGCGAGATGCTTCAAGTCCCTGTGAGATGCAGAGGGGACAACAGAGCGGAAAGGGAAATTAATTTGAAAATGAGAATGAGATAAGTTCAGGGATTCTCCCTTTCTTTAACCCGACTTTTCGAGGGTGCCTACGACGTGGTCCCTGTTCTGGGATGTTTTGCTTTGATTGGTTTCTTTTTCAGCTGCTTTGCGGGAACTGCCGATCCAAGTAGTAGCGAGGACAAGATCCGCATTCGGTTTATTTGCTTACCGGTCCTACTGGACCTTCGCTGATTGGCTTCGTGATTGCTTGGGGATAAAGGGGATAACCCTCTGTCCCCGTGATGTGCAGCGGGGCTGCAAGGGCGTATGCTTACCGTTCTTCTGCAGGCAACAAATGGGGGTGACCCAGTCCATGAAAAAGATATGGCGAGCACAAATGAAGAGTAAATGCAAGACAATTCTTAGCAAAAGTAATGTGATTGATAAGTTTTAAGCTCTCCCTTTTGGACGGGCCATCCGTGGGTCACTGCAGCGTGACTGGCATCGGATGTTGGTTGATGATGGCTTTGCTGTTAGATGCTTTGCCGCAGCTCCTGCTTTGGCTTGGATGATGCTTGCAGCCTGGCTGTCCCTCAACTAAAGGGTTGATCTTCACCGTGTTGATCATGGTGCGGATGTTATGGGCGTTCTAATAATCGACGGGACTTTTACGAAAAAGAATGAAAGGACATGAAATGTCCGGAAAGGAGTTTGTTTTGGAAAAGATTGCTTTGCTGGAAGGTTTTTGATGAATGATGCTTTCTTGATTGGCCCTGATGAGAGTGGGGTGTGCGAGCTCTTTTGCTTTTTGCTGGGGATGCTTCCTAGACAGAGTGCGTGAGTTCTGGGATCCTTGCTGGGGGTGCTTTTCGTTCGGCCAAGGGCCCTTTGCTCGAGTCTTCACTAGGGAGTGTCGCCGCTGTTCTTTTTTGCGACTTGCTACTAGAGTTGGCCTTGGGCCCTTTTTCTTCTCGGGGCCTTACTGGGGAGGCTTGCTTTGAGATTTCTCGAGTTGGCCTTGGGCCTCTTTTGCTCGAGTTCACTAGGGAAGGTTGCTTTGAGATTTTTCGAGTTGGTCGTGGGCCTCTTTTGCTCGAGTTCACTAGGGAAAGTTTTCTTTGAGATTTCTCGAATTGAGTTGCCCCTGGGCTGTGCTTGCTTTGGCTCTTCGACTGTTTGTATTCTTCGAATGCCTCTGAGCATTTCTCTCTTTTCTCTTTTCTTTTTTTTTTCTTTTTTTTTCTTTTTTTCTTTTTCTTTTTTTCTTTTTCTTTTTCTCTCTCTGTTTTTTTTGTTGCTCTCTTCTTCTTTTTGATTTGGTTTGGCTTGAAATGCATCGGAGCAGAGCAAGCACAGTCTTTGTCTTGATCTCTTCCGCTTCTGTCTTGAGGCCTCGACCTTCGTCGTTGCTGCTTCTTCGGTGATAGTCCTTAGCGATCTCCTGAGGACCCTTTCCGTCTCCTTCATCGTGTTCTTGGATTTGACGTGCTCATGCTTCCGGCTGGCAATCTTAGCTAAGACTGCTCCTTGGCTCCCGGGGTATGAGTGATAGTGAAGGTTTGGGGAGTGATGACATAGATGGTGGAAGGAGGGAAGAACAAAAAAATGGAGAAGATCGTAAAAGTCCCACGTCATTTTATAGCTATCCCCTGTCTAATTGCGCATGTACCCTGGATATTATGCGAACTCAACTAGTATCTAGTCAGGCCCTTACACTCATGAAGGATACGCCGCGATGGCTCAAAAATGCTTACCGGGATTTGTCTATGACTACTTACGTCGGAGCAAACCGCGGATATAAGAGCAAACAGGTAATATCATGCCTGGCACGTAATTTAGATGGATGCTTGATTTTAACAGAGGGATTGGACATTCCCGACCTATGCAATGTATGAAATGCTTATGAGAGTAGTATGCTTTTGTTTTAGCCGGGCTAAAAAGGGATTTTGATTGATTTTTGATTTTTGATTGATGGGTGGTTTGATTGCTTGATGGTTTGATTGCTTGATAGTTTGATTGCTTGATAGTTTGATTGCTTGATAGTTTGATTGCTAGGATGTGGGGGACGACTTATTTGCAAGGGTCTAATGAGAACCTATGGGTGGGGGACGACTTATTTGCAAGGGTCTAATGAGAACCTATGGTTGCCCCCAGTGGGTCAGACGACCGTACTTGACTTAAAGCTAACAAAGCGAGCAGGAATGAAAATAAATTACTAAAAAAAAAAAAGGGGGGGGGGGTGAAAGATGAACTCCCCTGAAATGTGCGGCGGGGCTGCAAGGGCGTCTTCCACAAGCTCCATGCGGGTGATAGTGAGATGCTTCAAGTCCCTATGAGATGCAGAGGAGACAACAGAGCGGAAAGGGAAATTAATCTGAAAATGAAAATGAGATAAGTTCAGGGATTCTCCCTTCCTTTAACCCGACTTTTCGAGGGTGTCTATGACGTGGTCCTAGTTCTAGGACGCTTTGCTTTGATTGGTTTCTTTTTCAGCTGTTTTGCGGGAACTGCCGATCTAAGCCGTAGTGAGGATGAGATCTGCATTCGGTTCATTTGCTTACTGGTCGTTGCTGGACCTTCGCTGATTGGCTTCATTATTGCTCGGGGATAAAGGGGAAAACCCTCTGTCCCTGAAATGTGCAGCGGGGCTGCAAGGGCATATGCTTACCGTTCTTATGCAGGCAACGAATGGGGGTGACCCGGTTCCTGAAATAGACAAGGCGATGACAAATAAGGAGTAAATGCAAGACAATTTTTAGCAAAAGTAATGTGATTGATAAGTTTTTAAGCTCTCCCTTTTGGACGGGCCATCCGTGGGTCACTGCAGCGTGACTGGCATCGAATGTTGGTTGATGATGGCTTTGCTTTTAGATGCTTTGCCGCAGCTCCTGCTTCGGCTTGGGTGATGCTTGCAGCCTGGCTGTCCCTCAACTAAAGGGTTGATTTTCACCGTGTTGATCATGGTGCGGATGTTGGGAAACTTCTTGAACAAGACCGCATTAAGTATGTTGATGGGGTCCTAGGAGGACAGCTTTTTGTCGTGCTTTTTCCAGGAGTTGTTGCCTGCATGGGCGCGCTGGGCGACCATGTCATTTTGGTGATGAGCTCCTCCACATAGGTGAATCGGAGATGGGAGCCGATGTTGCTAGTGTTCCGACAGCTCGGCCGGCGTAGGATGGGCTTTGTGAGTTTGGTCCAGCATTCAGTCCTTTGAGACCGGTTATTTGCGATGCCGGCTGTGTTGGTAGCACTGCGAGGAAAAGAAATTTTGCTTTAGATGGTGATAGTTTGGCTTAAAATCTTTCCTGATTCGCTCTTGAAGGTGACCTGGTGCGGCAATTCAAAAGCTGCTACGAGCGGAACTCCCTAATTCTATCGTGATGACGAGCTGAGGCGTGAGAGCTTACGTCCCTACAAAACTTAAAATTGATTAGTGGCGTTAGTCTAAGTGACATTTCTTACATCTCGAGCTACTCCTGGGGAGCCATCTATGTCATGCCTCCTTTTGTCATCTCACAAGTTTTAAGAAAAAAGGGACAACAAATTTTAAAACAATAAGCATCTCCTGAAAAAAACTTATTTTATTCATTTCAAGACAAATGTTTGTGATAGATTGTCATGATAAAACCCTATGTCCTTGGTCTTGCCGAACGCTCAGTTCGTGACGCTTCAGGTGAAGTAAATCTTGACTGCATCGGCGTTTACCGGTCTTAGGAGATCGTCTCCATCCATGTTGGTTAGCATTAGGGCACCCCCTGAGAATGCACTTTTGACCAGATATGGGCCCTCGTACCTTGGGGCCCATTTTCCTTGACTAGCCTCCTGATGAGGGAGAATCTTCTTCAGCACTAAATCCCCAGCCTCGAACTTGCGAGGTCGCACTTTCTTGTTATAAGCGTTGGCCATTCTTTGCTGATATAATTGTGCATGGCAGATAGCGGCCAGGCGCTTTTCGGGAAGGAGGTTCAGCTGCTCGTACCTCACTCTTGACCAATCTGATTCTTCTACTTCAACTCTGCCAGGATTCTGAGAGAAGGGATTCTACCTCGAGGGGAATTACGGCTTCCATGCCGTAAACTAATGAGTAGGGAGTTGCCCCTGTAGATGTACGGGTCGCTATCCGGTAAGCATGCAGTAGGAAGGGAAGCATGTCATGCCGGTCCTTGTGAGTGATTACCATCTTTTGGATGATCTTCTTCAGGTTCTTGTTTGCTGCTTCGACTGCGCCATTCAGTTTTGGTCGATATGGAGATGAGTTTCGGTGCTTCACCTTCCAATGTTCGTAAAGACCGTCGATCATTTTTCCATTTGGTGAAGTAGTCGATTGCTACGAGGATGAAGCGATGGCCATTAGAGGCTGTTGGATGAATTTGGCCGATGATGTCGATTCCCCACATCGCAAAAGGCCAAGGTGATGTCATGCTGAAGAGAGGGGCTGGAGGGACATGGAGATGGTCCGCGTAGACTTGACATTCGTGGCACTTTCAGAAATAGCCGATGCAATCGCGCTCGATGGTGAGCCAAAAATAACCCTGCCTCATTATCTGTCTGGCCATCATGTGCCCACTAGCGTGTGTGGAACAAACCCCTTCGTGGATTTCTATTATGATTCTTTTTGCCTCTGTCATGGTGACGCAGCGAAGCAAAGCTCCATTAGCTCTCCTTTTGTATAGAACTTCGTTGTCGAGGTAGAAGTCTAGTGCTAAGCGCTGGAGGGTCTTTTTGCTAACCCGGCTTGCCCCCGGTGGATACTCCCGGTTTCTGATGAATTGTACTAAGTCGTGGAACCAAGGCTTCCCATCGGGTTCCTCTTCTAAGGCTACGTAGCATGCCGGAGTTTCCTTTACTTCTACCCTCAGAGGCTGAAGCATTACTCCGCACTCTAACTTGAACATCGATGCTAGTGTGGCTAATGCGTCTGCGAAGTGGTTCTTTTCTCTATCGACTCGGTCGAACTTAGTTTCCTCGAATTCCCGTGTGAGTTGGGTGAGTAACTTTTGATAAGGAATGAGCTTGGAATCCCGTGTCTGCCATAAATCTTGGGCTTGGTAGATGACGAGGGCTGAATCGCTAAAGATTTGGAGCTTCTTTACTTTTAGGTCGATGGCTGCCGCGAGACCGCTGATACATGCCTCATACTCGGCGATGTTGTTGGTGCATGGGAAGTTCAATTTGCATGCTATAGGGAATTGACGGCCATCTGGGGCTATGACCACGACTCCCACTCCTTTGCCCGAGAGGTTCACCGCACCGTCGAAGAACATGATCCACCATTCGTCTTCTTGGAGATCTTCTGCGATCTCATCTTCAACCACTATGATTTCCTCATCGGGGAAGTCAAAGCTTAATGACTCATACTCGTCCGAGGCATGATCAGCCAAGTGATCGGCGAGGGCACTTACCTTAACCGCTTTCCGGGTTACATAGATGATCTCGTGCTCAGCTAATAAGACTTGCCACCTGTAAATGCGACTTGATAGGTACGGCTTTTCGAAGATGTACTTCAGGGGATCCATACGAGAGATTAGCCACGTCGTGTAATATAACATGTATTGCCGGAGCCTTCGGGCGCACCATGCTAGGGCGCAACAAGTTCGTTCCAACATGGAGTAGCGCATCTCACATTCGTTGAATTTTTTGCTGAGGTAGTAGATGGCTTGTTCACGCCTTCCGGACTTGTCGTGTTGTCCCAAAACACAACCCATGACACTAGCCGTGACTGTCATGTACATGAGCAAGGGACATCCTGGCTTCAGGGGAACTAGTACCGGTGGGCTTTGCAGATAAGTCTTGATTTTCTCGAAGGCTTTCTGACAGTCTTCGTCCCATTCCGCATCTCCGTGTTTCCTTAGCATTTTGAACATCGGCTCGCAAGTAAGCGTTAACTGGCTGATAAAGCGAGCGATGTAGTTGATGCGTCCTAAGAAGCTTCGTACTTCTGTTTCAGTACTGGGAGCGGGTAGCTCTTGAATTGCTTTTATCTTATCAGGATCCACTTCTATGCCTTTGTTGCTGACGATGAATCCTAGCAACTTTTCGGAGGTTACTCCAAAGGTGCACTTAGCTGGGTTGAGCCGTAGTTGAAATCGCCTCAACCTTTCGAATACCTTCTTCAGGATGTCTACATGATCTTGTGTGCCTCGAGACTTGGCTATCATGTCGTCGACATATATTTCCAATTCTTTATGCATCATGTCATGGAAAAGGGTGACGACAGCACGTTGGTACGTCGCTCCTGCGTTTTTTAATCCAAAGGGCATCACTTTGTAGCAGAAGGTTCCCCAGGGTGTGATGAAGGTCGTCTTTTCGCTGTCTTCGGGTGCCATCTTGATCTGATTGTACCCGGAAAATCCGTCCATGAAGGAGAACATGTCATTTCTGGCGGCACTATCTACCAAGATGTCGATATGGGGAAGGGGGAAGTCATCCTTAGGGCTGGCTCGATTGAGATCCCGAAAGTCCACGCACATGCGAACCTTCCCATCTTTCTTAGGCACTGGCACTATGTTGGTGATCCATTCTAGGTACTCGGCAACTCTCAAAAAACCCGTGTCTAGTTGCTTGGTAACTTCTTCTTTGATTTTCAGAAGGATGTGTGGATGCATCCTCCAAAGTTTTTGCTTAACAGGCTTAAACTCAGGCTTTAACGGGATACGATGCTCAACTATCCCGGGATCGACACCTGGCATATCGGCGTATGACCATGCGAATACGTCGGAGTAGTCTTTGAGGAGAGAAATCAACCTTTCTCTCTGAGTTGTGTCTAAGGTAGTTCCGATCTTAACCAACTTCTGATTCTCGTTGCTTGCCCCCAGATTTACTTCGTCCGATTCCTCCCGATGAGGGGTTATTTCCTTTTCTGAACTTTCTAGTAAACGGGTCAGTTCGTTAGAGACTTCGGCTTTGTCTTCGGTCGTAGCGATGATTTCTTCGCCAGTAAAGACATAAGTTTTATCATGACAATCCGAACTAACATTCATCCTGAAATTAAAAATGCGAAAAAAGAGATGCGTAAAATGAAAATTGCATATATATTTGATTTTTAACAGAAGGGGAACGTGAGTTCCTACAAAAGGGTTTTCATAAGAAAACGTGCAAACATGTGTTTTTCTAAAAGGAGCAATTACGGAGAGACATCTGGAAGCATGGTGATGGTCCAGTTGCACACAGACTCCCCTAACTTCTTTACGAAAATGACTGAACCAGGCGACGGCTCTTCTTCACCCAGAGTGTAGATACGGAGGTCTAATACCCTGATCGGGCTTTCATTGATGGTTTCAGCCACGAAGGGGAACGTGGTTCTGATATGGGGGATTGACATCTCGCCTTCTGGAGCAGAACGTCCAAATAGCTTAGCCAGCTGCTTTTCTTTCTTTTCTTGGGCAATCCTGACGAAATCGTCCTTGCTGGGTAGGTACCCTAACCCAAAGCGATCTCCGAAGCTCTTCGGAGGTGCCCAGTTTTTTTGATCCTTGTAACTCGGTGCCGAGTCGTTTTCCCAGCTGGAAGCTTCCCTCTGGCATTGACTTAGTAGTGGTTTTGGCTATCTCAGATTTTGAGGCTTCGCAAACGGGGGATCCTTCCTTGATCCAATCCGCGTTGACGATTTCGAAGGCTTAGAAAGAACTCTCCAAGGTTTCAGCGGCCTCGATGTAAGGCACAGATGCATGCTTGGCCAAGATTAAGGCTTCCTCGGCCTTGATTGTGATGAGGGCATTGTCTTTGACGTACTTGAGGCACTGGTGCAGGGAAGAGGGGATGGCTCCTGCTGAATGGATCCAAGGTCGTCCTAGTAACATGCTGTAAGCGGGCTGGATTTCCATGATCTGGAATGTCAAGGCGAAAGTGTGGGGCCCTATGACCATATCCAACTCAAAGTTCCCAATGATCTCTTGAGTGGTTCCATCGAAAGCCCTAGCCATTATTCCTCTGGGTTTCATATGAGAGAAGTCGACCGGCAGTTGCTCGAGACATGCCTGGGCATGACATTAAGTGCGGACCCGTTGTCGAATAGGGCCTTGGCTATGACGTGCCCCTTACATTCTACAGTGATGTATAGGGCCTTGTTGTGATCTCTTCCTGAGGGGTCAATCTCTCCTTTAGAGAACGAAATGCTGCTTAGGGCTTGAATCCTTCCGACAAGGTTTTCCACCCCTTCTGTGGTGATATCCTTAGTCACGAAGGCTTGTTTCAGGACTTTTAAGAGAGCCTGGCGATGAGGCTCTGAAGTAAGGATCAACTCCATGATGGAAATACGAGCTGGGGTTTTCTTTAGCTGTTCGATGATACTGAACTCGCTCTGTTTCATGATTTTGAGGAACTCGGCTGTCTCGTCCTCGGTTACAGGTTTGCTCAAACCTTGTGTCTCCTCTATCGTCTCCTTGCGGATCACAGGATTTTTTCCTTTGGCTTGCCGTTGCTTCTCTACTTCCTCCGAGATGTAACATCTTCTGGTGCGGGTTATGCCCCCGATATGAGAGGCTTCGCCGATAGCAAGTCTGGTTGGTGTGACTGTAGGAGGGGTGGTGACCACCGTGTATCTGTAGTTGAATGGGACCGCTTGTAAGTTTTGGCTAGGAGTATTCACAGCTAATGTGAACACTACTCTGCGTGGGGTCGTGGCTGCATCCCCTGTTTGGGCTACATATTCGAAGGAATATGGAGCTGGAGAGTGGTGCTCGATGGCATTGATGGTCCCTCGGGTTTCCCCTTCGGTTTGAATGATCCCGAATGTGGTAAGTTGCTTGACTTTCTGCCGAAAAAGTCCACAATCCTGGATGTCGTGCTTGCTTTCCCCTTGGCAGAATAGGCATTGAGCCTGATTATTCCCCGGGAATGGTAGATAAGCGTTGTTGGCTAAAGCGAAGAACAGTTCCTCGTTGGGCGTTTCCTCCATTGAAGGGTGAGAAGTGTCAATTCCGATGGAAGCAATGTCGCCCATCCCAGGATTATGGCGCGGTAAAGGACTGGTTGTCACAGCAGGACCCTTTGCTAAACCTTTGGACGAGATTCGTCCTTGTTTGGTTAGGTGCTCGACCTTCTCTCTAAAGGCGTACCAGTCTTCCAGGGAGTGTCCTCGGGTTCTGGCGTGATATTCGCAGCTAACCTTTGGATCATACCAGCTAGGGTAAGGAGTGGATTGAGGCGAGATTGGGGATGGTGTAATCTGCCCATCGGCCAGGAGGCTTGCGTAAATTTCCCTCAAAGGAAACACAGGAAGCGACCACATCGGTAACGGGTATGACTCGGAGTCCGAGGATTCCCAAGAAGGTAGCAATGGTGTTGTGCTAGCATGGGAAGGTGGTGCCGAATACCTGACGAGGTAATCGAATTTCCCAGAAGGCTGGCCCAAGGTATCAATCTCGCGGTCGCCCTCGTCGCAGCGCTTGGAGAACCGTTTGCCTGACGAAGTAGCTCCTTTCTTTTGGACGATTTGGAGTGGGGTTCCTTTGGCGTTATGCGGGATAGGAAATCCATCTTCGATGGCATTAATGGATCCTTCCCCGTGGGTCGCTTTCTGGGTTTGTATTACTCCGAGACTTGAGAGTTGTCTCACCTTTTCGGCGAACAACTTGCAGCTTTGGATTTTGTGATTGTCGCTTCCCTTGCAGTATATGCAGTGACTTAGATTGCTCTCTGAGTATGGCATATGTCCTCCTTGAGCTAAGGCCTGGAACAGTTGTTCTTGTGGCCAGGTTGACGCTGAAGAAATGAGGTCGTTGCTTCCTCCTGTCGAGATGGCATTCACCCCTCCCTTTCCTTGGGAATGATTGGGGAGAGGGTTGGTGGATGTGTTGGGTCCTTTTGCTAACCCTTCGAAAGATACCCATCCACTTTTGATCAAGTGATGGACTTTTGCTTTGAATGCGAAGCAATTTTCCAGAGTGTGACCTGGGGCTCCGGTGTGGTATTCGCACCTTGCGTTGAGATCATACCACTTTAGGTAAGGAGGCAATTGAGGCTGAACTGGAACTGGTACGATGTGTCCGGCCGCCAAGAGATGTTTGTAGATTTCCTCTGCGGGAAGAGGAAAAGGTGGCGGAGGCTCTCGGTTCCACCGATTGTTTGTCGTGTTTTGGTTATTTGGGCCTTTTGGTGGGTTATATGGCTTGGGTTGCATGGGTGGTAATGTTTGTGCTGGAGGTGGTGGGAAATGTGTAGGATTTTGAGGCGCGATATTAGCAGCGGGCGGCGAGGTGAAAGGGAAGTAGGTGGGTTGATATAGTGATGGCAAAGGGTAGGGCGGTGGCGATAGATAAGGTGGAGCTGGTGGAAATGGCTGCCCGTGATTAGCTTGGGGAGCGACAAATCCGACGTCCCTTTTGGCGATAGATGCCTTCTTTGGTGCAGACTCTGGTGTCGGATGCGTGATTCGTCCAGACTTAATCCCTTGTTCGACTCTTTCGACAATTAGGACCATGTCGGAGAAGCTGTTTGAAGGGTTCGAGATCAGGTAGGTGTAGTAAGGGGCCTTGAAGGTGTGCAAGAAAATCGACAAGAGTTCCTTGTCGCTTAAGGGTGGAGAGATTCTAGAAGCCAACTCTCTCCATCTCTGAGCATAGGTCTTCACGGACTCGCCGACTTTCTTTTCCATATTTTGCAGATCAGCGCGGTCGGGTGCTACCTCCATGTTGAATTTATATTGTCTGTAGAAGGCATCAGATAAGTCTCTCCATGTCCTGATCCTGGCTCTATCCAGACCCATATACCATGTTAGGGCGTGCTTGGTCAAGCTTTCTCGGAAGAGATGAATCAACAACGGCTCGTTGTGGATCATCTCTGCCATCTTGTTACAGTATGCCCTAAGGTGGGTCTTTGGGTACTCTACCCCCGTATACTTTTCGAAGTCAGGAATCTTGTACTTCGGTGGTATAACGATCCCCGGGACCATACACATATCGGTAGGGTCGGTGGGGTCAAATGGATCGGCCCCTTCAATTGCTCGGAGCCTTTCTTCGAGCAGATTCAGTCGGTCACTTTTCGATTGCTCAGCCCCGATGGGGTTAGAGCCGAAGGGTAACATAGGTTCTGACGAGAACTGAGGTTGTGCAGGGTTGAAAGTAAGAGGCTGAGTTCCTACAGGTCCGGGAATTGTGCTTGGAGGAATAGGAGGGAGATACAAGGTCTCCAGGTGGGCCTGGCTCTTGCTGGGGTCAACAGCAGGGTTGATTGAAAGGTGTTGAAGCGACGAGGAGATCTCTTCACCCGCCTTAACTGTAGGATTTGTAGTGGTGGGTACAGTGAAGGGACTAACCCATCTCCACTGGCCCACGGGAGTACAGAAAGTGATTCTAGCTCCTCTAACTCTGTGATTCTAGCAGTCCGTGCTTCATCGGTCTTAGCCGGTTCAGTCATTTTTCGCTTTTGAAGTCTAGTAAAAGGGAGCCTGTGCGGAGTAGCGTGCTTCCGAGGAGCTATTGTGAACCTGAAAAAAGGGAAAAACACAGAGAAAGAGTAAGTACAAGTGAGGATACACAGGTGATGTGTAATCCCGAGGCCTCCACGTTTGCTCATTCGTTTTCCGGCCATACTTTCACTTGATATTTTTAGGGCAGTCGGAGAGCGCGAGATATCCCGGTTTTTGACAAGATACGAAGGAAGCCTCTATTCATTCCAACGATGTGAAGCAATCTGAGATGCTATCGGCGAAACCCAAATCAGTAGGGGCAACCAATGCCGCCATGCTAGGAGGATCTCTTTCACACTATGCTTTGAATGATGCAGGGCCTGATGCCTGGTGAACCCAACCGAGGGGAGGGACGACGATCTATGAACTTGGAGTTTCTTGTGATAAGCTAAGAGGATAGGGCCATGAGCGAGCACTACTCGAATGCTTGGTCTGATTTTTTGGTTTTTTAGTGAAACGATTGTATTTATCCCGGAGGGATTTTCTCTTTCTTTTTGCGATGGTCTTTTGAGTTGTATTTGGATGGATAATTGATATGGAAAAGATGAGGCGATTTAATAAATATCCGAAAGAGTATGACTTTATTAAAAGCGTTTACAAAAGTATGGTAACTTGCCAACTACCTAAATTCATAAAAAATGGCTAAGATAGATGAAATCAGGGGTCCTAGCTAAAAAGAAAAGGATTGCCGATATCTGAGCCTTTCCCTGAAGGTGTCAATCCTGGGCGTCAGAGTTCTCCTGCCAAAGGTACTCCATTGAAGCCAACTCCCCTTTCTGCATCTCTATCTCAGCCTCTAACGCGGTAATTCGACTTTGCAATGCCTGGGTTTTCCTATCCCCCAAATCTGCACGAGTAGTCAAGACCCTTATCGTCAAATCCCTGTCTTTGATTATGGCACTTAATGCTTCTCTCTTGCGGGTTTCACTGCTCAAGTGTTCTTTAAAGGCCCTGAGGGCCACCTTCTGTTTGACTGCTTGTACGCGGATAAAATCCTTGTTATGCCTGTCCAGCTCATTCATCTGGACTTCTGCGTAGCATTGACGTACTTCGGCGGTATCTCTTTCCTCTGTCATCAGATCTTGCTCTTCCTGCGCTGCTCGCATTTGCTCTACTACTTGGGCGTAAGCCATAGCATCCATTCCTCCACTTACCTGCGATTCCCCTTCCTCTTCCATCGTTTTCTGATTTTCTGGGCGAGGTAGGACATTGTCGTTGACTCGCTTCATCCTCCACTGTGGGTATTGTGGTATCGTTGCTGCAGGGGCAACGCGTCCTTTGAGACAAAAGGGGGTGGCCCAGTCTTGGGCGTATACCTGGATGTTCTGATTTTCCCCGGTGTGTGGTAGGTCCGATTTCGTCATGCCGAAAGTCACTGGAATGATTTGGGTGATGCAAAACTGCCTGAGTACGAGGGCAGGGCAGTAGAGAGTACATCCCCATGCTCCAATTAGAGGAACCCAAGGTAGGGGTCCGCAGCAGACGATGGGATCCGAGGTCCGCAGCCACTTGGCATGCCAACTGAAGTCCTTTTCTAGAGGTTGATGAATCGGTCGATCTAGACGTCCTTATTTTCCATCTCCCATTTATCCGTGGTCATTGTATTGATGACTCTGAGCAGAGGGCACGACCTGATGTAGCTTTCGAAGAAGATGGGCTGATCAGGAGTTTGTTTGAAGTGGCTGATCAATCATACTGTCAGTAACTGGGTGCAGTAGGTGAGCCTCCCTTTCCCTTTTCTTCGGCAAGAGTCCAAGGAGCGAAAGGTTTCGGCCAAGATGGCTGTTGTAGGATTGATGGCATTTACCTCCATCTCGTAAAAGATGTTGGCTGCTAAAAAATCGATGGCGTTTCTCATCCTCGAAAAAAGGGCGAATCCTACAATGGCGAAGGCCAGAATCCTTAAGTGCCTTGCTCCATTGGATATCTGAAACTATGCCTCGATATCCGACCAACACCAGAAGTAGTCACCCTCCTTGACACGAGTAGTGATTCCTAATAGCTTGTCGAGTCTTATTTTTACACTCGTAGAGTCCAGTCGGACGTTCTGGTAGATGGTTGATATGGGAGATGTGAAACACATCAGAGCTGAGTACTCCTCGAGCGTGGGAGTCAAGTCTACTCCTTTGTCGAAAGAGAAGCAACTATAATAGGGATCCCAGAACCTCAGGGCCGCCCGGATGCAACCCCAATCAGTCTTGACGTCAACTAGGGTCAGTAGCTTTCCATAACTACCCTCAAACTGAGTCTCCTCTTCTTCAGTCAACTCATTTCTCAACATCTGAATCCTAGTTAAATCAAAGTCTACGACCTCTACTTTGATTTTAGTGGTGATGTCAGGGGCGAATCCCTATTCCAACAGATCTCCTCGGGCAGCTTGATCGTCGAAGCTTCGTCCCCCGAAAATATCAAATGAAAGTAACGTAGGTGCTGTCATAGCGAATGAGCAAAATAGGTCCTGTGGGACAATAGAATTTTAAGTGCTAAGTAAACTATGCGTGTGAGAAATCCGCAGTTCGTATAACAGAAAAATCACGTCAATATGCCAACAAGACAAACAGAGCCACGACAAACAGTTATAATCATGATGCACGTGCTGGGGCTCTTATTCCGACACCTCTAACTGGCTTGAACGGTTCCCGGATGATACCATGAAAAGGTCCCTAAAGTGTCGTCCAGTGTCCCGACTCCTTGCGAAATCGAGTAACCTTTCGACTGGCTTTAGGGGTTCATCCGAGTTGGGGTTGGTGAACACTACCCAGGACACGTGTCCTAGGGCGTCACTACTACCCTCCTATTTTGGTAATTGTCCCCTAGGTGTAGGGCGCTATGAAATGCATATGACAATTGATAAAGCAAATAAATGAACAGACCAGCAATTGATCAAAGCAAATAAATAAACAAACAAATAACACCTCTCTAAAAAGCTAAAACCGGCTCCGACCCTAAAGTCCCCAGTGAAGTCGCCAAACTGTCGCGCCCCCGAAAATAACAAATTCGCGAGTGTGCAACGAAATTTGGGACCTTACAATGCTCGGCGTAAACAGATGCCTCGCAACATGCAATGAAGTCGCCACCCTAATTTGGTTGCTAGGTTTAGGGAACCTTAATCGTCATGGCATAGAAAGTATAATAAGTAAAAAACTAAAGGCACAAAAAGGGGTCTGGACCCCAGACAAAAGGTTAAGGGTCGTATTATGGTCTCGGGAAGGTGTTAGGCACCCAAGTCACATCCGAAAACGGTTACCGGTTGATGAGAGAGGTGTTTAAAAGGTGTTTTGATAAATGCGTTTTGTTTTGAAAAGGGGGCCCTCAGAGGAATCGTCACTTTAGTCTTTTTATGATCGTGACGTTCAGAAATAATTAATCGTTGAACGGGGTTACCGTTTGAACGTCTTTCGGACGGGGTTACCGTTTATCAAGACCGATTGATTATTCTTGAACGTAACGTGATGGGACTGAATTTTCTGTAAGACTGAATGAGCGCCCTCTATGTCATCATCGGGACATGCATGATTAAATTAGTTACTACGTGATCCTACCATGGATTGCTAACAGAGTACAAATTTAAATGATAGATTTTGAAGTGGAAAAACTGATGTGGGATCGAAAGTCCCCATGTACATGCAGTCAATATATGCGAGAATTTAAAATCACATGAGCATGGCATTTTAAGCAACTCTTTAAACACGTTGTTCATGTGGGTTGATTTTAGTTCTAGCAGTTCTATATATCATGCGTACGATTGATATTTACAAAAAGCGTTGAATAAATAAAAAGGAATCGAAAGGCGTACTTTCTAGCAAAGCTTGAAATTAAAACCTACAAAGTGAGAGTGTTAGCGATAGCTCGAGAAATCGATAAGCAATTCTATGAGTGCGAAAATTTAAATGACAGTTGATTGTATGCGAGAAATGATGGATTGACGCATACGAGAATTAAATGCTGAGTTTGATAAGTGCAGGAAAATAAGTGATGACAGTTGATTGCATGCGAGAAATGATGGATTTAACGCATACGAAATTTAAATGCTGAGTTGATTGCATGCGAAAAATGATGGATTTAACGCATACGAAAATTTAAATGCAGAGTTGATTGCATGCGAAAAATGATGGATTTAACGCATACCAGAATTAAATGCTGAGTTGATTGCATGCGAAAAATGATGGATTTAACGCATACGAAATTTAAATGCTAAGTTGATTACATGCGAAAAATGATGGATTTAACGCATACGAAAATTAAATGCTGAGTTGATTGCATGCGACAAATGATGGATTTAACGCATACGAAACTTAAATGCAGAGTTGATTGCATGCGAAAAATGATTGATTTGACGCATACGAAAATTTAAATGCTGAGTTGATTGCATGCGTAAAATGATGGATTTAACGCATATAAGAATTAAATGCTGAGTTGATTGCATGCGAGAAATGATGGATTTAACGCATACGAAAATTAAATGTTGAGTTGATTGCATGCCAAAAATGATTGATTTGACGCATACGAAAATTTAAATGCAGTTTTGACAAGTGCAGAAAAATTGATTGTAGTTGACGATTCACAAGGGATTTAAAACAGTTTGATAATTTGCAGAAAGTAAACAGTTGATATTGCGGAAGGATTCCCAGCTGTATGATAAGTGTGGAAATTAAAACAGTTGATGTTTGCAGAAAATAAACAGTTGGGTGCTGTTTAGTTACGGAGAATTTTCTGAAAATTTTTCAAAATTGGAATTATTTCCAAAATCTGTTTCACAGTCAAAATTTTCCATTTTGGAAAATTTTCGGAAATATTTCCATTTGGAAAACATTTTCCAAATTTTTTTTAAATTTTTTTTTATTACTTTAGTTCAATAACTTCATATTGTTAATCTAAAAAATATATATATATGTTATTTTAGACATGTCTACCCTCGTAATTTTGATAATTAATATGTAGATTGATACAAATTGTAATAAAAATACTTCATAATTGATATTTAACTAACTGATACTCCTAATTAAAATCATACGAGTAAAATTCAATAACCAACCGTGTTATAAGAAATTTCATGGCACGTAGCGCACCAATGGCTTAATTAATTATGATTTAACTAAGTAATGTTCGGTCACTTTTCTCATTTTGATTTTGCAGATTAATAAATATGAATTCAATTTTAATTTTAAAAAATCAATTAAATGAGCTCATATTAAAGTTACACTTATATGTAACGAATATATTTAATAATTTTTCATTTAAAAAAAATAAAATTAATAGATAAACATAGGACTCACTCACTCCTAATATTAAATAATTTGTAGTATTTTTGGAAATATTTCCATTTGGAAAACATTTTCCAAATTTTCGGAAATATTTCCATTTGGAAAACATTTTCCAATTTTTTTTTATTACTTTAGTTCAATAAATTCATATTGTTAATCTAAAAATAATAATGTTATTTTAGACATGTCTACCCTCGTAATTTTGATGATTAATATGTAGATTGATACAAATTGTAATAAAAATACTTCATAATTGATATTGAACTAACTAATACTCCTAATTAAAACCATACGAGTAAAATTCAATAACCAACCGTCTTATAAGAAATTTTATGATATGTGGCGCACCAATGGTTTAATTAATTATGATTTAACTAACTAATGTTCGGTCACTTTTCTCATTTTGATTTTGCAAATTAATAAATATGAATTTACTTTTAATTTTAAAAAATCAATTAAATGAGTTGACAATAAAATTGAATTAACAATAGTAGTAGTTTTTTTTTCATTGTTTTTTAATTACAGAGAATTTTTTGAAAATTCCATTCTGAATTTACTTATAGGGATTTTCTGAAAATTTTCCAAAACTGGATATATTTCCAAAATCTGTTGCACAACAATATTTTTCTCCAAATGAAATTAATTCCAAAATTTTCCATTTGGAAAACCAATCCCATCCCGCCACGTCATAAGACCCATTTTTTAAATATTAGTTTGAAGGGAGTATTTTAGGCGGGAAAAAAATTCTAAATTAATTCTAAATAAGTTTAAAACCCATTTATAAAATATTAAGAAAAATAAGAAAAGTGGATATATAATTACTAATCTTGAGATGAAGATTATGTTTTTGTAACTTTTAATTTATTTTGTTCAAAGTATTAAGTAAGAAGATTGAGTTTTTGTATGAAAGAAAAATTAAAAATGATGAGAGAGAGTAAAGTTGAGCTGTAGACCCCACTTTGGAAATAAAGTGAAATTTTTTTTGGAAAACATCAAATATGGTGTTTCCAAAAGTTGGAGTATTTGTAGTGTTAATTTTGGAATTATTTCCAAAACTGAATAGTAATTGGAGAATTGGAAAATTTTCCAATTTTTGAAAAATTTTCCAAAAATTAAACAACCCTTAAATGGCTTGTGCTTTTGAATTTAAACATGAATATGTTTACCATACTGATATTTGATCTTTAATAAACTTTAAATGGGCTACTATTTAGTTTATTAATCTTAACAAAAAAATAACATTAGCATTATTTTTTAATTAAAATAAAATTGATTTAACAATAGTAGTAGTAATTAAAATAAAATTGATTCAACACGAGGAATCTCACTTGAAATGAATAAGATCCAGAACCAAAAATACTAAAATATGCAATAAAATGAAACAAAATAAATAGTAATCAGTAAATAAAGAAAAAGTTCGATTTAAGGTCCGAATTTACTCGCTCAGAATCCTCAATAAATATGAATTCACTTTTAATTTTAAAAAATCAATTAAATGAGCTCATATTAAAATTACACTTATATGTAACGAGAAAATTACACTTATTTTCGTGGATGAGGAAGGATAACAAGAAAATATGCATTGTTTAACTATCGACATTCGTCATTGAGAAATGTGATTGAAAGGGCTTTTGGCGTTCTGAAGGCTAGATTTCCAATCTTAAAGTCCATTCCAAATTATCTTCTTCATCGTCCGAGGCAAATACCTCTAGCTTGTTGTACACTACACAACTTTATTCGAATGGAAGATAGAGCTGATCAACTATTCACAGAATATGGTACAGAAGGTCAGCAAAATTTAGACGAGAACGAAGCTAATGTGACGCAAGAAGGTATTCAAGTGGATATGTCCCAACAACAACTAATGAATGGCGTTAGAGAAGATATTGCAAATCAATTATGGTCTCATTATAATAATTGTTAGAATATGAAGAAGTAACAATTTAAATTAAGTATGTTTTGAATGTTGATATTTGTGGTATTCACGTAATGAACAAATAATTCAAGACTATTTTATATGTATTTTATTTTCATAAACGGAATTATTATATTTATACTTGATCTTAGGTGAATACGATTTCGAGTTTGTAGTATTCACGTCATGAACAAATAATTCAAGACATGTATTTTATTTTCATGAACAGAATTATTATATTTATATTTGATCTTTAACGTGAATAGATTTAGCATATTTATAAATTATGAGGGTAGAAATGTCCAAAATAACATTGTTTCTTTTTTATGTTAACAATATGGATCGTTTGAGCTAAAAAAAAAAAAATTTTTTTGGAAAACTTAAAAAATGGCGTTTCCAGAATTTTCCAAATTTGTAGTGTTAATTCTGGAAAACTGAATAGTAATTGGAGAACTGAAAAATTTTCTGAAAATTTTCCATTTGGGAAAATGTTACTGTGAAACAGATTTTGGAAATATTTCCAATTTTTAGAAAATTTTTCAAAAATTAAACAACCCTTAAATGGCTTGTGCTTTTGAATCTAAACATGAATATGTTTACCATACTTATATTTGATCTTTAATAAACTTAAAATGGGCTACTATTTAGTTTATTAATCTTAACAAAAAAATAACATTAGCATTGTTTTTTAATTAAAATAAAATTAATTTAATAATAGTAGTAGTTTTTTTTCTTCAAAAAAGTAAGAAATAGTTGTTAGGTGAATACGATTTTGAGTTTTCTAAGGTTGGAAAATGAAGGCTGGAAAACAGAAAACGTACTGTAGCTGTGAAACAGAATTTTGGAAAACAGAAATAATTCCGAAAATAACTCCAGATGGAAAATTTTAGAAAACAGAAATAACTCCAAACAGAATTAATTCCGTTATGAAATGCAGCCTTGATGTTGCGGAAGAATTTCCAGCAGTTTGCGAAAAATTAAAGCAGTTGGTATTTGCAAGAATTAAAACAATTGATATTTGCAGAAAATAAACAGTTGGATATTTGCGGAAAGATTTCCAGCAGTTTGCGGAAAATTAAAGCAGGTGATATTTGCAGAAAGTAAAACAATTGATATTGCGGAAAATAAAGCAATTGATATTTGCAGAAAATAAAACAATTGATATTTGCAGAAAATAAAACAATTGATATTTGCATAAAATAAAACAATTGATATTGCGGAAGAATTTCCAGCAGCTTGCGAAAAATTAAAGCAATTGATATTTGCAAGAATTAAAATGCGACCGACCATGTAGGCGGTAAGATGAACAATTGAATTTAAATTGCCGAAAGTAAATTGCGAAAATTTAAAGTGCGAATAATTTAAACAGTTGATAAGTACAGAAAATTAAACAGTTGATAGTATGAAAAATAATCATACGAAGCATACGAATTATTTTTACGAAAAAACGTGATCCGAGGTTTCAGAAAAAATTAAAAATGGGCTGGGCCTAGTTGAAAAATGAAAAGAAACTGAATGGGCCAGGAATAGTTCCTGGCCCAAGGAAATTATTTAAACGGTGATGGGTCGAGCCCATCACCCATGCACACGTGAACAGTGCTGAGACATGGCACTGTTCGTCTTCTTCCTTGGTCGCAGGCGCTACTGCCGGCAGCCAAGGTCCGGCTAGCCTTGTCTGTTTCTCGCGATCTTCGTACCGAGATGCTCGTCTCCTCGACGGCGTCTCGACCGTACGAAGCTCGAATTTTATTTCAAAACACACTGAGTTTAATTTCAAAAAAATGACAAAACCGTTAATTATTGAAAACTAATTAATTCGCACAATCTAGCTAACGAATTTTAAAATTGAAAATGTGTATTTAATCTACATCATGTATGTGAATTAATGGCATAAAAGAAAGTAATTTATTTGCTCAAGAACAAGCTAAACGAAATTAAAGAAAAAACTTGCTAAAAAATCGAAAATGAGCTAGAGAGAGAAAGCTCACGTTTCAAACTTTGAACTGGGCGATTGTCGCTCTAAATGAGCAAGCTGATCAAGAGGGAGAGAGAGCAAGTTTTTCTTGCTGAATTGGTGCCTGAAATACATTGGAGGATGGTGGCTATTTATAGCCGAAGATCGCGTGAGGAGGGAGACGCGGGGCTGCGCGTGGTGGCCGTTCCTCGTGCGCTGGCGGGTCTAGGCCGTGAGGTGGCTGTGATGATGGTGGATGGGACGGGCAACGGCTGAGGGGACGGGAGCGAGCAGCTCGGTGGCTCGCTCCACTATTTTCTCGCTTCCATGCCATTTACGTGTGCCATGCACACTTAGATCATCAACCGTTGATCTGGTTGACTTTCCTTGGTTGACCAGATCAACGACCATGATTAAATGGCCCTTTACCTTATTTAAATGGACTCGAGCCGAGTCCTGCGAGCAAACGTTTGGATTTTTCGAATCGAAGGTACCAGTGCGCAGAGAAAAATATGAAGAGTTTAACCGTCTACAGCGAATGATGAAAATATTCCGTTTAACGTGTTTATTTTCTCGTTCAAAAACGTGAAATGTTCGGACGGAAAAATAATAACGTTACGCCGAAAATTACACTAAACGCTGTAGACCGTTGTGAGCGGAAAAAAAGCTAGCAACTAGTTGATGGAAAACATTTCAAAGTCAAGCTATTGTCCGAGCGAACTTACTCGGGTCCAATAAAAGCTCGAATGAAAATAATAATAAAATAATAAAAATACTAAAAAATGCGTTAAAATATTAAAAATCCTAAAATTCATGTGATGACCTAAAACGAAGAAAAAACTAGCAAACGGCTGCCGGATAACAAAAATGTGATCTTTAAGGCTAAAAATAATAATGATAATAATAATGAAAATAAATGCCGAAAAATTAAAATTGTGATCTCGAAAGCTGACGATGCTAACGATGATGCTAAAATGCAACGAAACACCTAAAAATGCTAGTGACAGTAAATCAACTGAAAATGATTGTAAATTAACTAAATAACAGAAGCGCTAAAATTAATTAAAAATGGCGTCAAAATTCGGGTATCAACACCAACCATCTCTGATGCATCTGATTCTGATTAGTTAGGGTTTGTGTTGACTGTTACTTCCCCTGTTCGTTTACAATTTCCAATACCAAACCCTAAATAGATTGAAAACAAAACATAAAACACATGAATTGCAAGGCAAAGCCAAACTGAATCAAAATGGTTGATTGAATAGCACAATATCCAGACAGAGATACGTATTGCACCTAAAATGACAAACTGAATGGCAATTGAACCCAGAATGGCAATGGTCTAAAATAGAGAAGCAACAACAGTAATACCATAAACATGACATTTATAAATAAATATGCACCCTAAAACCAGTTTAATAAATCCAAACACAATGGATCAAGAACATTCATTCAGGTAACAGGGCAAACTGGATATATTTGTCTAGTGAAAGTCAGGCAAGCATTATGCAGATAACTAAAAAATGTGTGCATGTAACAATCCAAACACATTGGAGGAAGCTGGATCTAGATTAATACAGATCAAGACCAAGAACTTCTTCTTCATCAAGTAAATGAACGAACAGAGCAACAACAGACTACTTCTTCTTCAAATCAGCCAAGCATGAAACAATTGGCAGGCAAATGGATTTAGATTAATACCATCAGAGGAAATCAGTAGTGAGAACAGTCGTGCATATTAACAGAGCACATAGAAAGAACTTATGTAATTCATCACAATGGAGAAAGGGATTTATGCACAATGTGCCAATAGATTCAAATAGAGCCAATGCTAGGTTCGACCAAAAAATCATTAAATCACAGATTAAGATAGAACAACATCACAGTATAGAATTTGGGGAGCAAACACTCAAGATCCACAATTTCTATTCCAAACAAAAACAACGTATATACAACCGAAGTAGAAATCACTCCTGAATACCACACCCCCAAAATACAATCTTCATTTACACAGATCCTATTTACAAGCTTCTAGTTGACAACCACATCACCTAATGTTCATCAACAACCTAAAAATACTACATCCCTGGCATCGTCAATAGTAAGAGGGAAGTAACAGACGCAACATTTCAATGAAGCAAGGCTCCCAGGTTAGATTAGTCAAAGTAAACATACCAGCAATAGGGAGCTTGTTGAGGTCGAAATCCCTTTCCCAGCCTCTCCTCAACAGATGGTTCGTTCAAGTCAAAATCATGAACAACCTTCTTGGGTGTTGTACGCTGCCTTGACTTCAAACCCCTGAAATCAACAATTGCTTCATCAGTTGTCTCGTCGCCGGAGTCCTCCATAATTTGATCAGCATCATCGGCGACCTCGCCACCATTTCCAATGGAATATGGAACTACCATGTTCATGGAATCATCAAATTGGGCTATGGATTCCGGTTGAGAATCCTCCAAAAAATCGATGCTTTCCATGACCCAATTAGAGCAGGCGTGAAGAACCCTAATTTTAATCGAGGGGACGAAGAAATCGGGACTGAACTCTGATTGCGGATTGGATTGAAATCACAGTAATATATATGAGGTCGCGAATGATTGACGCCCCGAATCTCCATTTCCCACCCAAATTTTCACCCGATTTCTCCCCCAAATTTCGAATGAAATTTGAACAACTTGTTTTGCAATCGCGTGAGAGAGAACCGAGAGACAGCGAGGGGTAAATGCTCAGAAACCGGCGAAAGATTTCTTGGAAACTGAGAACGTCAACCATTGCCGACCGCGGAAAACTGGCTAGAACGTCAGACAAGATTTTCGAGTAGTATTTAAAAATCTTTATTCTCAAAATAGGGTAGTTTTAAACTTAATTACCAAAATAAGGTAATTTGTGACATGTAGGATCCATATTACCATTATACTAATACATGTCATCAATTTCTTTTAAATTTACTAATTAATTAATTGTTTACGTAAAACAAAATGTTTAAAAGGATCAAACAGTTTCCCTCCGTCATTACCCTTAATCTCTATCTCCACTCTCCAGTGGCTCCTCTCCTTGACATTTCTTTTCAATTACCAAAACCTAGCGCTGATGTCAAATTTTGATCGCCTCCTCCTCCGCCGCCGACCTCACCGTCGCCTCCTCACAGTCGCCGTCTCATTGTTTCTCACTCTCCTTCTCTGTCTCTGCTCGTTTCTAAACTGGTAGAGCAACTCAGAGAATACCAAATCCGATCCTAGCCCTATTGTGCTGCTCTCACCATCTTCTCCCCCCAAACTCCTCATCATTTCCTGGTAACTCTCTCCCTTCCTTCTTCTCTGTTTTATTCTTGTAATTTCTTGCACATTGAGCTAATATACCAAATGGGTATTGCAGTTTCTGTTTTATTTTCAGCTGGAAGTGGTGTTTTTGTTCATTTTGTTATGTTTTGGGGTGCTAAGATATCTGGGTATCTGTTTAAATTGAATAGGAAGTGTTTAGCTTTTGTGAATTCTTTTTATTTCCCATGAAATGAGCGATTTCGTTTCTTTTTACCTAATTCAGATTAGTTTTGCTATTGATTTTGTGATTTAGCTAAATGATAGAGAATTAATATTCGAATTTTGGGGAAATTGTACTGAAAATCAGTGACCAGAAGTTGTTCTTAGCTGGATGATAATACTGGCTTACAATTCAAAGTGCAGGTTGTTTTATTTTTCTTGGAATCTGTTGCTGGTTTTTAATTGCAACTTTTTGTCGACAGATATTCAAGAAATGTGAAAAATGCAACCATCCTAAGCTGAGATTTTACTTTAAACAGGTAACTTCTACGCCGTACTAGTTTCTTTCTGGCCGCTACAATTGATTCTTATGATTTCTGGTCTTACCTAATGCATGTGCTTTTTTCTCTTATGCACAGATGAGATCAGCAGATAAAAGCCAAACAACTTTCTTCACTTGTCCTAATTGCTCCTATACTTTTACTGAGAATTAAGTCTTTGTGGCGGAATTCACTTGATCTAATCATGTTAGGAAATGCATTGTGCTAGTTTGTGTTGGACAGGTTAAGGGTTAGACAATCTCATAGATGATGTATTGTACCTTAATTGGCATGGATTGGCCAAATATATACAATTGAGAAACACACCTTTCCTTTTCCAATTTCTTGATCTTTTGCTCTGGTATGAATATGGCGATCACACATTTCTGTGAAGTTCGTAATCGATTATGTGATAAAGAAACCCATTTTATCAGGAGCGATGTTATCTAGTATTGCTAAACGATTTGAACTTGGCAGTTTACTTTAACTAAAAACTACTGCAGTTTAAGAAACGGTTTGTGTTGGCAGTTCACTGTTACAATCTGGAGTAGAACAAAAACTGATTCTATTTTCTGCTATAAACCAGAAGATGTGCCCTTTTTCTTAGAGCGAGACGTCAGCGGTTGCATTAGACCAATCCTAGCACTTGAGACTGTCGGATCTATGCAGTGCTATTGATCTCAAGGAAAAGTCTGAGAATTTGAGCTGCAATTACATCAAAACCAAAACAAGATCACTAAAGGAAACCATTTGGTTCGCTATCAATTTTGACAAAAAATCTAATAGTTGAACGGGAAATACAATTCCCAAGAATTGTTGTTGCGCCTAGGAGTACAAGAAACACAAAACCATCATAAAGAACTAGGAAACAATTTGTATAGGTCACGATCACTTAGAAAATGCTTAATCATTTGGAAATAACTGTATGGATGGACAAAAGAGTTCAAGTTCTTTGAATATCAAAACAGGCACATCCATTTTTCATCCATTTTTCAATTGACATTCTCTGTAGTCCTTGCAAGACCAGGGTGAAACTACAAAAAAAGCTACAAGTTTCGCAAAATAAACCAGCTAACGACCACTTTATCTTCGCCAGATTTAAAGAAGCTTAACGCCAACATCCCTCAAAGAAACAACCACAACTTTCACCTTCCCATGATATTTCTGTTCTCTTTTCAAGTTGACAGCAACAGCAGGTACGTCCTAAATTGCGAGCAAGTTGGTTCAGCGATACAAAATGCTTTCTTTTGTGATAATTCCACAAAGAAGCTGCGACAACTCTAAATTCATAACTAATGTCATAAAACCACAAGAAAGTGCAGAACTTTATAATACTAAAAACTCAAGTTTTCTGCTTTCTTACATTACAAATAGCATTCATTACATACAAGAACAAACATTGGAAAAAGGCCACTGCCCCAAAATTGAAAAGATGGCAAAAAATCATTTCCGCCCATTTGAAATGATTGCAGGGAAGTAGAACAAAGGAAACTCACCAGCGTACACTAGGCTGTGGATAGCTGATGGCTAAGAGCTGGAAACACCAAACGTTGCCGTTTTCAAAGTCAGTACCGTCCCCTGCTTTGCATACTGTCACTTTAGTGTACAAATGAAAGCAAAAATTAGAAGAAAACAGCTAGAGCAAAAGGAACAACAAACGAGAGAGTTTCAGGAGACGAACCTTGGTTGTGATGTCGTTTTTGCGGGACTTGATTGAGAACGCGAGGAGTTTGGGGGAGGGGACGAACCTTGGTTGTAATGTCATTTTTGCGGGACTTGGTGGAGGACGCGAGGAGTTTGGGGGAGGAGAGGATCTTCCTCGACGCAAGGTAGCCATGAGCTTGGGTAATGGAGGAGGGAGAAGGAAAACCTAGAATGAAGTTCGCTGGGACGATGAGTTGGGCAAAGTGATGAATAGAATGACAATTTCGTAAATAGAATGGGATGGTAATTTTGTAAATAACATTTCCCTTTTTTAATAATTTTTTTAATATTTAATAACTGATGTGGAGCCGATACGGATAAAATAGCCATTAGTTAATAATTATGTTTAAAAGTACTAGATAATGGGAAATAAGTTTATAAAATATAATCTGTTGGGAAAAAATTCCAAGACATTTCATATGGCTATTACATTCGAATTTCTTAATGAACCAACAATTATGAAACTATTATCCACTATCATTTTGCTGAACTTATTAATTAATTTTCAATTTCTATAAACTAAAAGAAACTATTCTAATTTTCTTGCATTTTTATTATTTTTAAAATATTTAACTATGAATTGTAATTTTTGAAAGCTGGAAATAGTTGAAGTAATACATCAATTAGTTTATTTATTTATAAATTCATTTTGTATCAGTGAACTAGCTTTTGGTTCAAGAAATTTTATAATTTACTAAAATAAATAAATTAATTTATTTATACTCTACTTAAAATGGTACTATATAAAAATAATAATATGGTTGCCATTCTTTATAGTTTTGTTTTTCAAATTATATGATGATTGGGAAAAGAAGTTTACAATCAATACTCACTTCATCTGAAAGTGATTGTTCTAGTTGACTTTACACATAATTTAAATGTGATAATTATACTACCAACTTATACTTTTATAATTTTATTCAAAATATCCAAAAAGATACTATAAAAAAGAGAGAATAATAGTGGTAATAATTAAAGCGCAACACTTAAAAGTACTATACTCAATGCCCCATCAAAATTTTAAATTCACCCATATTACTCTTTAAAGCTTTTATATATTTTTGTAATTTGTGATATTTATCCCCTTAAATTTTAAAATGGTCTTAGAATTTTCGTGCGTCGCGGCCCCACTGCCACGTGGCACGCTTAATGACGTAGACGGACTATGTGGCAAGTTGCTGACGTGGTTTGATGACGTGACGTCTGATAAGAATTTGTCTTCTGCCTAAGGATATATGGAGAAATTGGTCCTCTCAGATCAGTGCCCGCGGCGGTCCGTAGTACCTGCAATACGCCGGAGGGGGTCTCCGGCGGAAACACTCTGATGCTTAAGTCAGTATGTGTAGTGAATTTGGCAGAGCTTGGGCCAGTAATTCGTGCTTACCTTCCTCCTTTGTGGGGGAGGTATTTATAGATGAAAGAAGCGTTTCCGCGCGAGTAAGTTTGCTAGGGAGCAACCGGTCCTGTCAAGGGCAGGGGTTTGCCCATGTTGTCATATACCGTCAGGGCGGTGCGTGGAGACATGGTTGTTACCCAGGCGAGGTAACGGTTGGTGCGTTTCCCTTGGGGTGGGATGGCACCTCTAGATGTCCAGAAGGTGGATGTGGGGACCCTCCCTTCGTGATGTCAGCTCTCCTAGCGTTAGCCTCTTAACGGGGGAGATGACAGCCTCGACCCTACCGTGGAGGTAGGAACAGTGGTTCCGATCTTTCCATGCGAGATAAGAGACGGAAATACCCTTGTTGTTAGGTGGATTGTTATCATAAGCCCAACTGAAAATGAGCCCGAATGTTTACCAAGGGCTATCGCCTCTTCTTCATGTGTTAGTTCTCTTCGTACCGGAGCGGCTCTTTGTCAGGAAACGAGCTGACCCTGACTATACTTGTCCAGGGGCTATAAATTGAAGCTTCTTTTTGTGCGAATTTCTCCACACCTTTTCGTCCTTTCTTTCCACCTTTCACTATGGATGAGCTGACTAGAAATTTCCTGATCTCTAAGACTTTGACCTTGAAGAACCTTACTGAGGGCGATATCGGTTTCCTGAAGAGGATGATCCTTAAGACCTCCGAGGACGTTCTGGAATTGCAGGGAATTCTGACTCCTGTTTTGTCTAAGCAGCTGGGGATATCTTTGGAGGACTTTAGCCCTCTGAAGAGCTTGGCGAAGCTGGCCATCACTACTGCTCATCTCGATGTGGTAGCTTCGATGCTGCAGCAGAGGAAGGACCTATTGGCCTGCTGCTTGAAGGGCATGAGGGCCTGTTCGGCCGAGTTGACCTCCGTTGCTGATGCTTTGAGGGAGGTTCCTGTTGTGCCCGGGGAAGATGACGCCGGATCTAATGCTTGACCGCTGCCTTTGCCTCCTCTTGTTATTTTCTTTTATGATTTTTGTATATTCCTAGACTTCTTCGGCCGCTTAGGCCATAAATAAATGGTTACTTCCGCTTGTTATCGAATCTTCTTTTTCCCGCTCGATCCCTTGATGCTTTAGTTGGGATATTCATTATGAGCCCAACTGAAAATGAGCCCGCCTCGGGACATAGCCATTGCCGTGGTTATGTTCAATGAATGTTCTGTCTCAACTGTTTCCAAGGCCGTTTTCCAGGAACAGGTGACTGGGTGGTTGTTTGGTGCCTTTTGATTGGCGCATTTATCGAGTAGCTATGCTTGTGCCGGATCGGATTCTGCTATTGCGGTTATTTCTCCCAGGCGTCTTAATTGTTTCTCAGGATCTGCGCGAGGATCGGAGTGCTTCCTCAGCTATTTAAGGGAAATGCTTTCCCCTTTCCCTGTTCATCTTCCTCTTTTCCTTCTCTTTCTTTTTTGCAGGTCAGAATGACAGATTTTTATGAGCGCGATTCCTTGCCAACTCCTCCGACTTCGCTGGATTCGGATGATCCCCTTCTGACACTATCGTGGAGACCTACCAAATGCCTCGCCAGACGCTAGGGTCGCAAGAAGCCAGTGAAAGCGAAGAAGCAGACCTTTGAGTCCTTCTTTGCAGGCTTTGTGCCCCACTACCTGATGCTATCGAAAGGTGTTGAAACGTCACCGTCTGCCCCTCCTCCTCCTTCCGAGAAAGAGGCCCTTACTCATGGCACTGACTTGAGGCCGGCAGCTTCTACTATCGGGGAGAGTTCTCGTGCCTGTTACGACAAGATGGTAGCCCACGCGACAAAGCTTGTGCCTAAACCTGCCGAATATTCCCTTTCCTACAACAGTGGATTACCATCGTCCCCGGAGGACTATGATTACTGCTATGACGCGGACTGGGCTGATGAGGATTAACGCCTTTATGTTGTATATGCCTGTTGGCATTTTATGAATGAGATGATGTTTTCTGCCTTTTTCTTTTGTCGTTATTTCCCATTAGCCTGCTGGTCTTGTTGACAGCTAACGCAAGCGGTTAGCCTTGCCGAGGCAATCGTTTCGTGGTTACTTTGGCTGGGTCAACTCTGTCGTTCTTTTAGGGAAATAACTTCTCTCTTCGAGTTCTTTAATGCTTTCCACGTGGCCAATTTCTTTTTCCACGCGTCCTTGCATGACTGGCGACTTAATTAACGCGGTGGCATTTTAATCCTTTAAAAAGGACCATTTCTCTTTCCAAAACTTTTTACCCCCGCTTCGAATTTTTCCCTTCGTCTTCCTTCGCTTTCTTATCTGAATAACTTTCCGGCCGTCCGTCGTCCTCTACTGATTCTCCCGTAGATCTTTCCATCTAAGGTACCACTTTAATCCTTCTCAGATTTTCCCTTTTTGCTGGCTTATTATGGTTAGAAATAGGCCTCGCCAGGTCCTCTGGAAACCCATGGATCCAGAGGTCGCTCAATTGCCCAGTGTTTTTACCTGCGATGTGGTTTTGAAGGCCGAACTGGAGGAACACAGTATCACCTTTCCTCCCGGGCACGAACCCTCTGCTCCTGAAAGCTACATGATGCTTCATAATCCGACATGGGGTTCTTGTAGGCTACTTTATTTTAAGATGTTCCTTTATGGTTTCCATTTTCCCGTTCATGAATCAGTACTAACGCTACTGCGGGAGTATAATCTTAATCCTGCCCAGATAACTCCTTCTTCCTGGTGTGCGGTTTATGCTTTTCTTCGCGCTTGCGAGTTGAAGAACATTCTCACCCCATCTCTCAATTTATTTCGCAAATTCTTTAGTATGAGTTGTCATAATTGTTTAATCGCAATCACTCCTCGATGGGATGACGCGTTCGTGCAGTCATTCTGGCAGCGGTTTCGCGGCTTTGAGAAGGGTGTGGCTGACTGGAAGAGTAGTTTCTTCGCTCTTGAGCCTACCGTCTCGTTTGTGGCGTATTAATTTCAATCAGGAGCTCATAGGCCCCATTTGGAAGAATCCCGCGATATTAACCAGAGCTGAGCTGGAGCAGGCTAACGCTTTGTTAGACGAGGACACCTGCTATCGCATCCGCGACTTCGCTTTATTCAAGCCTCTGGAGGAGTGCGTTATGGGTGAGTCTGCCTCTTTTCATAATAATAATAAATTTTGTTTTTTTTTTTTTTTAGAGTATGCTAACGCTCGGTTCCCAGGTGATACCGGCGTTCCTTTGAATGTTGTACCGCTCCAAACTTTACCAGCTTCCCCTCCTGCTGGAGGGTCCAATCAGGGACGCGCTCAGCCTCCTAGGAGGAGAACCAAAACGGTTGCCCAAGGAGGGCGAAGGTTCGGCGGTTCCGCTCGAGCTTCTCGCTTCGTGGAGAATTGGCTACCGGATCGTCGCAAGGGGGTGGAATCTAGCCAAACTGCGACAAGGTTGGTCGATAGTGACGACGAGGATACAGATGCGAAGCCTGACCTTTGTCATGCCTCTTCCATTGCTTCTTCCCTGCGTCAGAAAAGGCTCCGAGTGGATGCGAGCGAACAGGCTATCGGGACGTCTTCTGCTGACGCGGCAACTGGTTCTACACCTGTCGCTTCTCCTAGGGGAAGGACTTTCCAGCCAGAGAAAATTATTGGGGTGCCAGCCGCCACTTGTTTTACCGAGGCAGAGATTCCTCCGACAGCATGTCCTCCTCCTACAGCTGCCGTTCCTGATTCCCCAATTTCTCATTGCATTCCCGACGTGACGACCACATCTTCTGCTGCGGACTTAGCGGCTGGGCCGTCGCCTAGAGCCCTTCCCGAGCTATTCTTTACTCCTATCACGAATGTGCTTACTGAGGGTTCAGTTCCGCCAATCAATCTTTCCTATGGTGGTCCTAATGATGCCCCAGCCTATCGCATGAACTTGGCAGGGTTCTGTTTCGACGGTCTTCGCACTGCCGGGGTTCCTCAACCCTTTTCTAGAGATGAGTTTACCGCGCCCCTGATAGGGGAAATGATGAGCTCTTGGTCAGAGAAAGAGAAATTCCTTCAGCTTCCTCCAGCGGCCCGTCTTCGACATGTTGTGAATGATTCCCTAGATAACTTCTGCTATCTGAACTATCTGTTCGAGATTCACGATCGCGAGTCACGAAATTTCTCTAACGCAATGCGCGTTCAAAAGGTGCAACTTGATAAGTCGGCGGACCATGCGAGACTGCTAACGCGTCTTTATGACGAGTCTCAAAAGGAGCTAAACAGAGAAAAGTCTGCCGGGAGAGCGAGAATGGAGGTTCTGGAGGCCGAGTTATCGTTAGAGAGAAAAAAGAATCTTCTTCTTCGCGAGGAGATGCTGGCCCGAGATGAAGAGTCTGCCAGGGCACCATTAAGGGAAGAGCTGCGAAAGAAGAAGGTTTTGGAGGCCTTTGTTTCTGGATTTGCAGCCCGTTTCAAAGGTAATCCTTCTGATCCGGCCCAGATTGCTGATTACGTTTCTGTTGTCATGGATGAGGTTGGCAAAGGTGGGAACGATTCTTCCACTCCGGATGGGGAAAGGGGCTGACGGCAATGGTAGCGCGTGATTTTTCTTTGACGGGTGCTTTAAGTTTCACGACGGGTTCCTGGTCCCTCCTTTGTTGCTGTTCCTGTTGCTTTATTTATTCTTTGCTGGGGATTGTCTGACATTATTTCTTCTGTAATAATGCTGACGTTATGTAACTCTTATTGCACCGTTTGATTCATTGTAATGCTACCGTTGCCTCTTCGTTCTCTTTCTTATTATTGTCACGTCGTGCCGTTTGGTGGAGCTAGCGCTGCTTTTTAGGTCATTAAATGTCGTAGTCCTTCATTTAATGCGGTTTTGAAAAGTAATGATGGAGGAGGACACGTGTCCCTTCAGAGAGGCGCTCGAAGCAGGCGTCTTCTAGGGAGATGCGAGTACTGAAGCGTTTCATCATTGTTTTAAACTTATTTCCTCTCACGCGTTTGTTTTAAAATTTATGCCTTCACGCGCGCGCTTCCCCTTTTGACGCGCTGCTTCGCCATGTGTTAGCTGCTAATTGGTAGTGCCCTTTCAGGGTTATATATAATGTTTTCCCTACCTCTCTTTCTTTTTTAATCTCTTCTTTTGCACGCTGTTAGGTATTTCACCCGCGCCGCTTCTTCTTTTCTGGTTCGAGACTGCTGGTATTCTTTTTGCGAAGGTACACACCTTTTTTCTTCCCTCTTTCTTTTTCCTTTGTTAATTATGGCTAAGACCCGTGCTAAAAAATCTTCCGAGGAAGGGGATCCTTCGAGGTCTGCCGGGGAAGAAAAGATTGATAATACACCCACCTCCCTTTACACGCTAGCCTTGATTAATCGCAAGCTTGCCGGGTCTAAGGGTCGATTTCCCCAAGATTATCTCGTTCGTGCTGCCTCTGAATCTCTTCGCCTGAACAGCGTTTTACCCGCTAATAGTAGAATGCTGTATGCCAAGTTGTTTGACCATGGGTTTTGTCTTCCCCTTGACCCGCTTGTGAAATTGTTGTTGGCCGATTCTGATCTGGCTCCGGCTCAGTTGAGCCCCAACGCGATTTGCGTTGTTAGTGCATTTGCCGCTTTGTGTCGTTTTAAAGGGATTGCTTCTCCCACCTTGGCATTGCTTCGCGATATCTTCCAGTTATATTCCCGCAAGGGGGTTGTATCGATATCCCCTCGTTATGAAAATGACTCCTTAAAGCCCTTCACCTGGAAACTCATGGGCATCGAGTCTTCTGTTCCCCACTGGAAAGAAGAATTTTTTATTATTGATCTGCCTTAGCCTATGTGGAGGGCCGGCTTTAACGAGGAAATCAGAGATGGGGCCTGGGGTGATCGGAAACCCCTTTCCGACCTGGAGGACGGCTGGTTGAAGACACTGCTTCAATTAGACTTCAGCGTCGATGCCCGTAAAGTGGCTAACGGTTGGACATAGAGCAGTGCAAAAAGGGTGAGCGTTTGACCTTTCCTTCTGCTCTTCCAAGAAGTGCTAACGCTAACATTTTGTATTTGTGCAGTTCCTCCACCCGGTTGGGAGCCAGAATATTTCCGAAGGAAGAGGAAACGAGAGTAAAGGAAGAGAGCCGAAACCGAAGCTCGAGCTGCCGCGGCTGCTACTGCTACCACCGCTGAAGGGGAAATTACTGCTACCGCTCCAGACGTTGCCCAACCGCCTCTTCGTACTCGCGCCGTAAGGAAGAAAAGGGCTAGGCAGACACGTACTACGCCTTCCGTTTCCTCTCATACTGTCGCCTCTTCAGAGGCAACTGCTAGCCCGATTCTCTCTGGGATTCCTCTAGCTCCTTCAGGTGCACAAGTACGTATTTGTCTCTTCTTATGGTTTCCTTTTCTCTTCGTGCCACTTTCTCATTATACTTTGTGCTATCCAGGAAACCGCCACTATTTCCGCTCATTCTTCCTCTCAAGACGACATGTCTATGACAGACGTCCTTCGAGAGCGCCAAAAGAAGGCTCGTTATGAGTTTCAACAAAGCCCGACTTCATCTGCTGCCAATCCTTCTGGGGCTGTCCTCGGGGGTGTGCCAGTTGAGCAGCCGCAGGGTGCCAATTTTGGCGGTGGTCCTCATATTTTGAGTGATTCTCCGATTTATTCCAATCTGATGGCTCATCATGGCGAAGTGCTCGGGGGTGACGGGTTTTCTGTCCCTAACGCTGACGGTACCATTAGTCTACCCTCTTCTCCTCCCACCTTGCTTTTTGTTCCAGTGTCTCCTCCGATTGTTGCGAGAGGTGGCCCTACTCCCAGCTTGATGGTTCACGCCTCAACTTATGCTCCTTCTCTGATGCCTACTCACCGGTTCAGCCTGCGCTCCTTCCGAGATAACTACTTGCAGTTTCCGGCGGATGCTCCTCCTGACTATGTCCTCTCATGTACCTCCTTATTGGCAGCTGAGATAATGTCTATTCCAAGAGAGAGAGAGGCCTTTGCGGCTAGGAGCCAGCAGGAGCGTATAAACTTTCTTCGCTCCCAGCTATTTTCCTCGCTCTGCCATCTTCATTATATGGATGAAGAAAATGCTAGAGTGGAGGCAAACGGGCAGGGGGAGCTGAACAGACTACTATCAGAGCGTCAGGGTTACGTGAATGCCGTTGTTACCGCCAAACAAGAGTCGGAGGCTGCCAAACAGGAGGCCGCGGTTGCTGCTTAGGAGGCAACAACTGCTAAGCAAGAGATGGAGGCTGCCAAATGGGAAGCCGCGGTTGCTGCTCAGGAGGCAACAACTGCTAAGCAAGAGCTGGAGGATGAGCTTCGTCAAGATAGACAGCGGAACGCTGAGCTGTTCGCCGATGTCGCTCTTTCTGCTGAGAAGAGCCGTTGGTATTTGAAAGAAGACGGGGGCATCATGTCTGACGGTTTTATGCTTAAGCACGGGATAGATAACCTCGACGCTGATTTTCTTGGTCGGTATTTTGAAGAGAGTATCGCCACGGTCACTGATGAGGGCTTTCATCGCTGGAGATCTACTCAGCAGGAAGGAGGCGGTGCATCACCTGCTCCTTAGACATCATTCTTGATACGTCTTTTTTGACTGTTGTGGCTGATGCGCCCCCTTTTGTTTTGTAATATTGACAATGTTACTTTTTCTTGATTAATCCGCGGCTTTGGACTTTTGTCATTTACCTTGTTTCTCCTTACTGCTTGTGAAATTGTCTGCCCATAACGTTTGCTGTGCTACCTCTGCACATGTTGCGCTCAGCTTTACGCCACCCTTTGTTGTTAAGGAGCAACTCTAGCCTTACTAGGCCTGTCGTGACGGTGTTGTTGCGGTATGGATCTCTTTCCAACTTTGCTTCACCGGGTGTCAACCGCTCAGTTACTAGCTGGGGTATCCTTCCTTTTCGTATGTCGAAGATCGGCTTGGGGCGTGCCTCGTCTTAGTGAGCCGTCTGATCAAGACCGGTCATCACAAGGATAGGATTTTCACTCCCAAGCATTGAAACCTCACGTCTCTGGAACATGCCTCGTCTTAATGGGCCGTCTATGTGAGCACGGTTACCACAAGGATAGGATTTTCACTTCCAAGACGGAGTTGGTCTCTCCTTGGGGTCGTGCCTCGCCTTAATGGGCCATCTGTGTGAGCACGGTTACCACAAGGATAGGATTTTCACTCCCAAGGATACCGGGGCGTGCCTCGTCTTAGTGGGCCGTCTATGTGAGCACGGTTGCCACAAGGATAGGATTTTCACTCCCGGGAGCGTTTGGGGTCGTGCCTCGTCTTAATGGGCCGTCTATGGGAGCACGGTTGCCACAAGGATAGGATTTTCACTCCCAACGCTTAGCCATGCCAGGGCGTGCCTCGTCTTAGTGAGCTGTCTGATCAGGACCAGCCATCACAAGGATAGGATTTTCACTCCTGGCATTCTTCACTATCTACATTTTATCAACAGCAAACGCACAGGAAAATATATCTTGTTAGAATAGCATTGATATTACCAGGTAGGATGGGCTAGTTCCTGGCGTGGTATAGCTTCAGCCGAGCTATATTCCAAGAGTTCTGCAGGGGTATTCCCTCGAGCGTTTCCAAGTGGTAAGCTCCTCTTCCCACAACACGGGTGACGCGATACGGTCCATCCCAGTTTGGGCTGAGTTTTCCCATGCGTTGCCCTGCCGCTCGTCTATCTCTGAGCACTAAATCTCCAGCTTTGAGCAATCGCTCTCTCACTTGCCGGTTGTGGTATTGTGCCATTTTTCTTTTGTAGTGCATAGTTTTCAGGAGAGTTTCCTCATGTGTTTCCGGTAGGGCGTCAAGGTTAGCACGTAACCTTTCCTCATTATTTTCTTCTTTGAAATGAGCCACCCGAAGGCTCATCGTTCCGATCTCAACCGGTGTGACAGCTTCAGTTCCGAATGCTAACACAAACGGGGTCTCTCCAATGTCGGCCTTGACAGTCATGCGATAGGCCCATAGTACGTATGGCAGTTCGTCTGGCCATTTCTTTTTGGATCCTTCCAGGTTTCTTTTGATGCCACTAAGGATGCTGCGGTTGGTTACTTCTGCCTGGCCATTGGTTTGAGGGTGCGCCACGGAAGAGAACCTTTGTTCGATATGAAATTCCACACACTGATCCCTGAAGAATTGGCTTGTGAACTGCGTTCCATAGTCGCTAATCAGTATGCGCGGCACCCCGAATCGTATAATGACTTGGTGTTTGAAAAAATGCCAAATTTTTTCAGTGGTGATGGTGGCTAACGCTTCGGCTTCGGCCCATTTTGTGAAGTAGTCTACCGCCACGATCACGAATTTCAACTGAGATCTAGCCTTTGGAAACGGGCCTAAAATGTCAATGCCCCATTTGGCAAACGGGCATGGAGCGATTATTTCTGAAATTTGCGCGGGCGGTTTTCGAGGAATCCTAGCATATTCCTGACATTTCTGACAGGTTTTCATGAAGTTATGGCAATCTCCTCGTATGGTGGGCCAGTAGAATCCCGACCAAAACACTTGGGCTGCCAGTGTATCGCTGGCGATGTGCATGCCGCATATCCCTTCGTGAATTTCTCGTAGCACATGCAAGCCTTCTTGCTCTGTTATGCACTTAGCGGCAGGATGGGAAAAACACCTCCGTACTAACTCTTCGTTGTAATATGTGCATCGCGCCGCTCGTTTCAGGATTTTTCTCCTTTCCGTGCTCTCCTCTGGCAGCTTGTCATGTTTCAGATATTCTATCACTAGGGTTCTCCAGTCGCTTTCTATTTCTTCCACACAGAGCGATGCTTGTTCTTCCATGAAAGAGGGTATGGATAACTCCCCGTAGTGCACTTCGTTGGGTATGAAGGCTTCCACGTTGGCTGCCATCTTGGCGAGGCTATCAGCCTCTTCATTATTTTCTCTGGGGATATGTTCAAAGGTGACCCGAGTGCCTTTTTTCTGCATCTCCAACAACTCACGCTTTACTTTGGCCAAGTATTGAATCATGATGGGTTCTCGGGCTTGGGAGTTTCCTAGGACTTGATCCATTATCAATTTAGAGTCTCCTCATATTTTTAGGCGCAAGCCGCATTCCTCCTCCGCAACGGTAGAGGCTTCGACGGAGAAGCTGTTTCCAATTCTGAGCTCTGCCAGCAGCGCTTCGTATTTAGAGGCATTGTTGGATAACGGCTGCAGGATTCTGATGGCGTATCACAATTCCATGCCTTCTGGTCCCACCAGGAAAATACCTGCACCTGCTAGCTCTTGATTTTTTGCTCCGTCCACATGAATAACCCATGAGTCCGCTAACGTTTCCGGGTACGGTAGGCATGAATTTTCTGGTTCTTCCTCTGACGGGTCTGCCGACGCATCTTTGGTGAATGTGCATTCCGCTATGAAGTCTGCTAACGCTTGGGCTTTAATCGCCGGTCTGGCTCTATACTGCAACCCATATTGTTCAAGCTCGATTGCCCAAATCAACATCCTCCCTGAAGACTCAGGCTTTCTAAAGATTTTTCTTAGCGGCTGACCAGTGAGCACAGTGACAGGGTGGGCTTGGAAGTATCGGTCCATCTTTCGCGTTGCCTGTACTAGGGCAAACGCTATCTTCTCGATGCGAGCGTATCGCAGCTCAGCATCTTTCAATATGTGACTCACAAAAAATACAGGACGGTGTACATGCCCTTCGCTTTGCACAAGGACGGCGCTGACTACCTCGTCGGCTATTCCCAAGTATAGATATAGCTCATCGCCGGACTCAGGCCTCGTTAGCACTAGATCGGATGACAAGTAAGCTTTCAGCCCTGCAAACGCATTTTCGCATTCCTCTGTCCACCCGAATGGGGCCTTGTTTTGAATGACCTTGAAAAAAGGCAAGCATCTCTCGCCTTGCTTAGATATGAACTGTCCTAACGCGATGATGCGGCCGGTGAGCTTCTGTATGTCTTTGACGGTTCAAGGGGATATCATGTCTTGAATGGCCTTTATCTTTGAAGGGTTGGGTTGGATACCCTTCCGGCTGACCACGTAGCCCAAGAATTTACCCGTTTGGAATGCGAACATACACTTTCGTGGATTCAGTTTCATTTTGTACTTTTTCATCACATTGAAAACTTCTTCCAAGTCAGCAAGGTGGTCTTTGAAGCTTCGACTTTTAATCAGGATATCGTCCACGTAAGCCTCTACATTTTTCCCGATTTGCTTTTCGAAAACCTTATTCGCCATGCGCTGGAATGTTGCCCCGACGTTCTTCAGCCCAAACAGCATTGCGGTGTAGCAATATGTAGCCCTAGGGGTGATGAAGGCAGTTTTTTCTTCGTCTTCTATGGCCATAGGGATTTGGTGATACCTGGAGTTAGCATCTAAGGAGCTCAGGTAAGCGTACCCAGCAGTTTGGTCGACCAACTGGTCGATTCGGGGAAGGGGATAGCAATCTTTGGGGCAGGCGCTGTTCAAGTCAGTGATATCGATGCACATGCGCCAATTGCCGTTAGGCTTAGGGACTAACACAGGGTTAGCCAGCCAGGTTGGGTATTGGACTTCTCGGATGAAGCCCGCATCTGTGAGCTTTAGTAACTCTTTCTCGATGGCCGCTATCTTTTCTGGTGAGAAGGCGCGTCATTTTTGTTGGACGGGCTTAGCGTCGAGGCTAACGTTTAACCGGTGTTCTGCGACCTCTCACGAGATTCCTGGCATGTCTGCCGGTTTCCACGCGAATTCCCCTTTGCATTTTCTTAACAGTCGAGCTAATTGCACATTCTCTTCGGGGCTTAGTTTCTCGCTGATCAAGAGGTTCGCTTCACTGTCCTCTCCGACAGGTATTGACATCATTTGATCGAGCGGTTGAGTACGCTTTTCATCTTTATCATCGAAGGGATCATCTACCACGCAAACGTAGCGGTCACAACTCCTTTGAGTCATAAGCGAATAACACTCAGCTGCCAGTTTCTGGTCTCCTTTGATTGAGACCACGCCGTTCCACGAGGGGTATTTCATCCACGGGTATTTTTGGGATATCGCTGCCCCAAAACGATTGAGGAACGATCGCCCCAGTATGGCGTTATATGGTAACGTTAAGTCCACGACCAGGAATAATAGCTCTTCAGATCGCTGGGAGGTGTCTTCTCGAAAGTACACTGGCAAGGATGTTATTCCGGCTACCGGAATCGGTACCCCATCAATCCCAACAATTGGCCTCATGCATGGGGCTAGCTCGCCGACAAGGCGTTTCATCAAATTGTATGCTTCCAACGAAAATAGATTTACTGCGCTCCCGTTGTCAACAAGGTTCTTCTCACCCCGTGACTTCCAATGACGGGTGTTACTACCAACGCGTCGTTATGCGGGAAAACAATGCCTTTTTCGTCTTCTTCTGAGAAGGACAATATCATTCTGTCTAAGGCACTGATTGCCTCAATTTTTACCTGCGCGTTCTCTCGCTTGCGCTTTTCCCCAGGATTGGGCGTTTGTGGTATGGCCTCCTCGAAGTAGGGTGTTCCCCCGGCGATGATATTAATCATAGGCATCTTATCGCTATGAACAACGAGAGCTTCTCTATTTTATCCAAGGGGAATTGCGTTAGCCCCCGTGGCGTGTGAAGGCGTTTGCCTCTGATCAGTTGTCATTCCAATTGGGTTGTTCCTGGCCTCTTCTCTTGCCTTGGTGGCAAATTCTCCGAGGTAGCCCTCTTCGACCAATCGCTCTATGGCCAATTTCAGTTCTTTGCATACATCTGTCGAATGTCCCTTGACCTTGTGGAACTTGCAATACGAGTTTTCCCTTCCTCCTATGATCACTCCTGGCTTCACAGGAGCTGGATATCTAATGGGCAGATTTCGCTGTTGGACTATCGCTAGGATTTCAGCCCTTGGGAGTATAAGAGATGGAAGGTCAGGATCATATATCCGGCCCTTTGGCGGATCTGCTTGTTTCCGAGTGGGGGACCCTCCGGGTCTTCCTTTCGAGAAATTGCCTCTCTGCCGGTTAGAGGCCTTGGCAGTATGCTCTTTTCGTTGTCCTTGATCCTCAGTGGGTCGCGTGTCAGGGGCGCTGCTATGCGGGGCGTTAAGGGCCAAGTACGGGTCCGTTGGCATGTTTCGGATCCATTCCCTATTTTCCTCCTCTTCCATCCTCGCATAATTATGCGCTTTTAGCCTCAACGCATCCAGGGTTAGCGGCGGGTCCACCGTTAACGTGTCTCTCAATTTCCCATATCGACAATTACGTTTCAGGGCCTCAACCGCAAAATTAATAGTGACCCCTGGCGTTAGGGATATTTCAAAATCAAATCGACCTGAAAAGTCGTTCAATGATTCCTGCGGTCTTCGATGAATATCGAATAGTGCAGCTGCTGACTTCCTGATAGGAATAGTCGTGCTAAACCGACTTTTGAATTTTTCTTCCAGTTGAGAAAAATTATCAATAGACCCGCCCGGGAGTCCCTCGAACCAAAGACGTGCCACTCCTGACAGCATCATTACGAAGATCTGACATAATGCAGCATCACTGCGGGTTTGGAATTGCACAAAGTCTTTCACCTTATTGAGGTGAGAAATGGGATCTTTCGTGCCATTATATGATTCTGTAGGGAGTTTCACATGCCGATGGACCCTGTGGTGCCTGACATGGTAACTGAACGGATGGCCAGCGTTAATATCAGGGACCCCACGAGGCTGATGCGGGTGTGGAATTTCAACATCATATCTGGGATTCTAAGGGTCATATTCTTGATGCCGCCTGGGAGATCGGCTACGGCTTCTTGGAGTTCGAGCTCGTCGACCTCTGTTGCTAGATCTCTCACTGTATCTAGGAGATTGCTCTCAGAATATCTCCCCCCGCCGATCATCCCAGTGTTCTCTGTGCTCATCATGTCGGCGGGCTATCTCAGGGATAGCGATTTCCCTCATGTATTGTCCAGAATGTTCAACAGGTCCTCGTGTGAGCGGCAGGACATTTATGGGGGCCGAGGAAAAAGGTAAGGAGGACGGGAGTCCCCTAGATCGTCGAGGCGATAATGGTCGTTCGTTGATGATGGACGGAGTGAAAACTATTCGGGAGGACATACCAGGTCTCGAGGCTTGAGAAGTAAATCCAGCAGCCATCTCTGTCAACTGATCTAATTGAGCTTGGAGAGTTGCTATTGAGCTTGCGAAAGGGTTGTTTGCTTCACCTATCGCGGATCTACTTGCTTGGGGGGTAGAATGACTGGTTCCCGCTATGTGGGAAAAGGGGGAACAAATCTGGAATGTAATTTCTTCCGTACTTTGCCCAGGAGGAGGATCTGATTCTCCCGCAGTGACATCTTGCACTGGGGTAGAGATATCAGAGGTAGCGAAAGCAAAAAGTCATCGGCGGGTGTTGTAGGGGATGCTGGAGGATTGGGACAGCGCAGGATCTGACTCCGAGGCCATAACCCTTCTAGCTTCGGGGAGGAAGGAGCTTGGTTACTAAGGATGCTCACTTAATAGAACCAACACTCTCAACGAGAGCACTAATTTGATAAGAATTTATCTTCTGCCGAAGGATATATGGAGAAATTGGTCCTCTCAGATCAGTGCCCGCGGCGGTCCGCAGTACCTGCAATACGCCGGAGGGGGTCTCCGGCGGAAACACTCCGATGCTTAAGTCAGTATGTGTAGTGAATTTGGCAGAGCTTGGGCCAGTAATTCGTGCTTACCTTCCTCCTTTGTGGGGGAGGTATTTATAGATGAAAGAAGCGTTTCCGCGCGAGTAAGTTTGCTAGGGAGCAACCGGTCCCGTCAAGGGCAGGGGTTTGCCCATGTTGTGATATACAGTCAGGGCGGTGCGTGGAGACATGGTTGTTACCCAGGCGAGGTAACGGTTGGTGCGTTTCCCTTGGGGTGGGATAGCACCTCTGGTTGTCCAGAAGGTGGATGTGGGGACCCCCCCCCCCCCCCCCCTTCGTGATGTCAGCTCTCCTAGCGTTAGCCTCTTAACGGGGGAGATGACAGCCTCGACCCTACCGTGGAGGTAGGAACAGTGGTTCCGATCTTTCCATGCGGGATAAGAGACGGAAATACCCTTGTCGTTAGGTGGATTGTTATCAACGTCGAATCAGTACATGACGTGGCACATAACGGTGCCACATCAGCGAAACGTGACGGTAGGGTTATGATTAAACAAAATTAAATAGGTCGGGGATGTGATTAAACAAAAAAAAAATTAGAGTTCCCATTAAATAAAATGTCAGAGTCCAGGGTCCCTTAATAGCTTTTCGCCAATTTTAAATTTTATATAATTACTCTTATAATATTGATTTTTTAAAATTCCTCATGCTAATCTTTAAAGTTTTTATATTTTCTTGTAATTTGTTGTAACTCGACAAGCATTTTGCCACATAAAAAAAGAAATATATACAAACATTTTGGCACAAATGAAGTATATACTATAATTAATTATCCACTGGAAAGAAGTTAGAGGTATGTGTTGATGTGTAGAGTTTGCATGAATAAAAACTTGCTAATATTGTAGAGGTTATTAATTAACTTACTACATAACGTTATTCTATGAATTTGCATGAAGATTATAAAAGTGTGGTGTTATTTCAGCACTCTAAATTATTACTCCCCTATCCTTAATTTATGTTTTTATTATATTACTCATCTTCATCTTTTAGATATGTTTTATTATAGCAAATATAATTAAAATACCTTATCTGAAAATACTATAATTACCAATTAATAAAAACACTAGATTTATTATCAAAAGAAAAAAGAAATCGTAGATCTCTCAATTAATAACAAAATTAATAATACTCACACAATTAAAATAAATACATTATTAAATTAAAAATATTCAAATAATACTAATATACACAATAATACGTATGTTTCCCTTTCTTACCAAAACAAAATATTATGCATACGAATAAGTGATATTTTTTGTTGTTTTTGAAAGCAAAGTCTATTATGGTTGGTTTTTATTAATGGTCACTATAGTCTTTTTAATTTAAACCTTAAAATTTATATTTATTATAAAATACGATTAATAAATAAGGATGGGTAGTATAGTAAAATCCTAAACTAAGAGTATGAGAGTAATAATTTGGGGTGTGGAAATAACACCACCCTATTATAAACTATAAATTCATTAAAGAATTAGTGATCAATGTCAAAATAATACTATTCTTCTTTATTTTTCTATAAAATTCTTGAATAACAAAGAAATATAAAACTATTACTTTTTTTTAGATATTAAGTCAATCAAACACAATACCGTTGATAAGAGATTTAAAAAAAATAAGCTGATCGAATTGTATTAATGGTTCGTACAATAAGTATAAAAAAAAAGACTCAGATAAAAAGCTGAAACTAAATGCTACGTTAAAGGTTATTAAAAAGAAACTCATAAGCAAGTAAATTAATTGACAAAGAAATGTTTTATAATTGAATGTCTCAAATTCGAGTTCTGAATATACCGTTATGGTATAAATTATGAGGCAAAGTTTTATCATCCTTCAGGATTTTATCTGACTCGAGTCCAGAAGAGTCAGTATCTAATGTGGTGACGAGAAATCAAATGGTCTTAGAAAAAATAAAAAGAAAAAAAATGGTATCTTAAGGTAACGTTTGGTTCACGGAATGTTACTTTCCTCTTTGGAATCACTTTCGCTGGAGAGTGATACCCGGGAGAGAGAGTGATCAGGAGGAATGCCAGTTTTTTTGTGTTTGATTGAGATTTAAGATTTTTAGGAAAGTAACATTCTTATGTTTGTTTTTGTACTTGGGAATTGTAAAGAAAAATATGAAAAATTACTACAATATCCTTAATAGATAATAATTATTAGCAGACAATAAAAATAAAATTCAAATTAGATAATCAAACTTAGTCACCGATTAAAAACTTGATAAATTTCTAGAAGATTTGAAATTATGCACATAATAATCTCATCAATAGGAAGTGAAACTCACGTTAGCAAATCTTTTATCCTTGTTCTTCCCATTAATCAAAACCAACTCGACATTCTAGATGCATTCACGCACATCAAACTTCAATCTCTATAGTGAAAATCAAAGGAACCTAAACTCAAATCATCGTCAAGCTGCAAAATCAACTACTTTATAGCAAAGTATGACTCATATTGTTCTAGCAATGCAAAAAAAACATAACTTCAAATTTAACAAATGAAGTGTTAGGAACAATAAGAATGAAGAAGGCGATGAAGCTACTTTATGCTAGGTTATTTTTTTATAATTATTTTTAGACAAATATGTAATTTAAAAAAAAAACTTTCTCTGTACTAGGGAATCACTCTCCCTACTCTCTAGTCAAGAAATCACTTTCTTCCATTTTGGGGGAAAGTGAGAGGGTCAAGAAAAAATGGATTTTAGGGAGTCCAACTTTTTTTGTGTCAACCAAACGCAATAAAGTTCGGAATCTCAAATTCCCGCGTGGAATCTAACTTTCTTTGTGTCAATCAAACGCAATAAAGCTCAAAATTTTAAATTTTCGAATCACTTTTTTTTATTCCGCCAATCAAACGCTACCTAAACTATAGAGATAGAATTTGAAGGATGGAAAAGGAAAAACCAAAAAGACCCCGTGCTTTGACATTTGGGCCCTGTTTTATAGACTATAAAAGAAAGTTTGTAAAGAATACAAATGTATTTTATGTGTATGGGAATGCAAATAGGTGCACATGCAATGCAATGGGGTCTTAGGAGCAAGGTCATGTATGTGTCGGCTACCTGAAAAAAAGTGTTGCTTTCTTTTACTACTCCTATTATTTCCCTCAACTTACTTACGTTGTGGCGCATTATAATTATACATCAAAGTACAAAGACTTTTTTAACAATTTAAATTAGAGAGAGTAAGGTTTCAGACTTCATTTTTTTAATATTTATATTTATATTAAAAGGATTAACTCTAGTATCGCATTTCACACATTTTATCTTAACAGTATATTTGATTTGGGGAGAAAATGGTTTAAAAACCGCTTTTACGTCACATAACACCCGATTTATAACGTGATTTTAGCTTTATTTTAGTGTTATTTCCGTCATTACTATTATTTCACGCGCGAACTCCTTTTTGCACAATATCACCCGTTATCGTTATCATTTTCTGTAATTTCTCTTTATCAACCATTATAAATTATGACCTAACAAAAAACTTACTAACATTCTATGAATCTATAAGACTACCGTGTCACATTTAAGTTTTTATTCATCTTTTCTAAATGTGCATTGAGTTGAAAAAGTGGATTAGGTCTAATAATCATTATACCTATGAGTGTGTAATTTAACTAGTGAGGTTAGTGTGGTTAAGTGATTCAAATCTATATTACTTTGTTTTTAATTTTAGTTCAATTATTTTTTTTAATTTTAACTAGTATGTGAAGAACCAATAATTGGTTGATGAGTGATTTGAAAACTTTTAGTAATATATGTTTATTTGATGAAAACTAATAGTAATAATTTTAAGATGATGTGCCATTTCTAGACTTTACAAATCAAATAAGCGCGATGACCGCGACCGTTACGTTATACTTTTCCGCAATCTCCTTTACATTATGATATTCATTACTTTATGTCGTTATTTAAATCCATAAACCTTACGCTAGTAACTTTTCCCCTCCATTAACCAAGTTTGGGACCATTTTTTTTAATTAGGGGAGCTTTTAAGGGTTTAACTGAATGATGCGATCCGGCCCCATTTTAATGAGTCGGATTGTGTCAATAAATCTAGCTTGAGTTACCCGATAAATCTCGATCAATTATAGACAAGAAACACAAGAATCAGATATGGAATTGGAGAAAAACGCAACAAAATTTTAGAGAATGAAGATGAATGAAAATCTGGAAATTAAAGGAAGATTTGCGGATAGAAATTCAATTAGAATTGATCAATCAATAGACAAGCATTCAAATCAACTTATAATCAATCATCCATCTATAGGATTCCATAATATTCAATAAACTCAATAATCCCAAAGTTCTATTCAATTGCAACAAGAACACGTAATTAAAAGATTGAAGGGAAGAGGTTTTACTTGTAATGAATCAAGGAGCCTCCTAACCTTCATCCTTACAAGGAGATATTAAGGTGTTTAGAGGGAGGAGTGCTCTCTAACTCAAGCAATAAACACTCATCAAAAACTAAGAAAGAAAAGAGAAGAAAAGGGCTATTTATACTAAGTGAAAAACCCTTGAAAACCACTCTTCTCGGCCACCGAAACTGTCCTTGGCGTCATGACGCCAACAACTGCCAAAAAATACGAAATGTTGGTTTTTCGCGGAGGAAGCTCGGCCACACGGGTGGCCATAACGCCAACAACTACCCAAAAATGTGAAATGTTGTTTTTTCGCGGAGGAAGCTTGGCCACACGGGTGGCCTCGAGTTGGCACAAATTTTTCCCACTTTTGGTAGTCCTTGGCATGTCTCCCGGCCTCCGAATGTGTGCTCATTCATTGCCGAAGTGAAGCCATGTTGATAAGCTCCGACTTCAAAATGGAAGAAACCGAGCTTAGAACTTCTTGGAGGATCTAGCTCAGAGCTGCAAACACAAGAAAAGACAAGAAAATGAACAAGATTGATGGATATATGAATGAGTTAGGCAGCGGAAAAGATCATGAGAAGAATTGGAGATTGGAGATAGAATTGGAGATTGGAAGATTGAAAGCGAAGGTGGCACGGCTAACCATGTGCTTGGAATTGAAGTGCGGAATGTAAGTACTAAAATGAAGTGCTGGAATGTAAAGTGAAGGTGGCTATGCCAACCGTGTGCTTGAAAGTAAATGACAGAAATTTAGAATGCGAGAATTGTAAATGACTTGAATTGAAAAACATGGAATGTAAATTGCATTACAGAGAAAGTAAAGGCTTCAAGTGCTCAAGTTTTCAGTTTTATCAATGTCTTTTCCAATTAGATGAAATGAGCTAGCTATTTATAGAAAAATTACACAAGTTCACGGTTGCTATAGTAACTTCGTTCTACTACAGTAACCTCGTCTGCTATAGTGGCTCTGCTTGCTACAGTGCCTTTGTCTGCTATAGTACTCTGTGAATAGTAACTTCCTATATATTTTGAATTTTTGATGGTTTCAAAGATGGAGGAAATGCTTGTTTTGGGGCCCGGCTTGAATGGAAACGTGGGCCAAGGACGTGTGACCATTTCCTCAAGGCGGAAGGATGTGGGATCATCAAACGTGCTTGTGCGGGCGTGACCTAAAAGGTATGTGATCATCTCCAAGGCCATGCTATTCATTATGACGGATCCTCGTGGCACCATGTCTTGCTCTTTGATTTCTAAGGGAGGCGTGATTGTATCATCACCTTTCCCTTCGAAAGGATTCGTCCTCGAATCCATAACTTTAATTCGGGAGTCTCGGCTGGGAGTGGAATGTAAGAAAGGATCCTCGTAGCTACCAAAATCCTTCACAAAAGATTTAGGAGAATCCTGCACAAGTAGTGCAAAATCCACAATTTTAAGCTAGTCATCTTGCCTAGGAATTGAGCTCATGAAAGGGTCCGTATAGGCTCCAATTTTCTTGATAAAACCCATAGGAAAGTCTTGTACAATTGTCTCACAAACAGAAGAAAAAGGGTTATCAATATTAGTGAGAGCTAAATGATCCTCATTGCACAAAGGCACGCTCATTGGATCACTAGCAAATAAAATATTCTCTGCAATGATTTCCTCACTTTCTTCTCTCAAAGTTGTTGGAAGAGGGGTGGAAACGGTTTCATCAAGGGTTGGTATGATCATCTCACTCTCATTTTCAACACAAATATCAAGCACATTTGCTTCGAGAGATTGAGAAGGTGGAGGCAGCTGGATTAGTATAGGTTTGGATTGGATTGGAAGGTTTATGGCGCTAGGAGCGGTAGGAATTATGGTGATACGAGCAGTAGGAGCTATGGGGGTTTCGACCGATTTACTACAGGCTATAATATAGTTCTGATATGCTATTCGGTATTTGGTCTATATTGTGGCTATTAATTCAGCTGGTCTTCTATCTAAGAGGGCTTCGGTCCACTTGTTAAACAAGGTTTCAAATTCGTTGAATAGCTCACTCATTTTCTTTAACAATTCATCATGTGCGCTGCTCATTCTCGTGGTTTAACAATTCACGATGTTTGCTGCCAATTAGCTCAAGTGTAATGGACAAGATGAAGAAGAAGTTTGGAAGTGACAGACCTTTAGGAAACTCAGTGGAAGGAACAAGCTAGGAAGAAAGAAAGAAAGAAGATGATTGGTGTTCTTTCTATCTGTTTTTTTCTTCTTTTGTTTTGATTTTGAGATTAATCTTCTGAATTCTTCAAAGAATGGATCTGAATATCTTGAATAAAATCTAGGACTTGGAAGATACACAAGTTGGACCCTAGAATTTAGGAGAAAAGGAAGATTTGTAGAAGACTTTTGTGTCACTACTTGACTTTGGGTAGTCAACTAAGGACTTCTGCTCTCAACACTTGAAAATTCAAGGAAAATGATCTTGGAGATAATCAAAAGGCTTTTGGTTCCTCTTTCATAGGGCTGAGCAAGAAGACTCAAGATGAACACCAAGACATGACTTTCTCGGATAAACCTACGCGCTTTTATGTTTTGAATTAAATGAGCAGGATTTATTCCGCATGTGAAAAAGGTTAAAGAACAAACAATGTTACACACAGATGAACGTTTACACCTACAAAATTTCAGAATTTTCTGGGCGGGGGAACATATGTAAATTAGACAAACACGAAGATGTACTCAGATTGGACGGGAACGAAGAGCAACTCAAGAGTGGCTAGAGCTCCGCTACCACTCGATAAGCTCTGGCTTCTAAATGGAAGAAACCGAGCTTAGAACTTCTTGGAGGATCTAGCTCAGAGCTACAAACACAAGAAACGACAAGAAAACGAACAAGATTGATGGATATATGAATGAGTTAGGCAACGAAAAAGATCATGAGAAGAATTGGAGATTGGAGATAGAATTGGAGATTGGAAGATTGAAAGCGAAGGTGGCACGACCAACCATGTGCTTGGAATTTAAGTGCGGAATGTAAGTACAAAATTGAAATGCTGGAATGTAAAGCGAAGGTGACTATGCCAACCGTGTGCTTGAAAGTAAATGACAGAAATTTAGAGTGCGAGAATTGTAAATAACTTGAATTGAAAAACATGGAATGTAAATTGCATTACAGAGAAACTAAAGGCTTCAAGTGCTCAAGTTTTCAGTTTTATCAATGTCTTTTCCAATTAGATGAAATGAGCTAGCTATTTATAGAAAAATTACACAAGTTCACGGTTGCTACAGTAACTTCGTTCTGCTACAGTAACCTCGTCTGCTATAGTGGCTCCGCTTGCTACAGTGCCTTCGTCTGCTATAGTACTCCGTGAATAGTAACTTCCTATAAATTTTGAATTTTTGATGGTTTCAAAGATGGTGGAAATGCTTGTTTTGGGGCCCGGCTTGAATGGAAACGTGGGCCAAGGACGTGTGACCATTTCCTCAAGGCGGATGGATGTGGGATCATCAAACATGCTTGTGCGGGCGTGACTTAAAAGGTATGTGATCATCTCCAAGGCCATGCTATTCATTATGACCGATCCTCGTGGCACCATGTCTTGCTCTTCGATTTCTAAGGGAGGCGTGATCGTATCATCACCTTTCCCTTCGAAAGGATTCATCCTCGAATCCATAACTTTAATTCGGGAGTCTCGCCTGGGAGTGGAATGTAAGAAAGGATCCTCGTAGCTGCCAAAATCCTTCACAAAAGATTTAGGAGAATCCTACACAAGTAGTGCAAAATCCACAATTTTAAGCTCGTCGTCTTGCCTAGGAATTGAGCTCATGAAAGGGTCCGTATAGCCATCATGCCGAAAATAGAGACACGTGCAGATTGACAGCCAACTCCGACGTGATCACGCCCACCTTCGACGTGATCACCCTCGTCCCGACATCATCACGCTAGGCCAGCAACGTGATGGCGCCCATTCCAGAAGGTTGCCGCCCGTCATGACGTGATGACGCCGACGCCTGGCGTCATGACGCCCACAAACTGAAAGTTTATGCAAGAGGGAAATTTAAACTTTTGCGCCAAGATGGAGTTTTGGGACTTTCCATTATTTTCAATTACTAATTTTAGTATTAATTAAATTAGTTAGATTTATTTTATAATTATTTTAATTAATTACCTTAATTAGGAGTTTAATTAGGATTAGGATTTCTAAGTAAGGATTCAGGGTTCTCCTATTTAAAGGAGCCACCTTTTTCATTGTAAGGTTACGATATTTTTGATAATTAAAACCTAGAGAAGTTTTCTCAATTGTTCATGCGTGAAACTTGTTCCAATCTTTAGTCCCGAAAGCTAAGATTGATTGCAAGTAAAACCCGAAGTTTCGAACCCATTGATTTCGTTTCCCTTAGGTAGCTTTCTCTCAGGTGTGAGTCTGAGCCTAACCTATGAATCAAGACCCTCACTTGTATCGATTTAGATTAAGTAAGGCAAGTCTCTTGCTTGAGTCTAACTCATCTCGTTGAGTTATCTATCTTCCATGTGAAATTCAAGCCTTCGAACTAGATCAAATACGTGTTACGCATCCTACGCAACTAGGATCGTATCAGTTGGTAGCGGAGCTCAAGGCGTTCAAAGCTTGGTAACTATCCTTTATTTTTTGTCAAGTTTTCTTTGTTAAGATTGGTTTCCTTTATCCCGTTCCTAACCAATCTTTTTGTGTGCTTGTGTTAGGTATTTTGTATGTCGTTGAGTCGAGCTAGGTTTAGCTCAAGTGTGTCTGTTTTCAAGTTTTGTGTGCGTTGCGTTTTTAAATCCTTTGTTTGCGTTTTCAATTTAATTAATTGCTGTAAAAAAAAAGAGTCACAAAAACACAAAAAGAGTCTTCATTTTCAATTTGTTATTAGTCAAAAAGAAGAAGAATTTTTGATTTACAAATACAAAAAGAAAAGAAGTATTTGCGCTACAAAAAAGAAGAAGAAGGAAGAATCAAGAAGATACGAAGTGTTGTGATCAAAATCAAAAGACAACTAAGGAAGCAAAATTCAGTAATTGCTAGTGCACTTAAATTGCAATTTGTAAGTTATTTGAGTGGTTCTTGAGTCATTTGAGCTTTCCTTTGATTCATATTAATTGATTTCTGCTCCCGTAAGGTACTTGTCTAGTTGATTGCTTGTTACAACTATTCAATTATTTTACATCAAAATTTATTTCGAAGCGAGTTGTCCTTGTATGTCTTCTTCGCAGCTTTCCTTGGAATTCTCGAGTCACTAACGTTTACGTGTGAACAATTGTAGCAAATTGTGAGTGATTTTGTGAATTTATTAGAGAGGTTAAATATGAGAGTAAGCACGTGAGGGAGTGCTAGTTTTTAGGACAATTTTACGCTTGTTTTCTTTAGTGTTGTGAATTTCAGGAATCACAAGATGTCTTACACGCGATGGCCCAAGAGGCGAAGTTATGAGGGGTATGCCTCTAAGAGGTGGGATAGAATGGATGAAAGGCGACCAAGATTTGAGAACAGAGATGATGCCAATCTAGAAAAAACAAAGATGAAATATTCTTCTTCTTACCCTAGCGTTGTGTTAAGTAAGTCGTTGGTATTGAGGGAGCTGACTTGGACGAAGCAAGAAAAGAAAGAGAGACCGATCTCGCCGGTGCTTCCTTATGATTATGGAATTATGCGTGCAAACTTCAAGTGTACCTAAAGGAAAGGCAGAAGTGTTTGTTGAACAAAAAGAAGGGTTATTTCACACTCGCTGCCTAGTTGAAGGAAAGATGTGCTCATTGGCTATCAATGATGGGAGTTCGGCGAACTATGCGAGCGCATTGCTTGTAGACAAGTTGAACCTTCCAACTATTGAGCACCCAAGACCCTACTTGCTGCAGTGTATGAACAATGGTAGAGATTGGGAGGTAACTAAGCAAGTTTCGATTTCATTCTCTATTGAGAGTTATAAGGATGAAATCCTTTGCGATGTGATACCAATTTGGTCGAGTCATATCATTCTTGGCCAACCATGGCAGCAAGATAGAAGAGCCACTTATGGAGGAAAGAAAGGCATTTACAAGTTTGTAAAGGATGGCCGAAAGTTCTCATTAGTTCCACTAACGCCTCTTCAAATTCGTGAGGATCAAAAGCGACTAGAGGAGAAGTATGCCGAATGGGAAGTCGCTAGAAATATTGAGAGACCAAAAGGAGAGTTGAGTGAAAATAAAGAGAGGAATAATGAGGAAAACAACCCCCATGAAAAGAGTGAGCATGGGAAGAGAGATAATGAACAAAACAACCTCCATGAAAAGAGTGAGCACGGGAAAAGAGATAGTGAGAAAATTAGCCCGCATGAAAAGAGTGAGCATGCCTTAGTTGGCATTGATACAAAAGGAGAGGAGAGTGATTATGCCATAAGGAGAGAAGTGAGGAACACACTTTGTGTGTATAAAAGTTGTTTTGGTGCAAGCCACCCAAAACCGTTTTATTTTAGGCCTTTGCGCCTTGACACTTATAACCCTAATTTGTTTTGATATTCTTCTATTGGTAGTTCTTCTCGTGTGCAGGTAATTAAAGAATTAATCTTAGAGAAGAAGACCGATGCCTTGTTGTTTGAAGGACGGAAAGAGTGTTGCGCTCTAACGAAGCCTAGTTCGGCTAACCCTAGCCGTCAAGGTTTGATGCATCTTTCCTTCCTTGGATCTGAAATACTTGAGTATGCTAGCATCATTGATATGTATGTTAATGACATTAAATTAATTAATGATGATTGTATGCTTAAGTCTATGGTTAAGTTGCACACCTTTGAGGAATATTTGTGCAAGCGCAAACATATGCGTGGGTCGACTAAACCATGGGAAGAATTAGTTGTGCATGGATCGCGATGTAATGCTATGTTAGGTCACGATGGTACACCTAATATTACTAACTTATGTTTCAAAGAGACTTCGTATTGTTATGAATTACCTTTGAGCCTTGTTAGTAAGCGACGAAAAAAGTCTTAGCGACTTCTAGGAGGTATTATAGGAGCAGCCGAGCATCGAGATGCCAAGATGGATATCCTATCAATCACAATTCGGAGTTTCAAGCAAAGTGGATCAACGGACGCGTGGGTCCTCGTGGCATGTTGTGGTTTGTAAGTATGAGGTTACATGGGAGAAATGTCTTCCGTTTATTTTATTGACTTACTACTTGTCTATAGGGATGGCAATTCCGCCCGCGGATATGGATATCCGCCCAATACCCGCAATTGTGGGTGGGTATTATCCGCACATTATGAGTATTTTGCGGGTAGTGCGGGTATGAATGTGGGTATGGATAGTGCTTACTCGCTCCAATACCCGCACTAAATACCCGTAATATATATAAAATTAAAAATATCAGTTATTTCTTTTAATTAAATCAATATAATTTATAATTAACATTGCAAAGACAAGTTAAACTAGGGGTGTTAACAAAATAGTCTTATTGTATGACAAATATGGCATGAGGCAGACCATAAATATGCAAAATGGATGTCACACGGTGGTGAAGCTAATTAACCATGAAAAAAATGTAAATTTTGAAGAATTAAATTAACTTCGTTGGTTTAAATAAGTCCAACAATACTCAAAAAAAAATATAAAAAGATACTACACACTAAGATTAAAACTTATATATATCAAAATAGTTTGTTTTATTTTTTATTCTGATTTAATTTTAATTTTTAATTTTATTTTACAATTCGATCTTTTAATTATTAACTTAGATAATTAAATTTTTATTTCTTTGTTGGATTATTATGGATTATCATGTTGGATTAGTGTATTGTATTATTGTGTGGTATTGTTATTAAGTTAGATTGATTTTTTATATATTAATTTGATTAAAATTTGAAATTCAACCAAACTTGCGGATATCCGCAGGTATCCGCTGGTTATTCGCGGGTATAATTACTCTTCCTTTACCCGCTCCATATGGATGCAGGTGCGGGTATGGATTACCTGTAAATTTGCGGGTGCAGGTATGAATAGTGCTTACCCGCTCCATACCCACCCAATTGCTATCCCTACCTGTCTACACATGTCATTATTTTTGGTTTGTTGAAACTCATGTGTAGCTTGATTCATATGATATCATTCAGTTTGATGATATTGTTGCCTTTGAAAGTGTTACTTAGCATAGGTCACAACATGGAAATCGAGGTGATGCGAATAACCCATGGACAAGTCAAGCACTATGGTACGCGCTTGAGTGTCAAGATGGCGATTTTGAGATATCAAGGAAGGATAAGCGAATCCTTCAAGATAGGGACTTGGGATTGGCAGTGCTTACGACGAAAATGGGTTCCAACCCAAGTACTAGCAGACATGACCACTTGGAGCAATGGTCTTACACAATGCATTGTCTTTTTCAAGGATGTTGCCGCCAAATTGAATTTGCGGGGTTGGTATGGTTCGATTTGTGATTATTTTGATGTTACTAACTTAAGGTATTGTGATGCAGGCTTAGATTCAGATTCGAGGACGAATCCTTTCCAAGGGGAAGGGAATGATGCGAATCCTAGTGCATTGCAAGGAGTACCTTTGCCACCTAACGGACGAACGATTCGCGCGAGGAACAAGGAGTTGCAAAGGAAGTCATCATAGTTCATCTACAGAGAATTAAAGTGTGAGGAAGCCCTGCGTCTTGTGAGTTGGTTCAAGTGCACATAGATTGTGTGTGTTGCGGATTACGCCCTTTGGCAACCAAGGAAGCGCAAGAGATGGCGAGTGTACATGAAGCATGGAATTGCAGTTGCAGGACATTCTTGGGCAGATTGCGTTGAACAAGATTCGAGGGCGAATCTTTTCAAAGAGGGAGGGAATGATACGATCCCAGGAAAGTCTTGGCGTTATCACGCCGAAAATAGAGAGGTGTGCAGATTGACAGCCAGCTCCAACGTGATCACGCCCGTCCCGACATCATCACGCCAGGCCAGCGACGTGATGACGCCCATTCCAGAAGGTCTCCGCCCGTCACGACGTGATGACGCCGACGCCTGGCATTATGACGCCCACAGACTGAAAGTTTGCGCAAGAAGGAAATTTCTGCTTTTGCGCCAAGATGGAATTTTGGGACTTTCCATTTTTTTAAATTACTAATTTTAGTATTAATTAAATTAGTTAGATTTATTTTATAATTAGTTTAATTATTTACCTTAATTAGGAGTTTAATTAGGATTAGAATTTCTAAGTAAGGATTTAGGGTTCTCCTATTTAAAGGAGCCATCTTTTTCATTGTAAGGTTACGATATTTTTGATAATTAAAACCCAGAGAAGTTTTCTCAATTGTTCATGGGTGAACCTTGTTCCAATGTTTAGTCCCAAAAGCTAGGATTGATTGCAAGTAAAACCCGAAGTTTCGAACCCATTGATTTTATTTCCCTCAGGTAGCTTTCTCCCAGGTGTGAGTCTGAGCCTAACCTACGAATCAAGACCCTCACTTTTATCGATTTAGATTAAGCAACGCAGGTCTCTTTCTTGAGTCTAACTCATCTCGTTGAATTATCTATCTTCCGCGTGAAATCCAAGCCTTCGAACTAGATCAAATACGTGTTACGCATCCTATGCAACTAGGATCGTATCAACGGTTTGCGCTCAAAAGGAGTTAGTGAAGAAGACTTTTGGTTTCTTTGGCGGCATTAGAATGGTTAAAGGTGCCTTGGAATAGCCCTTTGATAAGAAGGGGGAGACAGAGCACTGGTAGAGGGGTTATGGCCAAGGCTTTGCCTCGAGGAATCGAGGCTATAGCTTGAGTGAGGAGGAGAAGGTGTAGGTGCTCGGCCTTGGGTTCTATCATGATTGTTTTGGACTTGCATGCTTGTGTGGAGAATGAGTCTTCTAGAAATGGGGCCATGACCAAGGCTTTGATCGGAATCGGAACCTAGGCCATAGCTTGAGGCATGAGGGGTTTGAGGCTCTTCGTAGTCTTCATACCCACTACAACCTTCGTCATCTTGATCTTTGTATTCGTCCGCACCATCAATATTATGTCCGTAGTCATCTTCGCCATAAGATTCATATGCTCCATTACCATAAAAGTGGTAACCATCACACGCATAAGACGAACGCTCATAACTATTGGAATGGTTACTAGTGATACCATAGGAACTATAATCCTCAACACTAGAGGGTTGGTAGCCATCATCTTCATTGGAATGGTTGGTATCGTCACTATAAGAACCATAATCATCAACACTAGATGGTTGGTAACCATCATGATCATTGGAATGGTTGCTAGTGAGACCATAGAAACTATTATCTTCAAAACTAGATGGTTGGTAGTCATCATCATCATTGGGGTGGTGGCTAACTTCCCCATAGAATTCATATCTATCATCACCACCGTCTTGGTAGCTACACTCATTATCACACACTTCTTAGTTACCCCATTCACTATCACACTCTTGTGACATTGTACCTGCAAAATTAACAAGCTAGATATCCATAGGGGTTAGTGGAATAAGCACTCCCTCACGTGTGTCTCTCGTGTTTAGCTCTGTCAAAAATTGCTCCCATACAATCTCAATTCGTAAGCTCACTATTGATCAACCCTTTTGTACTAAATAACAACCGCAAGACTCAACAAGAAGAGCACACGATTATGAGACTTAGCACAACAATTACAACCAAGAAAGAAGAAGGAAATTTGGTTGGCAAATAATGAAAAAGCTGTGTTTGATAGAGTTATTCTTGGATAGACCTGTAGCTTCGACACTTAAAACCAAATAAAAAATGATGGCTAAAAATCACGAAATTAAATAGGGATACTCCTAAGGCATAGAGATACAACTTTCATGAAGGATAGAAAGGCAAATTGTGGCTGGAACACACTGTAAATAGACAAATAACACAAGCTGCACTTTTCTTGGATGAAAGCTGCGCAACTTTCTGTTTTGGCCAAAATGTATAAGAATTCCATAAAATTTTCGGACAACTCAATAACAAAGATTGCTACACACAAGATGAAGTTTGTTGACACTGAATTTCAGAATTTTCTGGATGGTTTCAAATAATTGGACAGATATGAAGATGTTCAAGAACACCAAGAACACCAAAAATCTAGAAAAATGGTAATTCTCAAATTTGTTATTCAAATGGATTAATTTCTTCACTGTCGCACCCCCTTTTGAAAATTTTTACGCGACGCAGTTTGGGAGGAGATGTGAGATGAAAACGGACTCATCTCACATAATGCAATGAAGTCGCCACCCTATTTTTGTTTCTAGGTTTAGGGAACCTATTGTCATGGCATAAAAAAAAACTAAGGCAAAAAGGGTCTAAACCCGAGAACAATATTTTGGGGCCGTATTATGGACTCGGGAAGGTGTTAGGCATCCGAGTCTCATCCAAAAAGGTTACCGGATAAAAGAGGTGTTTAAAAAGATCATTTTGAAAAACATAAGAAGTCCTAATTTAGTGATCATGCCCAATAAGCAAATTAAATTCTAACATTTCTATATAATCATACATACGAGCGTATATGCGAACAAGCGTTAAAATAAATAAAAGGGTAAGAAAGGGATTTACCCTACAAAGTCGGCATTATCGATATGAATAATAACAAGCGATAGACACGTAAATAAATATTTGACATTTATTATGCGCAAGTAAAATAATTAATTTTGACAATTAAGCGCAAGCAAGATAACATGCAAAGCGTACAAAAATAATTAAATAAACGGTACACGCATACGAAAATAAATAAATAGTATAAGCATATGAAAATAAATAAATAAACAGTACTACAATCAATCAGTACGAAAAATAAATGCGACGGGCCAGAAAAAATTGGGCTCGGCCCACTAGGCCGAAAGTGGGACAACCAACTGGGCCAAGACAGCCCAACCCAGCTGATGGGCTGGCTGCCCTTCTCTCCTCCGTGTGGGCTGGCTAAGCCCACTCTTCTCCTTCCCTTTATCGCTTGGGCCTAAGGCTAACAAGACCAATCCTCTATTCTTTTGCACGTGGGCTTGGGAAGGACACGACCCATCAATCAAAATTTAAAACGAAGAGCAATGGCTCTCCTTCTCCCACACTGTCTTCGTCTTTCTTGGGTCGCCGACGCCATTATCGGCGACCAAGGATCAACCGGTCATAACAATGGCGCTCCTTCCGCTAGAAAAAACTCCCACATCCACAACAACTCGACTAAGCAATCACAACAAATTAATCAAGCCCAAAACAGTCTCAATTTAATTAAAAACGATGATTAAGTTAATTAACAAAAAATTCAAAATTCACCCGAATTGTCTAGCAATTTGTTGAAGCGAAGCAACATAATTAATCTAGAGATAAAATAGAGATTATTTAAAAGCAAAATGGTCATTGTTTTCATCAAAACATGAACAATCAATTTTTCACAAGATTTAGCATAAAACACTTAAAAAACAATGAAACTTTGAACTGGAGTAACTTCAACCTCTGGTTGAAGTAGGCAGCTGCTCGTGATAGAGAAGCAGCACTGGAGAGGGAGAAGTTGTTCGTGAATTGGCGAAAAAAAATGCTTGAGATTGCTTGGTATTTATAGGCGTTATCGCGAGTGGGTTTGGAGGCGATTGTGTGTGTGGCTGTCCAAACTTGAGGTGCAAGGAGAGCGTGAGCGTTAACAGTGATCAACAATGGGAGGTTGATGATGATGATCTGGTGGCCGAAAGTGAGAGCAGAGTGCATTAATAGTTGATGGTAAGGGTGGCAGAGAGGATGGGCATTAAATGAAACTTGGAGGCCAAAGGTGGAAGGAGATGGCCATTGGATGTGTTTTAAAAAATGGGCCAAAGGATTATCAACGGTTGATGATGAGATGGGAAGGAAAAATGACTTAAAAATTATTTAATTGGTTCGAGCTATCGGTACGAGAAATCTGCCTCGAAACCGATAAAAGTTCCAATGAAAAATACTGAAATATGAAATAAAAAGGAATAAACAAAATGATACGAGACAAAAATGTAAAATACAAAAATATATGGAAATGTTCGATATATGGTCTCAGGAAGCTTGCTTGGAACCGAGAAGCTTGAACGAAAAAATTGCTAAAAATGTGAACAAAAACGAAAGTGACACGAAATAAAAATGGTAAATAGTAAATAAATGACAATAATAAAGAAAAATATGATTGATATTAAAAGGGTTAGTAATAGGACAAAAAAATGTAAAAAGCGGGTAGGTTATGAAAATGTGAAAAATCGGCTAGCAACATTCACCAAAAGTTCAACAAACTCAAGACAATCATAAACGACACAGGATTAGAGGTTTTCAACCGTAGATTTCACTTCGATCTTGAATGATTGCAAAAATTCAAAAATCTAGAAAACTCAAGCAAATTGGCTCTGCTACCACTTGATGCGATCCAGCCGCATTTTAATGAGTCAGATCGTGTTAATAGATCTAGCTTGAGTTAGCCGACAAAGCCTGATCAATTATAGACAAGAAACACAAGAATCGGATATGGAATTAGAGAAAAATGCAGCGGAACTTTAGAGAATGTAGATGAACGAAAATCTAGAAATTAAAGGAAGATTTGCAGATAGAAATTCAATTACAATTGATCAATCAATAGACAAGCATTCAAATCAACTTATAATCAATCATCCATCCATAGTAATCCATAATATTCAATAAACGCAATAATCCCAAAGTTCTATTCAATGACAACAAGAACAAGTAATTAAAAGATTGAAGGTAAGAGGTTTTACTTGCAATGAATCAGGGAGTCTCATAATCTTGATCCTTACAAGGAGATTTTAAGGAGTTTAGAGGGAGGAGTACTCTCTAACTCAAGCAATAAACACTCATCAAAAACTAAGAAAGAAAAGGGAAGAAGAGGGTTATTTATACTAAGTGAAAAACCCTTGAAAACCACTCTTCTCGGCCACCGAAACTGTCCTTGGCGTTATGACGCAAGAAACAGAAGGGACATTAGCTAGCACGTCTTGCCTTGGCGTCATGACACCAACAACTGCCCAAAAATGCGAAATGTTGGTTTTTCGCTGAGGAAGCTCGGCCGCGCGGGTGGCCTTGGGTTGGCACAGATTTCGCTCACTTTTGATAGTCCCGGGCATGTCTCTCGGCCTCCGAATGTGTGCTCATTCATCGCCGAAGTGAAGCCATGTGTGATCGCATCACTTAAACTTGAGTAGTTAAGCTCCACTTTTTGTTTATTATTTTTTCTCTCTTCAGTAAAATTATAGTCCATCCATTTTAAATTAATTAACTTTTGGAGTGAATTCGCAACGTTTAAGAAAAATGAATAAAAAATTAACGATGATAACTTTTTTAACAGTAGTGGAGCAGCAAGGCAACAATAGTTTATATGGCTCACAACATTTTTTTGATAGCAGCAGGGCAGTAAGGTAACAACAACAACATGCACAACTTTTTTGATAAGATTATCTCTATTCTTATTAATGTACCTCTTTTTTGATGTGGAGAGGTACCGAATGATAGGTACACCCGATATACCTAAATTTTCACCGTTCATTTTGATATTGTAACTTATACTCCCTCCGGTCCGTAATGTATATCGTTTTGCTACTAAATATTACTGTTTTAAACAATTGCCTTTTTGGTGTATCCAATGCACATGCTTTGTGCACATTACGTTTATGCCCTTATCTTCCTTCTCTCTTCATCTATTTTCTTCGTCAAATTAAGAACAAAACATCCACAACCGTAGTACAACCATCCTCACAACTCAGCTTCCATCACCATCATGATCTCTTTTACCCAACAAGTGAGAATCATGGAATCAACACCGATAATTATAAATGAAAAGAGGTTTTAGATATGAGAAATGCTATTCCTCCGGAATAGCCAAAAGGAATGACGTGGCGGTGTCCACGTTATTCTATATTTACAAGTTTGCCACCGTTTTCATAATTACGAAACTGTCACCGCGTTTTCCTTCTCCATACCCTTCTCTTCCTCTTCCCGATTTCTAGGTTTTGGATTTCTTGTTCCTCTTCCCGATTTCTTACTCCTCCTCCATAGCTACCCTTCTTAGCTTGTAAGGTAGAAACCACATCTAAGCACTTCTCAATATCTGGGATCTTTGCCTAGCACCAATAACGAGCAAAAGATATTGAGTTTACTTAACTTTGACCGTCGCCACACATCAAACCAGCTCAGTAAAATAGACATACCTGAAGATCCCTCTGCTGAGCAAGAAGCTTCATTTCGACCACCTTATATTGCTGAAGTCTGCAGCAGTTTTAATCACATAAAAAGCACATCAATTCTTAAGCATTTTCACTGCAACATTTGGTGTGTTGGAGCTGGAGGAGTTGTCCTGGGAAAAGTGCTTTTCTTTGTCAAGCACGAGAACGTGATTCCACTATAAGTCCTAAATTTTAAGTCATACGCATAATAAATTTTAAAATTCTATTTTTTTATTAATTAATTATTTATATTTTTCTACTAAAAAATTATCTAATTTCACCCTTAAAATTTCACTCAAACTATAGCACTGGGATAAAATCAAAATTGCCAAGTAAAAAAAAATTAGTTTCTTAATTGCTATATTTTGGTAAGATTTATTGCATCCTATGAATAGGAGTTATGGGTTTGACTGATGCTAGATCCTGGGTGGAATTTGTGGTAGTACATGGGTTTTTTGCATTGTTGTTTGAGTAAGAGAGAGCCTGTATTTTGCAATATGGGTGTGTAAATTTTTTAACTTATTACCTTTTCAGGCATTCTTCCCACTGATGTTCGGCATATTACAATAAGTCTTTTGCGGTGGAGGTAATGGAGTTTTTGCCACAAAGTGATGAGCATCAACGGGAGTCTTTACCTCAAAGTGATGAGCCTCAAATGTCAGAACCTGATGATAAATTGATTCCGATGTCAGGTATGGTCTTCAAATCAGAAGAAGAAGTTTACAATTTTTATCTTGAGTATTCTCGCGCAATGGGATTCAGTATTACGAAAAAAGGTCTCAAGAAAGATGATAATGGGAAACTGGAGTATTATTCTGCTGAGTGTAGTAGAGGAGGTAAATAGAAATCTGAGGCAAAAAATGCTTTTAATCCAAGGCTATCAAGAAAAATTAATTGTAAGGCTAAAATCAACGTTATTATTAATGATGAAGGAGAGTTCACAATTTATCGTGTTATTCTTGACCATAATCATTTGTTGAGTCCTAAAAAAGCACGTTTCTTTAAGTGTAATAAAGACATGGATGTGTATGCGAAGAGGAGGCTTGAAACAAATGATCAAGCAGGCATATGTGTGAGTAATAATTTTCATTCTTTAGCTGTGCAAGTAGGGGGGTATGAGAATTTGACATTTACTGAGAAAGATTGTAGAAATCATCTACTGAAAGTAAGAGAAATTAGGCTTGGAGTTGGAGATGCAGCATCACTTAACATGTATTTTGCATGCATGCAAAAAAGGAATCCTAATTTCTTTTATCTGCTTGATATAGATGATGACAGTCGATTAAGAAATGTATTTTGGGCAGATGCACGATCTATAGCAGCCTATGAAACTTTTGGTGATGTCATATCGTTTGATACAACGTACTTAACTAATAGATATGACATGCCTTTTGCACCATTTCCTGGTGTTATTCACCATGGGCAGACTGTACTATTGGGATGTGGTTTACTCTCAAATGAAGAAGCGGATACATACATCTAGTTGTTTAAAGCTTGGTTGATGTGCATGTCAAATTCTCCAAATGCAATTATTACTGACCAATGCAAGTTCATTCAAAAAGCTGTCAAATCTATATTCCCTAATTTTCACCATCGTCTTTGCCTGTGGCACATTATGAAGAAGTTGCCCGAGAAGCTTGGATCACGTCATGATTACAAGCCAATTAAAAAAGTGCTAAAAAAAGTTATCTAGGAGTCCATTGAGGTTCAAGAATTTGAGGAGATTTAGGGTATCATGATTAATGATTTTGATCTCCAGGAAAATACATGGTTAAGTGGTTTATATGAAGATCGTCATCGTTGGGTTCCAGTGTTTGTAAGAGGATATTTTTGGGCCGGAATGTCTACAACCCAAAGAAGTGAAAGTATAAATGCATTCTTTGATGAGTATGTTGGTCCGAAGACGTCTTTAAAGCAGTTTGTAGAGCAGTATGATAATGCATTGAAAAGTAAGATCGAGAAAGAAAATAAAGTAAATTTTGCTTCGTTCAATTCCCATATTCCTCTGATAACTGATTTCAGCTTTGAGAAATAATTTCAAGATGCCTACACAAATGAATTGTTTCGGTTATTTCAGGATGAGGTGCGGGGTGTGGTGTCCATCAATCTTGAGTTCATTGACAGGTGCGAATCAATTTCATTATGCTCTAAGAATTTCTCTTTTTACTTCAGCTAATTATGACTGGCAATCTTGAGTTCATTGTTATTACTATTGCATGATTCCTTACACGAAATTGACAGGTGCGATTCATTTTCGACATTTCAAATAACTGACATATTGAGAAGCAAAGAGTGTGCATTAAGAAGAAAAGTTACTTATGTTGTTTATTATGATGCGGCGGATCTAGAATTATGCTGCTCATGCAGTCTGTTTCAGTTTAAAGGAATTATTTGTAGACATATTGTGAAGGTGTTAATTCAGGAAAATATACATCATGTTCCATCTCAATATATCTTGCATCGTTGGAGGAAGGATGTTAGACACAAACATACATATGTCAAGAATTGTTATAATGACGACATGGATGATCAATGTAGAGTGAGATACAATCATTTGAATTCAGAATGGGCTAAGGTTGTAGAGGTTAGAGCTGAGTCTGTAGAGAATTATGAGTTACTAATGAGATCCTTAGATGAGGCAACTTCAAAACTCTCACTCAGTGATTCAACTAATTGAAAAAAATAGTCCGCAGGAGCCCCTTCAACGATCATGATAGAAGACTGTCAAATATTTTAGAGTCCTTTGAAGGTGTGAACAAAGGGCGTCCTCCATCTAAAAGAAAAATTTCAACACTAGAACAAAAGATGAAAAAAAAAATGGTATGAAAGGTTTTTACTTAATTATTTCTTCTCAATAATGTATTTTCTACATGTTGTATGTATATGATGTTTAACTTCTCAATAATATTTTTTTCTAATAGAGTGCTAAAGCAAGCAAAAGCAAGAAAGATCATTCTGAGTCACAAAATCAATTTGGAACTCAAGAGAGTCAATTTGGACCATCTGAACCATCAACTGTTAATCAATTTGGAACTCAAGAGAGTCTGGTATGAATGTTTTATTTCTTTGGAATTTTGTGTTATATATGTTGTAGGATGACAACTAATTTGTTTTACTGGAATTTGTAGCTGAATGATGATAATGATGAAGAAGACGAGGATGAGCATGGAGAAACGTCATGTGGTGCTTGTGGGGATAATTATGCATCTGATGAATTCTGGATCTACTGTGACATATGCGAGAAGTGGTTCCATGGGAAGTGTGTGAAGATCACTCCAGCTAGGGCTGAGCATATGAAGCAGTACAAATGCCCCTCTCGCGCTTGTAGTAACAAGAGAGCACGACCTAAACTAAATCATCAAGCCTATTCCTAGGTAGTGTAGTCGGCATGCAATTTTGGTTATAAATTAATACTTCTGTATTGTTAGACATGATGTGCAGATTTTACGGTTTTGTTTACTTCGATTGACAGTTGTTTTAGCTCCTGTATTGTTAGCAGAATGCAATGTGAGCACGATATTGATCTTGGAATCAAGGATTTTACAGTTGATGAATGCTTAGAAAGTTAATATAGATGTTATCTTCTTTTTTATATTATGAAAGAAACTGAGATTGAAAAGGGGAAGAGAAAGGAGATGATTTTAGGCTGCTGCAATATATATGCTATCTTCTTTTTCATCATTATGCAGCAGTTGAGTATGCACTTCCTTGGAAATGACACTATTGCATGCTTAAACTTCGATAATTAAGGATAATCCTCGATTATCTAACTATTGTCTTATGAAATTTTGCAAAATTGCATGATCCTAGAAGCCCATGATCCAAGAAATCCTTTTTCAAATTACTAGTACTACTAATTACAAACTGTTGACCAAGTGGACATTCCTTCTTCAAGAAACCCCTCTTCCGTGCACGCCCAACAATCACGTGTGTGTGTGATGCATTTTGTATTGAGAATTGCCTAGTTTCTCATAATAATTATTTTTCTAATCTTTTTATCAACAATAAAAAAAGGTCTTAAAAATCTGTTATATATATTTGATGTTTAATAATATCACATGCTATCATTTTCCTGGAACTTGAATATTTAGAACCAGCATATAATTTCAATTTCAAAGGAACCCACAAATCTGAACAAATTATGATCATTACCACAAACCAACATTAAGTCTGAACAAGTCTGAATTTCAATTTCAGTTGCAACTATTTATAAACCATCAAACCAATTTGCTTAAAATTATACAAGTTATATATATTACAACAAACGAAACAAAACCTACTTGTACCCCTTTCACAAAAGCACCCGATTTCTCCAATCTTTCCCTGTCTATTTCATACTGCAAACAAGCAACCTCATCTACTATTTCCATGTGTGCATTCTACATGCGATCTAGTTTTTCATTCTAACATCTAACTTCTCCTTTAAGCTTTTCTTCACTATCTAAGAGCATATGGACAACCTCCCTAGCCCTATTTGACAATTGCTCACTGTCATGCCAATTAAAAACTTACATTTGTGTTTACGACAAGATTAAAATTGTCTCCCTACATTTTTCTCCTTCCAACATACCCACATTGGAGCCTTGATGCCGCAATCGTAAATCTTCGGTGGTCCTTCATAGTTCACATCTCCAAATTGGGTATTCTTCCTCTATGTGCGTGATGAAGATGCAGAGCTTTCCGACATCCTGTACAAGAAACAATAATGATAAAAGTCAATAAAACGGGAAAAAGAAAGCAAACATAATCTAGCTAATACATATGCTCAACACAACAGTAATCAGTTGTTAAGGCTGAAAATTGGTTGAAACAGAATCTAGCAATATATATGCTCAAATAAAATCTATGTATAAAGCTTCTCCAAACAAAAGTCACATGGGTACTGGAGCTTCAAAATCAGAACAAAAACAATGCATTCAAAACAAGTTGAATAAACTGGTAATGAATAAAATGGTCTTGAGATAATGAAATAAAAATCTAACAAAAGCAATCAAATTTGCCCCACACAGGAAACAGGTATAATCTAAATGTATCAACCTTAATCAATCAGTCAGGGGAAGAACAATTTTCGCAACAGGGAAAAAGAGGAAATCAATAAAGCTGATCACCTCGGTAAAGTTGCCAGCATCTAAATTTTGTTTAAAAATTCTTATGCTGGAGCTCTTTCTAATACAAAAACCACTACTTGGCATTACTATCTGGTGATATGAATACCAACCAATCACCTTTTAAAAAATCCTTTCAGTAGAAAGAAATCAAATTTAGCCCACACAGGTAACAGGTATAATCAAATGTATCAACCTAAATGAATCAGCAAGGGCAAAATAATATAGGCAATAGGGAAAAAGAGGAAAATCAATAAAACTGATCACCTCGGCAAAGTTGTCTGCACCTAAATTTCTTTTATTTGTGGTGTTTCTAGAGCAGAAACTACTAATTGGTATTATCATTTGGTGATATGAATACCCACCAATTACTTTTAATAAATACTTATGTCATAATGGGCAAAACAACTATGAAAAAAGCAACCAACATGTAAAACAAAAATAAAAGACAACTTTGTTGCAGAATAATTGCCCGTATCAGAGTAACTATGACATTGAGCATCATATGTACTACCACAAATTCCACCCAGGATTAGTCAAACCCATAACTCCTATCCATAGAATGCAATAAATCTTCCCAAAACATAGCAATTAAGAAACTAGTTTTTTTTTCTTAAAAATAATTGAAACAACAAAAACAACCAAAAAATTACCTTAACAAAATCAGCGCACCTTATCAAACTGGTGACATCTTACTTTGAAGCTTCTTGTATGGAAAGAGCACTGGTATGGAGGAGGAAGCAGCAGTCGCAACGGGTAGAAGGGAGAAGGGATGACGGCCGCGGAATAGAGGAGGGAGGAAGGGAGGTCGCGAATGGAGGAGGGAGGTATGGATTCGGCTGGCTATGGAGGAGGAGGAAGAAATTGGGAAGAGGAAGAGAAACGCTAGAAATCGGGAAGAGGAAGAGAAGGGTATGGAGAAGGAAAATGCGGTGGCAGTTTCGTAATTATGAAAGCGATGGCAAACTTTCTCTTGGCTATTCCGAAGGAATAACATTACTCTTTAGATACCCAACAAATGAGAATCAAGGAAATAATCGATGTGGGTTCCAACTCAATTAGTTCAATTACAAGTAAAATTAACAAAAAGAGAGAATTTCGAGAAGCAAGCAAAAAAAGAGCAGAAGCAAGCGCATACCATCGAGCAAAGGCGCTGCTATCTCTGCCGTGAACCATGGAAGTTTTGGAAGCGGTCACGACAGGCTCTGTGGCCTCAACCTTCCTTGCCATGCTTGATGTTCCTTGATTTCCTTAACTTGCAGATCTAGAGAGAGAGAATTGGGTTCTTGTGTAGGAGTTCTCTAGCTTATGGCTTAATTTGATTTTGGGGTTTGGAAAGGATTGTGGTGAAGCAAAGAGAGGACAGGGAGAAGGAAGAGAAGAAAGTATCGTTAGTAATTTCAGTTGGCGGTGTGGGTTAGAATAGAAACTAAATACAATAAAATAATGGTAGAATTTATTATTTTACTGAATCTTACTATTTCCAAATAACATATATTACGGATCGGAGGGAGTAATTAATTTTTTTTAACACTTATTATATATTGAATAATTATTTTTTTAACTTATTCTTATTCAATGGTACACAATTTTCCCACTAATAAATGAAGAGGATTTGGCCACGCCTAAAGTGTTTAGTAGCTCTAAAGTATCTAACCACTTTGTATACCCTATACCGTTTTTTCTTTCTCTCAAGCATATTTTTTAAGGAAAAATACAGACTAGCACCCAACCTTTACTAAAAAAGACAATTTAGCCACCCACTTTTGCAATTGACCAAATTGACACCCAAGATTTCTCCATTAGACAAATTAACCACCCATGTTGTTGTCGTTAAACAATTTTGCCATTGTGCCCGTCAATTTTAACTAACGGTGTGAAATAATTGACACGTGACCGTTATCTAGTGATGTGGCATTTATTATTATTATTATTATTTATTAAATATGGAAAAAGCAACGTCATCATTTTAAAAAATATAAAAATTGAAAAAATAGGGAGAAAATATAAAAAAATTGAGATAAAAAAAACCCAGAAAAAATATACGTTTTTCAAAAATTATAAATAAAATAAATAAATTTCAGAAGAAAAAGAATCCAAAAAATATGAAAATAAAATAAAAAGAGGAAACAAATTAGACTAAAAATAGAAAATTTAAACCAATAGTATTTTTAAAAAAAAAATTGGACACTCAGTAGAGTGTAAAAATAAATTATTTTCAAATATTTTATTATAATTTTTATTTTAAAATAAAATACCTTAAAGATTTAAAAATATAAGAAAAAAATAAAAAATAAAAAACGCACTCCGTATAGAGGCTAGAAATGCTACCTTCACCACTCCACACCTCATTTTTTAAGTTTCTCTTTTTGAAGGGATTGAAGAAGAAAGGAATAAAGACTTTGTCCATTTTTTTTTTAAATCCTATTGGTTTGAATTTTTTGAATTTTTTTACATTATAATTTGTTCCTCTTTTTATTTATTCCATATTTTCTGGATTTTTTTTTATAATTGTTTTATAATTTGAAAAAATGTATATTTTTTCTGAATTTTTTTATTTTTCAAGATTTTTTTAAAAGTTTTTAAGATTTCCCTCTATTTTGATAATTTTTATATTTCTTCAAATGATGACGTGGCTTTTTCCATATTTAAGTAATAATAATAATAAATGTCACATCATTAGATAACGACCATGTGTCAACTATTTAATACCGTTAGTTAAAATTGACTGGCACGGTGGTAAAATTGTCTAACGGTAAAAACATGGATGGTTAATTTGTATAACGGAGAAATCTTGGGTGCTAAATTGGTCAATTGTAAAAGTGGGTGGCTAAATTGTCTTTTTTAGTAAATGTTGGTTGCCAATCTGTCTTTTTCCCCACTTTTTATTGAGCTGGAGAGAGTGTTTAAAAACTAAATGATTTAAAATATATACATAGAATTTTACTTCCATATTCAAAGTTTAATACTCCCTATGGTCAGAAATAAATGACATTTTAGAGAAAAAAGTTTGGCTGGAATTAAATGACGCTCTCGACTACTAATGCTGGAGATGACGATGTTGCCCTTGCCTGCGTTTACTGTTGGCGATGACGCAAGCTCGGCTCAGCCATATTTCAATTCCATCACAAATCAACACAAATCAACAAAGAACTAGAGGTGGTGGTGGTGAAAGAGAAGAGAGGAAGTGAAAAGGGAGATATGGAGCCCCACACCAGACCAGATCTGGAGGCGGTGGTGCTGTGTGGAGGAGAGGGTTGCACGGACTGAGGCAGAGATAGAGGTGGTGGGTGGCTGGATTGAGAGAGAATAAAGGAAGAAGGAGATTGATGTGTTGTTGTTGTTGTTTTAAATGATTAAAAATGGGATGAGCCAAGACATAAATTTGGCTCACTTTCTTCACCTCACTTTCAGCCATAAAACTACAATTGTAGCTGATGATATTTTCGTAAATAATATAAAAGGGTAGGGGTAGACCTGTCAATTAGACCCGGGACCCGTGGACCAGGCCGGGTTCGGGACCAATTTTTGGTCCCGTTTTTAGTCGGGCCGGGTCTGGTCCCGACCCGGGAAATCCCGGGTCTATCCGGGCCAGACCCGTCTAGACCCGAGACCCGGATTATTTTTTTTAAATAAATAAATTGAATTTTTATATATATAAATAAACCAAAACCACACCCTCCCTTTATTTTCTCTCTCTCTCCCGATCCCATTCTCTCTTCTTCGCTTTCCTTTTCTTACTCCCTCCTTTGCTCTGCTATCTTCTCTTTTCTTTTTATTTTTTTCTTCTCCTTTTCTTTGGTAAGAAGTGATGGTGTCATTTAATTGCATGAAAATCAAGGAATTGAATTGAATGACAATTATTACCTGCCATTTCCCAATTCAATTCAATTCCATTTCCTAATTCAATTCAATTCAATTCAATTTAATTCTTTGATTTTCATGCAATTATTAAATGCACTCTTCCCTTTTTTTTTAAACTGACATGTATATATTTAGTATATTTATTATTTTAATTATTTTAATTTGGTTATTTTCAATTGAATAACGGTCACAAGGGAGCTTTAATAATGAACAAAAGAAGAAAGTGGCTAATGTCATTTATGCATAATGCATGCATGATATTTCTTACATTTGACTCATTTTTTAAATTAAATTTGATTGATTTTTAAATTAAATTTGATTGATTTTTAAATTAAATTTGATTGATTATAATTTTTAATGTTTGATTGATTTTTTATTTTTTTAAAGCATTGATTGTTATAATTTATAGTAATTAATTAACTAAATAAGCATTAGTTTAAATTTTAACGAAAGGACCTAATTGAAAATTGATGATTATGAAAGAAGGAGGACTTAATTGAAAGCTGACAATTAAAAAGGATCAAATTGAATTTTTTTTTTAAAAAAAAAAAACGGGCCGGGCCGGGTCTAGTCCCGGACCCGAGCCATTTTTTCGGGCCGGGACCGGGACCAAAAATTGGTCCCGTATTTTTGGTCCCGACCCGATTTTTTCCGAGTCTTCCGGGTCCCCGGTCGAGTCCGACCCGCAGACCCGGATTGACAAGTTTAGGTAGGGGTACAATAATCATAAAATGACTCGTTTTCTATAAATTAATCATTAACTTAATTCGTGTGTCAATACTCAAAACGTCGTTTGTTTTCGATCGAAGGGAGTACACATTTTTTAATAATTTGTTTAAAAAAAAAAAAGAGTTAGCAGCAAGTGGGAGAGATTAGTGGTGGACCAGGGATCTGTTTGTATCTGTGTTGTTTGTTCCAAGTCCAAGATCTGTTTATTTTTATTATCTTGGGCACAGTATACTCTGTTTAGAGGGTGCCTGCCTAATCTATTTACCTATGCTCTGCACTATGCAGTCGGCTACGTGTTCCTTTTTCTTGTTATGTACAGAAGTACAACAAATGTGACGTTACACTGCTGTGTAATTAAAATAAAAAATACTCCGAACATGACATTTTAAAATTAAATACGAGAATTAAAATAATGATCGGTAAAACTATTTTTAATATTAAATAATTTTTTTATATTAAATAATTGGATCAATAAATAATTTTTTTTCCTTCTTTATATTACATAAATTAATTATAAAAAATTTAAAAAATTGGAAAATGTAATTTATTTGAAACTAAATTTTATAACTTAAGACATAATTTAAAAATATCGCGGGGGAATATATTAACTCACGGTACAACGAACCAGGAGAGACACAGCTCGGCTTCGGCCCTGTTTTGTAACTTAGACTAGTTTTTAAGAAATTAATTAGCTTCATGATTGAGAATTTCAAATTTTGGAAAAAAGCTAAAATGTCATAATTGAGTTGCATTACCTTGTCTTGAATTTTTAATTTTTCCTAATTTCTTTTCTTTTCACTCTTTTTCGTTTTTATATTCTATTATATTATTTTAAATTATTTTTGTTGCATATTTAAAATGACTATTTTATAATATTATAATTATTTTTGTGATTTTTTTAATTATTATAATTATTTATGTAATTTTTTTTAATTTAGTAATTTTTTTATGATTTTTAAATTTTTATGTATTTTTTAATTTTAAATATTTTTTATTATGTGTAATGGGTTTTTTTAAAAAAAAAAATAACGGATTATATAAAATGTCGAGATCTGTGTGCCAAAATGTTTAACGAACTAAATGTTGAGTGCCTATTCAATTGGAGGTTAAAGTTGAGTTCCAAAGTGTCTAGACTAGGGGTGTGTAATTATATACTCCCTCCAGTCTCAAAAAAATGTCTTCCTCGCATCCTAATATTCAGTAGGGAACGCATATCGAGGAGGTCGGATGAGGCATTATTTGACTCCAAAAAAGGAAAATTTTATTATTTTTAGACATTTTTTTTTTAATTTTCAGTTGCTATCTCCCTTGTGCAACCTAACAAAACATTCAAATAGTATTACAACCTAATAAATGGAGTAAATAACAAGAAAAAGAAAAAAAGAAAAGAAGTAAAAGTATGAGATAAAAACTTAAATTCAGAACTTATTGGGATATTTCGAATTTTCGGATAATATCAGATCAGATTCTAAAATTTATCGAATCTTCTACCCTCTATCCAAAATTCCGTCTAAAACAATTATGATCAGATTGGATATATTAGCTCAGATCAGATCGTTTTTCAATCAATACTCACCCTTAGTCTAGATTACCAAATATTGGGTGTTAAAACGTCTTTTGCCTTATCTCAATTTATAGAAAAAAAGAAGATACACAAATGTACATCGGATTAAGCACGAAGCCAAGAGTCCAAGACCGACCAAAAAAAACAAGTCTTAGGATGTACATTGAGTGTGTGTAGTTAAACTTTGTGGTTTTTTTTTTTTTTTTATGTTGCTAAATGCACCTTATGTCTATCTGTTTTTTTGTTGAGTAGTACCAATAGAGACTTATTATTAATATTTTTATTTAAATGTACACATTAATCTTAATTTATTTAAATAAAAAAATATAATTTAATAAAGAAAATAAATTTAATCATCAATTAATAAAAACATTAATATTAAGAAATTAGTATTTCTATCGTTATTTTTCTTGTCTATCTATCCCAAAGTATTAGTTTGATCAAATGTCTAATTTGTTTTCAGTATCCATAGCTATAGCTAATGTTACGTCTTGTTAGAATGTTACTATATGACCTTAACTTTTATTATTCTGAAAAATAAACTGGCGACAATCTTTAAAAAAAAAAAAGAATAACTTTTTTCCCTTTTTTTTTCAAGCATGAATTAATCATCAAACAAAAAACAACTTTATTCCATAATTCCTCAAATCTGGCAATATTTTTTCTCTTGTTTTTGCAGTAAAATAAACTCCGAACTTGTATGAAACCAATATAAGCATACTGAAATTTTTTTAAGACTTAAGAAATTTAACATCTCACTTGGCTCAACAATATAACTAATATTTATAAATATTTTTTTGAAAATATTTTACCAAAAATTAAGTAATCATTTGATTTTTTCTTTGATAAGGTTATTAGTTAAACAAATATGAGCCATTTATTAATCATTTTGTTAATACCAAAATATAGTTTTTTATTTTGTGAGAACTAAAAACATTAGTAGGATATCCTGCGACGAATTAAGATAAAAATATGAGATAAAAGTAAAATTATTGCACTTTCTTAAATTATATGCAAAATCAAACATGAAAAATAAATTCTGAGACTGAGGGAGTATAAATTTTTTTTCCCGATAATTTGAGAAAATGTTATTAAGGATATTACTAAAAGAGTGTTTCTGAAATCGAAAGCAAATTAGATACGACCAAACGCCAATTCTTAGAAGCTACAAGCCAACCTCTAGCTAAAACATATTAGTTAGACCATGTACGAATACAAACTGATGAGAGCCAGCTACATCGGAGATAGAATAGGGACCCTCGAATCCATGGCTACCATCCAAGTCACTAGTCGAGCAAGAATTAGATTAACCACGTGAAAGAAGTTAAAACTCCACATTTTCTAATATGACACGATTACGCTCTAACCCATGTGCTCCATGAAATAACATTAAATAAGCTCCTCCACACCACTTGTTGGAACTCACCATGACAACCAGATGTCTCCTTCCAAGAGATCAATGCCTCTTCCATAGATCGCGGCTGGACCAACTAAATTCCCCATTATCTAGCAAACCATTGCCATAAGCGCCATGATCAAGGACTATAGAGAAGGAGGTGACTGGTTGTCTTCTCACAATTCGAGCACATCGGGCAGCCCACTTGTGTAACATCCAATACATGACAAGAACGAAGGAACCCCCGAGTTGGAATCTTCTCTTGAATGGCCTGCCACATAAAGATTTGTACTTTGGGCGGGACAAACTTGAACCAAGCTTATGGGTGTTTAATTGAGATTTGCCAAACCTACACTGCTACAAATTGCCAATTTACATTTCCCATCCTTCCTAGCTGGCCACGCAACCCCATCATTTCGTCCCTAGATTAACGAAAAACGATGCAGCAGCTGCAACAATGTTGCTTAAGATCCTTCTCCCGTACAAATAGATGTGCTTTGTTAACAAAAAACAATACATTTTTCTCCAACACTCTATTTTTTAACCCAAAGACTCAGGATAGAGTGTCAAATGGGCTTCTTCCTCATGGTTCACCGTAGGGATGCTCAAACTTATATTTTTCACTCTTGCCTTTAGTATCATGTGTATTACATTTTGCCCTCACTGGTGGAATTGACGATCTAGTCCTTAACATTTTTATTTTGGTTTTTAATAAGTGAGGTATGATATTCAGCTATATACTTAACGACTCCTTCAATTTAAAATGTTAGTTTCACTTTAACTTGGCTATATATAACCTTTACTTTTATTTCAATACAATTTTCTATATAAAAAAAGTTCAATGTATAGTATTAGGATTGGTTTACCACTTTATAGATTTTCATGTTTATATGGAAAAATTCTAATGGTAAGCACTATAATTCCTCCATTCTATAAAATAATGTCATTGGAGGGAGTTTTTCAGTTTACCAAAGAAAATTGTCACTTTTATGTCACCATTTATGTATTTATCTAATACCCAATCAACTAAATTTTGTTCCATCATTCATATATAAATTAAGGAGCATGTTTACTCTTCATTAGCCAAATTTCTCATATAATTAAAGTGATCTATTACGGTAAGAGAGCATTTCCCCGCAATTATTTAAAGGGTGAGATTATAATAGTATTAGAGTTCTAGATAAAAAAAAAATCATTCTCAAAAATACATTAGTCTATGTATTTTTTTTTCTTAATGATATATTTTAAGGAATGTAGGGAGTATGTATATTGGACATTCTTATAAAAGAAATGTATATTGTATTTCTTCTAATATTAAATTTAATGTAGTGATGAAAAGTTAGGAAGACCTTTAGAAGATTGTATTCAAATATTTGTAAATAATCAATATTAGTTGTGGTCGGGTGGTAAGATATTTGTTCACTCTTAACTCAAGTTTTAGGTTTGAGTTTGGAAAATTACTATTTTTAAGGCCTAATTATGCTTGAACATAATTAGCATCTTATTGACAAGGCATAAAGGATATCCTACGAGAGAATATATATTAAAAAATATTTTATTTGAAGCTCCTCGTACAAAACAAGGCTTTAAAAGGTGCAAAAACTGAAAGCAATTTGCATTATCTCAAGTAAAATACTCCTTCACTTAAAAAATGACACTCGAAGAGGTTTTCATACAGATTAAGGCAACATTAAGTTATTATCTTTTGAAGTAAATAACCTCCATGTTTCTATTTATTAGCCTTTAAAATCAGACAATAATCGGTCAATTCCACCGTTGACATCCATAATTATGAAACAAAATTCTAACTACTCAAATTTAAGAATTGTGCCTAGGAAAATTTGCAACTAATTCGGATATATTATTAATTGCAATTTCTCTTGAAAATATACCAATGACATTTTCTTCATGACAACTGAAAAATTTTAGGGATCGTTTTTATGTGACAGGGAGTATTTGTTAAAAATAGGCAATGAATGAGAAGTTAATGATAGTTGGCATGACAATCTTGATATTTCTGTTATAACTTTAAAATTTCATTGTATTTGATGTTCTAATTAAAAGTGGTGGTGGAGTTTCTGATTATTGGTGTTTTACTGATATTTATGGTTGGTCTTGTATAAATGAATAAACAAAAACTTAGGACATTTTTCGACACTTAAAATGCGCAGTGCAGTGCCATGGATTTATATGAGTGACTTTAATGAGATCCTCTGGTCTCATGAAAAAACTAGGGGTCCTGATAGTTTACTATCGACGATGTACGAGTTTCGTTCAGTATTGGAAGATTGTGATCTAGGGGATGTCGGGTATTCGGGAGCACCATTCACCTAGTGTAACAATAAAATGGGTATTGGTACTATTCAAGAGCGTATTGATAGAGTAGTGGTTACTCCAAACTGACGTGCACTTTTCCCTAAATCAATGCTTTATCATTTACCTAGATTTGGCTCGGACTAGTGTCCTATTCTCCTCCAAGTTATGAAAAAGGAATCGTAGGGTGATGTGCTAATTTGTACCGGTTTGAAGCAGCTTGGTTGCGAGACTACAAGTGTTTGGAAAATGTTAAATCGGCTTGGGAGAATTCAGAGGGATCTTCAATTAGTGAGCAAATTCGGGTTTATGGAGTATCTCTCAAGAAATGGACTAGAAAGACTTTTGGGTCAGTGTCGAAGGCTATCAAAGAGAAGCGTGAGTACTTGGGCTGGCAGCAGGAGAAACTAATGACTGACCATCTGTTTTCAAAAATTTAGTCAGTTGCCAGGGATCTTTAGGAGCTTATTCATAGAGAGGAAGTAATGCGGCAATAGAAATCTCAGGCCTTATGGATGGAAGTAGGGGATAAAAGTACGACTTATTTTCATGCTCGGGTTAGTCAACGAAGGATAAAGAACCGAATTAAGGGTGCCATAAATGAGAACCATGAGGATATTGAGGGTATTTTTACACAATATTTCACAAAGCTATTTACATCAGACGTATCTGGAGATGCATCAACGGTTCTGAGCTCAGTTAAAGCACTTGTAATAAGTGAGATGAATGTGCATCTTACTATTGTATATATTAAAGAGGAGATTTGTTTAGCTCTCAAACAAATGAAACTAAAAAAGTTCCTGACCTGACGGTATGCATCCCTTATTTTACCAAAAATCTTGGCATATTGTTGAGCATGATGTTTATAATTATGTGTTAGGTATTTTAAATAATAATGTTTATCCAACCCTTATAAATCACACATTTATTACGCTCATCCCTAAAGTTAAAAAAGCAAGTGATTGCTCCAAATTTAGACCTATTAGTTTGTGCAATGTGATCTCTAAACTTATTACTAAAGTCATAGCTAATAGATTAAAGATCATCCTACTCTGGATAGTATCGGACAACCAAAGTGCTTTTGTCCCAAATAGGCTTATTACCGACAATGTGTGTGTCGCGCAAGAGATATTTCATGTTATGCAGAATAAACATTCAGGGAGGGGATGGATGAGTCTAAAGCTAGATATGGTGAAGGCTTATGATAGAGTGGAGTGGATCTATCTACACCAAATTATGGTAAAGTTGGGATTTGATTCCGAGTGGGTGGAATTGGTTATGCGATCTGTTAAGACAGTCTTGTATTTCCTGCTGATCAATGGGAGCCTAGGCCTGTATTTAACTCGGAAAGAAGCCTCCGACAAAGGCACCCTCTCTCACCTTACCTTTTCATTCTTTGTGCAGAAGGTTTATTAGCTACGCTAGTGGATGTAAAGGAAAGAGGTGTAATTCATGGCCTCTAGGTTGCTCGACAAGATCCTCCCATTACCCACTTTTTTTATGCAGATGATAGTCTAATCTTCACAAGAGCAACGTCAGTAGAAGCGTAGGTGATTATTAAATTTTTTGCGGGTTATGAGTTGGCTTCAGGTCAGAAGGTTGATCTAGCCAAATTAGAAGTTTCATTCAGCCGAAATGTGGGCACAGTTACCAAACAAGATATATGTTGTATATTGGGGGTGAAGAGTGTCAATCATCATTCCAAGTATCTTAGTCTCCTAGTTACTTATGGTAAATCAAAGAAACCAATATTTTTCAATATATGAGATCGTTTGTGTAAGAACTTGAGTGGATAGAAAGAGAAAAAACTTTCACAAGCGGGAAAAGAGATTATGATTAAATCAGTTGCACAAGTTGTCCCCACTTACTTGATGAGTTGTTTCGAAATGACAATTGGGTTTATGTGAGGAAATGGAGAGATCGATGCGTTAGTATTGGTGGGGCTGCAAAAAGGAAGAGAAGAAAGTTCACTGGATTGCTTGGGAGGTATTGTGTACGACAAAGAAGGAGGAAGGTATCTAAGGGAGTTAATCTCGCTATGTTAGCAAAATAAGGATGACAAATTATCCAAGAACCTAATTCCCTATTAGCTAGGGTTCTTTAAGCGCGATACTTCCTGAATGGTAATGAATTTAAATAGAAGTGGGCTTTGGCGGAGTATCTTTTCAGGAAGGAGAGTGCTTCATCTAGGGACACTATGGTAGATAGGGAATGAGGTGCGTACACATATCTGGCAAGATTGTTGGATACCAACATCAGCGGATGGACTTGTGCAATCTCTGGTTAGGAGGTTCAGTTCGATAGACATGGTTAGTAAGCTAATTGATAATGCGAATGCTTGCTTGAACGTCTCAATGGTTTGAGGAGATCTTTTCGCATGAGGAAAGTAGGGTATTTTGGGAATGCCTCTTACTTTGTTCCAAACTCCAGATAGTACGTATTGGAAGTTTACACTGAATAGGAAGTACTCGGTTATGAGCGGGTATCACGCTTTGTTAGCTCAATATTCGCAAGGGACGGAATTCTTCACAACGACAAAGTGGTGGGATTGTTTATGGAGCATGCAAATCCCGCCGAAATTTAAGAATTTCCTGTGGAAAGTAGCACATAATGGGTTACCAACTCGAGCTAAATTGATATGGAGAGGAATTATTGATAATGCTCCTTAGGGGTGTACACGGACTGGTTCGGTCCGATTTTTGGGCTAGAACCGGACCGAACTGAAAAGTTACGTTTCTGGTTGGGATAGAACCAAACCAAACCATTACTTACAGTTCAGTTTGATTTGGTTATAATTTTCCCGGTTCTTACAGGGTCGGTTCTGGTTCTAGCCTATTTTTTATTTTTTTTTAAGTCTTTCTTTCTACTGTCCAAAAAATCAAAGAAATAGTATTTATTATGACATAAACAACCAAACAAGGTATGGTTTTTGAGCTGTACTATGAATTCTATTTTTACAGAGAAACAAAAAAAGAATAATAATAGCAACGGTCACAGTATCAAATATCAGCATCAACCTAAAGCTTGAGACTAAACTCTGATTTTTTATGCTAAAAAACGTAAGGTTCATGGGTTGGTTCATTTGCTCATGACTCAACCCATCAACAATGACTACAGCTATATAATGAAGAAAAAAAAACACTATCTTTAAATATTTTTAACATAGTACATCACGTAATAAAAATTCAACTAAACCAAGAATACATAAAATTTAAAAAAGTTGATATGAAATAAATATTTAACGAGATCCCGCATTGTAGTTGTTCCGAGAAATCTGAAAAGAACATATAGCAATTAGCAAACTGTATAACATCAAATTGACAAATTAATTACCTAAAGGAGAAAGAAAACTAAATAAGAACTTGACTAACCTGTAACCATCAATTAAAATCCTCATGAGATAATATCTATCACTGAAGGTGCAAAGTTAATGTCCCTGAAGGCTGCCATTTACAGATGATTAGAATTAATCACACAGTAAATAACCAATTCATAGCTAAAAAAATTTAAACTTAAATATTACCTTTCTCAAGCTCATCAACCTCTTTGATCGTCTCTTCAGTCGTACAACGATATTCATAACTTGGTGCTCTCAACCAATCTCCAGTGCAAACTAGCGCCTCTATAATTTTTGGGGACAAAGAGCTTCGAAAATCATCAAGGATGCCACCACTACAACTAAATGCAGATTCTGATGCGACGGTCGAAGTCTGAATAACCAACATATCCCGTGCTATCAATGAGATAGTAGGAAATTAAACAATGTTAACCTTCCACCACTCCAAAATGTCAAAAGATTCTGAATTCGCTATCGTCTCTTCCTCAAGATAATGATCTAACTCTGATTTTTTTGGTCCTCCCTCTCGTTGAGCTAATTCTTTTCGATACTTGTATTCATAGACACATGCAGTTGATTAGTATTCAACATCAATATCATCAAGATCTAAATCTAATGGCACTGTCACTGATTCAACATCAAAAGAAGAAGCTTCTGCAACCGCATTGACATTGGAGTTACTATTCTCCCTTTCATACTCTTCAAACAATGCAATAAGGTTCCTTCTATCTTTTTTCAACTAACACCACTACACTATTAAACTCGTACATGTTGTTAATCACATAATTCACGTAACCCAACTTGTACCTTAGATCTAACACGATCGCAACAAACAACATCACATTAATTTTTTTTACATTGCCCCAATATTTGTCACACTGTTTTTTTCATTTGCAATGCCATTTCAGCCGCCTCAAGATCAACATTGTTGTACATTTTTTTCAACCTAAAATCAACCTCACTCACTTTATTCAAACAAATGTTAGAAGTTCTGTATTTAGTACCCGAAATACTTAAAGTAAGCATGTATAAATATTTCAAAAATCTGATCATGTTCTTGATATGAACCCAATCTTCTTCCTCGTAAATCCCCTTTGTACAATCAAGTTCTTCATCCTGGCCAACTTCACTTGAAAAATTAAAATCCAACCCCGCATATCTATCAAAAGCATATTGTAATTTTAAGGTTGTTTCTAACATCAAGTAAGTCGAGTTCCATCGGGTGCATACATCAAGACACAACAACGCTTCACTATCTATCCTTTCTTCCCCAACACATGCTTTGAATTTTTCTAATCTCATTGGGGATTGCCTCAAGTATCTAACTGCATTTCGGACTCGAATAATTGAAGGAGTAGCAAGTTTTAGCCCATCACTAACTATTAGATTCATTATATGTGCAACACACCTCATATGTAGAAACTCCCCATTCAAAACACTACCCTTCCAATGATTGACTCTTTTTTTCAAATACCCCACCGCAACATCATTCGAACTAGCATTATCAACAGTTACAGTCAAAACCTTATCAATACCTCACTCCAACAAACATTTCTCAATCAATTTACCAATGACCTCACCTTTATGACTAAAAATTGGACAGAATTTATAATTCTTTTTTACAACTTCCAATTTTAGTCAATATAATGAGTAGTCAGGCACAAATAATTAATCCTTTGATTGGAAGTCCATGTGTCTGTAGTAAGATAGACCTTCCTACAGTTAAATAACATACTACTTTTTAGCTTCAATCTTTCCTCCACAAATATCTCATAACAATCCCTTGCTACAGTAACTCGTGAAGGCATTATGATATGATCTTGGTTCGTATGGAGGGATAGAGACCGGATCTAGCCCTCTTTAGGAGGTTGGTGTTGACGATTGATGGAGAGGATAATGTCGCAAGGAGGAGATGCGAAAAGATGTAGAAAATTAATGGATGAAAAGGAATATGTATTGATGAAAAATAAGTAAGTAACTTCAATACCCAACAAACCCTCCTAGATCTAGTCTAGACAACCTTGTTACAAAGTAATGAAGGATCTCTTGTACAAGGCCGATCCTCTCACCTCTTGGATGAGCAACTCGGCTGATTTGGACAAGAAGATGAAGTGCGGTTCTTAAGGAACCCTAATTGCCCTATTGGCTCACCTAATGTGAAGTGTTCTTTGTAGAGGAAAATCAACAAAACAAAGACCATTACAAAAGAGCTATCTTTAGCTATTTATACTAGGTTTAGTTACAAGACAAAACCCTAAAATACCCCTTAAATATAAGCCTTGGATGTCTTCCTTTTTCAGCATGTGGACCTTTGGCGGTATGCCACCAGCCAAGGTCTATCTCTGGCGGTATGCCGCTAGCGTTGAATCTCACAATTCAATTTCCAAGGCCGAAGCTAGTGGTATACCGCCTGGATCCTAGCGGCATACCGCTAGGCACTATCTCCCTTCTTCTCGCTGCACGCGTGCAGGGAAAGGTAGGCCACGCAGGTGGCCTTTCGAGGGTGAGGAGTACACATATGGATGGATCCACGCTCGTATCATCCCATCCATCTTCGCGAAGATTCGTCATCGAATCTATATGATGAAGGGTGAGGCGTGCACCCCATGACGTATCCACGCTCCGCTACCACATGATACGAGCTTAGTTCGTATGGAAAGATGGAGACCGGATCTAGCCCGGGAGTCACTTAGAAAAAATAAAAGGAAAAAAATGGTATCTTAAGGTAACGTTTGGTTCATGGAATGTTACTTTCCTTCTTGGAATCACTTTCGTTGGAGAGTGATACCCGAGAGAGAGAGTGATTAGGGGGAATGTCAGTTTTTTGTGTTTGATTGAGATTTAAGATTCTTAGGAAAGTAACATTCTTGTGTTTGTTTTTGTACTTGGAAATTGTAAAGAAAAATATAGAATATTACTGCAATATCCTTAATAGATAATAATTATTAGTAGACAATAAAAACAAAATTCAAATTAGATAATCAAACTTAGTCACCGATTAAAAACTTGATCTTCTTTGAAATTAAGCACATAATAATCTCATCAATAGGAAGTGAAACTCACGTTAGCAAATCTTTTATCCTTGTTCTTCCTAGTAATCAAAACCAACTCAACATTCTATATGCATTCACGCACATCAAACTTCAATCTCTATACTGAAAACCAAAGGAACCTAAACTCAAATCATCATCAAGCTGCAAAATCAACTACTTTATAGCAAAGTATGACTCATATTGTTCTAGCAATGCAAAAAAATATAACTTAAAATTTAACAAATGAAGTGTTAGGAACAATGAGAATGAAGATGGCGATATGCTAGGTCATTTTTCTATAATTGTTTTTAGACAAATATGTAATTTTTTTTTAAAAAAAACTTTCTCTGTACCAGGGAATCACTCTTCCTACTCTCTAGTCAAGGAATCACTTTCTTCCATTTTGGGGGAAAGTGGAAGGGTCAAGAAAAAATGAATTTCAGGGAGTCAAACTTTCTTTGTGTCAACCAAACGCAATAAAGTTTAGAATCTCAAATTCCCGCGTCACTTTTCCCCTTGATTTCGTCAACCAAACGATACTCAAGTTGGATTCCGAGGAATCCAACTTTCTTTGTGTCAATCAAACACAATAAAGCTCAAAATTTTAGATTTTCAAATCACTTTTTTTTATTCCGCCAATCAAACGCTACCTAAACTGTAGCGATAGAATTTGAAGGATGGAAAAGAAAAAACCAAAAAGACCCCGTGCTTTGACCTTTGGGCCCTATTTTATAGACTATAAAAGAAAGTTTGTAAAGAATACAAATGTATTTTATGTGTATGGGAATGCAAATGGGTGCACATGCAATGCAATGGGGGTGTTAGGAGCAAGGTCATGTATGTGTCGGCTAACTGAAAAAAAGTGTTGCTTTCTTTTACTACTTCTATTATTTCCCTCAACTTACTTACGTTGTGGCACATTATAATTATACATCAAAGTACAAAGACTTTTTTAACAATTTAAATTAGAGAGAGTAAGGTTTCAGACTTTATTTTTTATATATTTATATTTATATTAAAAAGATTAACTCTAGTATCACATTTCACACATTTTATCTTAATGGTATATTTGATTTGAGGAGAAAATGGTTTAAAGACCGCTTTTACATCACATAACACCAGATTTATAACGTGATTTTAGCTTTATTTTAGTGTTATTTCCGTCATTACTATTATTTCACGTGCGAACTCCTTTTTTGCACAATATCACCCGTTATCGTTAACATTTTCTGTAATTTCTCTTTATCAACCGTTATAAATTATGTCCTAACAAAAAACTTACTAACATTCTATGAATCTATAAGACTACCGTGTCACATTTAAGTTTTTATTCATCTTTTCTAAATGTGCATTGACTTGAAAAAGTGGATTAAATCTAATAATCATTATACCTTTGAGTGTGTAATTTAACTAGTGAGGCTACTGTGGTTAAGTGATTCAAATCAATATTACTTTATTTTTTAATTTTAGTTAATTTTTTTTTTAAATTTTAACTAGTGTGTGAAGAACCAATAATTGGTTGATACGAGTGATTTGAAAACTTTTAATAATATATGTTTATTTGATGAAAACTAATAGTAATAATTTTAAGATGATGTGCCATTTCTAGCATTTACAAATCAAATAAGCGCGATGACCGCGATCGTTACGTTATACCGCTATTTTCCGCAATCTCCTTTACATTATGATATTCATTACGTTTTGTCATTATTTAAATCCATAAACCTTACGCTAGTAATTATTCCCCTCATTTAACCAAGTTTGGGACCATTTTTTAAATTAGGGGAGCTTTTAAGGGTTTAACTTAATGATGCGATCCAGCCCCATTTTAATGAGTCGGATTGTGTCAATAAATCTAGCTTGAGTTACCCAATAAATCTCGATCAATTATAGACAAGAAACACAAGAATTAGATATGGAATTGGAGAAAAATGCAACAAAATTTCAGAGAATGAAGATGAATGAAAATCTGGAAATTAAAGGAAGATTTGCGGATAGAAATTCAATTAGAATTAATCAATCAATAGACAAGCATTCAAATCAACTTATAATCAATCATCCATCCATAGGATTCCATAATATTCAATAAACTCAATAATCCCAAAGTTCTATTCAATTGCAACAAGAACAAGTAATTAAAAGATTGAAGGTAAGAGGTTTTACTTGTAATGAATCAAGGAGCCTCATAAGCTTCATCCTTATAAGGAGATGTTAAGGTATTTAGAGGGAGGAGTGCTCTCTAACTCAAGCAATAAACACTCATAAAAAACTAAGAAAGAAAAGAGAAAAAAAGGGCTATTTATATGATTGCGTGTCGAGGGCATCAAATTTAGTTGTATAAAATATACGAAATTAGGGGTAGGAATACAACTTATCACTCATCCACAAGGAACTTGTAGATCGTGGTAAGAGGATCGTCCACAAAGATCTTTCGGGAAATTGTAGTTTTGACTCGACTTCTTCGTCAATGGAGTTGAGGGGTTTTGTTTCTGCAATTAAGATAAGCAAAGCAATAAAAAGGGACAAGGAAAAACTCAAATAAGGAAACAATCTTAGGGAGAAGTGAATCTTAGCTAAGATTGTTGACTGGGATTGGTTGTGAACTGATGTGGGGTAAACTCCTGGTAAGGGCGAATTCGTGAGAGCACTTCTTGTTTATTCGATCATTGACCTTTAGATTTTCTCCTTCTCCTTCATAACCCTGCTATAGATTGAGAGGTACCCCTTTCCAATCCTACTTTCCTCCTCTTGAAATCACTTGGCGGGAACTCTCTTTCCTAGTGATCCTAGCCGGTGGACACCTTGCTGGTTAAAGGATTTATCCAATTGGCTGCTGGCTTGAGGCACATGCGTTTTCTCAATGGTGCAGGGAAAGATAGAGTCTAGGCCAAGCTACTCCCAATTCGGAGCCCTAGATTGTCAGTCTGGTTAGGCCTATATCGATCCAAGTCCACTAACTTCCTCGAAGCTAGCTGCCTACTTGCGTCACTCCAGTTTCAACTCGTCTCCTTCGTGAGTGGCTACAAATCCCTTATCTAGCCCAAGGTTGATCAGATCTTAGCCTAGTTAGGAACCAGTTTGTTAAACTAGAACTTGAATCAATTACAAACGAGAGGATATTTGGGAACAGGTCGGTCTCACGATTCACAAGTGCACTCACTCAACCCTTACCAAGAATTGGGTGTTTAGCTACTAGACATAATAATTAAAGAAGCAGGGAAATAATTGATGAACATGAAATTAAATTAAATTTGTGATATTCAAATTGAATAATCACAATGCAAGAGTGTTTACAAGCAGAAGTTGGAAGAAGGAAGCTCTCGTAATTGACAACCTTCCTTAACCTTTAACAAGGTTAGAGTCCCCACCCATCACGTTCCTTTCCAAATTCCAAACTTCAAAAAGATAAAGATAACATTGTTCGAATACGAAAATTAAAATAAAATAAAAACAGATAGATTGTTTTGTTCAAATTCGGATCAGATTGAATCCGAGAGTCCTCCCAGCAGACGCTTCAGCCAGCTGTCGGCTCAATCCAAACGCGTCCTTCTTGAGTCCATGACCAGCACGCCTCTAACTCGGCAATCTTGGCCAAGCCTGCGGCAAAGATTGGTACTCTATCGCTTAAGACTGACGTTTCCTCCATTTCTTTAATCACCCGAGATTTCCTTCAAAAGATGATAGATTGACGTGAAAGGAATAGTTTCCACCACAAACAAGGTAGATTTAGATGGTAAAAACACATGGAAATAGACATCAATCAAGCCTCACCACACTTAAACAATGCTTGCCCCTAAGCATACTAGACTCCAAATTAAGAAAACAAAAGAAAGGCTCTAAACTAAGAAAACAAAAGAAACACACAATGGCAAATCTCTTGAACAGAATACCCTTAGCCAATCCTTTACACCTTAGTACCTATGATAGTCAACATACTTCTCAATGGATCCCAACCCTTATGAACATGGCCTACTCAACACCCCAAACTTCCGAATTCCACATGATCATAACATCTTTGCATTCTACAATAGACTCAACAAGACAAGGCAACCATTGACTTCCCATATTCTCCCCTTAATTCATACTGCTCAACTATCATTCATTTGCCTTGCTGAAAATTTTCTATGCCAGTGTGTAAATATTTATTTCTTTCTTTGCTCTTTTGGAAGTTTCTTGATTATTTCCACTTGGTGAGGCAAAAATATCAAGACGTTATTATATAATTTTTTTTAAAAGAGCACCCAATTTACTGGGCATAAAAGTAGTTCTCTGAATATTCTATCCTGATGGGGAAAGAATATCAGAGCAGATTCAACACCACACAAGACAAAAATTCCATTTACCACTTAGCAGTTTTTCCTTAAGGGGATACTTAATATTTTTAGTGGAAGCTTGTCCATTTGTCAAGTTTGTTACACAATGCTAGACCTCATAATCATGTACAAGATGGATGTTTAAAAGGTACCAGGAAGTGTACCCTTACCGGTGTTGACTATGTTAACCCAATTTATTGCCTTGCTCATATGTTACGGGGTCACAAGGTGAAGGATGCTAAAGGTCAAGGTTAAGACATTAAGGGGTTGGCTTTAAGCATAGTCCAGACCTTGCCGACACTCAAATAAAACAAAAAACACACATGCCTAAAGACATACATAAAAGATAACAAAAAAAATCATGCATCAGACTCTAACTAGACAATCTAGCCCACCTATCTTAGCCTAGATTCGAAAATATTTCATGCAACAAAAGAAAAATCACACAAAAACACACAAAAAATATGTATATATAGTCAAATCACATAAAAACACCCTCACCACACTTAGAAGACACATTGTCCTCAATGTCTAAATGAGAGTTAAAATAAAAATAAAAGACACAAAAAAATAAAAGAAAAGAAAAGAGAAAGACACGACCTGGGGGCTTTTACTGAGTTGTAGGAGGTGGAGGTGGATTAGGTACTGACGGTGCAGAACCATCTCCTTCTTCTGAGGAGTCACTGGAATCGCTGCTGCTGCTGAAATGGGAATCAATCTTGTTGCGCATGGACGCAACAACTTTATCCATGGCTTGGATGAACTTGAAGGAAACCTGATAATAATTGGTTTAGATTGTACCCGGGGTAGGAAGGATCCTGAAGATCTTCTCCTCTGAGGGGGTAATCCACGCTGCTGGTACACCTGCAAGGCGCCGGAGGGGGTCCCCGGCGCAGATACTCCGACGATCAAGTCAGTATCAGTAGGAGTAGTAGTGAGAGAGAGTAGTGAGAGTAGTGTGTCTAGTGAGAGAGAGTCCCCCGTGAGAGAGAGAATCCCCTCCCCCCCCTTTCTACCTAGTGGGGGGTATTTATAGGAGATTTAGTAGAGAGCACTATCTTGGGATGCTGACACGTATGGCCTACCGGGTGTGGGAATAAGCGCCATATCGTACTGGATGCCCCCCCCCGCTGACGTCGACCACCCCCGGTAGCAGGACTAGCAGGAGGCCAGGCGGGCCCTACAGTAGCTGAAGATGAGGGTACCCCTTGCCAGAACTAAAATGCCCTGGGGGGTATGTGAATAGTTATCACAAGCCCAACCGAAAACGAGCCCGAGTGTTTACCAAGGGCTCCATTCTCGATATCTGGATGAATGCTATCTCTTCTGCGTCACGGCAGGCTTGTAAAAATCTTCAAGTTCCTTTGCGTCGTTTGATGCCCACGCCGCAGATTCTTGCTAAAGCTCTATAGGCGCTATCTCTGGCAGATAACGCTAAGGTCCTTTCAAGTGGCGTCAGGTATGACCTGGGATGGGATAACGCCGATTGTAGAGGAAGATGTCACTTGAGAGCCCTCCCGCTGAGGTCGACCATCCCAGGGCTTGCCGTCTGGCTAGGGGCGGCATGGACAACGTCGAGTGTCCAAGGAATGAGTTGGAGATGCTGCTAGCTTGCCAAAAGCCGTTAGGTTGTTGTGTTTGTGGATTGCGGGTTATTGCTTCGTTAATCTGGTTGGCTTTGCGAGAAAATGCCAAGACATAGCCGCAACCAAAGTAGAAAATGAAGATTCATTCTTCATGCAGAGAGAGAATATGGCGGTTATGGACCAGAGGTGACGAGAGCACAAGCCTCAAGACTCAGAGCCTAACTGATGCGAATCCACGCATCCCTTTACCACCTAATGGTCCAATAACTCGAGCTAGGAGCAAAGAGTTGCAGGCGAGACTTTCTCAGCTTATCTACAAGGAGTTACAGTGTGAGACACTCATCGAGGAAGCTGTGTTGCGTGAGAAGAACCAGCGTCTAGTGAGTTGTCTTGTCGCCGAAAGCCCGAGCAAATCTTGAAGAAATAGTGGTTAGCATCATTGACTCTAAGCTTAGCGTCAACGACGCTAATGACTGTTTTCAAGGGCTTTCTTAGACAGAGGATGGCGTCGTTGACGCTAATGACTCTGTGCCTTAGCGTCAACGACTCTAGTGATTGCAATGTCGGACCTTCCATTATTTATTTAGCTATTTTCCTTAATTAATTAAATTAGTCTGAATTTATTTTAATTAAGTAATTAGGAGTTCTATTAAGGGAAGGTTTCCCATTGTAAGGATTTAGGGTTTCTCCTATTTAAAGGAGCCACCCTCTTCATTATTTTTATTAGGTTATTTTGAAATAAAAACTAGAGAGTTTTCTCAATTGTTCTTCGCGAACCTTGTCCCTCTTTGAGTCCGGATACTCGATTAGGATAGCAAGTAAAACCCGAAAATCCATTCCATTGAGTCGTCGCCCAAGGTTGATATTCACAGGTTGAATATAGGTCGCGGGATCGAATCAAGAACCTCACTTGATATCGATTAGGTTGGTTGACACAGGTTATCCTCAGGTCTAAGCTCGTACTTGTTGAGTTTATCTTCCGCATCTGAAATCCAAGCCTAGAACTAGATCGGGAATCACTCGTTACGCATCCTACGCAACTAGGATCGTATCAGTTGGTAGCGGAGCAAAGGCGTTCTCAGGTTTGATATCTATCGTTACGTTTTCAGTTTTCTTTGTTGAGATTGGTTTCTCCTTCTAACCGTTCTATAACCAATCTTCTTGTGTGCTTGTGTTAGTTATTTGTTGTGTCGTAATTTAGATTAAATTTCTGTAAAAAAAAAAAAAAAAAAAAAAAAGAGTCAGTTTATTACTCCTCATTTTATTCAATTAAAAAAAAATCAGATTCAAAAACGACACAAAATACAAAATACTACGAGGTATTATAGAGCTACTACAAAAAGAATTACTCAATTTGGTGGTGGCAACTGAAAGTTATTGAAGAAACAAGTTCAAACACCTGAATCGCATTCATTCACGGATTGTGAATTATTTGAGTCCTTTCGTGTCACTTGAGCTTTCCTTGATTCCTATATGCTGATTTCTATTCCAGTAGAGTATTTGTTTAATTGATTGTTCTTGCAATTACTCAATTACTTTACATCTAACTTGTTTTGAAGCTAGTTGTCATTGAGAGTCTTCTTGGAAGCTTATTCTTTGGAATTCTTGAGTCAACTAACGTTTGTACAGGAACAATTGAGCATTATTTGAGTAATTTTGCCGAGATTAATAGAGAGTTTAAACACGAGGGTAAACACGTGAGGGAGTGCTAGGTTAGTGCAATTTTACGTTGTTGTTCGTGTTGTGAGTTTCAGGATGTCAGGAGGTACGGAGGGAGTCGAAAACACAGACATTCTCACTGCTCTCAAGGATCTTACGGCAAGGTTTGCCGCTTTGGAGACTAAGGTGAATGAATCTTCAAGCAAGAAAGAAGAAGTATCTACCCCACATTTTACTCAAAACCTCAATCCGGAAAACGCAGGGCATGTGTATGATATACCTCGGACAGGAGGGAACAACCGGGGTTTGTTTGGAGGCTTACCGGACGGGTTTGTTGGTGGAGGGGAAGATGATGATACTCGTTTTGTTACTGGCCCCATACTGAACAATATGGAGCGTAGGCGTGTACCTTTGCGCCATCCCCATAGGAATGCTAATGCAGAGGAGCACCAAGCATTCCATGATCAATGGCACGAAGAGCGTGAGGTTGATGGACATGATTATGATAGGCGTGCACGAGCTCATGAGTGGCAGCCTAGGATGGAAGAACGAATTGACTCCAATCTTAGTAGTATTAAACTGAAAATTCCACCATTCGACGGAAAGGATGACCCCGATGCCTACCTTAAGTGGGAGCGAAAGGTGGAAGCTATTTTTCTTTGCCACAACTATTCAGAGGATAAGAAAGTGAAGTTGGCAGCGGTGGAGTTCAGTGATTATGCGGTCCATTGGTGGGATCAAATTAATCAAGACCGTATTCGACTTAGAGCTGGTCCCGTGGCTACGTGGGAGGATATGAAGGCGTTGATGAAGGAGCGATTTGTACCCGCGTATTTTCAGCGTGATCTCCACCAGTGAATACAGTCTATGACTCAAGGGAGTAAGAGTGTCAGTGAGTACTTCAATGAGATGGAAATAACGTTGGCTAGAGCGCAGGTGGCTGAGAGTGTTGAGGCGAGAATGGCAAGATTTTTGAGTGGTCTTAATCAGGGAATCACCGATGCTTTAGAGCTGACATATTACACCATTCTTCGGGAGATGTTACACATGGCTATCAAGATTGAGAAACAACGGAAGGCGAGATCTTCTTTTACTAGTTCCTCTACAACTAGTGGGAAGACTACACCATGGAAGCCATGGGAGAAGAATAGTAAGGCTGCACATGGATCACAAAGAGGAGCACCACCCCACTATGTGTCCAAGGGTACAACAAACACCCCACCACCTTCTCGGAATAATGGTAATAATTCTTCTACTACAACCAATAGGGTTCCGACTAGGGATATAATCTGCTTCAAGTGTCAAGGAAGGGGTCATAGGCAAGCTGATTGTCCTAATAAGCAAATTTTGCTTATACGTGATAATGGGATTCAGACGATGATCTAGAGTGTGAGATTCTGGTTGTGGGGACGACGGGACTGAAGAGGAGAGTTCGGATGAGGAACTGCAACTGGCAGCACGTGCAGAGGCGCTTGTGGTTAGGCGTAGCCTTAATGCCCAACCAAAGTCCGAGGTATGTGAAGAGGAACAATGAGAAAATTTATTTCATACTCGTTGTTTGGTTAATAAGAAGATGTGTTCCCTGATTATCGATAATGGTAGTTGTACAAATTGTGCAAGCACTTTGTTGGTACACAAGTTAGGGCTGCCCACTATAAAACATCCCAAGCCTTACTTGTTGCAATGGATGAATGATGGAGGTGAATTGAAGGTGTCGCAACAAGTGTTGGTTGAGTTTTCCATAGGCAAATACAAGGATGAAATCCTTTGCGATGTTGTCCCCATGCAAGCAAGTCACATCTTACTTGGAAGACCGTGGCAATTTGATCGGGAAGCCAATCATGAAGGAAGAACTAATCAGTACAAGTTGGTGAAAGATGGGAAGAAGTTCACTCTTGGGCCATTGACACCGATGGAAGTTTTTGAGGATCAACAATGGTTGATCAAGTCCTATGCTGAATTTGAGATTACAAAAAAAATTGAGAGAGAGAGAGGAGGGTTGAGTGTTGAAAAGAAAGAGAGTAAACGAGAGAAAAACAGCTCACATGAAAATAGAGAGCATGTGGAGGGAAAAAGTGAGAAAAACAGCCCCCATGAAAATAGAGAGCATGGGAAGAGTGTTAGTGAGCAAAACAGCCCGCATGAAAACAGAGAGCATGCGAGAGTGGGCGAAATTGAGAAAAAGAAATTGAATGTATTCGCCCAAGGGAGAGATGTGAGGCAAGCCTTGCTTTTACAAAAATCCAGTTTTGGCGCAAGCCGTCCACTGATTCTCCTTCGTTTTAAATCGTTTTGCTTAAATTCTTCTAATCCTAACCCTATGAGTTCTATGCATATTGGTATTGCTAATATTTTGCAGGAATTAAAGGATGTCATACCTGATGAGATGCCTCTGGGGATACCACCTATTCGCGGAATCGAGCACTAAATTGATTTCGTGCCTGGATCGACTATCCTGAACAGACCAGCATATAGGAGCAATCCCGAGGAGACCAAGGAGTTACAGAGACAAGTTGATGAGTTGCTGAACCGTGGCTATGTGAGAGAAAGCCTATCCCCGTGCATTGTTCCAGTGATCTTAGTACCGAAGAAGGATGGAACTTGGCGTATGTGTGTCGACTGCCGCGCCATCAATAAAATCACTGTAAAGTATCGACACCCTATACCTCGTTTAGATGATATGTTAGATGAACTAAGTGGTAGTCAAGTATTCCCTAAGATTGATTTAATGAGTGGCTATCATCAGATTCGCATGAAAGAGGGTGATGAATGGAAAACAGCTTTTAAAACAAAGTATGGTCTTTATGAGTGGATGGTCATGCCTTTTGGACTGACCAACGCACCTAGTACTTTCATGAGATTAATGAATCATGTTCTTAGGAAATTTATTGGTAAATTTGTTGTGGTTTATTTTGATGACATATTAATTTACAGCAAATCCATTGATGAACATGTTTCACATCTTAGAGCTGTTTTTACTACACTGCGTGAACAACAATTATATGCTAAACTCGCTAAGTGTTCCTTTGCTTTGGAACAAGTTAGTTTTCTTGGTTTCATTGTCAATGTAGAAGGTGTGAAGGTTGACGAGGAGAAGATCAAGGCGATCAAAGAGTGGCCAACTCCGAAGACCGCAAGTGACGTGCGCTCGTTTCACGGCCTTGCGAGTTTTTACAGGCGGTTTGTTAAAGATTTCAGTACTATAGCTGTCCCTTTAAATGAGCTAACTAAAAAGAATGTACCTTTCAGGTGGGAGCAACCGCAGGAGGAGGCATTTCAGACACTTAAGGACCGCTTGTCTTCGGCGCCCGTCTTGGCCCTACCAGACTTTGACAAGGCGTTCGAAGTGGAATGCGATGCGAGTGGGATCGGGATCGGTGCTGTGCTAATGCAGGAGAAGCGCCCGATAGCCTATTTCAGTGAGAAGCTAAAGGATGCCCAACTCCGGTACCCGACTTATGACAAGGAGCTCTACGCTCTTGTACGCGCACTTGAAGTTTGGCAGCATTACCTAATGCCGCGGGAGTTCATTGTCCACACGGATCACCTCAGCTTGAAGTACCTCAAGGGGCAAGGGAAGCTGAACCGATGCCATGCGACATGGATGGAATTCATCGAGCCCTTCCCATATCATATCCAATACAAGCAAGGTATAGAAAACGTAGTGGCTGATGCACTGTCACGGAGGTATGTACTTCTATCTTCTCTTAGTGCTAAGTTACTTGGGTTTGCACACATTATTGAATTGTACCCTACTGATGTTGATTTCGGTGAAATATATAATACATGCATGACTAGAGCCGAATCTGAATTTTATAGACATGAGGGTTACTTATTTAAACGCAAGCGTTTGTGTGTGCCTGTATGTTCATTAAGAGAATTATTTGTGCAAGAGTCACATTGTGGTGGTTTAATGGGTCACTTTGGTGTGACCAAGACTCTTGATGTGCTGAAAGACCACTTTTATTGGCCCCATATGAAACGCGATGTGGTCCGCGTAGTTGCTAGGTGTTTAGTGTGCCGAAAGGTCAAATCTAAAGTGGCCAGTCATGGCGAATACATGCATTTACCTGTCCCTTCCCATCCTTGGACCGACCTGTCCATGGACTTTGTTGTAGGTTTACCTAAATCTAGGCATGGGAAGGATAGTATTTTTGTAGTCGTGGATTGATTTTCTAAGATGGCCCATTTTATTCCATGTGCTACTACTCATGATGCTACTGCTATTGCTGATTTTTTCTTTAAAGAAGTTGTGCGTTTGCATGGTATACCGTTATCTATTGTCAGTGATAGGGATAGTAAATTTCTGAGTCCTTTTTGGCGTGTTTTGTGGAAGAGACTTGGTACAAAATTACTTTATTCTACTTCTTATCATCCACAAACTGATGGTCAAACAGAGGTAGTGAACAAAACCTTGGGTTCTCTATTGCGTACATTGGTCCGTAAGCATGTGCCCACATGGGTAGAGTGTCTACCATTTATTGAATTTGCTTACAACCATTCCATTCACTCTACTACTCATTATTCACCCTTTGAACTCGTGTATGGTTTTAATCCTATGACACCTTTGGATTTAATCCCTTTGCCTGTAAGTGATGTCTCTAGCTTAGATGAAGCGAAGAAAGCAGACCTAGTGAAGAAGTTACATGAGAAATCCAAACACAACATAGAGCGAATGAATGCGAAGCTGGCGACCAAGAAAAATGAAGGAAGGAAGACGGTCTCCTTCAATGTGGGTGACTGGGTGTGGCTACACTTACGCCGGGAACGGTTTCCAGCCCAACGCCGTGGCAAGTTGTCTGACAGAGGCGACGATCCATTCCAGATCATCGAGAAGATCAACAATAATGCTTACAAGCTTGCCTTACCAGGTGAGTATGGTTCTGTGAGTGCCACTTTCAACGTTTCTGACCTAGTGTTGTTTGATGTAGGTGATGATATCGAGGATGCTGCTGATGCTGGTGCTGGAGAGGCTGTTGCTGGAATAGATTCGAGGGCGAATCCTCTTCAAGGGGGAGGGAATGATGCGAATCCACGCATCCCTTTACCACCTAATGGTCCAATAACTCGAGCTAGGAGCAAGGAGTTGCAGGCAAGACTTTCTCAGCTTATCTACAAGGAGTTACAGTGTGAGACACTCATCGAGGAAGCTGTGTTGCGTGAGAAGAACCAGCGTCTAGTGAGTTGTCTTGTCGCTGAAAGCCCGAGCAAATCTTGAAGAAACAGTGGTTAGCGTCATTGACTCTAAGCTTAGCGTCAACGACGCTAATGACTGTTTTCAAGGGCTTCTTAGACAGAGGATGGCGTCGTTGACGCTAATGACTCTGTGCCTTAGCATCAACGACTCTAGTGACTGCAATGTCGGACCTTCCATTATTTATTTAGCTATTTTCCTTAATTAATTAAATTAGTCTGAATTTATTTTAATTAAGTAATTAGGATGACATAGAGACATGCTGATAACATGGCGACACCTGACAAGGAGGTTGTTGATGACATAGAGACATGCTGATAACATGGCGGCACCTGACAAGGAGGCCGCTGATGACATAGAGACATCGCTCACATAGAGGCATCACTCACATGGAGGCACTCGCTCACATGGAGGCACTCGCTCACATGGAGGCATCACAAATCACATAGAGGTATCGCTCACATGGAGGCACTCGCTCAATCGTGCCTGCTAAACGTCGATATATAGCTTAGATATCTTCATAAGAATTATAGCCCTTTAAATTATCTTCAAATCGAGCTATTATCCAGAAAATTCCGAGCACGCACGAAGAAGATACGATTGTTTCGGTGAAACCCGATATAGCTGGAATCACGAATCTTAAACCCAGATTTCGAATCACAATAACGCCCAGTTGACGTCAATATCTCACTGAGAAGCCTTGACAAGAATTGTAGCCCATCGAATTGTCTTTAAATCGAGCTATCATACGCATAATTCTGAGCACATATGAAAAAGATACGATTTTCCTCGTGAGACTAGATATATCTGGCCAGAAATGCATTTTCTGGGCGCTAACGCTGAAAGTCCTGAGACTTCTGATGACATGGCAAGGGCGACAACGGCAGGGGCGACATCTGATAACGAAGTGACACCCGATAATCATAGGGCGATATCTGATAACGAAGTGACACCCGATAATCATAGGGCGACATCTGATAACGAAGCGACACCCGATAACATAGGGCGACATCTGATAACGAAGCGACACTTGATAACATAGGGCGACATCTGATAATGAAGCGACAACTGATAACATAGGGCGACAACTGATAACGAAGCGACACCCGATAACATAGGGCGACATCTGATAACAAAGCGACATCTAATAATCATAGGGCGACACCTGATAACAAAGCGACATCCGATAACATAGGGCGACATCTAATAACAAAGCGACATCTGATAGGGCGACACCTGATAACGAAGCGACACCCGATAATCATAGGGCGACATCTGATAACAAAGCGACACCTGACCTGATAACGAAGCGACACCTGATAATCATAGGGCGACACCTGATAACGAAGCGACAACCGATAGGGCGACACCTGATAACGAAGCGACACCCGATAATCATAAGGCGACATCTGATAACAAAGCGACACCCGATAACATAGGGCGACACCTGATAACGAAACGACACCCGATAGGGCGACACCTGATCCAAGGTCACGTATGACATCACTCCATATGACGTCACCTCGCCTGACGTCACTCCCTAGCACACAAGCGACATCACCTTTATTCGTTTCCTCCTTTCCAGATCTGATTTTCTTAGCACACAATAATAATAATACCACTGTTTCTCTCCCTCTTTGTTTTTCTTTTCCAGATCTGGTCTCTTTTGGTGTACCACAATAATAATTAATCATATAAATTCATCTCATGGGATCCGCACAGAACTTGAGTTATATGGTAAATCCATAACCATAAAAACCAGCAGCAATGATGGAGATAAATATGCATACGGAAAGGAGAGCCTTTAGATCTCAAGGACCTCACTTGAAGATCTAAATGCTCTCAATGAAAGCACCATTTTGATAATAATTGGTTTAGATTGTACCCGGGGTAGGAAGGATCCTGGAGATCTTCTCCTCTGAGGGGGTAATCCACGCTGCTGGTACACCTGCAAGGCGTCGGAGGGGGTCCTCGGCGTAGATACTCTGACTGATAACAATCAAGACAGCCCTAACGGTGCTACCACACTTGCGGCTCCCGCAGGGACGATTTCCCATAAGACCAGTAAGATATCTTCATATCGCCCGAGAATCAGCGAAGGATTCCTAGGATGGTCGACATCAGCGCGGGGGGGGGGGGGGGGGGGGGGGGGGGGGGGGGGGGGCTCACGCGACTCTATACGCACGACACCATCCCATCCTAGGGACCCACGAGGTTATCACTCCCGGCAGCCCCGTCAGATATCGCTCATGACGTCATCCATCAGTATCGCTTGTGACGTCACCATCAGACATCGCCTGGATTGTTATCGCCAGGTATCGCCGCCTAGGCCTATAAATACCCCTACTTTTCCAATCAGAAGGTAAGATTGAGATCACCCTGACGAACCTCTGTTATTTTTGAAACCCGAACTGACTTAAGCATCGGAGTGTCTACGCCGGAGCCCCCCCTCCGGCGCTTTGTAGGTACATCCGACATCGACTGCCACCATTCTGATTAGGCACGACTCCGAATCTTACAAGATCGACGTTGAATCTTATCAAATGGTGCTTTCATTGAGAGCTTTGGTATATTAAGTGAGCGTCCTTAATAGCCAAGCTCCGTCTAGTAGGAAGATTAGAACGGTCATGATCACGGGATCGGAGCCGATCCGATCATCATCCTCTAATATCCCTTTCTCAATCCGCAGATAGTTATTCCCTTTTGCTACTGCTAATCTCTCTATGACGACACAACCAATTATTTCGGGATCTCTAGACCTCTCGGCCGGAATCGCTGGGGGACTGGCCTCCTCGCAGACGGACATCTTGTCATCTCAGATAGCGGGATCTGACTTCTCCACTCCTCTTTCGGGGGATCTGTGCTCAACCGTGAACATCCCTTTGCAATGGAAATAGCAGCCCTTCGTTCTCGGCTGGAATATTTGACTGAAATGGCCGCAAGAGTCACGCCTGGTGCTTCTGGATCTAGTCTCCCTCCCCGCGTCATGTTCACACCATCTATTGTCGCTGATCGACCTTTATCACCGTTGTTTCCAGAAAACCTCCAGATGCCTTTATCCGCGGGAAATCCTCCGATTAGTGTTGAGTAGTTTACTCAAGGAAGAGTAGAGGCTTACGTACCACAAATGCCGCAAGGTTTCCTCCTGCCAGGGGATAGGCAACTTGAGGGGGTTAGGAACCGGTGGGACGGACGGAGGGAAGGAGCCAACAGAAGTTTGTCTCCCGAGTACAGTGAAAGATCCAGTAGTCGAAGGTATCGAAGTCGTTCACTCAGGAGCCGCAGTCGATCTCCTAGATGACATCTTACGCCAGAACCACGAAATAGGGGGCGTCAGGCCGAAATGTCTCCTCCGCGTCAGGCGCGTGAAATTCTTGATGATACATCGGGCCACCCATTTAGCCGCCGTATAAGGCGTCACAGGGTCAGTCGGCGCGTGAAGCTTCCCACTGATACTTATGATGGCACCAAGGATCCCATCTCGCATATTAATAAAGTGAAGGATTTTGTTCAGTTTCAGACCCACAGTGATGCGGCGTTATGCCAAATATTTGTTATGACATTATCGGGTGTTGCGCGTCTCTAGTTTGAGGGTCTCTCTGGTGGATCCATTAATAATTTCTCACAATTAGAATCTAAATTCAGGAGCAGATTTAGCACGACAATTCCAATCAGGAAATCTGCCGCCGCGTTATTTGACATACAACGAAGGCCTCAAGAAACCTTAAAGGAATTTCTTAGTAGCTTCGATTTGGAAATGTCCTTAACGCCGGGCGTCACTATTGATTTTGCTATAGAAGCTCTGAAAAGGAATTGCCGCTATGGAAAGCTGAAAGACGCGCTTATGGTGGACCCTCCAGTGACTTTAGATGCGTTGAGACTTAAAGCCCATAATTACACGAAAATGGAAGAAGAAGAAAATAGAGATAAGACGTATAACGCACCGCATGGGACATCTCAAATCACCACTGCTCCCGCGAAGCTCCTACCTGACGACCATTTTATCGACGATTACGCCAGGCGGAAGGATCTTATCCCTAAAGCCTCCAATAGGCAAAAGGGTCACTTTTCGAAGGGAAAAACCGGTGGTTCCCCCACTCGACGTCACGGGGATTCTTATAAGAATCGGATGTACGACCCAGATTTTCCTTCCCTTAATGTACCTAGGGCAGAGATTTTAGCGATAGCGGAACAGCAAAATCTCCCCATCCGCTACCCTGCACCTACGAAACCAGGAGTGCTTCTAGGGAGAAGGGAGAATGCTTATTGTAAATTCCACAAAGCCAGGGGCCATTCCACAGAAGCGTGCAGGGAGTTAAGATCGGCGATAGAACGTTTGGTGGAAGAAGGATATTTAGGAGAATTTGCCACCCAGATAAGAGAAGATGCCAGAAATAATCTCATGAAAAGGACAGCAGACGAACCACTAGTTCCTCCTCGCGTTCCGCAGAAGGATGATGCTCACAGAGGAAAAGATAGGGAAACTCTTACGGTTGATGACGAATATATCCCTATGATTAACATTATCGTGGGAGGAACCCCTTATATGGACGAATCAGAGCATCTGACAGCCGCGAAAGGAGACAAATGCACACGTGATGTCATGACAAAAAAAGGAGATGCGATAGGCATATTGGATCGAATGATATTATCCTTTTCCGAAGAGGAGGAGAAAGGCGTCTTCTATCCACACAATGATGCATTGGTGGTTACACCCGTCATCGCCAGTCATGGAATCAGAAGAACTCTTATCGATAATGGGAGTGCGGTGAACCTCTTTTCGCTGGAAGCATACAATCTCATGAAATGACCTGATAATGAGCTAACGCCTAGCAAACGACCTATAGTCGGCGTTGATGGGGTTCCAATCCCTGTCACGGGGGTGATTACTTTGCCCATATATATCCGAGAAGACACCTACAAGCGATCAGAGAACTTGTTGTTCCTTGTCGTGGATCTGAATTTGCCTTACAATGTTGTACTCGGACGACCTTTCCTCAACCGCTTTGGAGCGGTGATATCTCAGAAGCATCTAAAGATGAAGTACCCCTCTTGGGATGGGGTAGTAACCATAAAGGGCGATCAAAAGCTAGCGGCAGAGTGCTACTCGCTCATGACTCAAAGAAGCTGCGATGGGTACGTATGTATGCAGCGGACCCCTATGAGCAGAGTGATGAGAAGCGCGCTCAACCTCTGGAAAAAATGGTGCCCGTTCCAGCAATCGGTATAGAGGAAGTAAGTGTCCTGATCAGTGAAAAACTCAGCCCAGCGGAAAACCTTCAACTGGCCCGGCTACTGAACAAATGCCAAGGAGATTTCGCATGGAAACCCTCAGACATGCCCGGTACAGCAAAAGCGACGTGCGTTCTCTAATGAAAAGGCGTTAGCTGTAGATAAGGAGGTAGCAAAGCTTCTTGATGCAGGGTTTATCCGCGAAGTTTAATATCCCACCTGGCTAGCGAACCCTGTCCTTGTTCCTAAACCCAATGGGGATTGGCGCATGTGCATCGACTTTACCGATTTAAATGATGCCTGCCCTAAGGATTGCTACCCGCTTCCTCGCATAGATCAGTTAGTTGATCAGACCGCTGGGTACGCTTATTTAAGCTCACTGGACGCCAACTCTGGGTACCATCAGATCCCCATGGCCCTGGAAGATGAAGAAAAGACTGCGTTTCTCACTCCAAAGGCCACATACTGCTATACGGCGATGCCGTTTGGGTTGAAAAATGCTGGCACCACATTCCAACGTATGGCCAACAAGATATTCGAAGAACAAATAGAGAGGAATGTGGAGGCGTACGTTGACGATATATTGGTGAAAAGCGCGAGCTTTCAAGATCACCTGCGGGACTTAAAGGAAGTCTTCGACGTAATGAAAAGGTATCGCATGAAGTTAAATCCCCGAAAATGCATGTTTGCATTTCAAACGGGAAAATTTCTAGGCTACGTGGTCAGCCAAAAAGGTATCCAGCCTAACCCTTTAAAGGTTAAAGCCATACAAGACATGATATCGCCAAGAACCATTAAAGAGGTGCAAAGGCTAACTGGGCGAGTCATCGCCCTTGGGCGATTCATTTCCAAGCAAGGAGAGAAGTGTCTCCCTTTTTTCAAAGTCATACGCAAGAAGGCCTCGTTCGGGTGGACCCCAAAATGTGAGGAGGCATTTGTTGGACTAAAAGATTACCTATCATCTGACCTACTATTGACGAGACCTGAAGTAGGCGATACCTTATATTTGTATCTTGGCGCCGCGGATGAAGTGGTTAGTGCCATCCTTGTTCGCGACGATAACCACTCTCATCGCCCGGTCTATTTTATGAGCCACATCTTAAAGGATGCGGAGTTGCGATACGCCCGAATCGAAAAGATACCGTTCGCTCTTATACAAGCCACCCGCAAAATGGATCGATATTTTCAGTCTTATTCCATCATCGTACTCACAAACCAGCCTCTGAAAAGAATATTTCGAAAGCCTGAATCTTCCGGAAGAATGTTGATCTGGGCGCTTGAGCTAGAACAATATGGATTGAGGTATCAGTCTCGACCGTCCGTAAAGGCTCAGATCCTGGCTGACTTCATAGCGGAATGTACCTTTACAGCAGATCCTTTGGACGGCGTACCTGAAGCGGAATGGGGCGATATGGATCTCCTGTTTTTGGAAACCTACACGGACCTTTAGATCGTCCATGTGGATGGAGCCAAAAACCAAGAGCTGGCTGGAGCTGGAATCTTTATAAATGGGCCGCACGATATGCAAATACGATACGCCATTCGAATCCTACAGCCGTTATCTAATAACGCGACAGAGTATGAGGCGTTACTAGCCGGGCTCAGAATAGGAAAAGGATTTTCTTCTAAAGGGAGGCACGATACCGGAAGAACAGGAGACCTGCGTCTGAAAATCTGTGGCAATTCCAAGTTGATAATTGACCAGGTCTTGGGGCACTCTCAGGCCCGGGAACCCATCATGATTCAGTATCTCGCCAAAGTGAAGCGAGAATTGTTGGAAATAAAAAAAGAGGGCATGCAAATCAGCTTCGAGCATATCCCCAGGGAGGAAAGCGCTGAAGCTGACAATCTAGCCAAATTGGCCGAGAATCCGGAAGCGTCCATACCCAAAGGCGTATATTATCGTGAACTATCGGTACCATCCTTCTTGGAGGAGTAAGCATCTTTATGTGTGGAGGATCGTGAGAGCGACTGGCGAATTCTCGTAATTAAATATTTGAAACACGAGGAACTGCCTGAGGATACCGCTGAAAAGAAGAAGGTACTGAGACAGGCAACTCGCTGTACGTACTATGACGGGGACCTGATTCGAAGGTGTTTTTCTCACCCTGCCGCCAAATGTATAACTGAGCAAGAGGGCCTTCACACCTTGCGCGAAATCCATGAAGGGGTATGTGGTATGCACGTGTCAGGCGGTACACTGGCAGCACAGGTCTTTCGATCCGGATTCTACTGGCCCACCATCCGAAGAGATTGCCACAACTATGTGCAAGCTTGCCCTAAGTGCCAGGAGTTTGCCAGAATTCCTCGGCGACCTGCCACGGAAATATCGGAAATTATCGCCCCTTGTCCTTTTGCTAAATGGGGGATCGATATCCTAGGCCCATTCCCAAAGGCAAGGTCTCAACTGAAATTTGTGATAGTGGCGGTAGACTATTTCACTAAGTGGGCGGAAGCTGAAGCGGTCGCCACAATCACGGCAGAAAAAACTTGGCGTTTCTTCAAATATCAAGTTATCATGAGGTTTGGCGTACCTCGTGTCCTTGTCAGCGATAATGGAACGCAGTTCACCAGCCAGTTCTTCAAAGACCAGTGCTCAGAATTTGGAATCGAGCAACGTTTTTCCTCCGTGGCTCATCCGCAAACTAATGGACAAGCGGAAGTAACCAATCGAAGCATCCTTAGCGGCATCAAGAAAAACCTAGAAGGGTCTAAAAAGAAATGGGCTGATGAGCTACCATACGTGATGTGGGCGTACCGCATGACCGTTAAGACTACCACTGGAGAAACACCTTTCGCGTTGGCCTTTGGGACCGAAGCCGTTACACCGGTAGAAATTGGAACCATGAGCCTACGGGTGGCTCACTTTCGGGAAGAACTAAATGAGGAAAGGTTACGAGCTAACCTGGACGCATTACCAGAAGTCCGAGAGGAAATCCTTCTGAAAACGCAGCATTACAAACGAAAGATGGCCCGTTATCATAACAGGCGCGCCAAAGAATGGTTGCTGAAAGCCGGTGACCTGGTGCTCAGAGACAAGCGAGCGGCAGGGCAACGCATGGGAAAACTCAGTCCAAACTGGGATGGACCATATCGCGTCACCCACGTTGTCGGGAAAGGAGCCTATCATCTGGAGACTCTCGATGGTACACCCTTATCCAACTCTTGGAATATCGCTCGCTTGAAGTTATATTACTCTAGAATTTGATTTTATCTGCACCTTTGATTTATGTCAACCCTAACCATGACTAACGCTCGATGAGAGAGCTTTCGTGGAAGTTTGTGGTTGCCTTTGTGCAGATAAAAAAGGGGGTATTTTGGGGAAGTGAAAAGTCCTATCCTTGTGATGGCCGGTCTTGATTAGATGGCCCATTAAGTGAGGGCACTACCCACCATACCTTGAATTAGCGTCGGATTGAAAGATCCTGGACGCCCCCGGGGGTGAAAAGTCCTATCCTTGTGATGACCGATCTTGATCAGATGGCTCATTAAGTGAGGGCACCACCTGGTATCTTTGGGAGTGAAAAGTCCTTTTCTTGTACTGACCGTTCTCGTGGAGACGGCCCAGCAAGACGAGGCACGCCCCAAAGAAATAGAAACTCCGTTCTAGAAACAAGAATCCTATCTTAACGGCTGGGCTGTTACAGCTAAGTCATTAAGTAAGGACACGGTTCTAGACGCGAGGACAACGCCCAAAAGTGAAAATTCCCTAGCCTTGTGATAGCCGTCCCGATCCGACAGCTCACTAAGACGAGGCACTTTAAGGGCCGATCGTGAAAATAGGGAAACGTGGAGAATCGTGAAATCCCGGCTAGTAACCAGATGTGTAATCCCTGGTGAAGTATAGAGCTGATAGCGAAAGAGATTCCCGCGGGTTCCAGGGTAACGCCCTATGATGGCAGCGAAAAGGCTCCTACGGGTAATTACTATCCCTCGTAACGTGTTTTTGTTACTGATGATTTACAATTGAGAATGCGCAGAATACTTTTTGGGCAGCGGAAGGAGTGAGGATCTCATAAGCAGAGATATCGCCAGGCTTACCGAGAAAGTTAACCCAATACCAAATCCTGTAATTTTGGTGGGAACGCTAAGAATCTGTTTGGAAAAGTAAGCGCATTGGCGAAGATAATGCCAAAGGAGTCCGCAAAGAGGCAACCAAGTAAAGAAAAGTCAGCAACAAGAATTGCTTGAACACATCGAAATGTTTAAAAGGGGCTACAAACTTTGGTGGTCAAAATAATAAACAAAAATTTAGTGACGCTTGATCACTAAGGAAAGAGCGGTAAAGCCTCGAAGCACGTCAACCTTCGGGGTGCCTCCGTTTCCAGCCTGCCGCTTTAGCTTGGCGAAACCCCTCCTCATTAAGGTGGCCAGATCTTCGTTCGAAAGCGGCAGTGACCTCATCGGGTTTGTATGCGTCGACCCCGTGGACTTCTTCAAAGCAAGCGACCAAAATAGCGGCAGTCTGCTCGACGTGCCACAGGCTCCTATCGGCTAACTCTTCCTCCAGGGCAGCTTTCTCCTTGGCCAAGGATGATTTCTCACTCTCCAAGGCAGTAACTTTGGCCCTCTCCGCTGCCAAGGCGACAGACTGTTCTTCTTTCTGCTCCTGATGAGCCAGCAATAGGTCTGTACGCTCCTCCAGTAACTTTTTCTTCTCATTCCGCTCTCGTGCTAATTCTTCTAAGGAGGAGGAAAGAGAAGCAGCCTGACGCTGCGCTTCCTCCGTCCAATAATGAAACTGCATCATATTTGTAAAAAGGTTGGAGCGTAGTGAGTTCACCCTGTCAACCCCGGGCTTGGAAAGGAAGGCTTCCTGTTCTGTCGCAGACGCCAATACTTGGGAACCAGCAAAGCCGTAACCTCATCCGAGCCATCACCCCCCAGTGCCGCCAGACCAGTGTTACGCAGATCGTACAATCCAACTTGATGGGTCACAGTAACGACCCCACTTATCGGACTAAGATCCGCCACAAAGTTAAAGGTGGTACCTCCTTCGCCATAACGGGCCGGTAGGGGGATGCTTGAAGGAACGAAGGCCAGAGGAAAAGGAGGGCGAGCTTGTGTGGACGAACCTCCTGGAGCAAAATAAACGCCATGAGGTTGATAGCCTAAAAAATCTGGCATAACCTCCTGATATCCCATGTTGGAGGAATATGCGTAAACAGGACCACCAAAAGAATTGGGCGAAACCCCGAAAGTCTCGCCCGTGCCTAAGTTCTCCAAAAATTCTGACGGATTCCCTCCCTGGGGAAGAACCGTAGAGTCAAACCCGTCCGCAGGTCTGTTCCCCATCCCGGTGGTAGAGGAGGATGGATTTCTGCCCTCCTCTTCCAGCCGCTGTCTCTTCTTTGAGCCAGTCAGCATGTAGCCCAGATTCATATCGGCTAAGGGAGGAGCGGAGGTAGCGACAGCGATAGTATCCTGCCAAGAACGCGATAGGAAATATAGAAAAAAGAAATCAGATGGCGACAGACATTGAAATATAGCATATCATGGCTAAAAGGCACCCTTACCGTAACAGCGTTGGGAGGAGGTGCTTCTGAAGAACCTGCCGCGTCCGGAGAAGGCGTAAGAGCGGCAACGCTTCTTGTTTTTCTCTTCTTTTTTCCTTTGGCAATGGCCTTAGGAGCCTTGGAAGAAGAAGAAGGCTGGGCAGGAGGAGCAGCGATGGTCACAAGGGGAACGCCTGAAGGAATGTCAGGATCCCCCCCACCGGCCGAAGAAGAGGATACTTGAACAAGAGTAGTGAAAGTAGCCGGAAGTTCGGTGGGGTTACCAGTTGCTTCCGTGGAAGTAGTTCTCTCTTTTTCTTCTCTCCCTTGAGCCCTTTTCAAGCGTCTCCTTACACTCTCAGGTTTATAGTTGGGATCCGTCGCTGCGAAAGCACAAAATAACGTCAGCATTAGTATCAGCGATAACAGAGAAAGGAGTAATGCGATACTCACGTTCAACACAAGATTGAATGTCCATTCTACAAGCCACTTGGCGGATGTGAACACTGATTTCTAGTTTGAGCAATGCGTTTAACCAGTCTTGTTCACGTTTCGGAAGGGTCCTTGGTCGGCTCCAGACGTTGTCATCCACGTTTTGGTTAAACCCAGATCGCCACCAGGAACCAAGATCTCCAGGAAGATCTATCACAAAAAACTCCTTTTTCCAGCCATCAACGGAAGACTCGATATGGAGGAGTTTCCAAGTAAAAGACTTCAGAGAGTCATCGTCAAAACGGGGTGATATCGTTATCACCCCCCGGCATTTCATCAGCTTAAAAAGAGATTTAAGCAGTAGAAGGGAAGGGGAAGTAATCCCTTTGTATTTGCAAAGTTCCAGAAAAGCATAAACACAACAATATGCATTTGGGGATAGTTGGGCCGGATTCAGATCGCCGGCAACAAGCAATTCTTTGACAAAAGAGTCAATGGGAAGCCGGAAGCCATAACGAAACATTTGCGCATACATGACCCTACGATTGCCCGTCAAAACGCTATTCAAACGTAGTGACTTAGGGGCAACAGTGGTTTTATAATCATCAGGAATATCAGCATTATGGGCGCCCAAATGCTCACGGAGAGCGGCCTCAGATGTGATAACACTAGCCGTAATATCCATCCTTTTCTCATCGGCAGATTTCGACTCAGTACGGCGAGTCTTAGCCATGGCAGAAAGAATTAAAAGATGAAGAAGACGATGGAGGAGAAAGGAAATACCTTCAGAGAAAAGCACTTCAAAGAGCCTTGAATAGTGGGGAGAAAATAAGACGGCTAAAAGAAATCGGCCAGCACTGACGAGTCAACAGTTCCCTGGCGATAGAGACTCATAAATTCAGCGATACAAGTATCCATGGTCTTGTTCTTCCACCAGGTTATCTTTGAAGGCACTTTGGCTAAATCCGCATCACGAGATGCTATCTCTTCACGAAGGAAGATATTCTTTCTGTCAGCCACCACCAATTCCGCCTCCAGAAGGTCTGTTTTAGCCTTCCCTTTTGATTTTTCTCGAGCAAGCTCAGCGCGACAGTCGTCCAACTCCGCCCGGGTCCGCTCCTGAAGCTGCGACAACTCCGTTACCTTCCCTAAAGCAGCATCTAGTTCTCCCTTTAAATCAAGAGAAGGCTGAACCTTGTCACGCTGATCCTCAAAAAAGTAGTCTAGCTCGCGGAAGCAGGCCAGCATGTCAGTCAAAAGACGTGAATGTCGTACGTCGGGAGGATGCCGCAAGAACTCTTCTTTGTCCTTCGAAGAAGTAAACATTTGCCCCACTATCGGGCCCACTGGCTCCTCTCGCGATGACGGGTCCGATACCTCTAAAGCACGGAGACCGTCGGTACCAAGGGAAGACAAGTCCAGCTGATAAGCGATGGGGCCTTGAAGACCTTGAGGGGAAAGATTGGCGATATAAGGAGGAGAGCAATTTTTTGCAGAATCACCAATGCCCGAAATCGAAGAAAGAAACAAAGGCTGAGGCTTCCGTGGGGGAGGAGCGATTGGATTCGGAGTTGGTAAGTTCACATCTGGAATAAAGGAGCGAATAGGGGAGCTAGGACCGCCAGACACCGAGGGAGAGCCCACCGCTGCCGAAGCCTCGTTAACCTTGGGAGGAATGGCAGAGGGCACCTTGGTAACTTCCGTCACTGGCAAGGGACACGTAACGTGCGAGGCGTCAACTTCCTCGGAAGGAACCCCATTGATTTCCTCCACGGAAGGAACTGGTGGGTCAAATTTCTCTTTGCGAACTCTCTTTACGAGACGCTCCGTTTCGGCAGCGATCTCTTCGCTATCGTCCTCGGTTGACTCCGCTGCAGGATCACCTTTTCTGGACCTAAGTTTCATTCGTTGGGCAAGGGTGGCATGACGCAGCTCGGAACCAGTATCCATACTTCCGCTATCACTATCAACCTCTTCAATCACGGGATTACTTGGGGCCACTCCCTTACCGCGAGACGGTAGCCAATTCTCAAGGAAACGGGAAGGTCGAGCAGATGTATTACGTGTCGCGACGGTTTTGTTTCTCCTTCCTCGCGGCGGAATAGGCGGACGACTAGAGCCTTTAGGTGGAGGAGAAGGGGGTAAGGTCTGAAGCGGCACCACGTTCAGAGGAACGTCGCCTTCCCCAGAAGATCGACCTTCAGCGTTACCTGCCGATAAAATAGTTTAATATGACAAGAAAATCGAAGCGATAGGGCGATAAAAGAAAAACTCACCAATGACACACTCTGACAAAGGCCTGAATCGAGCAAATTCCTGAATGCGGAAAGACCCTTCTATTTCACAAAGCGCTGCCGTTAACATTGGATACATCCATACTAGACAGCACATCTGGTTCTCGCCAAGCGGCACTGGTAATCTCTCGGTTGAAATCACCGCGCCAATACCAAGAGGGCAAGCGAAGGGTGAAGAAGCCATTTTTCCAGTTGTCCACATTCTCTTCGAAACCTTGAAAATTCCGCCAGAAGAACCGAACAAGAGCACCATTCCATCTTGGGGTAATATCCACTAAGCAGTTGTGACACCTCAAGGTGAAAAACGTGCGGAACAGATCGAGTGATGGAGCGAAAATATGCTTCATCTCACACGAGCGAAGAAAGGCGTAAAGCCCACACCAGGAAGGCGGAGTTATTTGAACAGGATTGAGATCGTAATGGTCTAGCAGCTTCATCAGAGAAGTATGAAGCGGGAGACGAAACCCGTAGGTAAACATCTTGAAATAAACCAACCGGAACGTCCCCCACATGGCATCAGTGAGCCGAGTATCCTTCAATGGGACAAAGGGGCGGTATCCCGTGGGAAAAGTGATACCGTTCTCCTCCAACTCAGCCCTCAAAACCTCATTACAATCAAAAACACTACGAGCTCTCCTAACTTCGGGATCTAGAGGATTTTTGATAATTGCAGAGGGCCTAGCGCGAGAGATAAGGGAATAGAAAGTAAAGCTATGGCAATAGAGAAGCAAAATACCTGGAGCAGAGAACCAGTAAATCGGCCGTCGGCACCGACGAGCAGTTGCAGTAAAATCCCTCGGGAAGAAAGAAGCACAGAAGAAAGGAAATACGAAGAATTTTGAAATATTAGCAAAAAATACTAAAAGAGAAGAGCAAATTCGGTATAAAGGTTAAACCTAAAAAAGGAACAACATGTGAAAATAAAACACATGCAGAGTGTAAAAGGACGCGTGGGCAGTCATCAATGTCTTTTGGGAGAAGACAGTTACTGACTGAAAACTGATAGGCGGTTGCACTCAGCGAAAGGCCTACTCCCGCGATAATCCTGGAAACATAAAGGAAGAAGAGCGGCAGAAGAGCGAAAAGAAATAAAAGCGGCATTTTATTATTTAAAGCCATACGGCATCTACAAAGAGGCATGGTATGCCCAACTATTCACCGTCAGACCAGGAGATGAGGTAGCAGTAGACCACGTCATCATCATCCTCACCTAAAAGCGATCGATCCTCGCCAGCGAAAGGGAAAGGTTCCTCAACCCTCTCCCCCACGCGAGTGGATGATCGATCCGACTCCTCCTTGACAGATGGCAACACTGCTTTAACAGCTGAACAGGCAGAAGGAGCCCTTGGCGGTGACTCGTTAGGAAGGAAAGACGTTTCTTTCCCCTTCGAAGAGAAAGAAGCAAGAGAATCGAAGAACAATTTAGATGCCCTCGCAACATCTTTCCTCCACCTCTTGCGGCACTGTCGGCGAACAGGCGGCCTCCAGGGAGGCGACGGAGGAGGATTATCTGAGTCAGGAGAAGTCGGAGGAGTTGGTGAAGAATCTCGTGCGAACGTATCTAAAAAATGAGAATCAGCCATGAGATCACAGAATATTAATAAAAGGCAAAAACAGCAAGGAGACGAAGAATAACGAGGGGAAGAAGATCCCTTAAATAGCCAAAAAATTGGGAAAAAGGATCTTCGATCTTCCAACCCGACTCTTGAGAGAAGACACGTGTACAGTCTGAAGTGCAGATATGGATTTACAGTCACGCCTGTTGAGATTTTCCCCTGATCGAGGAAAACCGTAAAATCGCCCAATCAGTTGCCAGGACAACAGCGGCGTAGATTTAATGTTGAACAACCAATCAGAAAACCACCCAGTGGCTGAACCGTTTTCAGTTGGGCTAAGAATATCTCCAAGGAAAAAAAAGACAAAGGGCGCATTAAAGAAGAAGAACAGTTGCAAAACGGCGTACTAAAACCAGTTTATTTATTATGGCATAGGGGCCGGAAAGTACATTTACATGACAGGAGGAAAAGAGAAAAGGCCCAAAGGGAGCCATCGCTATCAGGCATCAGAGCCAGCATCCTCAGGCACTTCGGGAAGGTCTCTCAGAGAATCCATGACCAGAATCAGATCATGGGAGGTGGCTCTCATCCCCTTCAAGCAGCACCCCAGCATATCCTTGCGCTGCTGCAGCATGGCAATCACCACTTGAATCCGAGCGATGGAGGCAACCAGCTTTGACATGCTCTCCAAAGGACTGAAATCCTCCAGAGACGTGGCTCCCACCCTGGAATGAAGAGGGGTTAGCATTCCTTGCAGCTCCAGGATGTCCTCAAAGGTCTTGACCAGCATGTTCTCCAGGAACCCGACGTCCCCATCATTGAGGTTCCTGAGAGAATGGCCCTTGGAAAGGACGAAATTCTTAGTCAAATGATCCATGATGTGAATTACCAGAGATGAGGAGAACGTGGGTGGAGAAGCTCCCCAATTTATAGGCCTCAAGAGAGAGGCCTTGGAAAGAACAAAGTGGTCCTCAAAAGGCGAGCCGTCCCGTCACCCTTAAAGACTGATAAGCCTGAAGCAGAAGCAAAGGTTGATGCTCGTATGCTATCCACGACATGGATGTTCGAAGGGATGCGAGATAAAGTATGGAAAAATGCCAAAAGACACGATATCACGGGTAGCCATTACGTAAAAGCCATATGGTTACCGGCATCAACAGTGTAAAGCCGCGTTGATGTCGCAGGTGGCCCTAGATGCGTAAAACCTCGTCGACATCGCAGGCATCTGGTGGTATAAAGCCGTGATAATCGAAGGAAACTGATGGCGTAAAGCCGCGTCGATATTGTTGTTTCCTTAAGCGTGAAAGAAAGACAGGGCCCGCGTGACCTCAAACCCCTGTAAGTACAAAGTTTACTAACTTCTCTATAAATACCTATCTCCTCCGTGTGTTTGCAGTACACTTGAAAGGATGATGGACCCGGAACGAATGCAAATCCACAACATGACCTGGTTACAGTCCTTGGCGGTATCACAAGTGACTCATCGGCAACCCTTCTATGACATGAATAAAATTGAGACTCCGTAAGCCCTGCCAAGAGGCCAAACCGACTAACGTCGCTGGGCGAAAGCAATGCCCTCCTCATCACGAGCGTAATAGCAGCGTCTCTCGTGGACCTCTTAACGCATCAGAAAAATAGGTCTCTAGATAAGAATGAAGGACGGAATCCGCTTGTTCGCTGGAAAGCTTCAGAACTAAGTTCCAGCTCTTCACTTAACACGGTTAACGTCGAGCAGTCAGAGAAACTCGGAGATCCTGCAGACATACCGCCCCGCGAAAGAATAAGTTTTCATCTAAGATTTCAGACATGGACATCCCTTGGTAAACACTCGGGCTCGTTTTCAGTTGGGCTTATGATAACAATCAAGACAGCCCTAACGGTGCTACCACACTTGCGGCTCCCGCCGGGACGATTTCCCATAAGACCCGTAAGATATCTTCATATCGCCCGAGAATCAGTGAAGGATTCCTAGGATGGTCGACATCAGAGGGGGGGGGGGGCTCACGCGACTCTATACGCACGGCACCATCCCATCCTAGGGACCCACGAGGTTATCGCTCCCGGTAGCCCCGTCAGATATCGCTCATGACGTCATCCATCGGTATCGCTTGTGACGTCACCATCAGACATCGCCTGGATTGTTATCGCCAGGTATTGCCGCCTAGGCCTATAAATACCCCTACTTTTCCAATCAGAAGGTAAGATCGAGATCACCCAGACGAACCTCTGTTACTTTTGAAACCCGAACTGACTTAAGCATCAGAGTGTCTACGCCGGAGCCCCCCCTCCGGCGCTTTGCAGGTACATCCGACATCGACTGCCACCATTCCGATCAGGCACGACTCCGAATCTTACAAGATCGACGTTGAATCTTATCACCGACGATCAAGTCAGTATCAGCAGGAGTAGTAGTGAGAGTAGTGTGTCTAGTGAGAGAGAGTCCCTCGTGAGAGAGAGAATCCCCCCTTTCTACCTAGGGGGGTATTTATAGGAGATTTAGTAGAGAGCACTATCTTGGGGTGCTGACACGTATGGCTTACCGGGTGTGGGAATAAGCACCATATCGTACTAGATGCCCCCCCCCCCCCCCCCGCTGACGTCGACCACCCCCTGTAGCAGGACTAGCAGGAGGCCAGGCGGGCGCTACAGTAGCTGAAGATGAGGGTACCCCCTACCAGGACTAAAATGCCCTGGGGGGTATGTGAATAGTTATCAAAACCTTAAGGAGGTTCTGGATGCGTTGGAATCTATTCTCCTGCTGCTCTAGGAATTTGCTAAGTTGTTCCTGCTGAGCCTTCTCAATGCTCTTGAATAGGGCCTGCTGCTGGTCTACAACTTTCTTCATCTGCTCCTTAGCTTCCAGCTGGTAGTCATGGAATAGGTGCTGGTTTTCAGTGAATACTTGGAGCTGATCACGTTGCAGGAGTAAGAGTTCCTTCGTCCACTCTGGGAGTAATGGATGGACATAGTTGATCGTGGAGGGAAAATAGGGAGGTGGAGAGTTTAGTGGAGGTCACCGGTGTGAATCCTGTATTAAAATAAAGAAAGCCTTTTTCTACATGGAAATGACCCATCTGGTCAAAAGCTATAAGATCCATAATCTTAACAGAACAAGACTCATGCATATTTAATGAAGACAGATCAACACCCCTAGCAGTTACAGTAAGAGAAGAAATGAGGGTGCCTAAGACCAATTTAGGAATGCTGTCATATGCTTTGATTTGCCTAACTATCCAATAACCTAGATTAACCCTCTTTTTATGCAACATACACCAAAGCAGAAAAACTTCCATCTTTGAGATATTGCCTGAAACGGTTGTCTTACCCGAGAGGTTAATAGACAAGATCCTTTGGAGCATCCTCAAAGTAGGATCTCGGATCTGGTGAGCCTTGGAATTTTTATCAAAATTCCCCTTGGGGTCACCAACTAACTCTCTGTAGGCTACTGTCTTATCCTAATTAGGGGGATAATCAGTCAAGGCATTCTTATATTCATTAGAATTAAGCTCATCCTCTTTAACAAATCCAAGCAAGACATTGAAGTCATCAACAGACAAGTGAGACCAAATGTCTAGCATCCTAAAATTGACCACATCAGATGCACCTAGATCAGGATTAGCTCTTCCATTAGCATACAGTTTATCCTGATCTAGCCAGAAGAAAGCATGAAATTCTAGACACAATTCAGCATAAGCAGGCATATCAAGGTACATAAAAGATTCCTACCCAAGATTGATTATATATTACCTAATCCTGTTACCCACACCCAAGGCATCGAGAAATGAGAAATCAAAAATAGCAAATTGAGTAATTTCACAAGCATGTTTCTCAATCAATCTAGTCCTAAGATCAGGGGTATCAGGCCTCAGACAACCATTTAATGAACTTTAGGGGGGTAGGAATACCTTGGCAGTCTTGGCCGCAGTCTTGGCCAAGACTGCAACCGCTTCTGTGTTAGAGTCATTTTCAGGCTCAGGCTCAGGCTCCTCCAGCTTCTTCTTTCCTTTTACCGCTACAGAACGCGTTCTTTTAGTTGGCACTGCTTCTTCATCAACATCTCCCATCTTTCTCTTTCCTACCTTCTTCTTCTCCTTTGTTGAACCCTGTTCACAGAAAGGTTCAGAGTCGACCTGCTTCTTCGCAACTTTCTTGTGAGCCACCTGCTTGGCTCTAGAAGTGGGTCGCGTCTTCTCATCGGAATTGGTTTCCGAAACCACCTCGACCTCGGGGCTACCCTTCTTGCTTACCCTAGATTGGGGTTTTGGCTCTTCTGGTCGGTAGAGTGCCCTTGGGAGACCTAGAGGTTGTCTTTGGAGGAGGAGTGGAAAATACTTACCTTTCTGGCTGACTTGGAGAATCAGATGGGTCTTTTTTCATCGACATTATGATTCTGGCTAGCTTGAGTGTTGTATCTAGATTCTGTGGCAAATCTTAGTCTGGATTTGTGAGAGAGGGAGATAGCGAAGAGGTAGGAGATTCTTGATTTTTCAAAGATGATTTGAGAATGGATGATTTCTTGGAGAATTGCTTTGATTTTACCATGCTTTAAGGGAGTTGATCGTGGAGGGAAAATAGGGAGGTGGAGAGTTTAGTGGAGGACGTGATGGAGAGATTTTCGGTGAGAGAGAGAAAATTTAGGGATTTGAGGGTTTAGTGGGAGATAAGGAGTTAGATCATCATTATTTTCATTAATTAGAATTTGAAAAATTTAATTTCCAAATTCTAACCACTGGCCCTACTTTTTCTCCTCCTCCTGACACGTAATATGCTCCTCTTTCCTTCTTTATCTCCGTGTGTCCCTTAATCCTTGGTTGAAGAAAGTTTAGCCTAGATCAAAAAGCTTTGCCAAAACTCCTTCACCACACTTAGTCTCCACTTCCTTAAGAAAATTCCTGAAAGAAGATGAATTAGTGCCTCTGAAGAATTTGAACAAATTTTATTCACAAATTAAAAAGAAAAATAAAAATACAAGGAAAATGAAAGATGGAAAGAAAAGAAAAATAAGAAGAAAAGAAAAGAAATAAAAAGCATGGGTTGCCTCCTATATAGCGCCTTAGTTATTGTCCTAGGCTTCATACTGCTCTGTTCTTTCACTGAATCTTAGGTGGGTCCTCAGCCACTTGGCTTTCTTTAAATGTTGGAAACCCTTCTAGGAACGGTTTGAGTCGCTGTCCATTAACTTTGAACACAATACATGTCTTTTCATTCTTAATATCCACTACACCATGAGGGTAGATGTTAGTGATAACATATGGACCTTCCCATTTAGTCTTAAGCTTACCAGGAAAGAGCTTAAATCGAGAGTTGTATAGAAGGACCTTCCCTCCCAGCTGGAGGTTCTCAATAATTTTTCTATCATGATACGTCTTCATTCTGATCTTAGCTAAGATCTGATTGTCGTATGCTTGGTTCCTTAGTTCCTCCATCTCGTGGATTTGAATCTTCCTTTCCTCACCTGCTTGGTCATACCTTAGATTGCATTTTCGAATTTCCCAATAGGCTTTGTGTTGCAAACCTACTAGCAGGCGACAAGCTTTTTCGTAAAACAATTTGTACGAAGTCATTCCTATGGGAGTTTTGTAGGCTGTATGCAGTAGAAACCTTGTGCGTCACTCCATATCTCCTGAAAAGTGAAACAATAATCCTATTGCAAAAATGTGTACCACGGTCGCTAATGATTCCCCTAGGTACGCCAAATATGTTCAAAATGTTGGTTTTCAAAAATGAAACAACAGTTTTAGCATCATTGGTCCTAGTTGCTTTCGCTTCTATCCATTTAGACACGTAATCCACAACAAGCAATATATATTGTTTCTCGTTTGACATAGGAAAAGGCCCCATAAAATCAATACCCCATAAATCAAAAATCTCGCAATTCAATATAACATTCATGGGCATTTGATTTTTAGAACTTATGTTTCCTATTTTTTGACATTTAGGGCATGTCTTACAGAATTTATAGCTATCATGAAATAGAGTAGGCCAATAGAATCCCGACTCAAGGACTTTTAAGGCTATCCTCCTAGCTCCAAAATGTCCACCACATGCATAAGAATGACAAAATCTTAAGACAGACGGGATTTCACTTTCAGGTATACACCTTCTAATCAATTGATCAGATCCAATTTTCTCGTGATAAGGGTCATCCCAGATGAAATACCTGCTGTCATGCTTAATATTTACCTTTTCTTGAGCCGTTAGGTCTCCAAAATGTTTACCCGTGGCTAAGAAGTTGATGAGATTAGCATACCATGGTATCATCTCCTGGATCGCATATAGGTGTTTATCTGGAAAGTCATCTTTGATTGGTTCCAAATCTGCTTTCATAAAGCATCTGCTCAGGTGGTCCGCGACTAAGTTTCCTTTCCTGCTTTATCCTTTATCTCCAAATTGCATTCTTGCAAAAGTAAAATCCAGCGAATCATTCTTGGCTTAGATTCTGGTTTGGCCAAGAGATACCTCAAGGCCGCATGGTCAGAAAATACTATGACTTTTGTTCCCAACAAATACGATCTAAATTTATCCAGTGCAAAGATTATTGCAAACAACTCCTTCACAGTGGTGGTGTAGTTCTTTTGTTCCTCATCTAGCATCTTAGAGGCGTAGTAGATCACGTATGGATCTCTACCTTTTTTCTGCCCTATAACCGCACCAACGGCTGAGTTACTAGTGTCACACATCAATTCGAATGGGAGACTCCAATCTGGTGCTTGCATGATTGGAGCTGTCGTGAGTTTCTCCTTGATCTTTTCAAATGCTACTTAGCAAGCTTCATCAAAATTGAAATCCACTTCTTTTTGTAACAGCTTGCACATCGGCTCCACAATCTTTGAAAAATCTTTGATAAACCTGCGATAAAATCCTGCGTGGCCAAGAAAACTTCCAACCTCACGCACGCATGAGGGGTAAGGCAAGCTCTTAATAACATCAATCTTAGCCTGGTCAACTTCTATGCCTTTTTTAGAAACAATGTGGCCTAGAACAATACCTTGGTCTACCATAAAATGGCATTTTTCAAAGTTTAGCACTAGATTGGTGTAAACACATCTTTTCAAAATATTTTTCAGATTAGATAAGCATTGATCAAAGACATCACCATAAATAGTGAAGTCATCCATAAACACTTAAATACCTTTTTCCACGTATTCTAAAGAGATACTTACCATACACCTTTGAAAGGTGACCGGTGCATTGCACAATCCGAATGACATCCTCCTATACGCAAAGATTTTGAAGGGACATGTAAATGTTGTCTTCTCTTGGTCCTCTAGTGCCACTGGGATTTGATGGAACCCCGAATAACCGTCCAAGAAATAGTAGTCGGACTTACCAGTCAGTCGTTCTACCATTTGATCAATGAATGGTAACGAAAAGTGGTCTTTCCTAGTGACTTGGTTAAGTTTGCGGTAATCTATACAGACCCTCCATCCATTCTGAATTCTTGTGGTCCTTTTTATTCCATCTTCTCCTTCGGTCACAGCGATCCCCGTCTTCTTAGGGACAACCTGCACAGGAGAAACCCATGAACTATCAGAAATTGGGTAAATAATTCCAGCATCAAGCAACTTAATAATTTCCTTCTTGACAACTTCCATCATCGGAGGGTTTATCCTCCTCTAGGGTTATCGGACTGTTTTCTTATCCTCTTCCATATGTATCTTGTGGGTACAGATGGTCGAGGATATGCCCTTGATGTCTGCCAAGGTCCATCCGATAGCCTCCTTGTGTTCTTTCAACACGTCTGTCAATCTGGTTTCTTCCTCGCTGGAAAGCTTAGCAGAGATTATTACTGGTAGAGTTTCGTCTTGGCCTAGATAGGCATACTTAAGGTGTTCTGGAAACTCCTTAAGATCCAATTTAAGTGCCTGCACAATAGATGGTAAAACTTTAGAATCAGACACACACAACAATGGGAAAATTAATTCTTCCTTTAAGGGTTCAGTTTTATGAAGATCTGTTATGATCTCCCTAAGGTCATCCTGATTCCCTACTTAGTTTTCCAATTCCTCTAGTGTCTTAGCTGAGATACTTCTGCTTAAGACAAAATCAAGCGGGTCCGTAGCACACAAGTTCGCCGTTTCATCTTCGATAGGATATAAAATATCAATAAAATTAACGCTATGCGTCTCATTTTGGTATTTCAATCCTTCCTTCATGTAGAAATTAATTGTGCTCCCAAAAAATTCCAAAATGATACTACCTTCATATACATCTATCTTTGCTCTCGCTGATCTAAGGAAAGGTCTTCCTAGGAGCACATCTGTTGTACAAGAAGGTAAGTCAGAATCTATCTCAACGATATAAAAATCCACAGGGCATATAAAATTATTGTCTTGGACGAGGACGTCCTCTACTACTCCCTTGGGATGAATTACTGTTCAGTCAGCCAATTGAATCACCACTTGCGTCTCTTTCATTGCCTCCATTTGTAATGTCTCGTACTCTCTTAGGGACATTACGTTGATTCCAGCTCCTAAGTCACAAAGAGCCTTTTCCACCGTTTTGTTCCCAATCTTGTAAGGGATGGTGAAGGTTCCTTGATCTCCGCATTTCTTCGGGAGCTTATTCTGGAGTACTGAAGAAACATTCTGTGTAAGATTCACTCTTTCAATCCCTGCAAGTTTTCTTTTTTTAGTACAGAGTTCTTTCAAAAAATTTGCATAAGAAGGGACTTTGGAAATCAAATCTAGCATAGGAATATTCACTTCCAATTTGCCAAAAATGTTCATGAATTCCTTAGCCTCATCTAATTTCTTCTGTTTGGAAGACTTGAGAGGATAAGGGGGTGGAATCTCCACTATTTCCTAAGGTTTTGAACTTTGCTCATCAATCTTGGCCACTGGCTTGGCCAAGATTGGTTGCTCTTCTTCAGTCTTGACTGGAGTATCAGTCTCAATCTTACCCAAGATTGGTTCTGGCTGAGATTCTGCCTGGATTTCTTCATCCTCCTCATCTTCATCTTCAAACATATGGTTATATACCTCCTTATCCGACTTTGCACCTTTCCTTTCAGGCAAGACGCTTCCACTCCTAAGATGAATAGCACTTACATTGTGCTTAGGGTTATTTTTAGTAGTGGAAGGTAATTTGCCACCTGTCTCAGGTTGCTGCCTTTGTTGGGCAAGTTGGCTGATTTGTTTTTGCATCTCAACAAGACTAGACTGGGTTGCCTGCATGGATTTTTGCAACGTATCCTCTATGGGAACTCTAGTAATCTTAAGCGATTGAGGTGCTGGTGGCAATTGTGGGACAGTAGCTTGGTTTGACTAAGGTGGTCTAGGTACGAAGTGCTGAAAGTTAATGAGAGATTGTTGTGGTTGTTGGTGGTATTGTTGTTGTGATGTCTATTGGCTAGGCTGAGGCTGATCCTGTCTCCACCTTAGATTGGGATGCTGCCTCCAAGGATATTGGTTATTCTCATGGGAAAATTTAGGTTGTCCTTGATTGTAACCATACGCAGCATTAACTGGGATTGGGGCAGGATCGCCCGACTGTTGCACCATGTAACAACTGTGGGTTGGATGATCTACCTGTTGATAAATCTCACAAATTGGAGCCATAGGATTAGCTGCTGCTACTGGAGCCTGTACTTGAGATGTAGCACTTGTAGAAAGATTCATCAGCATATTAGAAATTTCATTAAGCTTATGTTCAACATTTAAAGCATTCAAAGAAGAAGGTGCAGAATTTCTCTCGGATGAGGAATTGTTTTGACAATTGTCGGCCATTGTTTGAAGAAGCAATTTTGCTCTTATTGGTGTAAGATCTTGAAGTACCCCTCCAACGGCTGCATCCACTCTCTCCTTATCCTTTACGCAAATCCTATCATAGAAGTACTGGATTAGGAGGTTGTGAGCCACGCCATGTGTAGGGCAAATGTCTTGAAGGTCTCTAAACCTCTGATGATACTCACTCAAGCTCTCGTTTCCTCTCTCCTGGACGAAAACTAAATTCTTTCTAGCTGCCCCTGCCTTAGTTGCGTTCCAATACTTGTTCAAAAAGGCAGCGGATATCTCTCCCCATGTTGTGATGGTGTTATGGGGCAAGCTATAGAACCAATTTTTCCTCGAATCCTCTAGAGACCAGGGAAATACTTTCAGTTTGGCCCTCTCTAATAATACTCCTACTGGTTTCAGAGTGTCGCATTGGAGGTGAAGGTTCCTCAAATGGTTATACGAATTCTCGTTTGAGTGGCCATGGAACTTGGCAAGAGTGTTTATAATGTTCATTTTGATAGATCAATCATTAGCCACTGGGGGTAGGTTGATGCAGGAGTAAGTCACTCATTCTCCCCCCTATTTTGTTCCCTCATTATCTGTTCTTGCTGGTTCTCTTCCATGTTTGGGACTTGGTTTTCAGTTGGGCCTGGATCTTGGCTTAGACTGCTGCTGGAACTAGATTCTGTTTGTGTTCCTGAAAATTCACCGTCTAGTTTCCTCTTGGCTTTCTTTCTGTTTTGTGCCTCGGCCCTTGTATGTTCTAGATTCAAAGGTAGCAATTCTTCCTTTGAGGACCTGGTCATCAACTGCAAAAGACAAAAAATAAAAACAAAACTACAAAAACACCGTCAAAAGATCCCCGACAACGGCGCCAAAATTTGATTGCGTATCGAGGGCATCAAATTTAGTTGTATAAAATATACGAAATTAGGGGTAGGAATACAACTTATCACTCATCCACAAGGAATTTGTAGATCGTGGTAAGAGGATCGTCCACAGAGATCTTTCGGAAAATTGTAGTTTTGACTCGACTTCCTCGTCATAGGAGTTGAGGGGTTTTGTTTCTGCAATTAAGATAAGCAAATCAATAAAACGGGACAAGGCAAAAATCAAACAAGGAAACAATCTTAGGGAGAAGTGAATCTTAGCTAAGATTGTTGACTGGGATTGGTTGTGAACCGATGTGGGGTAAACTCCTGGTAAGGGAGAATTCGTGAGCGCAATTCTTGTTTATTCGATCATTGACCTTTAGATTTTCTCCTTCTCCTTCAAAACTCTACTATAGATTGGGAGGTACCCCTTTCCAATCCTACTTTCCTCCTCTTCAAATCACTTGGTGGGAACTCCCTTTCCTAGTGATCCTAGCCGGTGGACACCTTGCTGGTTAAAGGATTTATCCAATTGGTTGTTGGCTTGAGGCACATGCATTTTCTCAGTGGTGTAGGGAAAGACAGAGTCTAGGCCAAGCTACTCCCAATTTGGAGCCCTAGATTGTTAGTCTGCTTAGGCCTATATCGATCCAAGTCCACTAACTTCTGTGAAGCTAGCTGCCTACTCGTGTCACTCCAGTTTCAAGTCGTCCGCTTTGTGACTGGCTACAAATCCCTTATCTAGCCCAAGGTTGATCAGATCTTAGCCTAGATAGGAACCGGTTTGTTAAACTAGAACTTGAATCAATTCCAAACGAGAGGATATTTGGGAACAGGTCGGTCTCACGATTCACAAGTACACTCACTCAACCCTTACCAAGAATTGGGTGTTTAGCTTCTAGACATAATAATTAAAGAAGCAAGGAAATAATTAATGAACATGAAATTAAATTAAATCTGTGATATTCAAATTGAATAATCACAGTGCAAGAGTGTTTACAACCAGAAGTTAGAAGAAGGAAGCTCTCATAATTGATAGCCTTCCCTAACCTTTAACAAGGTTAGAGTCCCCACCCATCACATTCTTTTCCAAATTCCAAACTTCAAAAAGATAAAGATAACATTGTTCGAATACGAAAATTAAAATAAATTAAAAATAGATAGATTGTTTTGTTCAAATTCGGACCAGATTGAATCTGAGAGTCCTCCTAGCAGACGCTTCAGCCAGATGTCAGCTCAATCCAAATGCGTCCTTCTTGAGTCCATGACCAGCACGCCTCTAACTCGGCAATCTTGGTCAAGCCTGCGGCCAAGATTGCTACTCTGTCGCTTAAGACTAGCGTTTCCTCCATTTCTTTCATCACCCGAGATTTCCTTCAAAAGATGATAGATTGACGTGAAAGAAACAATTTTCACCACAAACAAGGTAGTTTTAGATAGTAAAAATGCATGAAAATAGACGTCAATCATTATACTAAGTGAAAAACCCTTGAAAACCACTCTTCTCGGCCACCGAAACTGTCCTTGGTGTCATGACGCCAACAACTGCCCAAAAATGTGAACTGTTGGTTTTTCGTGTAGGAAGCTCGGCCACACGGGTGGCCATAACGCCAACAACTGCCCAAAAATGTGAAATGTTGGTTTTTTGCGGAGGAAGCTCGGCCACACGGGTGGCCTTGGGTTGGCACGAATTTTCCCCACTTTTGGTAGTCTTGGGCATGTCTCTCGGCCTCCGAATTTGTGCTAATTCATCGCCGAAGTGAAGCCATGCGTGATCGTATCATCACCTTTCCCTTCGAAAGGATTCATCCTCGAATCCATTGCTTTAAATTTGTGGTCTTGGCTTGGGTGAACACAACTCAAAATTCTTTGCATGGGGTACTTCATTAGAAGTTCACGATGTTGGTAAGGATTATAGGAAATGAAAGGAGCCTCATAAGCACCAAAATCCTTGACCAAACCCGTAGACAATTTCTACAAAGGGGATGCAAACATAGAAAAGCAAGGGTAATCCATGTTAGAATATAAGGTATTTTCTCTATCCCTTTCCCCACTCTTTTAACTCTCCCAAGTAATATCTCCAAGTTTAAACAAAGGGTTGAAAAATCCTTGAAAGATATTTGGCTCGATGTGATCACCCGACTCACTCCCAAAGTTATGGTTACATTCACTTTCGATAGCACGCTTACTCTTTTCACTCCCCAATGTAACCCTCCCAAGCTTAAACAATGGGTTGACAAATACATCAAACATATCTAGCCCCACGTGTTTACCCGATTCACTCCCGAGTGTTTCGTGGCACTCACCCGACTTATTCCCAAGTGTTTGGTTGCACTCACCCAACTCATTCCCAAGTGTTTGATTGCCATCACTCTCCATTTTTTCTTCATTCATCTTACTCATAGGGTGCTTAATCATCTCATTTTCAACACAATTATTAAGCACACTATCCTTCCCTTTCTCTCCACTCAAATTCCCATTCGAATAGTCATTGTTAAGCTTAAGCGAAGATGGAAGATCATTAACCGACTTGCCTTGCCCAAGCTATCACGCTTGGAACATGGCCTTTAATTCCTCTTGAGTTGGTGTGTGCCGTTCCAAGCACGGTTGATGCGAATCCTAGTGTATCACAAGGAGTACCCTTGCCACCTAACAGACCAATGATTTGGGCGAGGAACAAGGAGTTGCAAAGGAAGTCATCACAGTTCATCTACAGAGAATTAAAGTGCGAGGAAGCCCTGTGTCTTATGAGTTGGTTCAAGTGCCCACATATTGTGTGTGTTACAGATTACACCTTTTAGCAACCAAGGAAGCGCAAGAGATGACGAGTGTACATGGAGCATGGAATTGAAGTTGCAGGACTTTCTTGGGTAGATTGCGTTGAACAAGATTTGAGGGTGAATCTTTTCAAAGAGGGAGGGAATGATACAATCCCATGCTCGGCGTGATCACGCCAAAAATAGAGACGCGTGCAGATTGACAGCCAGCTCTGACGTGATCACGCCCATCTTTGACGTGATCACGCCCGTCCCGATGTCATCACGCCAGGCTAGCGACGTGATGACGCCCATTCTAGAAGGTTGCCACCCGTCACGACGTGATGACGCCGACGCCTGGCGTCATGACGCCCACAGACTAAAAGTTTACGCAAGAGGGAAATTTATGCTTTTGCGCCAAGGTGGAGTTTTGGGACTTTCCATTATTTTCAATTACTAATTTTAGTATTAATTAAATTGGTTAGATTTATTTTATAATTAATTTAATTAATTACCTTAATTAGGAGTTTAATTAGGATTAGGATTTCTAAGTAAGGATTTAGGGTTCTCCTATTTAAAGGAGCCACATTTTTCATTGTAAGGTTACGATATTTTTGATAATTAAAACCCAAAGAAGTTTTCTCAATTGTTCATGTGTGAAACTTTTTCCAATCTTTAGACCCGGAAGCTAGGATTGATTGCAAGTAAAACCCGAAGTTTTGAACCCATTGATTTCGTTTCCCTTAGGTAGCTTTCTCCCAGTGTGAGTCTGAGCCTAACCTACGAATCAAGACCTTCACTTGTATCGATTTAGATTAAGCAAGGCAAGTCTCTTGCTTGAGTCTAACTCATCTCGTTGAGTTATCTATCTTCCACGTGAAATTCAAGCCTTCGAACTAGATCAAATACGTGTTACCCATCCTACGCAACTAGGATCGTATCAGTTGGTAGCGGAGCTCAAGGCGTTCAAAGCTTGGTAACTATCCTTTATTTTCTGTCAAGTTTTCTTTGTTAAGATTGGTTTCCTTTATCTGGTTCCTAACCAATCTTCTTGTGCGCTTGTGTTAGTTATTTTGTATGTCATTGAGTCGAGCTAGGTTTAGCTCAAGTGTGTCCGTTTTCAAGTTTTGTGTGTGTTGCGTTTTCAAATCCTTTGTTTGCATTTTCAATTTAATTAATTGCTGTAAAAAAAAAAGAGTCACAAAAACACAAAAAAAATTCTTCATTTTTAATTTGTTATTAGTCAAAAAAGAAGAAGAAGAATTTTCGATTTGCAAAAAAAAAAAGAAAAGTATTTGCGCTACAAAAAAGAAGAAGAAGGAAGAATCAAGAAGATACAAAGTGTTGTGATCAAAATCAAAAGACAACTAAGGAAGCAAAATTCAGTAATTGCTAGTGCACTTAAATTGCAATTTGCAAGTTATTTGAGTTGTTCTTGAGTCATTTGAGCTTTCTTTTGATTCATATTAATTGACTTCTGCTCCCGTAAGGTACTTGTCTAGTTGATTGCTTGTTGCAACTATTCAATTATTTTACATCAAAATTTATTTCGAAGCGAGTTGTCCTTGTGTGTCTTCTTGGCAGCTTTCCTTGGAATTCTCGAGTCACTAACGTATACATGTGAACAATTGCAGCAAATTGTGAGTGATTTTGTGAGTTTATTAGAGAGGTTAAACACGAGAGTAAACACGTGAGGGAGTGTTAGTTTTTAGAACAATTTTACACTTGTTTTCTTTAGTGTTGTGAATTTCAGGAATCACAAGATGTCTTACACGCGATGGCCCGAGAGGCAAACTTATGAGGGGTATGCCTCTAAGAGGCGGGATAGAATAGATGAAAGGTGACCTAGATTTGAGAACAGAGATGATGCCAATCTAGGAAAAACAAAGATGAAATATTCTTCTTTTTACCCTAGCGTTGTGCCAAGCAAGCCGTTGGTATTGAGGGAGCTGACTTAGACGAAGCAAGAAAAGAAAGAGAGACCGATCCCACCGGTGCTTCCTTATGATTATGGAATTACGCATACAAACTTCAAGTGTACCTAAAGGAAAGGCAGAAGTGTTTGTTGAACAAAAAGAAGGGTTATTTCACATTCGCTGCCTAGTTGAAGGAAAGATGTGCTCATTGGCTATCAACGATGGGAGTTCGGTGAACTATACGAGCGCATTGATTGTAGACAAGTTGAACCTTCCAACTATTGAGCACCCAAGACCCTACTTGTTGCAATGTATGAACAATGGTAGAGATTGGGAGGTAACTAAGCAAGTTTCAGTTTCTATTGAGAGTTATAAGGATCAAATCCTTTGCGATGTGATACCAATTTGGTCTAGTCATATCATTCTTGTCCAACCATGGCAGCAAGATAGAAGAGCCACTTATGGAGGAAAGAAAGACATTTACAAGTTTGTAAAGGATGGCCGAAAGTTCTCATTAGTTCCACTAACTCCTCTTGAAATTCGTGAGGATCAAAAGCGACTAGAGGAGAAGTATGCCGAATGGGAAGTCGCTAGAAATATTGAGAGACCAAAAGGAGAGTTGAGTGAAAATAAAGAGAGGAATAATAAGGAAAACAACCCCTATGAAAAGAGTGAGCATGGCAAGAGAGATAATGAGCAAAAAAGCCTCCATGAAAAGAGTGAGCATGAGAAAAGAGATAATTAGAAAAATAGCCCGCATGAAAAGAGTGAGCATGCGTTAGTTGGCATTGATACAAAAGGAGAGGAGAGTGATTATGCTATAGGGAGAGAAGTGAGGAACACACTTTGTGTGTATAAAAGTTGTTTTGGTGCAAGCCACCTAAAACCGTTTTATTTTAGGCCTTTGCGCCTTGACACTTATAACCCTAATTTGTTTGGATATTCTCCTATTGGTAGTTCTTCTCATGTGCTGGTAATTAAAGAATTAATCTTAGAGAAGAAGACCGATGCCTTGTTGTTTGAAGGACGGAAAGAGTGTTGCGCTCTAACGAAGCCTAGCTCGGCTAACCCTAGCCGCCAAGGTTTGATGAATCTTTCCTTCCTTGGATCTGAAATACTTGAGTATGCTAGCATCATTGATATGTATGTTAATGATATTAAATTAATTAATGATGATTGTATGCTTAAGTTTATGGTTAAGTTGCACACCTTTGAGGAATATTTGTGCAAGCGCAAACATATGCGTGGGTCAACTAAACCATGGGAAGAATTAGTTGTGCATGGATCGCGATGTAATGCTATGTTAGGTCACGATGGTACAACTAATATTACTAACTTATGTTTCAAAGAGACTTCGTATTGTTATGAATTACCTTTGAGCCTTGTTAGTAAGCGACGAAAAAAGTCCTTTTGCGACTTATGAGAGGTATTGTGGGAGCAAGCGAGCGTCGAGATGCCAAGATGGACATCCTATCAATCACAATTCGGAGTTTCAAGCAAAGTGGATCAACAAATGCGTGGATCCTTGTGGCATGTTATGGTTTGTAAGTATGACGGTTACATGGGAGAAATGTCTTCCGTTTATTTTATTGACTTACTACCTGTCTATAGGGATGGCAATTTCGCCCGCGGATATGGATATCCGCCCAATACCCGCAATTGTGGGTGGGTATTATCCGCACATTATGGGTATTTTGCGGGTATGGATATACTCGCACCCGTAAAGTGCGGGTATGAATGTGGGTATGGATAGTGCTTACCCGCTCTAATACCCGCAATATATATATATATATAATTAAAAATATCAGTTATTTCTTTTAATTAAATCAATATAATTTAAAATTAACATTGCAAAGACAAGTTAAACTAGGGGTGTCAACGAAATAGTCTTATTGTATGACAAATATGGCATGAGGCAGACCACAAATATGCAAAATGGATGTCACACGGTGGTGAAGCTAATTAAGCATGAAAAAATGTAAATTTTGAAGAATTAAATTAACTTCATTGATTTAAATAAGTCCAACAATACTCAAAAAAATATATAAAAAGATCCTACACACTAAGATTAAAACTTATATATATATATATATATCCCTATATATATCAAAATAGTTTGTTTTATTTTTTTTCTGATTTTATTTTAATTTTTAATTTTATTTTACAATTCGATCTTTGAATTATTAACTTAGATAATTAAATTTGATTAGTAGTTTGATAATTAATACGATTCTCGTGAGAACTAAGTTGTTTACGAAAGCGAACATAAAAATATCTATGATATGATTTTAAGGAATCGAAATTTCTTACCCGTAAAAGCCACATTTTTAAAAATACAAACCAAAGAAACAACATGTCCACATGAGCATTACAATGAAAATAGGGATGTTAAATTGCAAGCCGGAGTTGCTATTTTTTTAATTAAATTGTATTTTCTTATAAATTATTATTTCTTTGTTGGATTATTATGGATTATCATGTTGGATTAGTGTATTGTATTATTGTGTGGTATTGTTATTAAATTAGATTTGATTTTTTTATATATTAATTTGATTAAAATTTGAAATTCAACGAAATTTGCGGATATCCGCAGGTATCAGCGGGTTATCCGCGGGTATAATTACTCTTCCTTTACCCGTTCCATATGGATGCGGGTATGGGTATGGATTACCCGTAAATTTATGGGTGCAGGTATGAATAGTGTTTACCCGCTCCATACCCGCCCAATTGCCATCCTTACCTGTCTACACATGTCATTATTTTTGGTTTGTTGAAACTCATGTGTAGCTTGATTCATATGACATCATTCGGTTTGATATTGTTGGCTTTGAAAGTGTTACTTAGCATAGGTGACAGCATGGAAATCGAGGTGATGCGAATAGCCCATGGACAAGTCAACCACTATGGTACGGGCTTGAGTGTCAAGATGGTGATTTTGAGATATTAAGGAAGGATAAGCGAATCCTTCAAGATAGGGACTTGGGATTGGCAGTGCTTACGCCGAAAATGGGTTGCAACCCAAGTACCAGCAGACATGACCACTTGGAGCAATGGTCTTACACAACGCATTGTCCTATTCAAGGACGTTGCTGCCAAATTGAATTTGTGGGGTTGGTATTGTTCGATTTGTGATTATTTTGATGTTACTAACTTAAGGTATTGTGATGCAGGCTTAGATCCAGATTCAAGGACGAATCCTTTCCAAGGGGAAGGGAATGATACGAATCCTAGTGCATCGCAAGGAGTACACTTGCCACCTAACGGACCAACGATTCGCGCGAGGAACAAGGAGTTGCAAAGGAAGTCATCACAGTTCATCTACAGAGAATTAAAATGCAAGGAAGCCTCGCGTCTTGTGAGCTAGTTCAAGTGCCCACAGATTGTGTGTGTTGCGGATTACGCCCTTTGGCAACCAAGGAAGCGCAAGAGATGGCGAGTGTACATGGAGCACGGAATTGCAGTTGCAGGACTTTCTTAGGCAGATTGCATTGAACAAGATTCGAGGGCGAATCTTTTCAAAGAGGGAGGGAATGATACGATCCTAGGAAAGTCTTGGCATCATCACGCCAATGCTCGGCGTGATCACGCCGAAAATAGAGACGCGTGCAGATTGACAGCCAGCTCCGACGTGATCACGCCCGCCTTCAATGTGATCAGGCCAGCGACGTGATGACACCCATTCCAGAAGGTTACCGCCTGTCATAATGTGATGACGCCGATGCCTGGTGTTATGACGCCCACAGAGTGAAAGTTTACGCAAGAGGGAAATTTCTGCTTCTGCGCCAAGATGGAATTTTGGGACTTTCCATTTTTTCAATTAGTAATTTTAGTATCAATTAAATTAGTTAGATTTATTTTATAATTAGTTTAATTAATTACCTTAATTAGGAGTTTAATTAGGATTAGAATTTTTAAGTAAGGATTTAGGGTTCTGCTATTTAAAGGAGCCATCTTTTTCATTGTAAGGTTACGATATTTTTTAGAATTAAAAGCCAGAGAAGTTTTCTCAATTATTTATGGGTGAACCTTGTTCCAATCTTTAGTCCCAAAAGCTAGGATTGATTGCAAGTAAAACCCGAAGTTTCGAACCCATTGATTTCGTTTCCCTTAGGTAGCTTTGATCGTATGTTTTTAGTATAGGTTTTTCCCCGTTATTTCAGCCTTTTCGAGGGTATGATACTTCTGATTTGCCCCTTTTTCCCATCTTTTTGCAGATCATTGCTAAAAGGAAGAAAAGAGCGAAAGCGAGCTATTTTGGAAGGATTTCTACAGTTCTCAAGCTTCAAGACCGACATCGAGGTCAAGACACCAACTTTGCCATCGAGGCCTTGCCGTGGTTTCTATCGTCGAGCCCTGGACAGACGAAAAGCGTTATTTCCATGTGTCCTCATTGTTTAACTCCCACGTGTCACCTCTGATGTCTTCCAGAAGGGTCCGCGCAGATCCCCAAGAATATTCTCTTTAGTCGTCGTGCCCCCGACGCTAACCAGACCAGTGAGCAGTCTCGTGCCCGCGACGCTTCTGCATCAGTTCTTAATCAAAGGCCAAAGAAAGGAATCTCTGAAGATTCCCACGGGATTGCTTGCGTTTCTAAAAGATTCCATGCGCATCTAGAAGATTCTAGAATATTTCAGCATGCTCCATATGCTATCACTCTCTCCCCTTAGCTGGAATTTATCTTTTTGTAGTCCCTTAGCTGGATTTTATCCTCTTGTGGGCATGACACTATATAAACCTCTAGTTTTTAGGGTTTTAGACATCTTGTAAATATTTTTCCACTTTCTTCTTTTAGCAACCGCCTCATTTTCTCTCCTCCCCATTTTGGGTGGTGGCTGAGGCATCTATTTCCAGCTGCCATTGAACTTAATCGGAGCTTTGCTCTGGTCGGTAATATTTATTCGTCTTCTTCTCTTTGTTCTTCTTTTATGCAATCTTTCTTTTCCTATTTTGTTTATTTATTTTGTGGCATGAGTAGCTAGATTCTCCCTTCTTAGTAGAGGTATTTTGAGGGTTGGATGGGTAGTTAAGAGGCCTAAATGTGTTTAATATGTTCTTATTATTGTATTCGATTGTTTGTCGGTTTCTTGTTAATTCGTCTAGTACAAGATTAGTAGTCAGGCCAACTAGTATCTAATCCTAGATGATTACTGTCATTCTCTTGGTTATAACTGACATGAATCCTTGAGTTAGAGTAGACACCTAGTGGGGACATCACGAGAGGTCTTTCGTCTAGGGGTAAATGGTCGTTTAGGGTATGTGATGTGAGCTTGACACACTGAGATGTCACGCCCTAGATATGTCTTGCCTCCACTCCATGGCTGTTTTGAGTATTGCCTCCTCACATTCGTGCCTGGGGGGACGGCAAAACGTCAAGGCCACCTCATATGTGGAAACGGGGGGTAGCTTTTATCTAAGAAGGTAAGTAGGGGGCCTACGTGGAAACATGGCCCCTATAACATATCTATGGCACGAGAATAGAATATTTCTGCGCCGATGATTATCATGCCCTCGACGCAACACGAGAATGTCCTTTGCTAAAATCTCTTCTCTTCTGATTTTATTTCTTTAATCTCCTCTTTTGACTTTATTTCTTTATTTGATTTATGTTTGCATGTCTTGCCCTTGATTTCTGTTTGCAGTCGTGCCCTTGATTTCTATCTTTATTAATTGTCTATTAGCAACCATCTCTATCTTGGTTAACTAGATTAACCAACCAACCCCCCCATTGTTTCTTTTATTGTTTCATTTTATATCTGGCCTTGTCTAGTGTATGTCTTCACCATTCTTTGTGGATCGAACCTCTTGCCACTATCTTCAGTCCTTTTTTGTTGCATGTGATAAGCTGTAATTATTTGATCGTGCCCTCGACAAACACTCATCAAATTGGCACCGTTGCCGTGGACTGGTGTTAAGTCGTGCCCTTGCCAGTTCTAGATATTTTATTATTATTATTTTTATTTTATTTTATTTATTTCTTTACTGTCTTTTTTTAATTTTTATTCTCACTCATCCTCTTTTCCTCAGTGTTTTACTCCTATCCCCCCGTGGTGGAATCAAGAAAATTTCAACTATGGAGTAGAAGCCGAACCTAGCTATCAATATTATCCGCCTTCACAACCTCCACAACACCAAGGGTTGTTTCAAGAAAATCAGGCTGCAATAAATCTCATGAAGAGCCAAGTTGAGGAGATGCAATTAAACTTACAGAAGCTTAAGATACAGAGATAACTAGAGGAATTAACTGACTTGGTGAATCAAGCTAAAGAGACTTGGGAGGAGATTAAGGAGTAGAGACGCCAAGAGGCCATCGAAGCAAACTTTGCATGCCTACCTGAGCATCTTGCCCCCGATGCTGGACCACCTGAACCTACCCATCTTACCCTAGGCGTTGCCCCTGTACTTGGACCAAATTTTTTAGCTCTAACACTTCTGCCCACCCACACCACGAGTCACCCTATCACCCCCATAGAACAACATTTTCAACACTTAGATAGTGACGACTATTTAAGTGAAGGGAATTTATCAACCGTCATTCTATGGGAGTTGCCATCTGAGCGTCATGACCAAGATGATGAGTCTTATGGGTTAGAGGACCTTTTCATTCCCACGAATGAGCTAAACTTGGAGGGTCTAGGATGTCTTCTTTCAGAGTCAGGAGCCAACATAGAGTTCAAGGCCAGTGCAGTCACGATGTTGAGCGATGCAAATCTGACAGATTTTCACGACGAACGTCGTGCCCTAGACGCAAAATTAGAGGCATAAGCCATTGTTCAGCCAAATTATCCAAGTCAACTCCAAAATTGTTCTGACACTTTGGTAGGTCAAGAGATTGAGGTTTTTGAGATTTTTCACCACATCAAATCTTGTGAGGAGCGTCATGCCCTCGACGCAGAATTCAAGCCAGGGGAGATTGAGAAGGAGGATTTAAGAGCGATTGAGGAGGAGATAATCGAGGACTTGAGCTTTAAAGGCGTTATATGTGACAGGGAGATTTCTAAACTTTCTAATTATATTGATCCTTTTCTTAAATCACCTTTCACTCATAATAATTTTTTCCTCTTTATTTTGTGGGAACCCGAATTAACATTTGAATCATATTATGGTTGCCTGCAGGATGCTTTGCTATTGGACCATCCACTTCATGCGATAATTCACATCAAACTAAGAGGATGGAAAGAATTTAGTATGATTGGTTGACGTTCGAACAACCAACGTCGTGCCCTCGACGATAACAGAGGCGCTTCGTGGGAGGCAACCCACGTTCCTTTCCCTTTTTATTTCAGCTTCACTCTTTATTTTCCAGAACTTTCTTATGTATGCCCTTCTCGCATTGAGGACAATGCGAAGCCTAAGTGTGGGGAGGGATTTATCTGTTATGTTTGAGCTTGTTATTTTATTATTGCTTGACTACATGTTTATTTTTCTGCTTGTTGCATGATTGCTTATTTTGTTGCGAAAATTTTAAATTTTTTCGAATTTTGCTAATTTTTTGCCAAAAATCTGCCACTGCCCAGTTTTTAAACCTATATGAATGGACACACTTTTTGATCATTAGCACACAATTATGAACCACCAGCACCTTATCTAGACCTAGCTGTTCTCATTTTTGCCTACTGAACCTTATATCCATATCTAGGCCTAGACACTAGTAATCACAAATAGCACCCAGTGAGCACTTTGAGCTTCCATGCCTTATTTCCTTTCTTGAGTGATTAGGATGCTTTAGCTAGGCACTGGTTGAACTTGCATGATATCCCTGGGTATAAGCACCATTAGACTTGGGAAAGCATCGATTTGACAAAAAACTTCTCATTAATATCACTTGTCTTTCTTTTCTCTCCTTTCTCTTCTTTTTCTCTCCTACTTTTCATGCCCCCGACATCCCCCTCTTTTCTTATTTTGTCCTGACCATTCGAACTTTTTTCTTGATCTTTTTCCTTGGCAGGTAAGGTAGCAATTGTTGAGGGTAACGTCGAGGGCTAGACATCCAAAGGACGTGCAGACAAGGTCAAGTGTGGGGAAGCAGAGGAAGTTAAGACTTCAGAGCAGAAAGTAGAGATCTAGGGCAAGAAAAGCAAGAAAATGAAAAAAAATTCTTCAACCCTAGTCTATTCTAAAAAGATTTGAGCCCTTAGAAAAGCCTAAGTGTGGGGAAGCCGAAGAAGTCGACCGTCGATGCTGGAAGCAGATCTAGGGCAAGAAACATCAAAAGTCTCCTGCCCTAGTTGAATGAAAAGATGGAAAGGTTCGTGCCCCCTTTAAAATTTTTAAAAAAAATTAAAAAAAATTAAAAATAAAAAGAGGGGGGTATTACACGAACAATAGAATATCAGCATCCAACACTGCAACAAGAGAAGAACTTCCTGCCCTCGAAGAAGAATTCCTCCGTCTAGCCCCCGAATCGCTATCATGCCCTCGATGAAAGCTGCCTTGCCACTTCGCCTTTTTCCTAAGCCAAGGAATCCATCCAGGTTCTATTTGGTTGTTTCTCTTCTTTCTATCTTTTTCTTTTCTCTCTTCATTCCTCCTCATTTCTATTTTGTTTCTACCTCTTTTCTCTTCTTTTCTAGCTCGCCCTTCCCTTTTCTTTCTTTTTGCTGATTGATGATTGCCCATGCATGTGTACTACAGTACTCGGATTGATGTGCAAGTTTGATTTTGTGCTGTGCTTTGTGCATTTAGTTTTGAGCGATTTAACACCTAGCCCTGTTTGTGAGTGTGAGTGCATACACCTTACTATCAATTTCTTGCCATTTCATCTAGGATTTATTAGGAGCCTGATCAACTACTAGTTTTCCTATTTGATTACTTTGTGAGGATTGCTGGTAGAGGGCCTGATGTGGGAAAGTTTAATCTTTGGGATCATAATCCCTCTGATTTGATGAAGGTGTCTTCTAGGTGAGGATGAGTTTGTGTGAAGTCTAGCTCGGTGCCGGTTTGTGTTTGTGTGTTGCTTGATTGTGTTTGTCTATTTCTTGAGGTGATTTCCAGTTTTGTGAATGCTCGAGGGCGAGCATTGGGCAGTGTGGGGATATTTGATCGCATGTTTTTAGTATAGGTTTTTCCTCTTTATTTCGGTCTTTTCGAGAGCATGATACTTATAATTTGCCCATTTTCCCCATCTTTTTGCAGATCAGTGCCAAAAGGAAGAAAAGAGCGAAAGCGAGCGATTTTGGAAGGATTTCTGCAGTTCTTAAGCTTCAAGACTGACATCGAGGTCAAGACACCAACTTTGCCATCGAGGCCTTGTCGTGGTTTCTATCGTCGAGCCCTGGACAGACCAAAAGCGTTATTTCCACGTGTCCTCGTTGTCGTACTCCCACGTGTCACCTTTAATGTCTTCAAGAAGGTTAGCACATATCCCCAAGAATATTCTCTTTAGTCGTCGTGCCCCGGACTCTAACCAGACCAGTGAGCAGTCTCGTGCCCGCGACGCTTCTACATCAGTTCTTAATCAAAAGCCAAAGTAAGGAATCTCCGAATAAAAGGTTACCGGATAAAAGAGGTGCTTAAAAAGATCATTTTGAAAAAACATAAAAAGTCCTAATTTAGTGATCATGCCCAATAAGTGAATTAAATTCTAACATTTCTATATAATCATGCATACGAGCGTATATGCGAACAAGCGTTAAAATAAATAAAAGGGTGAGAAAGGGATTTACCCTACAATGTCGGCATTATCGATATGAATAATAACAAGCGATAGACACGTAAATAAATATTTGACAATTATTATGCGCAAGCAAAATAATTAATTTTGACAATTAAACGCAAGCAGGATAACATGCAAAGCGCACGAAAATAATTAAATAAATAGTACAAGCATACGAAAATAAATAAACAGTATAAGCATATGAAAATAAATAAATAAACAGTACTACAATCAATCAGTACGAAAAATAAATGCGAAGAGCCAGAAAAAATTGGGCTCGACCCACTGGCCGAAAATGGGCCAACCAGCTAGGCCAAGACAGCCCAGCTTAGCTGATGGACTGGCTGCCCTTCTCTCCTCCGTGTGGGCTGGCTAAGCCCACTCTTCTCCTTCCCTTTCTCGCTTGGGCCTAAGGCCAACAAGACCAATCCTCTGTTCTTCTGCACGTGGGCTTGGGAAGGACACGACCCATCAATCAAAATTTAAAACGAAGAGCAATGGCTCTCCTTCTCCCTCACTGTCTTTGTCTTTCTTAGGTCGCCGACGCCATTGTCGACGACCAAGGATCAACCGGTCATAACAATGGTGCTCCTTCGGCCAGAAAAACCCAACATCCACAACAACTCGACCAAGCAATCACAACAAATTAATCAAGCCGAAACAGTCTCAATTTAATTAAAAATGATGATTAAGTTTGTGAGACCCTTAGAAATTTTAACTTCGATTTATTTTAGTTAGCTAGACGAGTACTAGTCCGATTAGAAAAGAGTTAGAAATTGTATTGGGTTCGTATAAATTAGTGCTTTCTATAATTATAATGAACTAATAAAAAGAATTAGAAAAAAAAAGAAAAGAAAAAGAAAGAAATAATAGAATAAGGAAAAGAAAGGGATAAGGTTCAGGTAAGAAATAAAAATAAGGAAAGGAAAGGACATGTGTCATGGAAAGAGAGAGAGGATAAGAAAAGAAAGAGAGTGAGTACGGGAAAAAGTAAAGGAAAGATAGGAAAAGGAAAGAAGGAAAATAATAAGAGAGAAAGGGAAGTGAGAACGGGAAAGAGAGGAAGTAAAAATGGACTTCATTGCTATTACTGTTGCATGATTCCTTTCACGAAATTGACAGGCGATTCATTTTCGACATTTCAAATAACTGACATATTAAGAAGCAAAGAGTGTGCATTAAGAAGAAAAGTTACTTATGTTGTTTATTATGATGCGGCGGATCTAGAATTATGCTACTCATGCCGTCTATTTCAGTTTAAAGGAATTATTTGCAGACGTATTGTAAAGGTGTTAATTCAAGAAAATATACATCATGTTCTATCTCAATATATCATGCATCGTTGGAGGAAGGATGTTAGACACAAACATACATATGTCAAGAATTGTTATGATGACGATAGGGATGATCAATGTAGAGTGAGATACAATCATTTGAATTCAGAATGGGCTAAGGCTGTAGAGGTTGGAGCTGAGTCTGTAGAGAATTATGAGTTACTAATGAGATCCTTAGATGAGGCAGCTTCAAAACTCTCACTCAGTGATTCAACTAATTGGAAAAAATAGTCCGCAGGAGCCTCTTCAACGATCATGACAGAAGACTGTCAAATATTTTCAAGTCCTTTGAAGGTGAGAACAAAAGGGCATCCTCCATCCAAAAGAAAATTTTCAACAACAGAACAAAAAATGAAAAAAAAAATGGTATGAAAAGTTTTTAGTTAATTATTTTTTCTCAATAATGTATTTTCTACATGTTGTATGTATATGATGTTTAACTTCTCAATAATATTTTTTTCTAATAGAGTGTTAAAGCAAGCAAAAGCAAGAAATATCATTCTGAGTCACAAAATCAATTTGGAACTCAAGAGAGTCAATTTGGACCATCTGAACCATCAATTGTTAATCAATTTGGAACTCAAGAGAGTCTGGTATGAATGTTTTATTTCTTTAGAATTTTGTGTTATACATGTCATAGGATGACAACTAAATTTTTTTTTACTGGAATTTGTAGCTGAATGATGATAATGATGAAGAAGACGAGGATGAGCATGGAGAGACGTTATGTGGTGCTTGTGGGGATAATTATGCGTATGATGAATTCTGGATCTGTTGTGACTTATGATGAATACTGGAATTTGGATCTATTTTCTTTTTTATATTATGAAAGAAACTGAGATTGAAAAGGGGAAGAGAAAGGAGATGATTTTAGGCTGTTGCAATATAGATGCTATCTTCTTTTTCATCATTATGCAGCAGTTGAGTATGCACTTCCTTGGAAATGACACTATTGCATGCTTAAACTTCGATAATTAAGGATAATCCTCGATTATCTAACTATTGTCTTATGAAATTTTACAAAATTGCATGATCCTAGAAGCCCATGATCCAAGAAATCCTTTTTCAAATTACTAGTACTACTAATTACAAACTGTTGACCAAGTTGACATTCCTTCTTCAAGAAACCCCTCTTCTGTGCACGCCCAGCAATCACATGTGTGTGTGATCCATTTTGTATTGAGAATTGCCTAGTTTCTCATAATAATTATTTTTCTAATCTTTTTATCAACAATAAAAAATGGTCTTAAAAATTTGTTATATATTTGATGTTTAATAATATCACAATTAACTACGTTTCACTTTTAAATAAGTAATTATATTTATAAATTGTAATGCTATCATTTTCCTGGAACATGAATATTTAGAACCAGCATATAATTTCAATTTCAAAGGAACCCACAAATCTGAACAGATTATGATCATTACCACAAACCAACATTAAGTTTGAACAAGTCTGAATTTCAATTTCAGTTGCAACCATTTACAAACCATCAAACCAATTTACTTAAAATTATACAAGCTATATATATATTACAACAAATGAAACAAAACCTACTTTTACCCCCTTCACAAAAGCACCCGACTTCTCCATTCTTTCCCTGTCTATTTCATACTGCAAATAGGCAACCTCATCTACTGTTTCCATGTGTGCATTCTGCATGCGATCTAGTTTTTCATTCAAACGTCTAACTTCTCCTTTAAGATTTTCTTCACTGCCTAAGAGCATATGGACAACCTCCCTAGCCCTATTTGATAATCGCTCACTGTCATGCCAATTAAAAAACTTACATTTGTGTTTACGACAAGAGTAAAATCGTCTCCCTACATTTTTCTCCTTCCAACATACCCACATTTGAGCCTTGATGCCGCAATCGCAAACCTTTGGTGGTCCTTCATAGTTCACATCTCCAAATTGGGTATTCTTCCTCCATGTGCGCGATGAAGATGCAGAGCTTTCCGCCATCCTCTACAAGAAACAATAATGATAAAAGTCAATAAAACGGGAAAAAGAAAGCAAACAGAATCTAGCTAATATATATGCTCAACACAGCAGTAATCAGTTGTTAAAGCTGAAAATTGGTTGAAACAGAATCTAGCAATATATATGCTCAAACAGAATCTACGTATCAAGCTTCTCCAAAAAAAAGTCACATGGGTACTGGAGCTTCAAAATCAGAACAAAAACAATGCATTCAAAACAAGTTGAATAAACTGGTAATGAATAAAATGGTCGTGAGATAATGAAATAAAAATCTAACAAAAGCAATCAAATTTGACCCACACAGGAAACATGTATAATCCAAATGTATCAACCTTAATCAATCAGTTAGGGCAAGAACAATTTTGGCAACATGGAAAAAGAGGAAATCAATAAAGCTGATCACCTCGGCAAAGTTGCCAGCATCTAAATTTTGTTTAAAAATTCTTATACTGGAGCTCTTTCTAGTACAAAAACCACTACTTGGCATTACCATCTGGTGATATGAATACAACCAATCACCTTTTAAAAAATCCTTTCAATAGAAAGAAATCAAATTTAGCCCACACAGGTAACAGGTATAATCAAATGTATCAACCTAAATGAATCGACAGGGGCAAAACAATATAAGCAACAAGGAAAAAGAGGAAAATCAATAAAACTGATCACCTCGGCAAAGTTGCCTGCACCTAAATTTCTTTTATTTGTGGTCTTTTTAGAGCAGAAACTACTAATTGGTATTATCATTTGGTGATATGAATACCCACCAATTACTTTTAAAAAATACTTATGTCATAATAGGCAAAACACTATGAAAAAAACAACCAACATGTAAAAGAAAAATAAAAGACAACTTTGTTGCAGAATAATCGCCCGTATCAGAGTAACTATGACATTGAGCATCATATGTACTACCACAAATTCCACCCAGGATCAATCAAACCCATAACTCCTATCCATAGAACGCAATAAATCTTACCAAAACATAACAATTAAGAACCTAATTTTTTTTTTCTTAAAAATAATTGAAACAACAAAAACAACCAAAATCAGTGCACCTTATCAAACTGGTGACAGCTTACTTTGAAGCTTCTTGTATGGAAAGAGCACGAGTATGGAGGAGGAAGCAGCAGTCGCGACGGGTAGAAGGGAGAAGGGATGGCGGCCACGGAATGGAGGATGGAGGTATGGATTCGGCTGGCTATAGAGGAGGAGGAAGAAATCGGGAAGAGGAAGAGAAACCCTAGAAATCGGGAAGAGGAAGAGAAGGGTATGGAGAAGGAAAATGCGGTGGCAGATTCATAATTATGAAAGCGATGGCAAACTTGTAAATATGAAATGATGTGGACACCGCCACGTCACCATGTCATTCCTCTTGGCAATTCCTCTTGGCTATTCTAGAGGAATAACATTACTCTTTAGATACCCAACAAGTGAGAATCAAGGAAATAATCGATGTGGGTTCCAACTCAATTAGTTCAATTACAAGTAAAATTAACAAAAAGAGAGAATTGCGAGAAGCAAGCAAAAAAAGAGTAGAAGCGCGCACATACCATCGAGCAAAGGCATTGCCATATCTGTCGTGAACCATGGAAGTTTTGGAAGCGGTTACAGCAGGCTCCGTGGCCTCAGTCTTCCTTGCCATGCTTGATGTTCCTTGATTTTCTTAACTTGCAGATCTAGAGATAGAGAAATGGGTTCTTATGTAGGAGTTCTCTAGCTTATGGCTTAATTTGATTTTGGGGTTTGGAAAGGATTGTGGTGGAGCAAAAAGAGGATAGGGAGTAGGAAGAGAAGAAAGTATCGTTAGTAATTTCAGTTGGGGGGTGGGTTAGAATAGAAACTAAATACAATAAAATAATGGTAGAATTTATTATTTTACTGAATGTTACTATTTCCAAATTACATATATTATGGATCGGAGGGAGTAATTCATTTTTTTTAACACTTATTATATATTGAATAATTATTTTTTAAAACTTATTATTATTCAATGGTACACAATTTTCCCACTAATAAATGAAGAGGATTTGGCCACGCCTAAAGTGTTTAGTAGCTCTAAAGTATCTAACTACTTTGTATACCCTATACCGTTTTTTCTTTCTCTCAAGCATACTTTTTAAGGAAAAAGACAGACTAGCACCCAACCTTTACTAAAAAAGACAATTTAGCCACCCACTTTTGCAATTGACCAATTTGACACCCAAGATTTCTCCATTAGGCATGTCGTTAGACAATTTTACCACTGTGCCTGTCAATTTTAGCTAACAGTGTTAAATAATTGACAGTGACTGTTATCTAGTGATGTGGCATTTATTATTATTATTATTTATTAAATATAGAAAAAGCAACGTCATCATTTTAAAAAATATAAAAATTGAAAAAAATAGGGGGGAAATATAAAAAAATTGAGAAAAAAAACCTAGAATCCAAAAAATATGAAAATAAAATAAAAAGAGGAAACAAATTAGAGTAAAAAAAATAGAAAATTTAAACCAATAGAATTTTTTTAAAAAAAATTGGACACTCAGTAGAGTGAAAAAACACATTTTTTTCAAATATTTTATTATAATTTTTATTTTAAAATAAAATACCTTAAAAATAAAAAAATATAAGAAAAAAAAGAAAAAAGAAAAAACGCACTCCCTATAGAGGCTAGAAATGCTACCTTCACTACTCCACACCTCATTTTTTAAGTTTCTCTTTTTGAAGGGATTGAAGAAGAAAGGGATAAGGACTTTGTCCATTTTTTTTTATTTTAAATCCTATTGGTTTGAATTTTTTGTATTTTTTTACATTATAATTTGTTCCTCTTTTTATTTTTTCCATATTTTCTAGATTTGTTTTATAATTGTTTTATAATTTGAAAAAATGTATATTTTTCTGATTTTATTTTTATTTTTCTAGATTTTATTAAAAGCTTTTAAGATTTCCCCCTATTTTGATAATTTTTGTATTTCTTAAAATGATGACTGATTGACGTTTATTTCCATGTGACTTTACCATCTTAAACTACTTCGTTTAGGGTAAAATCAATCTCTTTCACGTCAATTTGGTCTCTTTTGGAGGAAGTCTTGGGCAAGAGAAGATTTGAAGGAAACAGGTGCCTTGAGCGACAAAGTGGCTATCTTGGCCATAGGCTTAGCTAAGATTGCAGAGATAGAGGCGTGCTCATCATAGATTCATGGAATGCGGATCAGGAAGCCAGCTGGCTGTTACATCTCTTGGATGATTTCTCGGATGTAATCATATTTGAACAAAAACAATCTTTTAGTATCCTATTTTATTTCATTTTTTGAATTTGAACAATTGGGATTTTTTATCCCTATCTTTTAGCTATTTGAAGTTTAGAATTTGGAAAGGAACGTGATTGGTTCTTGTCAATTACAAGATCTTCCTTCTTAAAGGTTAGGGAAGGCTGTCAATTACAAGATCTTCCTTCTTCCAACTTCTGGTTCTTGTAAACTTTCACTCTGTGATAATTCGGTTTTGAATATCACAGATTTTATTTTAATTCATGTTCTTCAATTATTCTCTTCTTTAATTATTGTCTAGTAACTAAACACTTAATTCTTGGTAAGGGTTGAGTTAGCATACTTGTGATTTGTGAGACCGATCGTTCTAATTATCCTCTCATTCGTAATCAATTCAAGTTCTATTTTAACAAACCGGTTCCCGTCTAGGCTAAGACTCGATCGATCTTAGGCAAGATGACGAATTTGTAGCCAGTCACAAAGGGGACGAGCGAAACCGTAGTGACGCAAGTAGGCAGCTAGCCTCGCGGAGGTTAGTGAACTTGAATCGATATAGGTCTAACCAGACTGACAATTTAGGGCTCCGAGTTGGGAGTAGCTTGGCCTAGACTCTGTCTTTCCCTACGCCATTGAGAAAACGCATGTGCCTCAAGCCAGCAGCCAATTGGATAAACCCTTTAACCAGCAAGGTGTCCACTGGCTAGGATCACTAGGAAAGGGGGTACCCCCCAAGTGATTTGAATAGAAGGAAAGTAGGATTGGAAAGGGGCTCCTCCCAATCTATAGCAGAGTTATGAGAGAGAAGGAGAAAATCTAAAGGTCGATGATCGATTAAACAAGGAATGCGCTCACGAATTCACCCTTACCAGGAGTTTACCTCACGACAGTTCGCAACCAACCTCATTCTGCAATCATAGCTAAGATCTCCTTCTGCCTAAGATTACCTTTTTTCTATTTAATTGTTGCTTGTTCTCTTTTATGCTTTGTTTATTTTAATTGCAGGAACAAAACCCCTCAACTCCAGTGACGAGGAAGTTGAGTCAAGACTACAAAACCCCAACAAGATCTATGTGGACGAACCTCTTATCATGATCTTCGAGTCCCTTGTGGACGAGTGATAACTTGTATTCCTACACCATTTCTATATCTTTTTACAAATAAATTTGATGCCCTCGACACGCAATCAAATTTTGGCGCCGTTGCCGGGGATCTTTTGACGGTGTTTTTGTAGTTTTGTTTTTATTTTTATTTTTTGCAGTTGATGACCAGGTCCTCAAAGGAAGATTTATTACCTTTGAATCCAGAACTTACGAAGACTGAAGCACAAAACAGAAAGAAAGCCAAGAGAAAATTCGACAGTGAATTTTCTAGTACACAAACAGAATCCAGTTCTGTTAGCAGTCTAGGCCAAGATTCAGGCCCAGCTGAAAACCCAATACCAAACATGGAGGAAAACCAACAAGAACAGACGATGAGGGAACAAAACAGGGGGGCAGAATGAGTGACCTACTCCTGTATCAATCTACCCCCAATGGCTAATGATTGGATTATCAAGACAAACATCATAGCCAACTTAACCAAGTTCCATGACCATTCAAACGAGAATCCGTATAACCATTTGAGAAACCTTCACCTTCAATGTGATACCCTAAAACCAGTGGGAGTATCAATCGAGAGAGCCAAACTGAAATCATTTCCTTGGTCTCTTGAAGACTCAACTAAGAATTGGTTCTATAGCTTGCCCCATAACACTATTACAACATGGGGAGATATGTCCGCTGCCCTTCTAAACAAATATTGGAACGCGACTAAGGCGGGTCTAGCCAGAAAGAATTTGGTTTCTATTCAGCAGAGGGGAGAGGAGAGTTTGAGCGAGTATCATCAAAGGTTTAGAGACCTTCAAGACATTTGCCCTACCTATGGAGTCGCTGACCATCTCCTAATCCAATATTTCTATGATGGAATGTGTGTGAAGGATAAGGAGAGAATAGATGCAGCCGCTGGAGGAGCACTTCAAGATCTTACACCAACAAGAGCCAAATTGCTTCTCCAAACAATGGCCGATAATTGCCAAAATAACACCTCATCTGAGAGAAATTCTGCACCTTCTTCTTTGAATGCTTTAAATGTTGAAAATAAGCTTGATAAGATTACTAACATACTGATGAATCTTTCTACAGGTGTAACATCTTAGGTACAAACTAAAGTAGCAGCAACTAATCCTATGCCCTCGATTTGCGGGATTTGCCAACAACTAGATCATCCAACCCATAGTTGTTACATGGTGGAACAGTTGGGTGATCCAGCCCCTATCCCAGTGAATGCAGCATATGGTTACAATCAAGGACAACCTAGATTCCCGCATGAAAGTAACCAATACCCTTGGAGACAACATCCCAATCTAAGATGGAGGCAAGATCCACCTCGGCCTAGCTAACAACCACAACAACAATACAACAACAACCACAACAATCCCCTATAAACTTTCAACACTTCGTACATAGACCACCTGGAGCAAATTAGACCAATGTCCCACTATGACCTCCTGCACCTCAACCGCTTAAGATTACTGAAGTTCCTATATAAGAGGCGTTGCAAAAATTCATGCTTGCAACCCAATCCAGTCTTGTTGAGATGTAGAAACAGAACGTGGAGATGCAAAAGTAAATCAGCCAATTTACTCAACAAATGCAGCTACCTGAACCGGGAGGCAAATTACCTTTCACCACTGAAAATAATCCCAGGCACAATGTAAGTGCTATTCATCTAAGGAGTGGAAGCGTCCTACCTAAAAGGAAGGGAGCAAAGTCAGACCAGGAGATACATAATCAGTTGTTTGAGGATGAGGATGATGATGTGGACAAAGAAATACAAGCAGAATCTCAGCCGGAACCAATCTTGGGTAAGACTGAGACTAAGACTGACGATCCAGCCGAAACAGAAAAAGACCAGCCGATCTTAGCTAAGCTAGTGGCTAAGACTGATGAGCAGAGTTCCAAACCTCTGGAACCAGTGGAGATTCCACCACCCTATCCTCTCAAGTCTTCCAAATAGAAGAAGTTAGACGAGGCTAAGGAATTCATGAGCATTTTTGGCAAAGTGGCAGTGAATATTCCTATGCTAGATTTAATTTCAAAAGTACCATCTTATGCAAAATTCTTAAAAGAACTCTATACTAACAAAAGAAAACTTGAAGGAATAGAGAGAGTGAATCTTACACTGAATGTTTCCTCAGTACTTCAGAGCAAACTCCCGGAGAAGTGCAGAGATCAAGGAACCTTCACTATCCCTTGTAAGATAGGGAACGAAATAGTGGAAAAAGCTCTTTGCAACTTAGGGGCTGGAATCAACGTGATGTCCTTGAAAGAATACGAGACATTGTAAATGGGACCGATGAAAGAGACGCAGGTGGTGATTCAATTGGCTGACCGAACCGTAATTCATCCTAAGGGAGTAATAGAGAACGTTCTTATCCAAGTCAATAATTTTATATACCCTGTGGATTTTTATATTGTTGAGATGGATTCTGACTTGCCTTCTTGTACAACAGATGTGCTTCTAGGGAGACCTTTCCTTAGGTCAGCTAGAGCAAAGATAGATGTATATGAAGGAAGTATCATTTTGGAATTCTTTGGGAGAACGATTAAGTTCTATATGAAGGAGGGAATAAAATATCAAAATGAAACGCACAGTGTTAATTTTATTGATATTTTATACCCTATCGAAGAAGAAACTGCAGACTTAAGTGCTACTGACCCACTTGATTTTGTCTTAAGCAGAAGTATCTTAGCTAAGACACTTTCAGAATTGGAAGACCGAGAAGATCTTAGGGAGATCTTAACAAATCTCCACGAGACTGAACCATTGAATTGCCCATTGTTTAGCATGTCTGATTCTAAGGTTTTACCATCTATTGTGCAGGCACCCAAGCTCGATCTTAAGGAGTTTCCAGAACACCTTAAGTATGCCTATCTAGGCCAAGACAAGACTCTGCCAGTAATAATCTCAGCTAAGCTTTCCAGCGAGGAAGAAGCCAGATTGACAACCGTGTTGAAGGAACACAAAGAAGCTATTGGATGGACCTCGGCAGACATCTAGGGAATATCCTCAACCATTTGTACCCACAAGATTCATGTGGAAGAGGATAAGAAAACAGTTAGACAACCCCAAAGGAGGCTAAACCCTCTGTTGATGGAAGTTGTCAAGAAAGAAATTATTAAGTTGCTTGATGCTGGAATTATTTACCCGATCTCTGATAGTGCGTGGGTTTCCTCTGTGTAGGCTGTACCTAAGAAGATAGGAATTACCGTGACTGAAGGAGAGGATGGAGTAAAAAGGACCACAAGAATTCAGATCGGATGGAGGGTCTAGACTACCACAGACTTAACCAAGTCACGAGAAAGGATCACTTTCCATTACCATTCATTGACCAAATAGTGGAAAGATTGACTGGGAAATCCCACTACTGTTTCTTGGATGGTTACTCGGGATTTCATCAAATCCCAGTGGCATTGGAAGACCAAGAGAAGACAACATTCACATGTCCCTTTGGAACCTTTGCATATAGAAGAATGCCATTCGGATTGTGCAACGCACCAGCCACCTTTCAAAGGTGTATGGTTACTATCTTTTCAGACTATGTGGAAAAAGGTATTGAAGTGTTCATGGATGACTTCACCGTCTATGGTGATAATTTTGATCAATGCTTATCTAACCTAAAAAATGTTTTGAAAAGATGTGTGACTACTAATCTTATGTTAAACTGTGAAAAATGCCATTTTATGGTAGACCAAGGTATTGTCTTAGGCCATGTAGTTTCTAAGAAAGGCATAGAAGTAGACAAGGCTAAGATTGATGTTATAAAAAGTTTACCTTACCCCTCATGCGTGCGTGAGGTTAGAAGTTTTCTTGGCCACGCAGGATTTTACCGCAGGTTTATTAAAGATTTTTCAAAGATAGTGGAGCCGATGTGCAAGCTTTTATAAAAAGAAGTGGACTTCAATTTTAACGAAGCTTGCCAAGTGGCGTTTGACAAGATTAAGGAGAAACTCACATCAGCCCCAATCATCCAAGCACTAGATTGGAGCCTTCCATTCGAATTGATGTGTTACGCCAGCAACTCAGCCGTTGGTGCGGTTCTAGGGTAGAAAAATGGTAGAGATCCACACGTGATCTACTACGCCTCTAAGATGCTTGACGATGCACAAAAGAACTACACGACAACCGAAAAGGAATTGTTTGCAATAATCTTTGCATTGGATAAATTCAGATCGTATTTGTTGGGAATAAAAGTCATAGTCTTTTCTGACCATGCGACCTTAAGGTACCTCTTGACCAAATCAGAATCTAAGCCAAGATTGATTCGCTGGGTTTTACTTTTACAGGAATATAATCTGGAGATCAAGGATAAAGCAGGAAAGGAAAACTTAGTCGCGGACCACCTAAGCAGATGCCTTGTAAAAGTCGATCTGGAACCAATCAAAGATGATTTTCCTGACGAACACCTATTTGCTGTGCAGGCGATGAGACCATGGTTCGCTGATCTAGTCAATTTCTTAGCCACGGGTAAGCATCATGGAGACTTAACGGCTCAAGAAAAGGTAAAGATTAAGCATGACAGCAGGTATTTCGTCTAGGATGACCCCTATCTATGGAAAATTGGATCTGATCAATTGATTAGGAGATGTATTCCTGAAAGTGAGATTCCATCTGTCCTAAGATTTTGTCATTCTTATGCATGTGGTGGACATTTTGGAGCCAACAGGACAACCTTAAAAGTCCTTGAGTCGTGATTTTATTGGCCTACTCTATTTTATGATAGCTATAGGTTTTGTAAGACATGTCCCGAATGCCAAAAGATAGGAAACATAAGTTCTAAAAATCAAATGCCCATGAATGTTATATTAAATTGTGAGATTTTTTATTTATGGGGTATTGATTTTATGTGGCCTTTTCCTATGTCAAATGGAAAATAATATATATTGCTTATTGTGGATTATGTGTCTAAATGGATAGAAGCGAAAGCAACTAGGACCAATGATGCTAAAACTGTTGTTTCATTTTTGAAATCTAACATTTTGAGCAGGTTTGGTGTGCCTAGGGGAATCATTAGCGACCGTGGAACACATTTTTTAATAGTATTATTGTTTCGCTTTTCAGGAAATATGGTGTAACCCATAAAGTTTCCACTGCTTACCATCCTCAGTCAAATGGCCAAGCGGAGGTATCAAACAGAGAAGTCAAGTCGAACTTGGCTAAGACAGTTGGCTTAGATCGGCGAGATTGGAGCCAAAGGCTGGATGATGCGTTGTGGGCATATAGGACTGCCTATAAATCTCCCATAGGAATGACTCCGTACAAATTGGTGTACGGGAAAGCATGCCACCTGCTAGTAGGTATGCAACATAGAGCTTATTGGGAAATTCGGAAGTGCAATCTAAGGTACGACCAGGCAGGCGAGGAAAGGAAACTTCAAATCTATGAGATGGAAGAATTAAGGAATCAAGCATATGACAACCAGCTCTTAGCTAAGATCAGGATGAAGACATACCATGACAGCAGGATTGTTGAGAAGAATCTCCAACTTAGGGGAAAAGTCCTTCTATACAATTCCAGATTTAAGCTCTTTCCTGGTAAGCTTAAGACTAAATGGGAAGGTCCATATGTTATCACTAATATCTACCCTCATGGTGCAGTGGACATTAGGAATGAAAAGACAGGAATAGTGTTCAAGGTCAATAGACAGCGGCTCAAACCATTCCTAGAAGGATTTCCAACATTTAAGGAAAATCAGGCGATTGAAGCCCCACCTGAGATTCATTAAAAGAGAAGCAAAGTCACGCCTAGGACTATAACTAGGGTGCTACATGGGAGGCAACCCATGCTTTTTGTTTTTAATTCTTGTGAATAAATTGATTGTTCAAATTTAGTCTAGAGTCGCTTACTAATTTTCTCTTTCTGGAATTTTCAGGATCTTATGGAATTTTTTGGAGTGGTTGCAAGGAATTAAGTATGGTGAGGAGGCTTGGCTAAGTCTTTTTGATCTAGGACACATTTTACTCATCCTAGAATGGGGTGACATGTAGAGAAAAAGGGCAAGAAGCGCATATTACGTGTAAAAAGGAGGAGAAAAAGCAGGAGCAACAGTTATATTTTTTGAAAAATTAATTATTAGGCTGGGAATTTTTTTTTAAAAAATTAGAGATAGACTCCTTACCTCCCACTTACACCAAAATCCCTCAAATCCCTAAAATTTCACCCTCACCCGATTTTCTCTCAACATCCTCAGCTAAATCACTCCACTCTCCTATTTTCACTCCACAATCAATCGACTTTAAACATGGGAAAATCCAAGAGATCCACAAAGAAATCAGCTACACCGAAATCTATCCCGATTAGGCAAGAATCTCCCATCCCTTCGCGATCTCCCTCTCTCTCAAATCTAGAGAAGGATCTCCCACAAAATCTCAATGAAGTACTCTGTATAGCGAGGACAATCATGTCCATAGATGCAGCCCCCTCTGGTTCCCCAAAGCAAGATCTATCCACTCCTCCTCCAGTTCCTACCACTGAATCTCTTCAGGGCTCCCTTCCGACCAAAAGGAAGATTGATCTCCCCAAAGAACAAAAAACCCAATATAGGGTTAGCAAACTGGGTGACTCAGAGGTAGAGGTAATTTCGGAGACTGATTCCGATGAGAAACCCTCTGCTAGAGCTAAGAAGGTGGCTCGCAAGCAGGCTGGGAAGAAGGGAGCTGATTCAGAACCACAATGTGAAGAAGGTTCAGTGAAAGAAAAGAGAGCAAGGAAAAGAAAGATAGAAGCGGGCAGTCAATCAGCCCCAGCCAATAGGACGCGTTCTGCGGCTGCAAAAAGAAAAAATAAGGTTGAGGAAGCTGATCAGGAAGATGGCTCAGACGATGAAGCAACTGCAGTCTTGGCCAATCCTGCGGCCAAGACTGCCAAGGTATTCATTCCCCCCTTAAACTCACTTAATGGATGTTTGAGGCCTGATACCCCTGATCTTAGGGTGAGATTAAATGAGAAGCATGCATGTGAGATTACTCAATTTGCTATCCTTGATTTCTCATTTCTTGATGCCTTGGGTGTGGGTAATAAGGATTAGGCAGTACATAACCAATCTTGGGTGGGAATGTTTTATGTACCTTGAATTGCTTGCTTATGCTGAGCTGTGTTTGGAATTTCATGCATTTTTTTGGCTTGATCAGGATAGGTTGTATGCTAATGGTAGAGCAAATCCTGATCTTGGCGCGTCTGATGTTGTGAATTTTAGGTTGCTTGATATGTGGTCTCATTTATCTATTGATGAATTTAATCTCTTGCTTGGATTTGTGACTAAAGAAGGACTAAATTCTGATGAGTGTAAGAATGCCCTCACTGATTATCCCCCTGATTGGGATATGACAGTAGCTGATGGAGAGTTGATTGGTGACCCTAATGAAAAACTTGATAAGAATGCCAAAGCCCATCAGATCCGAGATCCTACCTTGAGGATGCTCCAAAGGATCTTGTCTAAGTTAGAAGTCTTTCTCTTTGGCAAAACTACTATTTCAGGCAACATCTCTAAGTTAGAAGTCTTTCTCTTTGGTGTATGCTTCATAATAAGATGGTTAATTTGGGTTATTGGATTGTTAGGCAAATCAAGGCATGCGATTCTCTCCCTAAGGTGATCCTAGGAACTCTTATTTCTCATATTATTGCTACTGCTAGGGGAATTGATCTGTCTACTTTGAACATGCATAAATCCTGTGCCGTTAAGATCATGGATCTTAAGGCTTTTGACCAAATGGGTCATTTCCACGAGAAAAAAGGCTATCTTTGTTTTAATACAGGTTTTATGCAAGTAGTAGACCACTTTTATGGGAAGAGGATCAATGGGAATTTCAAGATTCAGCTAATCCAGCTTGATGATGCAGACAAAGAGCCCAATCTTAGGTAAGATGCCAAGAAGCCAAAGCAAACCCAATGCGACCTAGATCCAGACCATCCATTGCTTCCAGCATGGGCTGACCAACTCCTGAAATTTGTCAATGAGCAGCTCATATTCTTCACTACCAACCAGAAGTTGTTCCATGAATTCCAAGACACTGCTCAAAAATAGCTGCAGCAAGTTATAAACCAACAACAGGATCTGTTCCAAAGCATTGAAAGAAATCAGCAGGAGAGGCTCGACAAGTTTTTGGAGCAGCAAGAGGTCAAGTTCCAACAAATCCAGACCCACCTTGATGTTTCCTTCAAATTCATCCGAGCCATGGATAAGGTTGTAGCGCACATAAGAGACAAAGTGGATGACCATTTTAGCAGTAGTAGTGATGACTCCTCTGATGAAGAAGATGGTGCAGCACCATCTGTGCAAGACCCAAAGCAGCCACCACCATCTCCACCTCCCACATCACAGTAAATGCCCCCAAGTCGTGTCTTTCTTTCTTTTCTTTTTCAATTTTGTGTATTTTAATTTTAATTTTTTCTCTCATTTACACATTCAGGACAATGTGTTCTTTAAGAGGTGTTTTTAGTTAATGTGTCTGTATATACATGTTTTTTGTGCTTTTTTGTGCTTTTCTTTTTTTGCATGAAATTTTTTGTGAATCTAGGCTAAGATAGTTGGCCTAAATTGTCTAGTTAGAGTCTGATGCATGATTTTCTTTATTTTTATGACTATTTTTAGGCTTGTGTGTTATGTGTTTTACGTGAGTGTCGGCAAAAATCTAGACTATGCTTAAGACCTTTTCCCTAATGTCTTAACCTTGAGCTTTAGCATCCTTGACCTTGTGACCCCATAACTTTTGATTAAGGCATTTTAATGGGTTAACATATTCAACACCAGTAAGGATATGGGTCCTGGTATCCATTAAGCATCCATATTATACATGATCATGAGGTCTAGCATTGTGTAACAGACTCAACAAATAGGCAAGCTTCCACCAAATATTTTTAATATCCCTTAAGGAAAACTACTAGTAGATAACGGAGTTTGTTGCCTTGTGTTGTGCTGAATTGCTCTAAATACAGAGAACTACTTTTATGCCCAGTAATTGCATGCTCTTAAAAAAAAAAAAAAAAAAATAAAGCAATAAAAGATGATGAAATAAATTGTCTTGATATTTCTGCCTCACTAAGTGGAAATACTCAAGAAACTTTCAGCAGAGCAATGAAAAAAAAATATTTGTATTTGTCTTGATATTTCTGCCTCACAAGCATTAATATTCAAGAAACTATTAGCAATACTAGCATAGGAAATTTTCAGACAAGGTATTTGAATGTTGATGTTGAGTAGTTGAATTAAGGAGAGAATACCCAAGTAGGTGGATGTCTTGTCTTGTTGAGTCTGTTGTGGAATGCAAAGATGTTATGATCATGTGGAATTTGGATGTTTGGGGTATTGAATAGACCTTCTTCATAAGGGTTGGGATCCATTAAGAAGTATGCTGACTGTCATAGGTATGAAGGAATAAGGAAATCGGTTAAGGGTTGTCTGTCCAGAAATTTGCCACTGTTTGTTTTCTCTGTTTTCTCTATTTTGTGTCTGTCGCACCCCCCTTTTTAGGTTTTTTTATCCTAATGCGACGCGGGTTTGGGACGAGATCTGAGATGAAATTGGACTCATCTCACATGATGCAAAGAAGTCGCCACCCTATTTTGTTTCAACGTTTAGGGAACCTATTTGTCATGCATAAAAATTAAAAGCTAAGGCAAAGTGGGTCTGAACCCGAGAACTGTGGTTCAGGGTCGTATTATGGACTCGGGAAGGTGTTAGGCATCCGAGTCACATCTTAAAAAGGTTACCGGAGAAAGAGGTGTTTTATCATGTTTAAAAATAAAAAAGTCCTAATTTAATTGATCATGCCAAATAGATTAAATTTTAACAATTCAAGATATTCATGCATACGATTATATATGCGAACGCGTGAAATAAATAAAAGGGTAAGAAATGTTTACTTGTGAAGGGTATGGGCGGTTTACCCTTTTTGGTCGAGTATTTGGCGCGAAGAAAGGATAACGTTGAACAATTAAATATTTGACACTTGCTGCATACGAGAGAAAATGATTAATTTGAACAGAATAATTATCTAAACATGCATAGCAGGCGAAAATAAACAAGTATACAAGCATACGAAAAAATAAATAAACAGTACAAGTGCGGAAAATAAATAAACAGTACAAGCATACGGAAATTAAATAAACAGTACAAGCATATGGACAATAACAGTACGAGAGCGAAAACAAATAAACAGTACATGGGCAGGAAAAATAAATAAACCGCAAAAGCATACGAAAAAAAATGTGACGAGCCTGAAAAAATCAAGGTTCAACCCATTAGGCCGAAAGTGGGCCCCACCAGCTGGGGCCACACAGCTGGGCCCGCTAGCAGGACCCAATGGACCAGCCTAGCCCAACAGATTCGATGGCTGGCCCTTCTCTTCCTCTCCCGTGTGGGCTGCCTAGCAGCCCACTTTCTTTTCCACATGGGCTTGCACAAGGCGCAACCCATTTTCTCTTCAACAAGCCAAGCCCATTTTTCCTTAATTCCCAGCACTGCTCACCATCTTCCTCGTCCAGCTAGCAAGCAAACAGGAGACGCCATGGCAGTTGCAGCAGCGCAACGACAGCAGCGGCTCGCCTCCTCCTTCGGCGAACCAACAGCGGCCAACCGCAGCTCCAACGACGACAGCCTATCTCCAGCAACGGTAATTCCGGCAGCAGCGGCAAGCGAATGAGGGAGGAAAATGGAAGAACCAAGAAAGGGGCAGATAAACAAAAACAAGGAAAAAAATATAGATTAGAGCAAGCAAACACATAAATTAAATGAATTAAAGAAGAATGAAAGGGATGAGAAATTGCTTGCCTTGCTTTCACCGAGAGAGAGCAAGAAACGTCAGAAATTGAGAGAAAAGTGGGGTATATATAGAAGAAATTTGAGTGATGAGCAAGGAAAAGAGGTGAGGTGTAAGGGAGGAACAGTAAGGCGGTTTGAGGTTCCTGGGCAGCAAGGAGAGAACAGTGAAGGTGTGCAGAAATGCATTAATGTGCATTAATGCACATTAATGCCATACGAACATAATATTTTGGTTCGAGCTTATAGTACAAGAAATATTGCTAAAGCCTTGAATAGAAAACGCTAGGATGTAGAATAAAATAAACTAAGATAATTATCATACAGGGAGCGACAAAAAATTCGCTATGTCGCTTGATAAAAATTCGCTAAAAAATGACAAACGTTCGAATAGAAAGAAAATGCTAAAATTAAAATTGCACGAAGCGCAATGTGATAGCACGAGTTAGAAAAATAATAAAAATTAATTAGCTAATGACCGACATTGTTCGACCCATGGTTTCGAGATTTCTACTCGGAACCGATACGAGTTCGAAAAGGAAAAGCGATAAAAATACGAAAAAACTATGAAATAAAATTTAAATGACACAAGGCACAAAAATAAACATCAGTTGGAGGAAAATAAATGGAAATATGATTTTCAAAAAAATTGATGATAAAAAATGCGGAAAACACTTTGATGGAAAATCAAAAATCGGGTAGTAATAGTTGCCCCCTCTTTACTGTCTTATAAAAAATTCGGTGCAACCGAAATTTTTGATGAGCAGTAAAGATGGTTGCTCCCGAACTAGCAATGGTTTTGAAAATATGAAATGTAAATGCAGACTTACCTTGGAGTGGGTAATTTGGTGAATTTTGACCTGGGCGAGGGTAGTACTCGTACTCCCTAGGTTGGTGCTGAAAGTAAAGTGCGAAAAATATAATTTGACGTCCGAACGGGGATGCCGCAATTCTCGGACCTCTGTGCAGGAAAAGAAACTTGACATCTGAACGGGGACACCGCAATTCTCAGACGTCGATGCAGAAAACGTAAACTTGAGATCCGAATGGGGACACCGCAATTGTCGGACCTCTCTGCAGGAAATGAAATTGACATCTGAACGGGGACACCGCAATTCTTAGACGTCGATGCAGAAAACGTAACCTTCAGCTCTGTCGAGGGTCGTACTAGTAGGTCGTCGCTGATTGATGCAGAAAATTATATTTTAGCTACGTCGAGGGTCGTACTCGTAGGTCGTCGCTGATTGATGCAGAAAAATAAACTTCAGCTCCGTCGAGGGTCGTACTCGTAGGTCGTCGCTGATTGATGCAGAAAATTAAACTTCAGCTACGTCGAGGGTCGTCCTCATAGGCCGTCACTGATGATGTAGAAAATTAAACTTCAGCTACGTCGAGGGTCGTACTCGTAGGTCGTCGCTGATGATGCAGAAAATTAATGGTGATGTAGCTTTGCTTGGGCGTTGTTGCCCCTGTTGATGTGAAAATTGAAATGGAAAACTCCACTCGGACGCTGCTGCCTGCTGGAGGTTGATGCGAAATCCTTCCGGACGCTGCTGCTAGTTGGATGTCAATGTTGAATTCCTCTCGGACGCTGCTGCCCGTTGGAGGTTGGTGTTGAAGATGTAAATGCACGTCCGTGCGATACTACCATTCTCCGGAGTTTTGAATCGCCACACAAAACATGGAAGATGGAGTTTTGAACCGCCACACGAAAGTTTGAAAGGTGGGGTTTTGAACCACCACACGAAAGTTTGAAAGGTGGGGTTTTGAACCACCACACAAAACTTGGAAGGTGGGGTTTTGAACTGCCACACAAAAGTTTGAAAGGTGGGGTTTTGAACCGCCACACAAAACTTGGAAGGTGGGGTTTTGAACCGTCACATGAAAGTTTGAAAGGTGGGCTTTTGAACCGCCACACGAAACTTGGAAGGTGGGGTTTTGAACCGCCATACAAAAGTTTGAAAGGTGGGGTTTTGAACCGCCATACAAAATTGATTATGGAGTGGTAACGTGCTCCAATCGGATGGCTGATAGTGAGGGAATATGATCCGCCACACAAGGATGATTGGGAGTGGTAACGTACTCCATTCGGTATTTGATTGGACGGTGGGAGAGCGTGATCCACCGCACGGAATTGATTAGGAGTGGTAACGTACTCCATTCGGATGTTTGCTGGATTTATTGGCGGAGATTCCACTGAAGCATATCTGTATCCTACAAATAGGGAGGAAATAAATACGGAGCAACAATATGCATGGAAAAAGAGAAAACAATTGATAAATGGAAACAATGAAATCAAATCATATATGATGTATATGAAGGTATTCCCACACTACCCTAAGGTTTGCCCCCAGCATTTTATAAAAACAACTTCCCTATCAAGAGAAGGTTCAACAAGTTTATGCATTTCTGGAGAACATGTCATCCAGTTTCTTTCATATAAGCATGCTTGATACAAGCCTAGAAAAGCATCTGCATCTTGCCCAGGATATAACGACCTCCAGGACAAGACTTTCCCACATCATGTAGATGTAAGCAATCCTCACCGGATATTGGTGTTTGCGCTTATGCTCAGAAACATGGCTACGTGTTTACACTCTTAAAAATGCAACAAACATAGCACAAAATCATATTTGCAATGTCAATCCGAGTGAATAAACTTCAAATCAAGATGCGCATGCATGGGCCTTCAAATAATCGAGAGGACTTTGCAAGAGAAAGGAAATAAAGTGTGTAGATAGAAAGAAGAAGAAAGAAAGGATCTGTTTAGAAAGAAAGTGCCTTTTTTCATAGAAGAAGGAAGGATTTAATGAGTGATACTCAACTGAGGTTGCTAACCGGAGGTAAGGTGCACATTGAGCATAGTTTGCGAGAGTTTGGTGAAACCCTGAATTTGATGAACCTAAGATGATGAAGTTTTCCTTTTCTGGGTCCGAGATTGGCCGAACCAGTTGCTACTGTTGTGCACCACCACTGCTTTACTATTGCTCTGGTTGCTGCAGGAACAAGTAGCCTTCCCCTCCTTTGGAAGATTGACTTGGAGCCATTTTCTGTACTTGCTTCTGCTTTTCGTTGATTGCGTTCTTTGAACACTTCTTTTTTTCTTGTGTGTTTTTTTTCTTTTCTTTTTTGTGTTTTTTATTATTTTGTTTTCTTTGCTCTTTTTTTTTTTGCAAGAAAAAATAAGTACAAGTTTCGTCTTGTCTTTGGTGGGGGATTTCAAGTCTTGGTTTAAGGCAGAGGCATTCAAGTCTTGGCTCCCTCGAACTTCTTCTGGCGTTGACCATCAACGATCCTCGGAGCTTTCGCATCCCCTCTTTTGCAGACTAAGTTCGATGTACACCTTACCTTCGGTTAACCACCTTAGTTGGGCACTGCTCATTAACTAGGGAATTCAAGTGGAGGCAAGAGATTTTACAAGCGGCTTAGAAAAGAAATGAATTGAATAAAGAGAAAAGATAAGTGTTTGAAGACAAAAGAATAAGAAGACCAAAGAAATTTGGAAGCAAAAAGTAAAGTCCAATGTCATCTTAATGCTATCCCATGTCTGATGGTGCATGTACCCTGCATATTATGCAAATCTAACTAGCACTTAGTTTAGCATTTGTACTCATGAAAGAAGTATGGCGTGAAGGCCCAAAATATTCACAGGGATGCGTTTGTGACTGCTTAAATCTAAAGTATGTTGTAGATATAAGAGCTAGCAGGTGAGATCATGCATGTCATATAATTTTAAATGGATGCACAAGTTATCCATGATGCAGCAACATGTTGAACATGCTCAATTTAAGGAAGGTTTAAAATTTTTTGGGGTAGTGTGGATTTTATTCAAAGGATTTTATTCACAGTTTATAAAGTCAAAAACTCTTAGCAATTTTACAGATAAAACGTGAGGGTATGACCACTCACAAGAATTTTATGAATAATTAAGAAAGAATTTCCCCCAATATGGGAATGAATGATTGTACAAAAATTAAAGAGGTAGAGAGGTAAGGGGACTTCTCTGGATGTGCGCAGGGGCCGTGAGGTTGGAGCAAGGGTGCCCCTGTGGAAAAGTAAATGTAGACTCCACTCAGGTGTTGTTGTCCACTAGGAGGTGGATGGGGAGTTTAAAATGAAAACTCCATTTGGACGTTGTTGTCTGATGGGCGGCTGATGGCTATGATTTCCAGATCCAAGAGTCTGTCCTTGAGATAGGTCGCTTGCGGGATGTGGTGGTCTATCTTGTGAAGAGACCCATTCTCTGTAGATTACATAGCAAGGGAGAAACGACCTTTCCTGATTTGCTTTTTTACTTTTCCGGGGTGGGGAGGAGAATCATTCGAGAGCTGATAGGAGGAAGATTCGTCTCCTAACATGACATGATGCAGGCAACCATGGCATGATTCAAATTCCCTTGTATAGTGAGGCTTATTGGCAAGCACATCATGATTCTGATCGGATGTCGAAACCCATTTATGCTTTGCGGAATTATGTTTGGATGTTGCCGACCATTGATATTTTTATGGGGAACAAAAATGAAAGTTCCATTTGGGCGTTGCTGCCCACAGGAATGTTGATGCTGAATTTGAACTGAAAAATTCACTCGGGCGTTGCTACCCAATGGGTTGTTGGTGCTAAACTCTTCATATCTGGACGAGAGTAGCACTCGCAGTCCTGGATAAGAAAAATAGAAGGACGTTGATAGCTTTAGTCAGACGCCTTGCGAAAATACATATTGGTGTTCCGGACTTAGTGTGATCGATCTTTTCTTAGCTAGTTTAATCGCGTGGGTTGCTTCTGGGAATGCATCGGTTCAGGCCTGACTTTCAACGTCATCCCCGGGGAAAGACATTGCTTCACATTTCGAAGGGATGGGAAACTCCTTTAATAAGGGTTCGCAACGGTTGTGGTAGATCCAAAAAATGAAGTCCATGCACCACATTTCGGAGAATGCTCTTTTGAAGATTTGGCGCTTGAGTTGGGCCTTTGCGTGGATCAACGGCATAATGACAGACTTTGAATGATGCCCATTTAGTAAGTGTCATGATCAAGGTGCGAGGTGGACAAACGAGATGGCTTCTCCGAAGGATCCCTTATCCGATTTGCTTGCTCCCAGGTATAGAGGATTGAAAATGTGATACAGTGTCAACGACTTAAGGCCCTCTGATTCTACTCGTGATGAGTTTTGATACCCATGATCTTGTTTGGCTATGAAGCTGCAACATGGTGGCACCTCCTTAGGTGATGATCATGACGAGATCAACATGCTATCTTGAGGCTTCTGCTCGTTTGGTCGACGTTGGACTTTTACTGGACATTTCTTCTTAGAATCGTGATGGCTGAGGAGATGACAACCCTTTTGAACCACTAGGCTGGTGAGCTTGACTGAGATACAAAGGGAAGCTTTTATTCATTCCCCACAATGATGATGAAGAGAAGGTCATTCGATCATGGGTGATAGTCATCCCTGAGAAGCTAACCACTCGCGAAAGGATTAATACCCATTCGATCATGATCAACTGCTTGGGAAGAGAGATGCTAGTGATTACTTCATAACAAGATCAAATTTGACACATGAAAGATTTGACCATGATTGAATTTGAGTCCGTAGTTTGTAGCATGGCGGGGCGTGAATGTCCTTATGCCACAGAACAGAACCGATTAAAGCATGTTGATCGGGACCCTAGGGGAACACCTATTCGTCATGTTTCTGTAAAGTCAAGGGTCCTGCTTGCAAAAGGCACTTGGCGACGGTAGTGTATTGATGGTAGAATTTTCCGAGGAGGCGAATGGAGAGACAAGCTCCGACAACTTACACCCCTGAACAAACTTGTTAGCGCGGAATAGGCTTGGTGACTTTGATCCCACATCTTTTATATTCAAACTGGATAATAGTATTGCTATCAACATAGCCAATCGCAGCATTTCGAATAAATGACCATTAAACAGTTATTCTTGACTAGTGTTCTGAGCTTAAATAGTTTTCTGGATAATCAGATGATAACTCCTTGCTCGGGATTGCATGCGTAGTCTTCTCATGTGGATTCAGCCTTTGAAATAGCTAAATCGCTTCTGGACTTGGTCAGATTGCCAAGGAAAGATGAGTTCAAAATGAACCTTGAGACTAGTTGTTTGCAGATGCAAGATATTCTGCAAAGAAGCCAACTCATTGTAGTGACCGTTTTAACATCTTTCCAGATTCTCTCCTTGACTGCTCTGGACGAGGAGACATCCTTTGCGTTGGGGATGACTGATTGCTGATGTGATTTGTTCATGAAGTATGGCTTGAACATAATCTGGCCCACATATTAGAGGCATGATCTCCACCGTACGATCATGGTACCTGTACACGGAGAGATCTTGCAGAGAATGATTGTGGTGATCAAATTCAAAACATGAAAATTTTGACCATGTTTGAGGTGATCAAATTCAAAACATGAAAAATTTGACCATGTTTGAATTTGAATTTGCAGTTGGGGGCCATGTAGGGCGTAAATATCATTGTAGCACAGAGTCAGAATGCATTAAGTATGTGGATTGGGGTCCCTGTAGCACACACATCTATCATTGTTATGTTTCTTAACCAAAATGAAGAATTATTGGCGAAGGGCATTTGGTGACAGCAAAGATCTCCTCTTTTTCGCTGAATAGCGATGATCTAAATGCAAGTGAAGGATGGACGTAACAGGCTCTTTGTGGCAAATTACCGATCCCTATGCCTTGCCCCCGGTAAAAATGCGTTCAACCTTTGATGCTCTGTGACGCCTTCTCCTGGTCGTCATTTCAACTGCTTGCCCCCCAGTTCATAAGTCTTATTGCACCTGAAATAAAAGGGGGAATTAAATAGTAAATCTGGAGGGAAGGATATCCCAAAATTAAAAATTAAAAATTAAAACTGACAAAAATTGAAATATTTGAGAAGAACATGTGGGTTACCTCCCACCGAGCACCCTTGTTTATAGTCGTAGGCTCGACTGATACACAAAAATATCGGAAATATTCCTGCTAAAGGAATAAGCTGAATGGGTCCATCGTGGGCCTGGAGATCATTTATTCAAGAGTTTTAGGGTCTTTCAGCTAACCCTTCGAAAGAGATGCATCCGCTCTTGATCAAATGATTGACCTTTCCTTCAAGGGTAAAACAGTTTCCTTTTGTGTGGCCCTGAGCTTCAACATGGTACTCGCATCTTGCATTAAGATCATACCATTTTGAATATGGAGGTCGTATAGGTTGGAGTGGGCGCAATTTGCTCCGCTGCCCATAGATGCTTGTAAATCTCTCCCAAAGGAATGGGAAGAGGTGGCGGTTGAGGCGATGGAAAAGGTTGTCTGCATCCTGGTCGGTGGGTGGCAAAGCTGACATCTCTCTCCGTGATAGGCGATCTCTTGAGTGTTTCCTTTGGCGTGGAAATAATGATCCTTCCGGATTTGATTCCTCGTTCCACTCTTTCTGCCACTAGGACCATGTCAGGGAAATTGGTGGATGGATTGGAGATGAGATGAGTGCTGTAAGGATCTTCTGCTTGCCAAGATTAAGAGTGGGTTCAGCCAGCGAAGGATTAAGAGGTGCGTCATCTGGAGTGTTTGTACTTTGTCTGATCACAGTGCTTGAGGTGAGCGTGGAACTACCGGAAGGATCCTGCCGCTGCCATAGAATTCCTTGTCTTGTTCTTTTTTGGCTGGTGTGGTACTTTCCATGGCTACCTGAATATATTCTTCGAGTTTCTCCACCCTTGCTTCTAATGCCTGAACCTTTTCGACCATCTTTCATATTTGAAGTCTAGTTATATGGAGCCTGTGGGGAGCCATTTGCTTTTCAGGAGCCATTTTTAACCTGAAAACAAATGAAAGGAAATAATCATGAGTCTTAGCCGTGATATGTATGTGAAATGGTATCCTGAGGTCTCCATGCTGCGAGAGAAAGAGAGGGGTAAGTACAATAATAGCAATAATGTAGGCACCATAAAAAATTGCAAGCATGGAGAATTACGAAAATAATTGAGACAAAATTATAAACATGGAAAAATCTTTAAATAATTTGCATGTGAAAAATTGCGAAATTTTTTGTACACATGGAAAAATTGCGGAAGAATTTACACACATAGAAAAACTTTCGGAAATTTTTTTCAATATGAAAAATTACGGAAATGATTGCACACGTGGAAAAATTTGACGTGTGGAAAAATTGTACACATGGAAAATTTTGACACGTGGAAAAATTGCGGAAAATTGTACATGTGAAAGATTGCGGAAAAAATTATAGATATTGAGAAATCGTGGAAAAAATTTACAAATATAGAGACGTTACAAAATTATAGGTATTGGATTCTCAGCTGGGCCCTGATCTTTGCCTAGACTGTTGCTGGAATCAGTTTCTGATTGAGTTCCCAAAAATTCACCAACGAATTTTCTCTTAGATTTCTTCCTGATTTGAGTTTCAGTCCTTGTGAGTTCTGGATTCAAAGGTAGTAGTTCTTACTTTGAGGACCTGGTCATCAACTGCGAAAGACAAAAATAAAAAACAAAACTACAAAATACACCATCAGAAGATCCCCGGCAACGGCGCCAAAATTTGATCGCTTGTCGAGGGCATTAAATTTAGTTGTAAAAAGATATAGAAAATGGGGTAGGAATACAACTTATCACTCATCCACAACGGACTCGTAGATTGCGATAAGAGGTTCGTCCGCAGAGATCTTGGTGGTGTATCGTAGTCCTGACTCGACTTCCTCGTCACTGGAGTTGAGGGTATTTTTGTTCCTGATGATTAAGATAAGCAAAGCGTAAAAAGAGAATAAGCAAATAATAGAATGAAGAAGCAATCTTGGGCAGAAGTGAATCTTAGCTAAGATTGCTGGCTGAGGTTGGGTGAAACTTTCGTGAGATTAATCCCTGGCAAGGGCGAATTCGTGAGCACTAGACTTGTTTCATCGATCATTGACTCTAGATTTTCTCCTTCTCCTTTGTAACTCTGCTATAGATTGGGAGGAACCCCTTTCCAATCCTACTTTCCTCCTATTCAAATCACTTGGAGGGTACCCCCTTTCCTAGTGATCCTGGCCAGTGGACACCTTGCTGGCTAAAGGGTTTATCCAATTGGCTGCTGGCTTGAGGCACATGCGTTATCTCAATGGCATAGGGAAAGACAGAGTCTAGGCCAAGCTACTCCAAACTCGGAGCCCTAGGTCATCAATCTGGTTAGACCTATATCAATTCAAGTTCACTAACCCCCGCGAGGTTAGCTACCTACTTCGTCACTTCGGTTTCGCTCATCCCCTTGGTGACTGGTTACAAATTCGTCGTCTTGCCTAAGATCGATCAAGTCCTAGTCTAGACGGGAACCGGTTTATTAAAATGGAACTTCAACTGAATACAAACGAGAGGATGATTAAGAACAACTCAGCCTCACGATTCACAAGTATGCTCACTCGGCCCTTACCAAGAATTAGGTGCTTTAGCTACTAAACATATTATTAAAGAAATAAAGGGAACAATTGAAGAACATGAAATATAATTAAGATGTGATATTTCCGAAGGAATTATCACAACAGTTGTTTACAAAACCAGAAGAAAGGAAGATGGAAGAATTGCGTAATTGACAGCCTTCCCTAACCTTAAATAAGGTTAGAGTCCCCATCAATCACGTTTCTTACCAAAACTCCTCACTTCAAATTAACAAAAAGATAGGGATAAGAATCCCAATTGTTTTCAAATACTAAAGAGATAATAATAATAACATAATAATAAAGTGTTTTTGTTCAAATAGGATTACATCCAAAAAGTCTTCAAGTGGATGCAACGGCCAGGGGTCTCTGATCTTATCCCACTTCCCATGAGTCCATGTTCAGCACGCTTCTATCCTGCAGTCTTAGCCAAGACATGCGGCTAAGACTGCCAGTCTTCGCTCTAGCACTAGATCCATCCAGAACTGGTCTTGCCCAAGATTCTTCCAAAAGAAGCCAAATTGACGTGAAAAGGGGAGTTTCTGCCACAAACAAGGAACTTTGAAGTGGTAGAAATGAATGAAATATAACGTCAATCAAACCTCACCACACTTAAACAATGCTTGCCCCCAAGCATACTAGACTCTTGACTAAGACAAAAAAGAAAGACTCAAAACAGACAGACTCAAACAGACAAACTCAAACAGTGGCAAAATTTTCTGGACAGACTACCCTTAGCCCATTTCCTTAAATATCTTTGGCCTATGACAGTGAGCATACTTCTCCATGGATCCCAACCCTTATGAATACAGCCTAATCGGTACCCTAGACATCCGAATTCCACATGACCATAATATGTTTGCATTCCACAACAGACTCAACAAAGCAAGACCTCCACCTACTTGGATTTTCCCCCTTTAATTCAATTGCTCAATATCATCATCTAATTACCTTGCCTGAAGTTTTGTTTTACTATGCCTAAATTGCTAAAAGTTTCTTGATTGTTAATGCTTAGTGAGGCAGAAACATCGAGACATTTGCTTTTATTTTTTTCTTTGCTCTTTTAAAAGTTTCTTGATTATTTCCGCTTACTGAGGCAGAAATACCAAGACGTTTTTATTCATATATTTTTTCTAGAGCTGCAATTTACTAGGCATAGCAGTAGTTCTCTATATTAGAGCGATTCAGCATAATTACAAGGCATTAGACTCCATTGTCCACTAGCAATTTTCCTTAAGGGGGTATTAGGTATTTTTGGTGGAAGTTTGCCTATGTGTCAAGTCGGTTGCACAATGCTAGACCCTATGATTATGTACAATAAGGATGTCTCTAGGCTGAGGATGTTGTGTTCATAAGGTATGGGGTCACAAGGTGAAGGATGCTAAAGGTCAAGGTTAAGGTACTCGAGAAAACAGGCTTTAGGCATAGTTCAGAAAATTTGCTGACACACAAACAAAACGGAGAACGCACATCCCAAAAAAAAAACACATGTTGACAAAGAAAAAAAAAACATGCATCGGACTCTGTTTCAGATGATCTAGGCCAACTAACTTAGCCTAGATTCACAAAAAAAAAAACGAAAAATTTCATGCGATAAAAGAAATCACACCAAAAACACTTCAGAACATGTATATACAGACAAACATCCTAAAAACACCCTCACCACACTTAGAGAACACATTGTCCTCAATGTGTAAATGAAAGAAAAAATTAAAAAGACACAAAAATTTGAAAAAGAAAGAAAGAAAGACACGACCTGGGGGTAATCACTGAGATGTGGGAGGTGGAGGCTTCGGGTCTTGCACAGAAGGTGCTTGTTCTTCTTCTTCATCAGAGGCGCCGCTGGAGTCGCTAGTGGTGCTGAAGTGGTCATTCACCTTGTTGCAAATGTGCGCAACAACTCTGTCTATGGCCTTGATGTAGGTGAAAGTCCCTTCTAAATGTGCCTGGATGAACTTGTACTTGGCGTCCTGTTGCTCCATGAACTTGTCCAGCCGTTCCTTCTGTGCTAACTCAACACTCGCAAATAGGGATTGCTGTTGATCTACAATCCGCTGCATCTGCTTTTGAGAGGAGTCTTGAAAGTCGTGAAACAGCTTCTGATTTGCCGTGAAAGCGTCGAGCTGGATCTGTACAAGCTCAAGGAATTTGTTGGCCCATTCTGGAAGTCTAGGGTGGTCAGGATCAATGTCGAGGCTATTGGTCTGCTCAGGCATCTGGTCATCTTGGCCAAGATTGGGCTCCTCTGCTGCACCATCGATCTGAATTGGCTTAACCTTGAAGTTCCCGTTGATCCTCTTCCCATAGAGGTGATCTGGTACTGGGGTAAATCCTGTATTAAAGCAGAGATAGCCTTTTTCCTCGTGGAAATGGCCCATTTGTCAAAAGCCCTAAGATCCATGATCTTAATGGCATAGGATTTATATAAATTCAAACAAGACAAATCTATACCCCTAGCAATAGCAGTCAAATGGGAAATCAGAGTTCCTAGAATCATTCTAGGAAGAGAATCACATGCTTTTTTTCTGCCTAGCAATCCAATAGCCAAGATTAACTCTTTTTTCATGCAGCATGCACCAAAGCAAAAATGTCTCAAGTTTTGAAATATTACCCGAGACTGTGGTCTTGGCCGAGAGATTGATTGAAAGGATCCTTTGGAGAATCCTCAATGTAGGATCTCGGATCTGGTGAGCCTTAGAATTTTTATTTAGGTTAGCCGCATGGTCACCAATCAATTCTCCGTAGGCCGCTGCCTTATCCCAATCTGGGGGATAATCAGTCAGGGCATTTGCATATTCATTAGACTTGAGGCCATCCTCAGTCACAAAGCCAAGCAACAGATTAAAATCATCAATGGAAAAGTGACACCACTTATCAAGCAAACGGAAGTGCACAACATCAGTAGCACTCAGATCAGGAAAAGCTCTACCATTAGCATGCAATCTCTCCTGATCTAACCAGAAAGAGGAATGAAATTCTAAACATAATTCAGCATAATCAGGCATGCAAAGATAGAAAAAACAATCCCACCCAAGATTAGAAATGAACCGCCTAACTCTATTTCCTATCCCCAAGTCATCAAGAAAGGAAAAATCAAGGACAACAAATTGAGTTATCTCACAGGCATGTTTTTCAATCAACTTAGCCCTAAAGTCAGGAGTATCAAGCCTCAAACAGCCTTTCAAAGAGTTCAAGGGCGGAAGGGTGATTACCTTGGCAGTCTTGGCCGCAGGCTTGGCCAAGACTGCAACCTCATCAGCTTCAGAGTCCGGGCCAAGATTGCCCTCATCAGCTTTCTTCTTGCCCTTGGCAGCCGCAGATCGCGTCCTCTTGGTTGGGGCAGATTCAACAGGCAGTGCTGCTTTTCTCTTTCCCGATTTCTTTGATTTGGCCGAGCCTTCTTCACACTTAGGCTCGGAATCCGAAATCTCTTGACCCTCGGAGTCAACCGGCTTGCTAACCCTAGATTGGGTTTTAGGCTCGGGGACTGAAGTGGGAGTGGAGAGAATTTGCTTCGAAGAATCAGAGTCGGCTGCTTCCATGGACATGATTGTACTTGCGATATCTAGCGCTTCGTTGAGGTTTTGTGGCAAATCCTCCTCTGGATTCGTTAGAGAGGGAGATTGTGAAGGGGTAGGAGATCTTTGCTTAATCGGGGTGGATTTCACTTTCTTTGTAGATGATCACTTTGATTTTTCTATGTTTTAATGCTGATTGATCGTGGGTTTGAAGTAGGAGAGTGGAAGAGTGGAGAGGATTTAGCTGAGGTGATCGCGAAAGATAAGAGAGAGAGGGCGAAATTTTAGGGATTTTGTGTTTGTGGGAGGTAAGGGGACTGATTCTTGGTAGATAATTATTAATTAAGATTTGGAAAAATTAATTTCCAAATCATGATTAGTAATTACAAAAAATGTGACCGTTATCCCTACTTTTTCTCCTCCCTAGAACACGCTTCCTTTCTTTTTCTTCCTCTATCTCCGCGTGTCAATCAGCCCAAGGCTGAATAAAATGTGGCTAAGATCAAATATACTCCTCACCACACTTAGATCCTCAAAATCACTCCTGAAAATTATTTTTCTTCCATATGCTCCCTGAAAAATTCAGCAAAGGGAAATTAATCAGTAGCGCTGGCAAAATTTGAACGATAAGTTTATTCGAGATAACTAAAATTAAAAGGCATGGGTTGCCTCCCATGTAGCACCCTAGTTATAGTCCTAGGCATGACTTTGCTGTGCTTTTAATGAATCTTAGGTGGGGCTTCAATCGCCTGATTTTCCTGAAACGTAGGAAATCCTTCTAGGAATGGTTTCAGTCGCTGTCCATTGACCTTGAACTCAATCCCTGTTTTTTCATTCTTAATATCCACTGCACCATGAGAGTAGATATTAGTGATAACATATGGACCTTCCCATTTGGTTTTGAGCTTACCTGGGAAGAGTTTAAATCGTGAATTGTACAGAAGGACTTTTCCCCAAAGTTGGAGATTTTTCTCGACAATCTTACTGTCGTGATATGTTTTCATCCTGATCTTGGCTAAGAGCTGGTTATCATATGCTTGGTTCCTCAACTCTTCTATTTCGTGGATTTGGAGTTTCCTTTCCTCACCTGTTTGGTCGTACCTTAGATTGCATTTCCGAATTGCCCAATAAGCTTTGTGTTGCATACCTACTGGTAGGTGACAAGTTTTTTCGTACACCAGTTTGTAAGGAGTCATTCCTATGGGGGATTTGTAAGCTATCCTATACGCCCATAGTGCATCATCTAACATTTGGCTCCAATCTCGTCGATCTAAGCCAACAGTCTTAGCTAAGATCGATTTGACTTCTCTGTTTGATACCTCCGCTTGGCCATTTGACTGAGGGTGGTATGCTGTGGAGACTTTGTGGGTTACTCCATACTTCCTGAAAAGGGAAACAATAATACTATTGCAAAAATGTGTGCCTCGGTCGCTAATGATCCCCCTAGGCACGCCAAATCTGTTCAAAATGTTAGTTTTCAAAAATGAAACAACAGTTCTAGCATCATTGGTCCTAGTTGCCTTAGCTTCTATCCATTTAGACACATAATCTACAGCAAGCAATATATATTGCTTTCCATCCGACATAGGAAATGGCCCCATGAAATCAATGCCCCATAGATCAAAAATCTCACAATTTAATATAACATTCATGGGCATTTGGTTTCTAGCGCTTATGTTCCCTATCTTTTGGCATTCAGGACATGTCTTACAAAACATATAACTATCATGGAATAGAGAGGGCCAGTAAAATCCTGATTCTAGGACTTTTAAGGCTGTCCTCTTAGCTCCAAAATGTCCACCACATGCATAATAACGGCAAAATCTTAAGACCGATGGAATTTCAGTTTCAGGAATGCATCTTCTAATCAACTGATCAGACCCGATCTTCCAAAGGTAAGGATCATCCCAAACGAAATACTTGCTGTCATGCTTAATCTTAACCTTTTCTTGAGCCGTTAGGTCTCCATGGTGTTTTCCCGTGGCTAAGAAATTGACTAGGTCGGCCAACCATGGTCTAATTACCTGGACGGCAAATAGATGTTCGTCTGGAAAATCATCTTGATTGGTTCTGAATCGGCCCTCACAAAACATCTACTTAGGTGGTCCGCAACTAAGTTCTTCTTTCCTGCTTTGTCTTTAATCTCCAAATTATGTTCCTGCAAAAGTAAAACCCAGCGGATCAGTCTTGGCTTAGATTCGGCTTTTGTTAGGAGATACCTTAAGGTTGCGTGGTCAGAAAAGACTATGACTTTTGTTCCCATCAAATACGATCTGAATTTGTCTAAGGCGAAGATTATTGCGAGCAATTCTTTCTCCGTTGTGGTATAGTTCTTTTGTGCATCGTCAAGCATCTTAGAGGCGTAGTAGATCACGTGTGGATCTCTACCGTTACTCTGCCCTAGAACCGCACCAACAGCCGAGTTTCTAGCATCACACATCAATTCGAATGGTAGGTTCCAATCTAGGGCTTGGATGATTGGGGATGATATGAGTTTCTCTTTGACCTTGTCGAACGCTTCTTGGCAAGACTTGTCAAAATCGAAGTCCACTTCTTTTTGCAAGAGTTTGCACATTGGCTCCGCTATCTTCGAGAAGTCTTTGATAAACCTGCGATAAAACCCTGCATGGCCCAAAAAACTCCTAACCTCACGCACGCATGAGGGGTAAGGCAAGGTTTTGATAACATCAATCTTAGCCTGGTCAACTTCTATACCTTTCTTAGAAACTACATGACCTAAAACAATACCTTGTTCAACCATGAAATGACATTTTTCATAGTTAAGAACAAGATCAGTGGCCACACATCTTTTTAAAATATTTTTCAGCGTCGTTAAGCATTTATCAAAATCGTCACCATAGACGGTGAAGTCATCCATAAACACTTCAATACCCTTTTCCACATAGTCTGAAAAGATACTAACCATACATCTTTGAAAGGTGGTCGGTGCATTGCACAATCCGAATGGCATCCTCCTATATGCAAAGGTTCCGAAGGGACATGTAAATGTCGTCTTCTCTTGGTCTTCTAATGCCACTGGGATTTGATGAAATCCTGAATAACTGTCCAAGAAACAGTAATGGGACTTCCCAGTCAATCTTTCCACCATTTGGTCGATGAATGGCAATGGAAAGTGATCTTTCCTTGTGACTTGGTTAAGTCTGCGGTAGTCTATGCAGACTCTCTATCCGTTCTGAATTCTCGCGGTTCTCTTTACTCCATCCTTACCTTCAGTCACGGTAGTACCTGTCTTTTTGGGCACAACCTGCACAGGGGAAACCCATGAACTATCAGAGATTGGGTATATAATTCCAGCATCAAGTAGTTTGATGATTTCTTTCTTGACAACTTCCATCATCGGAGGGTTAAGCCTCCTTTGGGGTTGTCTAATAGTTTTCTTATCCTCTTCCATGTGAATTTTGTGGGTACAAATGGTTGAGGATATGCCCTTGATGTCTGCTAGAGTCCACCCAATAACCTCTTTATGTTCTTTCAGAACACTTGTCAATCTTGTCTCTTCTTCGCTGGAAAGCTTAGCTGAGATTATTACTGGGAGAGTTTCGCCTTGGCCTAGATAGGCGTACTTAAGGTGTTCTGGTAACTCCTTAAGATCAAACTCGGGTGCCTGCACAATGGATGGTATCATCTCAGAGTTAGATAGGCTAATCAATGGACAAGGTGTGGTTTCCTTCACTAGTTCAGTCTCATGAAAATCCGTTAAGATCTCCCTAAGATCCTCTCGGTTTCCTACTCGGTCTTCCATTTCTTCCAGCATTTTAGCTGAGATGCTTCTGCTTAAGACAAAATCAAGTGGGACAGTAGCATTTAAATCTGCAGTTTCTTCCTCAATAGGGTATAAGATATCAATAAAATTAACACTATGTGTCTCATTATGATAATTTAATCCCTCCTTCATGTAGAACTTAATCGTGCTTCCAAAGAATTCCAAAATAATACTACCTTCATAAACGTCTATCTTTGCTCTAGCAGACCTAAGAAAAGGTCTACCTAAGAGCACATCAGTAGTACAGGAAGGTAAATCAGCATCCATTTCAACAATATAAAAGTCCACAGGGTATATAAAGTTATTGACTTGGAGGAGAACGTCTTCCACTAAACCCTTAGGGTGGATCACCGTTCGGTCAGCCAGTTGAATCACCACCTGTGTTTCCTTCATGGGTCCCATTTGCAATGCTTCATATTCCTTTAAGGACATCACGTTGATCCCAGCCCCTAAATCGCAAAGGGCCTTTTCCACCGTTTTGTTCCCAATCTTGCAAGGGATGGTGAAGGTTCCTTGGTCTCCACATTTCTCCGGTAGTTTACTCTGAAGTACTAAAGAAACATTCTGCATAAGATTCACTCTCTCAATACCTGCAAGTTTCCTTTTATTAGTACAAAGTTCTTTCAAAAATCTTGCATAAGAAGGTACTTTTGAAATTAAGTCTAGCATAGGAATATTCACTACCACTTTGCCAAAAATGTTCATGAAGTCCTTAGCCTCGTCTAACTTCTTTTTTTTAGAGGTCTTCGGAGGATAGGGAGGTGGGATATCTGCTGTCTCCAGAGGTTTCATAACCTTCTCATCAGCATTGGCCTTAGTCTTAGCAAAGATCGGATGTTCCGTTTGAACTGGAATATCAAGCTCGGCTTCACTCTGAGTTCCAGTCTTGGCCAAGATTGGCTCCGACTGAACTTCTGCTTGGATTTCTCCTTGTACTTCCTCATCTACGTCTACATCCTCGTCTTCGTATGATTGGTCGTGAATCTCTTGATCTGATTTCGCACCCTTTCGTTTAGGTAGGACACTTCCACTCCTTAGGTGGATGGCACTTACATTGTGCTTTGGGTTATCCTCGGTGGTGGAAGGTAATTTTCCACTTGTTCCTGTTTGCTGGATCTGTTGGGTGAGCTGACCTATTTGCTTTTGCATTTTGACAAGGCTGGATTGAGTTGCTTGCATGAATGTTTGCATAGTGTCCTCGATAGGTACTCCGGTAATCTTAAGCGGTTGAGGTGTAGGAAGTGGGACTGGGGCATTGGATTGGTTTGCTCCTGGTGGTCTGGGTACGAAGTGTTGGAAATTTATGGGAGATTGTTGTGGCTGTTGTTGGTATTGGTGTTGAGATGGTTGTTGGTATTGGTGTTGAGATGGTTGACTAGGCTGAGTTTGGTATTGTTGGTGATTTGGTTGGCTAGGTTGAGGCGTATCTTGCCTCCACTTTAGATTGGGATGTTGTCTCCATGAGTATTGGTTGTTCTCGTGTGGGAATCTAGGTTGTCCATTAGATTGTCCTTGATTGTAGCCATATGCTTCATTCACTGGGATTGGGGATGGATCTGCCGGCTGTTCCACCACATAACAACTATGGGTTGGATGATCTAGCTGTTGGCAAACCCCGCAAATCGAGGGCATGGGATTGGCTGCTACGACTGTAGTTTGTGCCTGAGATTGGGTACCTGTAGAAAGATTCATCAAAATGTCAGTAATCTTATCAAGCTTATTTTCCATATTTATTGCATTTAAAGAAGAAGGTGTAGAATTTCTCTCGGATGAGGCGTTGTTTTGGCTGTTGTCGGCCATCGTTTGGAGGAGTAATTTTGCTCTCGTTGGAGTAAGATCTTGAAGTGCTCCTCCAGGGCCTGAATCTAGCCTTTCCCTATCCTTTATACACATTCCATCATAGAAGTATTGGATTAGGAGATGATCTGCCACCCCATGGGTAGGGCAAATGTCTTGAAGGTCTCTAAACCTTTGATGATACTCGCTCAAACTTTCTCCTCCCCTCTGCTGAACGGAAACTAAGCTTTTCCTTGCTGCCCCTACCTTAGTCGCATTCCAATATTTATTTAGGAAGGCAGCGGACATGTCTCCCCACGTTATTATTGTGTTATGGGGCAAGCTATAGAACTAATTCTTAACTGAGTCTTCGAGAGACCACGGAAATGACTCCAGTTTGGCTCTCTCGATTGATACTCCTACTGGTTTCAGGGTATCGCATTGGAGGTAAAGATTCCTCAAATGGTTATACGGATTCTCGTTTGAGTGGCCATGAAATTTGGTTAAGTTGGCAATGATGTTTGTCTTGATGGACCAATCATTAGCCATTGGTGGTAGATTAATACAGGAGTAGGTCACTCGTTCTGCCCCCCTGTTTTGTTCTCTCATCGTCTGTTCTTATTGGTTTTCTTCCATGTTTGGTATTGGATTCTCAGCTGGGCCCTGATCTTGGCCTAGACTGTTGCTGGAATCAGTTTCTGATTGAGTTCCCAAAAATTCACCAACGAATTTTCTCTTAGATTTCTTCCTGATTTGAGTTTCAGTCCTTGTGAGTTCTGGATTCAAAGGTAGTAGTTCTTACTTTGAGGACCTGGTCATCAACTGCGAAAGACAAAAATAAAAAACAAAACTACAAAATACACCATCAGAAGATCCCCGGCAACGGCGCCAAAATTTGATCGCTTGTCGAGGGCATCAAATTTAGTTGTAAAAAGATATAGAAAATGGGGTAGGAATACAACTTATCACTCATCCACAAGGGACTCGTAGATTGCGATAAGAGGTTAATCCGCAGAGATCTTGGTGGTGTATCGTAGTCCTGACTCGACTTCCTCGTCACTGGAGTTGAGGGTATTTTTGTTCCTGATGATTAAGATAAGCAAAGCGTAAAAAGAGAATAAGCAAATAATAGAATGAAGAAGCAATCTTGGGCAGAAATGAATCTTAGCTAAGATTGCTGGCTGAGGTTGGGTGAAACTTTCGTGAGATTAATCCCCGGCAAGGGTGAATTCGTGAGCACTAGACTTGTTTCATCGATCATTGACTCTAGATTTTCTCCTTCTCCTTTGTAACTCTGCTATAGATTGGGAGGAACCCCTTTCCAATCCTACTTTCCTCCTATTCAAATCACTTGGAGGGTACACCCTTTCCTAGTGATCCTGGCCAGTGGACACCTTGCTGGCTAAAGGGTTTATCCAATTGGCTGCTGGCTTTAGGCACATGCGTTATCTCAATGGCATAGGGAAAGACAGAGTCTAGGCCAAGCTACTCCAAACTCGGAGCCCTAGGTCGTCAATCTGGTTAGACCTATATCAATTCAAGTTCACTAACCCCCGTGAGGTTAGCTACCTACTTCGTCACTTCGGTTTCGCTCGTCCCCTTGGTGACTGGTTGCAAATTCGTCGTCTTGCCTAAGATCGATCAAGTCTTAGTCTAGACGGGAACCGGTTTATTAAAACGGAACTTCAACTGAATACAAACGAGAGGATGATTAAGAACAACTCAGCCTCACGATTCACAAGTATGCTCACTCGGCCCTTACCAAGAATTAGGTGCTTTAGCTACTAAACATATTAATTAAAGAAATAAAGGGAACAATTGAAGAAAATGAAATATAATTAAGATGCGATATTTCCGAAGGAATTATCACAGCAGTTGTTTACAAAACCAGAAGAAAGGAAGATGGAAGAATTGCGTAATTGACAGCCTTCCCTAACCTTAAATAAGGTTAGAGTCCCCATCAATCACGTTTCTTACCAAAACTCCTCACTTCAAATTAACAAAAAGATAGGGATAAAAATCCCAATTGTTTTCAAATACTAAAGAGATAATAATAATAACATAATAATAAAGTGTTTTTGTTCAAATAGGATTACATCCAAAAAGTCTTCAAGTGGATGCAACGGCCAGGGGTCTCTGATCTGATCCCGCTTCCCATGAGTCCATGTTCAGCACGCTTCTATGCTGCAGTCTTAGCCAAGACATGCGGCTAAGACTGCCAGTCTTCGCTCTAGCACTAGATCCATCCAGAACCGGTCTTGCCCAAGATTCTTCCAAAAGAAGCCAAATTGACGTGAAAATGGGAGTTTCTGCCACAAACAAGGAACTTTGAAGTGGTAGAAACGAATGAAATATAACGTCAATCACAAGGATACAACAATTAGCAAGTAAATACATGAAAAATAATTAATAATGTACATGAAAAAATGACAATTTATCAAGTATGAAAAATAATTAATCATGGCAAAAATCATATGAAACAAATTCAGCAATTTATTGAAAAAATAAACACCTCAAAAATTCCGCCTTCGACCCTATTGGTTCCCTAGTGGAGTCGCCAAACTGTCGCACCCTTCATTTTTTGGATTTTTATCCTAATGCGACGTGAGTTTGGGACGAGATGTGAGATGAAATTAGACTCATCTCACATGATGCAAAGAAGTCACCATCCTATTTTGTTTCTAGGTTTAGGGAACCTATTTGTCATGCATAAAAATAAAAAGCTAAGGCAAAGTGGCTCTGAACCCGAGAACTGCGGTTCGGGGTCGTATTATGGACTCGGGAAGGTGTTAGGCACCCGAGTCACATCCTAAAAAGGTTTCCGGAGAAAGAGGTGTTTTATCATGTTTAAAAATAAAAAGTCCTAATTTAAGTGATCATGCCCAATAGATTAAATTTTAACAATTCAAGATATTCATGCATACGATTATATATGCGAAAGCGTGAAATAAATAAAAGGGTAAGAAATGTTTACTTGTGAAGGGTATGGGCGGTTTACCCTTTTTGGTTGAGTATTTGGCGCGAAGAGAGGATAACGTTGAACAATTAAATATTTGACACTTGCTGCATGCGAGCGAAAATGATTAATTTGAACAGAATAATTATCTAAACATGCATAGCGGGCGAAAATAAACAAGCATACAAGCATACGAAAAAATAAATAAATAGTACAAGTGCGGAAAATAAATAAACAGTACAAGCATACAGAAATTAAATAAACAGTACAAGCATATGGACAATAACAGTACGAGAGCGAAAATAAATAAACAGTACATGGGCAGGAAAAATAAATAAGCTGCAAAAGCATACGAAAAGAAATGTGACGAGCCTGAAAAAATCAAGGTTCAGCCCACTGGGCCGAAAGTGGGCCCCACCAGCTGGGCCACACAGCTGGGCCCGCTAGCAGGGCGCAATGGACTAGCCTAGCCCAACAGATGGGCTGGCTGGCCCTTCTCTTCTTCTCTCGTGTGGGCTGCCCAGCAACCCACTTTCTTTTCCACATAGGCTTGTGCAAGGCACAACCCATTTTCTCTTCCACAAGCCAAGCCCATTTTCCCTTAATTCCCAGCACTGCTCACCATCTTCCTCGTCCAGCTAGCAAGCAAACAGGAGACGCCATGGCAGTTCCAGCAGCACAACGGCTCGCCTCCTCCTTCGACCGAACCAACAGCGGCTAGCCGCAGCTCCAATGGCAACAACAAGGTGACAACAGCAACGACGACAACCTATCTCCAGCAACAGTAACTCCGGCAGCAGCGGCAAGCGAATAAGGGAAGAAAATGGAAAAACCAAGAAAGGAGCAGATAAACAAAAAACAAGGAAAAAAATAGAGATTAGAGCAAGCAAACACATAAATTAAATGAATTAAAGAAGAATGAAAGGGATGAGAAATTGCTTGCCTTGCTTTCGCCGAGAGAGAGCAAGAAATGTCAGAAATTGAGAGAAAAGTGGGGTATATATAGAAGAAATTTGAGTGATGAGCAAGGAAAAGAGGTTAGGTGTGAGGGAGGAACAGTAAGGCGGTTTGAGGTACGTGGGCAGCAAGGAGAGAACAGTGGAGGTGTTCAGAAATGCATTAATGTGCATTAATGCACATTAATGCCATACGAACATAATATTTTGGTTCGAGCTTATAGTACAAGAAATATTGCTAAAGCCTTGAACAGAAAATGCTACGACGTAGAATAAAATAAACTAAGATAATTATCATACAGGCAGGGACAAAAAATTCGCTATGTCGTTCGATAAAAATTCGCTAAAAAGCGACAAACGTTCGAACAAAAAAGAAAATGCTAAAATTAAAATTGCACGAAGTGCAATGAGATAGCGAGAGTTAGAAAAATAATAAAAAATAAGTAGCTAATGAGCAACATTGTTCGACCCTTGGTTTCGAGAATTCTACTCGGAACCGATACGAGTTCGAATAGGAAAAACGATAAAAATAAGAAAAAACTATGAAATAAAATTTAAATGACACAAGGCGCAAAAATAAACATCAGTTGGAGGGAAATAAATGGAAATAGGATTTTGAAATAAATTGATGATAAAAAATACGGAAAACACTTTGATGGAAAATCAAAAATCGGGTAGCAACAGAGTCTGTCTTTTCCTTTTCTTAGTTAAGAGTCCAGTATGTTTGGGGGCAAGCATTGTTTAAGTGTGGTGAGGTTTGATTGACGTTTATTTCCAAGTGATTTTACCATATTAAACTACTTTGTTTAGGGTAAAATCAATCTCTTTCACGTCAATTTGGTCTCTTTTGGAGGAAGTCTTGGGCAAGAGAAGATTTGAAGGAAACGGGTGCCTTGAGCGACAAAGTGGCAATCTTGGCCGCAGGCTTAGCCAAGATTGCAGAGATAGAGGCGTGCTCATCATGGATTCACGGAATGCAGATCAGGAAGCCAGCTGGTTGTTACATCTCTTAGATGATTTCTCGGATGTAATCATATTTGAACAAAAACAATCTTTTAGTATCCTATTTTATTTCGTTTTTCGAATTTGAACAATTGGGATTTTTTATCCCTATCTTTTAGCTATTTGAAGTTTGGAATTTGGAAAGGAACGTGATTGGTGGGGACTCTAACCTTGTTAAAGGTTAGGGAAGGCTGCCAATTACAGGATCTTCCTTCTTCCAACTTTTGGTTCTTGTAAACTTTCGCTCTGTGATAATTCAGTTTTGAATATCACAGATTTTATTTTAATTCATGTTCATCAATTATTCTCTTCTTTAATTATTATGTCTAGTAACTAAACACTTAATTCTTAGTAAGGGTTAAGTGAGCGTACTTGTGATTCGTGAGACTGATCGTTCTAATTATCCTCTCATTCGTAATCAATTCAAGTTCTGTTTTAACAAACCGATTCCCGTCTAGGCTAAGACTTGATCGATCTTATGCAAGATGACGAATTTGTAGCCAGTGACAAAGGGGACAAGCGAAACCGGAGTGACGCAAGTAGGCAACTAGCCTCGCGGAGGTTAGTGAACTTGAATCGATATAGGCGTAACCAGACTGACAATATAGGGCTCCGAGTTGGGAGTAGCTTGGCCTAGACTCTGTCTTTCCCTACGCCATTGATAAAATGCATGTGCCTCAAGCCAGCAGCCAATTGGATAAACCCTTTAACCAGCAAGGTGTCCACTGGCCAGGATCACTAGGAAAGGGGGTACCCCCCAAGTGATTTGAATAGGAGGAAAGTAGGATTGGAAAAGGGTTCCTCCCAATCTATAGCAGAGTTATGAGAGAGAAGGAGAAAATCTAAAGGTTGATGATCGATTAAACAAGGAATGCGCTCACGAATTCACCCTTACTAGGAGTTTACCTCACGACAGTTCGTAACCAACCTCATTCTGCAATCTTAGCTAAGATCTCCTTCTGCCTAAGATTACCTTTTTCTATTTAATTGTTGCTTGTTCTCTTTTATGCTTTGTTTATTTTAATTGTAGGAACAAAACCCCTCAACTCCAGTGACGAGGAAGTCGAGTCAAGACTACAAAACCCCAACAAGATCTCTGTGGACGAACCTCTTATCATGATCTACGAGTCCCTTGTGGACGAGTGATAAGTTGTATTCCTACCCCATTTCTATATCTTTTTACAACTAAATTTGATGCCCTCTACACGCAATCAAATTTATGACGTGGCTTTTTCCATATTTAATAAATAAGAGTAATAAATGTCACATAATTAGATAACGGCCACGTGTCAACTATTTAATACAGTTAGTTAAAATTGACGGGCACGGTGGTAAAATTGTCTAACGGCAAAAATATAGGTGGTTAATTTGTATAATGGAGAAATCTTGGGTGCTAAATTGGTCAATTGTAAAAGTAGGTGACTAAATTGTCATTTTTAGTAAATGTTGGTTGCCAGTCTGTCTTTTTCCCTACTTTTTTTTGAGCTGGAGAGAGTATTTAAAAACTAAATGATTTAAAATATATACAGACCAGATCTGGAGGCGGTGGTGCTGTGTGGAGGAGAGGGTTGCATGGACTGAGGTGGAGGTGGAGGTGGTGTGTGGCTGGATTGAGAGAGAATAAAGGAAGAAGGAGATTGATGTGTTGTTGTTGTCATTGTTTTAAATGATTAAAAGTGGGATGAGCCAAGACACAAATTTGGCTCACTTTCTTCGGCTCACTTTCAGCCATAAAACTACAATTGTAGCTGATGACACTTTCGTAAATAACATAAAAGGGTAAGGGTACAATAATTATAAAGTGACTCATTTTCTGTAAACTAATCATTAACTTAATTAGTGTGCTAATACTCAAAACGTCGTTTATTTTCGATCGAAGGGTACACATTTTTTAATAATTTGTTTTTCAAAAAAAATGAGTTAGCAGCACGTGGGAGAGATTAGTGGTGGACCAGGGATCTGTTTGTATGTGTGTTGTTTGTTCTAAGTCCAAGATCTGTTTATTTTTTTGGGCACAGTATACTCTGTTTAGAGCATAGTTTTAAAAATCGGACCGGACAACAAACCGGATAGCAAAATTTTGTGGTTCAACCAGGTTCAACCGGATTCGACCGGATTGACTCATTGGATCGTTTTGAACCGTTCACATATTGAACCGTTCAATCCGAAATAATTGAACCGAATCGAACCAGATTGAACCGGCTGGCCCATCATATTTTCCAAAAAAAAAAAAAAAAAACCAAAGGCAACCAAAACGGCGTTGTTTTGGTTGCCCTCTGATGGGCTGGCCCATTCCTGTAATGGGCCGGCCCATCAAATTTTAAAAAAAAACCAAAAAAAACCAAAAACGGCGTCGTTTTGGTTTGGCTCATCAAACCAGCCGGTTCAATCCGGGTCTCCGGTTGTGTAAAAACCGGACGAACCGGTCGGTCGGATTCGGTTCGTATGCATTTCCGGTCAGATAGCTGAATCGAACCGAAAATCCAAAAAAACCCGATCAGACGGGCCGGTCCGGTCCGGTTTTCAAAACTATGGTTTAGAGGGTGCCTGCCTAATCTATTTACCTATGCTCTGCACTAGGGGTGTCAAAACGGGACCCGGTCCCGTAGACCCGTCCCGGACCCGGGGTTTCGGGCCGGGACTGGGACCAATTTTTGGTCCCATATTGGGTCGGGACCGGGACTGGTCCCGTCCCGTATTTCTTCGGGACTGCCGGGTCGGGACCGGGTCGGGACCGGGACTAACCCGGCTAAATTAAAAAAGGAAAACCCCTAGCCCTCTCCTCTCAATCTCATTCTCATCTCATCGTCATTTTGTAAAAGAAAAACCCTAAGAAAACAAAGCACGCACACTCATCGCTTCTCATCGCCGAGTTGACACGTCGCTGCGCCTCTCATCGCCAATCCGCCGGAGTGACGCTGGTTCCCCTTCCACCACGCCGCCGCCGCCTCTCTTCGCCTCAAATCGCGATAGTATTGGATCTGCTTCTAGGCTTCTAGCATTGGATCTTTTGACGAGAAAGCCAATCGGTTGTATGCACGCTGAAATTTTATTCAAAACATTTTTCCAGGCTTTCTTTCTCTTCAGTACCCCACGACTTCCTTATTCTTTTCTACCAGACACGCATCTCATCTTTTGTTTTTTGCTTGCATTAGTGTGCTTCACAGACATTGGAAATTTGGAGACATTGGAGAGAATTCCTGTGTTGTTTGCTGTTTTGGATTTTGAATCTTTATTCTAGTGTTGATTTGGATGTCTTTGATATTGCTGATTTGGATGTTATAACAGTATTGATGTCATGGTATGGTTAATTATATGATTATTGTGGTTGATTATCATTTTTGCAGAAGGTTTTTTTCATGTTTAAAAAGAAAAAAAAAAAAAAAATAGGACATTTTTTCCCGGGACCATTTTTTTCGGGACTGGTCCCGTGGTCCCGGATTCTTATACGGGCCGGGACCGGGACCAGATTTTGGTCCCGTTTTTTTTCGGGACCGGGACTGGTCCCGACCGTATTTCTTCGGGACTGCCGGGTCCGGGACGGGACCGGTCCCGCAGTCCCGTTTTGACACCCCTACTCTGCACTATGCAGTCAGCTACGTGTTCCTTTTTCTTGTTATGTACAGAAGTACAACAAATGTGACGTTACACTGCTGTGTAATTAAAATAAAACATACTCCGAACATGACGTTTTAAAATTAAATATGAGAATTAAAATAATGATTGGTCAAACTATTTTTAATATTAAATAATCTTTTTTATATTAAATAATTGGATCAATAAATAATTTTTTTTCTTCTCCATATTAAATAAATTAATTATAAATTTTTTAAAAAATTATAAAATATTATTTATTTGAAACCAAATTTTATAAGATAAGACATCATTTAAAAATATCGCGGGAATATATTAATTCACGGTACAACGAACCAGGAGAGACACAGCTCGGCTTCGGCCCTTGTTTTGTAACTTAGACTAGTTTTTAAGTAATTAATTAGCTTCATGATTGAGAGTTTCAAATTTTGGAAAAAAGCTAAAAAGTCATAATTGAGTTGCATTACCTTGTCTTGAATTTTTAATTTTTCCTAATTTTCTTTTCTTTTCACTCTTTTTCGTTTTTATATTCTATTATATTATTTTAAATTATTTTTGTTGCATATTTAAAATGACTGTTTTATAATATTATAATTTTTTGTGATTTTTTTAATTATTATAATTATTTATGTATTTTTTATTTATTTAGTAATCTTTTTATGATTTTTTAATTTTTATGTATTTTTTAATATTTTTATTATGTGTAATGGGATTTTTTTAAAAAAAAATAACGGATTATATAAAATGTGAAGATCTGTGTGCCAAAATGTTTAACGAACTAAATGTTGAGTGCCTATTCAATTGGAGGTTAAAGTTGAGTTCCAAAGTGTCTAGACTAGGGGTGTGTAATGGTATACTTCGGTTGGATTCCGACAAGTTTGGATCAAATTTTGTCGGCGTAATCCGAACTCTCCGATTATAACTCTAATCTGACTGTTTCGAATCGGATCGGTTGAATTTTTTTGGATAAATTCAGACTTTTTTAATACTTTTAAATTAAATTTTATTTTAAAAAATGTAAATTTTATTAATTTTAGAATTTTTTTTTAATTTTCAGTTGCTCTCTCCGTTGTGGAACCTAACAAAACATTCAAATAGTATTACAATCTATTAAATGGAGTAAATAACAAGAAAAAGAAAAAAAGAAAGGAAGTAAAACTAAGAGATAAAAACTTAAATTCGGAACTTATTGGGATATTTCGAATTTTCGGATAATATCAGACCGGATTCTAAAATTTATCGAATCTTCTACTCTCTATCCAAAATTCTGTCTAACACAATTCTGATCGGATTAGATGTATTAGCTCAGATCGGATCGGTCAGATTTTTCAATCAATGCTCACTCCTAGTCTAGATTCCCAAATATTGGGTGCTAAAACTCTTTTGTCCTGAAAAAAAAGAAGATACACAAATGTGCATCGGATTAAGCAAGAAGCCAAGAGTCCAAGACCGACCAGAAAAGCAAGTCTTAGGATGTACATTGAGCGTGTGTAGTTAAACTTTGTGTTGTTTTTTTTGTTGCTAAATGCACCTTATGTTTATCTGGTTTTTTTTTGTTGAGTAGTACCAATAGAGACTTATTATTAATATTTTTATTTAAATCTACACATTAATCTTACTTTATTTAAATAAAAAAATATAATTTAATAAAGAAAATAAATTTAATCATCAATTAATAAAAACGTTAGTATTAAGAAATTAGTATTTCTATCGTTATTTTTCTTGTCTATCTATCCGGACCCAAAGTATTAGTTTGATCAAATGTCTAATTTTTTTTCAGTATCTATAGCTAGAGCTAATGTTACCTGTTGTTAGAATGTTACTATATGGCCTTAACTTTTATTATTCTGAAAAATAAACTGGCGACAATCTTTAAAAAAAAAAAGAATAACTTTTTTCCTTTTTTTTTCAAGCATGAATTAATCATCAAACAAAAAACAACTTTATCCCATAATTCCTCAAATCTTGCAATTTTTGTTCTCTTGTTTTTGCAGTAAAATAAACTCCGAACTTGTATGAAACCAATATAAGCATACTGAAATTTTTTTAAGACTTAAGAAATTTAACATCTCACTTGGCTCAACAATATAACTAATATTTTTAAATATTTTTTTGAAAATATTTTACCAAAAATTAAGTAATCATTTGATTTTTTCTTTGATAAGGTTATTAGTTAAACAAATATGAGCCATTTATTAATCATTTTGTTAATACCAAAATATAGTTTTTTATTTTGTGAGAACTAAAAGCATTAGTAGGATATCCTGCAACGAATTAAGATAAAAATATGAGATAGAAGTAAAATTATTGCACTTTCTTAAATTATATGCAAAATCAAACATGATAATTAAATTTTTTTAGACAGAGGGAGTATAAATTTTTTTTCCTGATAATTTGAGAAAATGTTATTAAGGATATTACTGAAAGAGTGTTTCTGAAATCGAAAGTAAATTAGATACGACCAAACACCAATTCTTAGAAGCTACAAGCCAACCTCTAGCTAAAACATAGTATTAGTTAGACCATGTACGAATACAAACCGATGAGAGCCAGCTACATCGGAGATAGAATAGGGAACCTCGAATCCATGGCTACCATCCAAGTCACTAGTCGAGCAAAAATTAGATTAACCACGTGAAAGAAGTTAAAACTCCACATTTTCGAATATGACACGATTACGCTCTAACCCATGTGCTCCATGAAATAACATTAAATAAGCTCCTCCACACCACTTGTTGGAACTCACCATGACAACCAGATGTCTCCTTCCAAGAGATCAATGCCTGTTCCATAGACAGGGACGGATCCAAGATTAGAATTCAGGGGGCGGGGTTCGGGGGCAGCGCCTCCGATTTTAATGTTTTTTGTATTTTAAAAGGAAAGCAAGCGAGCTGAACGAAAAATTGAAAAAATGCTTAAGAGTATTTGTATCCGTCACTAAATAACAAATATTTAGATAAACTTAACAAAAAGATAAATAAAAAGACAATATAGAAAAAATTAATTATACATTAGAATTCATACAATATACGTACTTTTTACAATTGTTTTCTACGAGTTTTCATTTTTTGATATTCTTGTATGATTCTCTCATTCTCTACACTATCAAAAATTTCTTTTTCAACAAAAGTAATCAACACAATCATTTAATATATCATCTCTCATACGGTTCCGCAGTCGATTCCCACGGTCGATTCTTTACAATGCTCATATAAGAAAAAGCTTTTTCCATTGTCGCAGTTGCAACCGGTAAAATTATAGCTAGTTTCAAGAGTAAATATATAAATGGATAGACAATATGCTTTCATCTTTCAACTAACTTTTCATAAAAATCATTAATTCCTTTCAAATTTAAAAATCCAACTTCCGACCACATTAGATCACTTTGATTTATGGTAATGTGATGTGAAGGAGTTGATTTCTAAGATTTAAGTCTTTTTTATAATAATTTGATTTATATATATATATAAAAAGAAAAAACTGATGAGATTTACTAGTGCAATCTAATCTTTAAAAAATGTAAAGTTAGATCTTAGATCAAAATCCAATCATGCATTGCATTATATTACCCAACCGTGCGCATGTTACATGACCCCAGAAGAAGGTCTCTCCTTAATAAATGGTGATTTGGAGGACTTACACTTTCATTGTTTTGGAAATAAATAAATATCATCAATAATATTATAAAACTGTTTTTTATCACTGGCATCTTGAAGAATATACTCTTTAGTCCCATTATTTAATCAAAAGTATAAAAGATATGTTTATCAAAAGTATAATCTTTGGTCTCCGTACTTGCTCTGTTTTCTCTGTTTTTTTTCTTCTACTCAAAAACATATCACATGGACTTACTTGCTTCTGTCTCCTCTTTTTTGACCATCTTTCGTCGATCTGATTGAGAGAGCAACAACCCAAAACCATTCTCAAACAGAAAGATTCAAACTTTCGTCGATCTGATTGAGAGAGCAACAACCCAAAACCATTCAACCTCCATTACCAGATCAGAACCCAGGTGGTGGAATGGATAATTTTTTTTTTGAATGTATCGTATTAGGATTGGTTTACCACTTTATAGATTTTCATGTTTATATGGAAAAATTCTAAAGGTAAACACTATAATTCCTCCATTCTATAAAATAATGTCATTGGAGGGAGTTTTTCAGTTTACCAAAGGAAATTGTCACTTTTATGTCACCATTTATGTATTTATCTAATACCCAATCAACTAAATTTTGTTCCATCATTCATATATAAATTAAGGAGCATGTTTACTCTTTATTAGCCAAATTTCTCATATAATTAAAGTGATCTATTACGGTGAGAGAGTATTTCCCCGCAATTATTTAAAGGGTGAGATTATAATAGTATTAGAGTTCTAGATACAAAAAAAATCATTCTCAAATATACATTAGTCTATGTATTTTTTTTTCTTAATGATATATTTTAAGGAATGTAGGGAGTATGTATATTGGACATTCTTATAAAAAAAATGTATATTGTATTTTTTCTAATATTAAATTTAATGTAGTGATGAAAACTTAGGAAGACCTTTAGAAGATTGTATTCAAATATTTGTAAATAATCAATATTAGTTGTGGTCGGGTGGTAAGATATTTGTTCATTCTTAACTCAAGTTTTAGGTTTGAGTTTGGAAAATTAATATTTTTAAGGCCTAATTATGCTTGAACATAATTAGTTTTTTATTGAAAAGGCATAAAGGATATCCTACGAGAGAATATATATTAAAAAATCTTTTATTTAAAGCTCCTCGTACAAAACAAGGCTTTAAAATGTGCAAAAACTGAAAGCAATTTGCATTATCTCAAGTAAAATACTCCCTCGTCACTTAAAAAATGACACTCGAAGAGGTTTTCATACAAATTAAGGCAACATTAAGTTATTATCTTTTGAAGTAAATAACCTCCATGTTTCTATTTATTAGCCTTTAAAATCAGACAATAATCGATCAATTCCACCGTTGACATCCATGATTATGAAACAAAATTCTAACTACTCAAATTTAAGAATTGTGCCTAGAAAACGTAATTTGCAACTACTTGGGATATATTATTAATTGCAATTTCTCTTGAAAATATACAAATGACATTTTCTTTATAACAACTGAAAAACTTTAGGGCTCGTTTTTATGTGACAGAGGGAGTATTCGTTAAAAAATAGGCAATGAATGAGAAGTTAATGATAGTTGGCATGACAATCTTCATATTTCTGTTATAACTTTAAAATTTTATTGTATTTGATGTTCTAATTAAAAGTGGTAGTGGAGTTTCTGATTATTGGCGTTTTACTAATATTTATGGTTGGTCTTGTATAAATGAATAAACAAAAACTTGGGACATTTTTCGACACTTAAAATGCGCAGTGCAGTGCCATGGATTTATATGAGTGACTTTAATGAGATCCTCTGGTCTCATGAAAAAACTAGGGGTCCTGATAGTTTACTATCGACGATGTACGAGTTTCGTTCAGTATTGGAAGATTGTGATCTAGGGGATGTCGGGTATTCGGGAGCACCATTCACCTAGTGTAACAATAAATGGGTATTGGTGGATCAGGAAGAAACGGCAGACCACCTTCTCCTTCATTGTCCAGCCACGGCGAAAATCTGGAGTTTTATATTGACTTGGGCGGGTGTGTCGTGGGTGTGTCCTGGTTCAGTTGCGACTCTGTGGCCTTGCTGGAGTGAGTTGATGGGAGCGCGGTCCCCGATCAAGAGACCTATGTGGACATCTCTGGTGTATGCCATCTTTTGGACAATCTGGAACCAACGGAACAGTGTCGTCTTCAACCAGCAAAATTTCTGTGAATACCGCTCCATCAACATCATCTTCGCCACTTGGCAGCAGTGGCTCCGTAGCCGAGATGTCCTCTTTCCTTATTCGTCGACTCAGATGCTGATTTCCTCGGCTTGGCTTCATGGCTGGGGTGCGACTCAAATGGGTTGAGTCGGGGTATGTAGGGATCTGTTGCGTGTGTCGGCGGGACTGTTTGCGTTTGCAGTAGTGTAGTTCCATGCGTTGAGCATGGTTTTCTGCCTGTTCTGCTGTTTTATTTCTGCGTTTGATGCGTGTCTGTTCCTTGTCATGTTCTTCATGACTCTTTTCATTTGAATAAAGTTTTTAGCCTATTAAAAAAATAAATGGGTATTGGTATTATTCATGAGCGTATTGATAGAGTAGTGGTTACTCCAAACTGACGTGCACTTTTCCCTAAATCAATGCTTTATCATTTACCTATATTTGGCTCGGACTAGTGTCCTATTCTCCTCCAAGTTATGAAAAAGGAATCGTAGGGTGATGCGCTAATTTGTACCAGTTTGAAGCAGCTTGGTTGCGAGACTACAAGTGTTTGGAAAATGTTAAATCGTCTTGGGAGAATTCAGAGGGATCTTCAATTAGTGAGCAAATTCGGGTTTGTGGAGTATCTCTCAAGAAATGGACTAGAAAGACTTTTGGGTCAGTGTCGAAGGCTATCAAAGAGAAGCGTGAGTACTTGGGCTGGCTGTAGGAAAAACCAATGACTGACCATCTGTTTTCAAAAATTTAGTTAGTTGCTAGAGATCTTTAGGAGCTTATTCATAGAGAGGAAGTAATGCGGCAATAGAAATCTCAGGCCTTATGGATGGAATAGGGGATAAAATACGACTTATTTTCATGCTCGGGTTAGTCAACGAAGGATAAAGAACCGGATTAAGGGTGTCATAAATGAGAACCATGAGGATATTGAGGGTATTTTTACACAATATTTCACAAAGCTATTTACATCAGACGTATCTGGAGATGCATCAACGGTTCTGAGCTCAGTTAAAGCACTAGTCATACGTGAGATGAATGTGCATATTACTATTGTATATATTAAAGAGGAGATTTGTTAAGCTCACAAACAAATGAAACCAAAAAAGTTCCTGACCTGACGGTATGGATCCCTTATTTTACCAAAAATCTTCGCATATTGTTGAGCATGATGTTTGTTGCTACCCGACCCTTTATAATTATGTGTTAGGTATTTTAAATAATAATGTTTATCCGACCCTTATAAATCACACATTTATAACGCTCATCCCTAAAGTTAAAAAAACAAGTGATTGCTCCAAATTTAGACCTATTAGTCTGTGCAATGTGATCTCTAAACTTATTACTAAAGTCATAGCTAATAGATTAAAGATCATCCTGCTCTGGATAGTATTAGACAACCAAAGTGCTTCTGTCCCAAAGAGACTTATTACCGACAATGTGTGTGTCGCGCAAGAGATATTTCATGTTATGCAGAATAAACATTTAGGGAGGGGATGGATGAGTCTAAAGCTAGATATGGTGAAGGCTTATGATAGAGTGGAGTGGATCTATCTACACCAAATTATGGTAAAGCTGGGATTTGATTCCGAGTGGGTGGAATTGGTTATGCGATCTATTAAGACAGTCTCGTATTTCCTGTTGATCAATGGGAGCCTAGGCCTGTATTTAACTCGGAAAGAAGCCTCCGATAAAGGTACCCTCTTTTACCATACCTTTTCATTCTTTGTGCGGAAGGTTTGTTAGCTACGCTAGTGGATGCAAAGGAAAGAGGTGTAATTCATGGCCTCCAGGTTGCTCGACAAGATCCTCCCATTACCCACTTTTTTTATGCAGATGATAGTCTAATCTTCACAAGAACAACGCCAGTAGAAGCGTAGGTGATTACTAATTTTTTTGCGGGTTATGAGTTGGCTTCAGGTCAGAAGGTTGATCTAGCCAAATCAGAAGTTTCATTCAGCCGATATGTGGGCACAGTTACCAAACAAGATATATGTTGTATATTGGGGGTGAAGAGTGTCAATCATCATTCCAAGTATCTTGGTCTCCCAGTTACTTATGGTAAATCAAAGAAGACAATATTTTTCAATATTTGAGATCGTTTGTGTAAGAACTTGAGTGGATAGAAAGAGAAAAAGCTTTCACAAGCGGGAAAAGAGATTATAATTAAATTAGTTGCACAAGTTGTCCCCACTTACTTGATGAGTTGTTTCAAAATGCCAATTGGGTTTATGTGAGGAAATGGAGAGATCGATGCGTTAGTATTGGTGGGGCTGCAAAAAGGAAGAGAAGAAAGTTCACTGGATTGCTTGGGAGGTATTGTGTACGACAAAGAAGGAGGAAGGTATCTAAGGGAGTTCAATCTCGCTATGTTAGCAAAATAAGGTTAACAAATTATCCAAGAACCTAATTCCCTATTAGCTAGGGTTCTTTAAGTGCGATACTTCCCGAATGGCAATGGAGTTAATTAGAAGTCGGCTCTGGCGAAGTATCTTTTCAAGAAGGAGAGTGCTTCATCTAGGGATACTATGGTAGATAGGGAATGTGGTGCGTAGACATATCTGGCAGGATTGTTGGATACCAACATCAGCGGATGGACTTGTGCAATCTCTAGTTAGGAGGTTCAGTTCTATAGACATGGTCAGTAAGCTAATTGATAATGCGAATGCTTGCTTGAACGTCTCAATGGTTTAAGGAGATCTTTTCGCATGAGGAAAGCAGGGTGATTTTGGGAATGCCTCTTACTTTGTTCCACACTCCAGATAGTACGTATTGGAAGTTTACACTGAATGGGAAGTACTCGGTTATGAGCGGGTATCACGCTTTGTTAGCTCAATATCCGCAAGGGATGAAATTCTTCACAACGACAAAGTGGTGGGATTGTTTATGGAGCATGCAAATCCCGCCGAAATTTAAGAATTTCCTATGGAACGTAGCACATAATGGGTTACCAACTCGAGCTAAATTGATACGGAGAGGAATTATTAATAATGCTCCTTAGGGGTGTACACGGACTGGTTCGGTCAGATTTTTGGGCTAGAACCGAACCGAACTCAAAAGTTACGGTTATGGTTGGGATAGAACCAAACCGAACCATTACTTACGGTTCAGTTTGATTTGGTTCTAATTTTCCCGGTTTTTACCGGGTCGGTTATGGTTTTGGCCTATTTTTTTATTTTTTTAAAATCTTTCTTTCTACTGTCCAAAAAATCAAAGAAATAGTATTTATTATCACATAAACAACCAAACAAGGTATGGTTTTTGAGCTCCACCATGAATTCTACTTTTACAGATAAACAAAAAAAGAATAATAATAGCAACGGTCATAGTATCAAATATCAGCATCAACCTAAAGCTTGAGAATAGAACCAAAAGAGGAAATCGAAACTAAACTCTGATTTTTTATGCTAAAAAATGTAAGGTTCATGGGTTGGTTCATCTTCTCATGACTCAACCCATCAACAATGACTACAGCTATATAATGAAAAAAAAAACACTATCTTTAAATCTTTTTAATATAGTGCATCACGCTCAAACATGCAGTAATAAAAATTCAACTAAACCAAGAGTACATAAAATTTAAAAAAGTTGATATGAAATAAATATTTAACGAGATCTCGCATTGTACTTGTTCCGAGAAATCTGAAAAGAACATATAGCAATTAGCAAACTGTATAACATCAAATTGACAAATTAATTACCTATAGGAGAAAGAAAACTAAATAAGAACTTGACTAACCTGTAACCATCCATTAAAATCCTCATGAGATAATATCTATCACTGAAGGTACAAAGTTAATGTCCATGAAGGCTGCCATTTACAAATGATTAGAATTAAGCACATAGTAAAAAACCAATTCATAGCTAAAAAAATTTAAACTTAAATATTAGCTTTCTCAAGCTCATCAACCTCTTCGATCGTCTCTTCAGTCGTACAACGATATTCATAACTTGGTACTCTCAACCAATCTCCAGTGCAAACTAGCGCCTCTATAATTTTTGGGGACAAAGAGCTTCGAAAATCATCAAGGATGCGACCACTACAATTAAATGCAGATTCTAATGCGACGGTCGAAGTGTGAATAGCCAACATATCCCGTGCTATCAATGAGATAGTAGGAAATTAAACACTGTTAACCTTCCACCACTCCAAAATGTCAAAAGATTCTGAATTCGCTATCGTCTCTTCCTCAAGATAATGATCTAACTCTGATTTTTTTGGTCCTCCCTCTCGTTAAGCTAATTCTTTTCAATACTTGTATTCATAGGCACATGCAGCTGATTAGTATTCACCATCAATATCATCAACATCTAAATCTAATGGCACTGTCACTGATTCAACATCAAAAGAAGAAGCTTCTACAACCGCGTTGACATTGGAGTTACTATTCTCCCTTTCATACTCTTTAAACAATGCAATAAGGTTCCTTCCAACTTTTTCAACTAACACCACTACACTGTTAAACTCGTACTTGTTGTTAATCACATAATTCACGTAACCCAACTTGTACCTTGGATCTAACACGATTGCATTAAACAACATCACATTAATTTTTTTTTGCATCGTCCCAATATTTATCACACTTTTTTTTCATTTGCAATGCCATTTCAGCCACCTCAAGATCAACATTGATGTACAATTTTTTCAACCTAAAATCAACCTCACTCACTTTATTCAAACAAATGTTTGAAGTTGTGTATTTAGTACCCGAAATACTTAAAGTAAGCATGTAGAAATATTTCAAAAATCTGATCATGTTCTTGATATGAACCCAATCTTCTTCCTCATGAATCCCCTTTGTACAATCAAGTTCTTCATCCTGGCCAACTTCACATGAAAAATTAAAATCCAACCCCGCATATCTATCAAAAGTATATTGTAATTTTAAGGTTGTTTCTAATATCAAGTAAGTCGAGTTCCATCGGGTGCATACATCAAGACACAACAATGCTTCACTATTTATCCTTTCTTCCCCAACACATGCTTTGAATTTTTCTAATCTCATTGGGGATTGCCTCAAGTATCTAACTGCATTTCAGACTCGAATAATTGAAGGAGTAGCAAGTTTTAGCCCATCACTAACTGATACGAGCTTGAAGGCTCCAGCTTGTTACTCATGCCTTGCGTCCAGCCTTGAGCCTACCTTCTGTTTGGCTGACCCCATGTCCGAGTCCTTGGCCGAGCCCTTGGCCGAGCCTGTGTCCGAGCCCGTGGCCGAGCCCATTTTCATTGCTGCCAAGGCCAAGCTTCTCAAGCCCCTTTGTCTAAGGGTGTAAGGGTATTTACCCATTGTGTTAGGCTTTAATATTTAAAGTGCATTCCTTTTCATTTCAGAACTTGCCTTTGATTTTGATGATATTCTCTTTGGCCAATCCGTAGAGTAACCTAGTGTAATTTAGGGTTCTTAGTAACCGGGGCCATTAGGGCTGAATACCATTGCTTATCCTTTATCTTTTCTTCAAATACCCCACCGTAACATCATTCGAATTAGCATTATCAATAGTTACAGTCAAAATTTTATCAATACCCCACTCTAACAAACATTTCTCAATCAATTTACCAATGACCTCACCTTTATGACTAAAAGTTGGACAGAAATTTATAATTCTTTTTTGCAACTTCCAATTTGAGTCAATATAATGAGTAGTCAGGCACAAATAATTAATCCTTTGATTGGAAGTCCATGTGTCTGTAGTAAGACAGACCTTCCTACAGTTAAATAACATACTACTTTTTAGCTTCAATCTTTCCTCCACAAACATCTCATAACAATCCCTTGCTACAGTAACTCGTGAAGGCATTATGATACGATCTTGGTTCGTATGGAAGGATGGAGACCGGATCTAGCCCTCTTTAGGAGGTTGGTGTTGATGATTGATGGAGAGGATAACGTCGCAAGGAGGAGATGCAGAAAGATGCAGCAGATTAATAGATGAAAAGGAATATGTATTGATGGAAAACAAGCAAGTAACTTCAATACCCAACAAACCCTCCTAGATCTAGTCTAGACAACCTTGTTACAAAGTAATGAAGGATCTCTTGTACAAGGCCGACCCTCTCACCTATTGGATAAGCAACCCGGCTGATTTGGACAAAAAGATGAAGGGCGGTTCTTAAGGAACCCTAAATTGCCCTATTGGCTCACCTAATGTGAAGTGTTCTTTGTAGAGGAAAACTCAACAAAACAAAGACCATTACAAAAGAGCTATCTCTAGCTATTTATACTAGGTTTAGTTACAAGACAAAACCCTAAAATACCCCTTAAATATAAGCCTTGGATGTCTTCCCTTTTCAACATGTGGACCTTTGGCGATACGCCAGCCAAGCTCTGTCTCTGGCGGTATGCCGCTAGTGTTGAATCTCACAATTCAATTGGCAAGGCCGAAGCTAGCGGTATACCGCCTGGATCCTAGCGGTATGCCGCTAGGCACTATCTCCCTTCTTCTCACTGCACACGTGCGGGGAAAGGTAGGCCACGCGGGTGGCCTTTGGAGGGCGAGACGTGCACATATGGATGGATCCAAGCTCGTATCATCCCATCCATCTTTGCGCAGATTCATCCTCAAATCTATATGATGAAGGGTGAGGCGTGCACCCCACGTATCCACGCTCCGCTACCACATGATACAAGCTTGGTTCGTATGGAAGGATGGAGACCGGATCTAGCCCTCTATGGGAGGTTGGTGTTGACAATTGATGGAGAGGATAACGTCGCAAGAAGGAGTGCGGAAAGAGTGCAACAGATTTAATGAAGGAAAATGAGGATGTATTGATGAAAGACAGTAAAGAACTAACTTTCAATCACAAGTGATTGAAAGGATCTCAAATATACAAGCCCAACCCTTTTAGTCTCTAATTATGAAACTTACTTGGATTTGCAGAATTGATAGATTGGTTCTAAGAACCCTAAATGAGCACTTAAGGTGCATTTGTTCTCTGTAGAGTAAAAAACTCAACAAAACAAAGACCATTACAAAAGAGCTATCTCTAGCTATTTATACTAGGTTTAGTTACAAGACAAAACCCTAAAATACCCCTTAAATATAAGCCTTGAACGTCTTCCCATTTCAGCATGTGGACCTCTAGCGGTATGCTACCAGCCAAGCTTTGTCTCTGGCGGTATGCCGCCAGCCTTGAATCTCACAATTCAATTGCCAAGGCTGAAGCTAGCGGTATACCGCCTGGATCCTAGTGGTATGCCACTAGGCACTATCTCCCTTCTTCTCATTGCACGCGTGAGGGGAAAGGTAAGCCACGCGGGTGGCCTTTCGCGGGTGAGACATGACGGGTCCACGCTTGTATCATCAGGCCACGCGGGTGGCCTTTTGAGGGCAAGGCGTACACATATGGATGGATCCATGCTCGTATCACATTACAAACTTCGGTTGCAGTTCAAAACAAAAGTGCTTAAAACCTTTACCCTCAACCATTTTAAAAGGCTTTTCATTAACAATAATCATGTATGTCAATGCCTTCTTACACTTGTTCTGGTTAAATTTCCATGTAGTTAACATACTCTCGTTACTCGGATTAAAATTTAACTAAGATTGACCCTTTGACTCACCACTCCCGAGTTGAAATATGTTTTTTTCTTACATTTAAATAAGTGCTTCGTAATTGCAGTTGTGCCATTATCAGGATCATACTTATACTCAGTTTTTTCGCAAAAAATTACACCGTACCTTTATCTCATTAATATGATTCATAAACTTCGTGACATAATTCCACACGAATGACCATTCTTTTCTTTTCTTTTCCTCAATTTCTTGTGGCTCTTGACTGCCTTGTACTTCTTCTGCCCCCACAGTTGGTTGCAGTGGTATCTACCTTTGTTTTGTAGATGAAGTCTAAGTCTCTACTTGTGCACTTCCACTTCTAACCATAGGAGACCCCGACTCCACTATCTATACAAAAAATAAGAGAAACAGAAGAGGAGGACAAGATAGTTAGAAAAGAAGTAAAGAACCATGCTCTTATCTCACCCTGAACTCACGTAGTAGTAGGCAGTAGCGGACCTAACATATTCTCTTCTGAATCATCTAAATAGTTTTGTTTTTGTTTTTCTTAATTTCTCTATTCAATGCTATGTTAGGCCGCCGTAGTCGTAGATATGCTCAATAGCAATCAAGAATTAATTAGTTAATCAACGTGGATTTGCTATGTATAACTAATTAGAGCGGCTAAATTAATTAATTAAAGTAAGTGAGAACATAAACAACTAAACCAATCCTTACATTGATGGATTCACTGTTTGTGATCAGTGATAGCACGTCGCATGATCATGATTTTACCTTCTTTTCTAGCCCTTTCGGGGGCCCGAAGTCGGCATTTGACCCTCATTTCACTCTTATTTGCAGATTAGCATCAAAGGAGGGAAAAGGCCGAAAAGAAGCGATTTTGGAGCATTTCTGAGGACTTCCATTTTCCAGGTCTAGAAGAAAGAATGTTGTCAAGGCCTCGACGCGAACCAAACCAATGCGCTGTCTCAAGGCCTCGACAGTTCTGAGCCTTCTTCCAACGAAAGCATCTTATGAGATCCGCACGGAATCCCAGGCATTTCCAGAAGGCATCAGGCGTGTCAGGGATCCCAGAATATTCCTTTTGCAAGGAAATGTGCTGTCACGCCCTCATTGATCCTTCCTCTCCCCTTAGCTGTTTTTATCTCCTAGCTAGGCTTAGGCTATATAAGCATAGTTTTAGGGTTTTTGTAAGGACGGTTATTCCAAGGATAATTTCTTACATTAGTTTTAGTGTTTATTTTCTGGGGATCATCTCCTCTTCCCGATCAAAAGCAGCCATTGTCAAACAACTTTCCTCTTCGATTATTAATTAATCTATCGGTTTACTCTACTCCCTTTTTACTTTCTTTGTTTTATCATTGTATGATTATATATACCTGCTGTTTATATTATAGTATGAGTAGCTAAATACCCCTTTCTTGGTGAAGGGTGTTCCACGGGTTGTAGGGTTCGACTAAGAGGTCTAATGCATGCTTAACATATTCTTTTGTGACACATAACTGTTTACCGATTTAACTACATGCTTGTCTAGAAATGTTAAGAGCTTGATCATCTTTTAGTATTTCTGCATGAGTAACGTCATATTCCAGGGTTATAACTGATGCGAAGCCCTGGAGTTAGAGCAGGCACCTAGGGGAGGCAGCGCGAGAGGCCTCACCTAGGGGTAAACAAATATCTAGGGTATGCGATATGAGTCTGACAAGCTGAGCTATCGCGCCCTAGATCTGTCTTACCTCTCCTTCATGGGCGCTCTGAATTTAGCCTCCCTACTTCGAGCCCGTGACAGGCCGGATGGTCAAGGCTACCTTTTGATGACAAGGAAGGTAGCTGGGAGGATGGCTGAACGTCAAGGTCACCTCATATGTGGAAACGGGGGGTGACTTTTATCTACGAAGGTAAGCAGGGGATGCGGTGTGGAAACGCGGTCCCTATAGCAGATCTACACATGAGTCTGGAAAACTTCTACACCAATGACTAGCTGACCTAGAAAACAACCCAAGGGAGTACCTTTCGCTAAGATCTCGTCTCATTTGATTAATATCCTTTTCATTACTTTTCCCGCATTCGATCTGTTTACATCTCTTGCTCTGGATTACAATTTACATTTCTTGCCCTAGATTACGATTTACTTTCGTGCCCTAGATAAGTACTTTCCAATTTTGTTTTGTTAGCTCCCCTACTCTGCGTTGATTAATTTATTAATCAACATAAACCCCCCCCCCCCCCATTTTTTACTGTTATTTTGGGTTTGATCTGTTGCATATTGCCTTGTCATACACCTTCACTAGCAAATTAGTCCTTCAATCTTTGTGGTTCGACCCTGACTTGCTCTATACACATTACTTTGTGCATTTAGGCATCAGGATAAATTTAAGTATATTTGACTGACGATCAAATTTTGGCGCCGTTGCCGGGGATTGAACGGTACTGATTTTGTTTTGTTTTTCTTGTATGACCAGGAGATCTGCCCCCGATCTACTCCCTTTAGACCTCGAGTTGACCAGAACGGAAAGAGGACTTCGTAAGCAAGCTCAAGGGACATCTGCTCATCGTAGAGTGATCCCTCATCCTGCCCTCGACGGTTCCCCTTCTAATCTGGCTGACCAGGAACATCAGCTTTTCTTGGACCTGACCTTTCTCCATCGTGATCCCGAAAACCCCATACCAGACCACTTTAATTTTCCCGCAATGGATGACCTAGCCAACAATGACAACCGTAACAACCGTGGGAACCAGGAAGATCCGCCACCACCCCCAGACCAGCAAACCATCGACAATTTCTATGCAACCCCCGATATGGCCAGTAGCTGCATTGACTGGCCCAATGTCCCTAATGACTGGACTCTGAAGTCCGCCGTGCTTCATCATCTGCCTACTTTTCGAGGGGTAGCCAAGGAAAATGCTCTTCGCCATCTCCAACAGCTCCACTCTATTTGCGAGGCCATGAAACCTGCCAACGTTAGTATTGAGCAAGCCAAGCTTTGCGCATTCCAGTGGTCTCTCTAAGATGATGCCCTAGATTGGTATTATGACCTTCCAGCAAGATGTATTCGTTCTTGGGCGGACATGTCCAAAATCTTCACTGAGAAGTATTACCCGACTTCTATCTCAAATACCACACGCAAGCAACTCGTCTCCATTGTTCAGAAGAAAGAAGAGACTCTAGCCCAGTACTATGAGAGATTTCAGAAAATGCAATCGAGTTGCCCAACCCACAACCTTACCGAGCATGCTCTGGTTCAATATTTTTGTGAAGGCCTCAAGGCTCAGGATAAGGCTCTGCTTAACGCAGCCGCCAATGGATCCTTGACTGCTCTAACTCCAAGAGCCGCACGAGCAATGATAGAGCTCATGCCCAAGAACACCTCTGACGACCTTGCCAACAATCCAGGACAGGATGCCCAAGTAGCTGCCCTTCAGAACCAGATATCTTCTCTCACAGGAATGTTCCAAAACTTCATAATAGCACAACCCGCACCTGTCAAGGCCTACCAGATATGCAATTTCATGGATCAGCCCACTGATGCATGTCCTCATATTCTGGAGGAAATACAAGTGAATGCTACTGACCAATTTATTCCAATCTCTTACGCTCAGACTTACAATCAAGGCTGGAAACAACCATGATACGATTCGATTGTCGATCTTGTAAGATTTAGAGTCGTGGTTGATCGGAACAGTGGTGGTCAGCGTCGAAAGTACCTGCAAAGCGCCGGAGGGGGGGCTCCGGCGTAGACACTCCGATGCTTAAGTCAGTCCGAGTTTCGAAAATAACAGAGGTTCGTCTTAGTGATCTCGATCTTACCTTCAGATTGGAAAAGTAGGGGTATTTATAGGCCTGGTCGGCGATACCTGGCGATAACAATTCAGGTGATGTCAAAGGGTGACGTCACAAGCGATACCGACAGATGACGTCAAGAGCGATATCGCACGGGCTGCCGGGAGCGATAAGCTCGTGGGTCCCTAGGATGGGATGATGCCGTGCGTGTAGAGTCGCGTGAGTCCCCCCCCCCCCCCCCCCGCTGATGTCGACCATCCTAGGAATTCTTCTCTGATTCTCTGGCGATATGAAGATGTCTTACAGGTCGTATAGGAAATTGTCCTGGCGGGAGCGGCAAGTGTGCTAGCACCGTTAGGGCTGTCTCAATTGTTATCATAAGCCCAACTGAAAATGAGCCCGAGTGTTTACGAAGGGTTGTCCATGTCTGAAAGCTTAGATGAAAACTTGTCCCTTCGCGGGGCGGTATGTCTGCAGGATCTCCGAGTTTCTCTGTCTGCTCGATGTTAACCGTGTTAAGTGATGAGCTGGAACTTAGTTCTGAAGCTTTCTAGCTATCAAGCGGATTCCGTCCTTCATCCTTATCCAGGGACCTGTTCTTCTGAGGTGTTAAGAGGTACACGAGGGACGCTGCTATTACGCTGGTGATTATGAGGGCATTGTTTTCACCCAACGATGCTGGTCCGTTTGGCGTCTTGACAGGGCATGCGGAGTCTCAACTCTATTCATGCCATAGAAGGGCTGTTGGCGGAACACTTGTGATACCGCCAAAGATTGCAACCAGGTCATGTCGTGGATTTGCATTCATTCCGAGTCCATCATCCTTTCAAGTGTACTGAAAACACATAGAGGAGATAGGCGTTTATAGAGAATTTAGTAAACTTTTATACTTACAGAGGGTTGAGGTCACGCGGGGCCCGTTTTCCTCTTTCGCTTTAAGGAAACAACGATATCATCGTGGCTTTACGCCATCAGCTGCCTACGATTAGCGCGGCTTTATACCACCAGATGCCTGCGATGTCGATGAGGTTTTACGCATCTAGGGCCACCTGCGACACCAACGCGGCCTTACACTGTGGATACCGATAACCATATGGCTTTTACGTAATGGCTACCCATGATATCGCGCCTTTTAGCGTTTTTCCATAGACATCTTGTATCCTTTCGCATATTCAGGTCACGGATGGCATACGAGCAGCAACCTTTGACTTTGCTTTAGGATTATCAGTCCTTAGGGGTGACGAGACCGCTCGCCTTTTAAGGACCTCTTTGTTCTTCCCAAGGCCTCTCTTTGGGCCTATAAATTGGGGATCTTTCTCCACCCACGGTCTCCTCATCTCTGGCAATTTTCATCATGGATAATTTGACTAAGAATTTTCTCCTCTCCAAGGGCCATTCTCTCAAGAACCTCAATGATGGGGATGTCGGGTTCCCGGAGAATATGCTGGTCAAGACTTCTGAGGACATCCTAGAGCTGCAAGGAATGTTGACCCCTCTTCATTCCAGGCTGGGGGCCACATCTCTGGAGGATTTCAGCCCTCTGGAAAGTGTGTCAAAGCTGGCTGCCTCCATCGCTCGGATTCAAGTGGTGATCGCCATGCTGCAGCAGCGCAAGGATATGCTGGGGTGCTGCCTGAAGGGAATGAGAGCCACCTCCCATGATCTGATTCTGGTCATGGATTCTCTGCGGGATCTTCCCGAAGTGCCTGAGGATGCTGGCTCTGATGCCTGATAGCGATGGCTCCCTCTGGGCCTTTTCTCTTTTCCCCTGGCATGTAAATGTACTTTCCAGCCCCTAGGCCATAATAAATAAATTAGTTTTAATACGCCGTTTTGCAACTGTTCTTCTTCTTTAATGCGTCCTTTGTCTTTCTTGGAGATATTCTTAGCCCAACTGAAAACGGTTCAGCCACTGGGCAGTTTTCTGATTGGTTGTTCAACATTAACTCTACGTCGCGGTTGTCCTGGCAACTGATTGGGCGATTTTGTGGTTTTCCTCGATCAGAGGAAAATCTCAACAGGCGTGACTGTAAATCCATATCTGCACTTCAGGCTGTACACATGTCTTCTTTCAAGAGTCGGGTTAGAAGATCAAAGATCCTTTCTTCCCAAATTTCTGGCTATTTAAGGGATCTTCTCCCCTTCGTTATTCTTCGTCTCCTTGTTGTTTTTTCCTTTATTAATATTCTGTGATCTCATGGCTGATTCTCATTTTTTAGATACGTTCGCCTGAGATTCTCCACCAACTCCTCCGACTTCTCCTGATTCGGATAATCCTCCCCCGTCGCCTCCTTGGAGGCCAGCTACTCACCGACGGTGCCGCAAGAGGCGGAGGAAAGATGCGGCGAAGGCATCTAAATCATTCTTTGATTCTCTTGCTTCTTTCTCTTCGAAGGGGAGAGAAACATCTTTTCCTCCTGACGAGTCACCACCAAGGGCTCCTTCCGCCAGCTCAGCTGTTAAAGTGGTGTCGCCATCTATTGAGGAGGAGTCGGGTCGATCTTCCCTTCGCACAGGAGAGAAGGTTGTGGAACCTTTCCCTTTCGCCGGCGAACATCCATCGCTTTTGGGCGAGGACGATGATGACGTGGTCTACTGCTATGGCATATCCTGGTCCGATGGCGAATATTTGGGCATACCATGCCTCTTTATAGATGCCGTATGGCTTTCTTAAATAATAAAATTTCTTTTCGCTCTTCTGCCGCTTTTCTTTCTTTACGTTTCCAGGATTATCGCGGGAGTAGGCCTTTCGCTTGATGCAACCGCCTTTCGGTTTTCAAACAGCAACTGCCTTCTTTCAAAAGACATTGATGACTATCCACGCGTCCTTTCCCTTCTGCACGTGTTTTGTTTTCACAGGCTGTTACTTTTTTAGGTTTAACCTTTATAAGGAGTTTACTCTTCTCTTTTAGTATTTTCTGCGAATATTTTGAAATTCTTCGTATTTCCTTTCTTCTGTGCTTCTTTCTTCTCGAGGGATTTTACTGCAATTGCTTCGTCGGTGCCGACGACCGATTCATTGGTTCTCTGCTCCAGGTATTTTATTTCTCTATTGCCATAGCTTTACTTTCCCTTCCATTATGTCTTGCGCTATGCCTTCTGCAATTATCGAAAATCCTATAGATCTCGAAGTCAGGAGAGCTCGTAGTGTTTTTGATTGTAATGAGGTTTTGAGGGCTGAGTTGGAGGAAAACGGGATCACTTTTCCTACGTGATATCGCCCCTTTGTTCCCTTGAAGGATATTCGGCTTACTGATGCCATGTGGGGAACGTTCCGGTTGGTTTATTTCAAGATGTTTACCTACAGGTTTCGTCTTCCGCTTCATACTTCTCTGTTGAAGCTACTAGACCACTACGATCTCAATCCTGTTCAAATAACTCCGCCTTCCTGGTGTGGTCTTTACGCCTTTCTTCGCTCGTGCGAGATGAAGCATATTTTCGCTCCATCGCTCGATCTGTTCCGCACCTTTTTCGCCTTGAGGTGCCATAACTGCTTAGTGGATATTACCCTAAGATGGAATGGTACTCTTGTTCGGTTCTTCTGGCGGAATTTTTAAGGTTTCGAAGAGAACGTAGACAACTGGAAAAATGGCTTCTTCACCCTCCGCTTGCCCTCTCGGTTTTGGCGTGGTGGTTTCAACCGGAAGATTACTAGTGCCGCTTGGCGAGAATCAGATGAGTTATCTAGTATGGACGTATCCCATGTTAACGCCTTATTAGAAATAGAAGGGCCTTTTCGCATTCGGGAATTTGCTCGGTTCAGGCCTTTGACAGAATGTGTCGTTGGTGAGTTTTTCTTTTATTGCCTTATCGCTTCGACTTTCTTGTCATATTGAAATATTTTATCGGCAGGTAACGCTGAGGGTCGATCCTTCGAGGAAAAGGACGCTCCTCTAAACGTGGTGCCGCTTCAAACATTACCTCATTCTCCTCCACCCGAAGGCTCTAGTCGTCCGCCTATTCCGCTGCGAGGAAGGAGAAACAAGACCGTCGCGACACGCAACACATCTACCCGACCTTCTCGTTTCCTTGAGAATTGGCTACCAGCTCGTGGTAAGGGTGTGGCCCCAAGTGATCCTGTGATTGAAGAGGTTGACAGTGACAGCGGAAGCATGGATACTGGTTCCGAGCTGCGTCATGCTACCCTTTCCCAACGGATGAAACTTAGGTCCAGAAATAGTGCTCCTTCAACGGAGTCAACCGAGGACGATAGCGAAGAGATGGCTGCCGAAACGGAGCGTCTCGTAAAGAGAGTTCGCAAAGAGAAACCTGACCCACCAGTTTCTTCCGGGGAGAAAATCAATGGGGTTCCTTCCGAGGAGGTTAACGCCTCGCACGTTACGGGTTCCTCGCCAGTGACGGAAGTTACCAAGGTGCCCTCTGCCATTCCTCCCAAGGTTAACGAGGCTCTGGCAGCGGTGGGCTCTTCCTTGGTGCCTGATGGTCCTAGCTCCCCTATCCGCTCCTTTATTCCGGATGTGAGTTTACCAATCCCGAATCCCATCGCTTCTTTCCCACGGAAGCCTCAAACCTTGTTTCTTTCTTCGATTTCGGGCATTGGTGATTCTGCAAAAAATTGCTCTCCTCCTTATATCGCTAACCTTTCCCTTCAAGGTCTTCAAGGTCCCATTGCTTATCAGCTGGACTTGTCTTCCCTTGGTACCGACGGTCTCCGTGCTTTAGGGATATCAGACCCGTCATCGCGAGAGGAACCAATAGTGGGGCAAATGTTTACTTCTTCGAAGGACAAAGAAGAGTTCTTGCGGCGTCCTCCCGACGTACGCTATTTGCGTCTTCTGACTGACATGCTGACCTGCTTCCGCGAATTAAACTATTTTTTCGAGGATCATCGTAACAAGATTCAACCTTCTCTTGATTTAAAGGGGGAATTAGATGCTGCTTTAGGGAAAGTAACGGAGCTGTCGCAGCTTCAAAAGCAGACCCAGATAGAGTTGGATGACTGTCGCGCCGAGCTTGCTCGAGAAAGATCAAAAGGGAAGGCTAAGATAGACCTTCTAGAAGCAGAATTGGTGGTAGCTGACAGAAAGAATATCTTCCTTCATGAAGAGATAGCATCTCGTGATGCGGATTTGGCCAAAGTGCCTTCGAAGATAGCCTGGTGGAAGAACAAGACCATAGATATCTGTATCGCTGAATTCATGAGTCTCTATCGCCAGGGAACTGTTGACTCGTCAGTGCTGACCGATTACGCTTCCAAGAGACTAAAGGATTTGGGTGAAAGTGAGAGAGATCTTCCTTCTTCTGGAGAAAAGTGGAGGAATGGTGATCGCAACGCTCGCGAAGGCCCATGATTTATCGGGGTTGCTCCCTTTAGAAGATTTTCCACTTATTTGCTTCTTTGTCTTGTAATAACGCCTTGTTGTGTGACAATATTTGTATTTGATTGCTATTTGATTTTTATTTCGCCTTTCCGCTCTGCCCCAACGCTATTCTTTTAATCAATGCCATCTTGCGTTATCTTCTTTCATATGATATCGCTCTTGTTTTTCCCCAGAGATAGTACCTTCTTTTCAGAGCATTTAATGCTGGCTATCCTTTCCTTAGAAAAGTCGTGATTGTGCAGGCACACGTGTCTATTTCTTCCAGCGCCACGGGCTAGCGTGTTTGAGAACTTTGCCTAAATCGAGGCATTGTAGCTCTTTTCTAGGATTACACTCATTACTTGAGTCTGTTCCTTATACTGCTTCCACGCAACGACTGCAACATTCGTCGTTTCGTTTGATCATTAGGGTTATAAAACCCAAAATTGATTCTTTTCACTTTTCTTTTATCATCCCGCTTTCTTATATTTTCTTTTGGCCGTCTCATTTTCTCCCTACTATTCAGGGCTCTTTGAAGTGCTTTTCTCTGAAGGTATTTCCTTTTTCTTCCATCGTCTTCTTCATCTTTTAATTCTTTAATTCTACCATGGCTAAGACTCGCCGTACCGAGTCGAAATCTGCCGATGAGAAAAGGATGGATATTACGTCTAGTGTTATCACATCTGAGGCCGCTCTTCGTGAGCATTTGGCCACCCATAATGCTGATATTCCTGATGATTATAAAACCACTGTTGCCCCTGAGTCACTACGTCTGAACAACGTTTTGACGGGCAATCGTAGGGTCATGTATGCACAAATGTTCCGTTATGGCTTTCGGCTTCCCATTGACTCTTTTGTCAAAGAGTTGCTTGTTGCCGGCGATTTGACTCCTGCCCAACTATCCCTAAATGCCTATTGTTGTGTTTATGCTTTCCTGGAACTTTGCAAATACAAGGGGATTACTTCCCCTTCCTTTCTACTGCTTAAATCTCTTTTTAAGCTGATGAAATACCGGGGGGTGATAACGATATCGGCCCGCTTTGACGATGACTCTCTGAAGTCTTTTACTTGGAAACTCCTCCATATCGAGTCTTCCATTGATGGCTGGAAAAAGGAGTTTTTTGTGATAGATCTTCCTGGAGATCTTGGTTCCTGGTGGCGATCTGGTTTTAATCAAAACGTGGATGACAACGTCTGGAGCCGACCAGGGACCCTTCCGAAACGTGAGCAAGACTGGTTAAACACATTGCTCAAACTGGAAATCAGCGTTCACATTCGCCAAGTGGCCTGTAGAATGGACATTCGATCTTGTGTTAAACGTGAGTGTCGCGTTACTCCTTTCTTTGCTATCGCTGATACTAATGCTGGCGCTATTTTGTGCTTTCGCAGCGACGGATCCCAATTATAGACATGAGAGCGTAAGGAGACGCTTGAAAAGGGCTCAAGAGCGAGAAGAAAAGGAAAGAGCTACTTCCACGGAAGCGACTGACAATCCTGCCGATCTTCCGGCTACTTCCGCTACTCTTATTCAAGTTTCCTCTTCTTCAATCGGTGTGAGGGGTTCTAACATTCCTTCAGGCGTTCCCCTTGTGACCATCGCTGCTCCTCCTGCCCAGCCTTCTTCTTCTAAGGCTCCTAAGGCCATTACCAAAGGAAAAAAGAAGAGAAAAACGAGAAGTGTCGCTGCTCTTACACCTTCTCCAGACGCGGCAGGCTCTTCAGAAGCGCCTCTTCCCCATACTGATACAGTAATGGTGCCTTTTAATCATGATATGTCATATCTCGTCGTCAATCGCCGTTTGATTTCTCTTTTCTATGTTTCATATTGCGTTCTTGGCAGGACACTGCCGTTTTTGCTACCTCCATTCCTCCCTCAAGCGATATGAATATAAGACACGTGTTGACTGGCTCCAAGAAGAGACAGCGGCCGGAAGATGAGGGCAGAAATCCATCTTCCTCTGCCACCGGGATGGGGAGTAAGTCTGCGGACGGGTTTGATTCTACGGCTGTTCCCCAGGGGGAGAATCAGTCAGAATTTTTGGAGAATTTAGGCACAGGCGATACCTTCGGGGTTTCACCCAATTCTTTCGGCGGTCCTGTTCACGCCTATTCCTCTAATCCGGGGTATCAAGAGGTCTTGCAGGATCTTTCAGGTTATCAGCCCCATGACACTTATCTTGCTCCAGGGGGTTCGTCCACCCAGGTTCACCCTCCTTCTCCTTTGGTATTTGCTCCTTCAAGCATTCCTCTGCGGGATCGTTATGGCGGAGGAGGTACCACTTTCAACTTTGTGGCGGACCTTGGTCCGATAGATGGGGCTAACCCTGTAACCCACCAGGTTGGACTGTATGATTTCCGTAACACCGGCCTGGCGGCATTAGGAGGTGATGGCTCGGATGAAGTTTCGGCTTTATTGGCTTCCCAAGTATTGGCGTCTGCGGCTGAACGTGACGCTTTTCTTTCTAAAGGCGCGTTTGATAGGGAGAACTCCTTACGCACCAACCTTTTCACCAATCTGATGAAATTCCATTACTGGGCAGAGGAGGTGCGACGTCAGGCTGCCTCTCTTTCTTCTGCTTTGGGGGAATTAACGCGAGAGCAGAATGAGAAGAAAAGGTTGCTGGAGGAGCGCACAAACTTATTACTGGCTCATCAGAAGCAAACAGAAGAGCAGTCGGCCGCCTTGACAGTGGAGAGGGCTAAAGTTACTGCTTTGGAGAATGAGAAGTCCTCCCTGGCCAAGGAGAAAGCTGCCCTGGAGGAAGAGTCGGCTGATAAGAGCCTATGGCATGTCGAGCGGACTGCCTCTATTTTGGTTGCCTGCTTTGAGGAAGTTCACGGGGTCGACACATACAAACCCGATGAGGTCACTACCGCCTTCGAACGAAAGTCTGGCCACCTTAATGAGGAGGGCTTTCGCCGAGCTAAAGCGGCAGGCTGGAAACGGAGGCACCCCGAAGGTTGACGTGCTTCGAGGCTTTATCGCTCTTTCCTTAGTGATCAAGTGTCACTAACTTTTTGTTTATTATTTTGACCACCGAAGTCTGTATTTTGTGGCCCTCTTTAAACATATCGATCTGGTCAAGTCACTTTTATTGCTGACTTTCCTTTATTTAGTTGCTTCCTCGCGAACCCTTTTGGCGTTATCTTAGCCACGTTTTCCCAATGCGCTTACTTATCCGAACAGACCCTTAGCGCTCCCACCAAATTATAGAATTTGGTATCGGGTTAGCTTTTCTGGTAAGACTAGCGATAGATCAGCTGACGAGATCCTCGCTCCTCCCACTGCCCGAAAAGTATTCTGCGCAGTCTCAATTGTAAATTATTAGTAACAAAAACACGTTACAAGGGATAGTAACTACCCATAGGAGCCTTTCTGCTGCCATCATAGGGCGTTACCCTGGAACCCGCGGGAATCGTTTTTCGCTATCTGCTCTACACTTCACCAGGGATTACTCATCTGGCTACTAGCTGGGATTTCACGATTCTCCACGTTTCCCTTATTTTACGATCGGCCCTTAAAGTGCCTCGTCTTAGTGAGCTGTCGGATCGGGACGGCTATCATAAGGCTAGGAAATTTTCACTTTTAGGCGTTGCCCTCGCGTCTAGAACCGTGTCCTTACTTAATGGCTTAGCCATGATAGCCCAGCCGTTAAGATAGGATTCTTATTTCTAGAACGGAGTTTCTATTTCTTTGGGACGTGCCTCATCTTGTTGGGCCGTCTCCACGAGAACGGTCAATACAAGAAAAGGACTTTTCACTCCCAGAGATACCGGGTGGTGCCCTCACTTAATGAGCCATCTGATCAAGATCGACCATCACAAGGATAGGACTTTTCACCCCCGGGGGCGTCCAGGATCTTTCAATCCGACGCTAATTCAAGGTATGGTGGGTAGTGCCCTCACTTAATGAGCCATCTGATCAAGACCGACCATCACAAGGATAGGACTTTTCACTTCCCCAAAATACCCCCTTTTCTATCTGCACAAAGACAACCACAAACTTCCACGAAAGCTCTCTCATCAAGCGTTAGTCATGGTTAGGGTTGACATAAATCAAAGGTGCAGATAAAATCAAATTCTAGAGTAATATAACTTCAAGCGAGCGATATTCCAAGAGTTGGATAAGGGTGTACCATCGAGAGTCTCCAGATGATAGGCTCCTTTCCTGACAACGTGGGTGACGCGATATGGTCCATCCCAGTTTGGACTGAGTTTTCCCATGCGTTGCCCTGCCGCTCGCTTGTCTCTGAGCACCAGGTCACCGGGTTTCAGCAACCGTTCTTTGACGCGCCTGTTATGATAACGGGCCATCTTTCTTTTGTAATGCTGCGTTTTCAGAAGGATTTCCTCTCGGACTTCTGGTAACGCGTCCAGGTTAGCTCTTTACCTTTCCTCATTCAGTTCCTCCCGAAAATGAGCTACCCGTAGGCTCATGGACCCAATTTCCACCGGTGTAACGGCTTCGGTCCCGAAGGCTAACGCGAAAGGTGTTTCTCCGGTGGTAGTCTTAACAGTCATGCGATATGCCCACATCACGTACGGTAGCTCATCAGCCCATTTCTTTTTAGACCCTTCCAGGTTTTTCTTGATGCCGCTAAGGATGCTCCGATTGGTTACTTCCGCCTGTCCATTAGTTTGCGGATGAGCCACGGAGGAAAATCGTTGCTCGATTCTAAATTCTGAGCACTGGTCTTTAAAGAACTGGCTGGTGAACTGCGTTCCGTTATCGCTAACAAGAACACGAGGTACGCCAAACCTCATGATAACTTGATGTTTGAAAAAATGCCAAGTTTTTTCTGCCGTGATTGTGGCAACCGCTTCAGCTTCCGCCCACTTAGTGAAATAGTCTACCGCCACTATCACAAATTTCAGTTGAGACCTTGCCTTTAGGAATGGGCCTAGGATATCGATCCCCCATTTAGCAAAAGGACAAGAGGCGATAATTTCAAATATTTCAGTGGCAGGCCGCCGAGGAATCTTGGCAAACTCCTGGCACTTAGGGCAGGTTTGCACATAATTGTGGCAATCTCTTCGGATGGTGGGCCAGTAGAATCCGGATCGAAAGACCTGTGCTGCCAGGCTACCGCCTGACACATGCATACCACATACCCCTTCATGGATTTCGCGCAAGGTGTGAAGACCTTCTTGCTCAGTTATGCATTTGGCGGCAGGGTGAGAAAAACATCTTCGGATTAGATCCCCGTCATAGTATGTACAACGAGCTGCCTGTCTTAGTACCTTCTTCTTTTCAGCGGTATCCTGAGGCAGTTCCTCGTATTTCAAGTATTTGATTATGGGAATTCGCTAGTCGCTTTCGCGTTCCTCCACGCATAAAGATGCTTGCTCTTCCATGAAGGATGGTACCGGTAACTCTTGATAGTATACACCTTTGGGTATGGACGCTTCCGGATTCGCGGCCATCTTGGCTAAATTGTCGGCTTCAGCGTTTTCCTCCCTAGGGATATGCTCGAAGCTGACTTGCATGCCTTTCTTCTTTATTTCCAACAATTCTTGCTTTACTCTGGCTAGGTATTGAATCATAATGGGTTCTCGGGCCTGAGAATGCCCCAAGACCTGGTCAATTATTAACTTGGAATCACCACAGATTTTTAGACGCAGGTCTCCTGTTCTTCCAGTATCGTGCCTCCCTTTAGAGGAAAGTCCTTTCCCTATTCTGAGCCCGGCTAACAACGCCTCATACTCAGCCGCGTTATTAGATAACGGCTGTAAGATTCGAATGGCGTATCGTATTTGCATATCGTGCGGCCCATTTATAAAAATTCCAGCTCCAGCCAGCTCTTGGTTTTTAGCTCCATCCACATGGACGATCCAGAGGTCCGTGTAGGTTTCCGGGAACGGGAGATCCATGTCGCCCCATTCCGCTTCAGGTACGCCGTCCAAATGATCCTCTGTAAAAGTGCATTCCACTATGAAATCAGCCAGGATCTGAGCTTTTACGGACGGTCGAGACTGATATCTCAATCCATATTGCTCTAGTTCAAGCGCCCAAATCAACATTCTTCCGGAAGATTCAGGCTTTCGAAATATTTTTTTCAGAGGCTGGTCTGTGAGTACGATGCCGGAATAAGACTGAAAATATCGATCCATTTTGCGGGTGGCTTGTATAAGAGCGAACGCTATCTTTTCAATTCGGGCGTATCGCAGCTCCGCATCCTTCAGGACGTGGCTCACAAAATAGACCGGGCAATGAGAGTGGTTATCGTCGCGAACGAGGATGGCACTGACCACTTCATCCGCGGCGGCCAGATACAAATACAGAGTATCGCCTACTTCGGGTCTCGTTCCGGGGTCCAGTAAGTCAGACGATAAGTAATCTTTTAGGCCGATAAACGCTTCCTCACATTCCGGGGTCCACCCGAACGAGGCTTTCTTGCATATGACTTTGAAAAAAGGGAGACACTTTTCTCCTTGCTTGGAAATGAATCGCCCAAGGGCAATGACCCGCCCTGTTAGCCTTTGCACCTCCTTGATGGTTCTTGGCAATATCATGTCCTGTATGGCCTTAACCTTTGAGGGATTAGGCAGGATGTCTTTTTGGCTGACCACGTAGCCCAAGAATCTTCCTGTCTGAAATGCAAACATGCATTTTCGGGGATTTAACTTCATGCGATACTTTTTCATCACGTCAAAGACTTCTTTTAAGTCTCGTAGGTGATCTTGAAAGCTCGCGCTCTTCACCAAAATATCATCAACGTATGCTTCCACATTCCTCCCTATTTGTTCTTCGAAAATCTTATTGGCCATACGTTGGAACGTAGCCCCGGCGTTCTTCAGCCCGAACGGTATCGCCGTATAACAATAGGTGGCCTTTGGAGTGAGAAACGCAGTCTTTTCTTCATCTTCCCGGGCCATGGGAATCTGATGATATCCAGAGTTGGCATCCAATGAGCTTAGATAAGCGTATCCTGCGGTCTGATCAACTAACTGATCGATGCGAGGAAGCGGGTAGCAATCCTTAGGGCAGGCATCATTTAAATCTGTAAAGTCGATGCACATGCGCCAATCCCCATTGGGCTTAGGAACAAGAACAGGGTTCGCTAGCCAGGTGGGTTATTGAACTTCGCGGATAAACCCTGCGTCAAGGAGCTTTGCTACTTCCTTATCTACCGCTAATGCTTTTTCATTAGAGAACGCGCGTCGCTTTTGCTGTACCGGCCTAGCGTCTGGGTCTACATTGAGACGATGTTCGGCTATTGCCCGCGATATACCTGGTATATCGGAGGGCTTCCACGCGAAATCTCCTTGGCATTTGTTCAACAGACGGGCCAGTTGAAGGTTTTCCGCTGGGCTGAGTTTTTCACTGATCAGGAAACTTGCTTCCTCTATGCCAATTGCCAGAATGGGTACCATTTTGTCTAGAGGTTGAGCACGCTTCTCATCACTCTGCTCATAGGGATCCGCTGCTATACATACGTATCTATCGCAGCTTCTTTGAGTCATGGGCGAGTAGCATTCTGCCGCCAGCTTTTGATCGCCTTTTACCGATACTACCCCATCCCAGGAGGGGTATTTCATCTTTAAATGCTTCTGAGATATCACCGTTCCAAAGCGGTTGAGGAAAGGTCGCCCGAGCACGACATTGTAAGGCAGATTCAGATCCACGACAAGGAACAACAGGTTCTCTGATCACTTGTAGGTGTCTTCTCGGAAATATATGGGCAAAGTAATTACCCCCGTGACAGGGATTGGAACCCCATCAACGCCGACTATAGGTCGTTTGCTCGGTGTTAATTCATTGTCAGGCCGTTTCATGAGATCGTAAGCTTCCAGCGAAAAGAGGTTCACTGCACTCCCGTTATCTATAAGAGTTCTTCTGATTCCATGACTGGCGATGACGGGTGTAACCACCAATGCATCGTTGTGTGGATAGATGACGCCTTTCTCATCCTCTTCGGAAAAGGATAATACCATTCGATCCAATATGCCTATCGCCTCTCCTTTTTTCGTAATGCCATCACGTGTGCGTTTATCTCTTTTCGCGGCTGCCAATTGTTCTGGTTCGTCCATGTAAGGGGTTCCTCCCGCGATAATGTTAATCATAGTAATATATTCGTCATCGATCGCGAGAGTTTCCCTATCTTTGCCTCTGGGAGCATCATCTTTTTGCGGAACACGTGGAGGAACTGGTGGTTCGTCTACTGTCCTTTTCATAAGATTATTTCTGGCATCTTCTCTTATTTGGGTAGCAAATTCTCCCAAATATCCTTCTTCTACCAAGCATTCTATCACCGATCTTAACTCCCTGCATGCTTCTATGGAATGGCCCCTGGCTTTGTGGAATTTACAGTAAGCATTTTCCCTCCTTCCTAGAAGCACTCCTGGTTTCGTAGGCGCGGGGTAGCGGATGGGAAGATTTCGCTGTTCCGCTATCGCCAAAATCTCGGCCCTTGGTACGTTAAGAGAAGGAAAATCTGGGTCGTACGTCCGACTCTTGTGAGAATACCCGTGACGTCGAGAGGGGGAACCACCGGTTTTTCCCTTCGAAAAATGACCCTTCTGTTTGTGGGAGGCCTTAGGGATATGGTCTTTCCTCCTGGCGTAATCGTCAATAAAATGGTCGTCAGGTAGTGGCTTCGTGGGAGCGGTAGTAATCTGAGATGTCCCATGTGACGCATCATACGTCCTATCTCTGTTTTCTTCCTCTTCCATTTTTGCGTAATTGTGGGCTTTAAGCCTTAACGCATCTAAAGTCATTGGAGGATCCACCATGAGCGCGTCTTTCAGCTTTCCATAGCGGCAGTTCCTTTTCAGAGCTTCTATAGCAAAATCAATGGTAACGCCCGACGTTAAGGACATTTCCAAATCGAAGCGACTAAGAAACTCCTTCAAGGTTTCTTGAGGCCTTCGTTGTATGTCAAATAACGCGGCGGCAGATTTCCTGATTGGAATTGCCGTGCTAAATCTGCTCCAGAATTTAGATTCTAATTGCGAGAAATTATTAATGAATCCACCAGAGAGAGCCTCAAACCAAAGACGAGCCACTCCCGATAATGTCATAACAAATATTTGGCATAACGCCGCATCACTGTGGGTCTGAAACTGAACAAAATCCTTCACTTTATTAATGTGCGAGATGGGATCCTTGGTGCCATCATAAACATCAGTAGGAAGCTTCACGCGCCGGCTGACCCTGTGACGCCTTATACGACGGCTAAATGGGTGGCCCGATGTATCATCAAGAATTTCACGTGCCTGACGTGGAGGAGACATTTCGCCCTGATGCCCCCTATTTCGTGGTCCTGGCGTAGGATGTCGTCTAGGAGATCGACTGTGGCTCCTATTCGAGCGACTTTGATACCTTCGACTACTGGATCTTTCACTGTACTCGGGAGACAGACTTCTGTTGGCTCCTTCCCTCCGTCCGTCCCACCAGTTCCTAACCCCCACAAGCTGCCTGTCTCCTTGCAGGAGGAGACTTTGCGGCATTTGCGGTACGTAAGCCTCTACTCTTCCTTGAGTAAACTGCTCAACACTAATCGGGGGATTTCCTGCGGATAAAGGCATCTGGAGGTTTTCTGGAAACAACGGTGATATAGGTCGATCAGCGACAATAGATGGTGTAAACATGACGCGAGGAGGGAGACTAGATCCAGAAGCACCAGGCGTGGCTCTTGCAACCATTTCCGTCAGATATTCCAGCCGAGAACGAAGGGCCGCTATTTCCATTGCAAAAGGATGTTCATGATTAAGCACAGATCCCCCAGAGAGAGGAGTGGAGAAATCAGACCCCGCTATCTGAGATGACAAGATGTCCGTCTGCGAGGAGGCCGGTCCCCCAGCAATTCCAACCGAGAGGTCCAGAGATCCCGAAATAATTGGTTGTGTAGTCATAGAGAGATCGGCAGTAGCAAAAGGGAATAAACGTCTGCGGATTGAGAAAGGGATATTAGAGGATGACGATCGGATGGACTCCGATCCCGTGATCATGACCGTTCTAATCTTCCGACTAGATGGAGCTTGGCTATTAAGGACGCTCACTTAATATACCAAAGCTCTCAATGAAAGCACCATTTGATAAGATTCGATTGTCGATCTTGTAAGATTCAGAGTCGTGGTTGATCGGAACAGTGGTGGTCAGCGTCGAAAGTACCTACAAAGCGCCGGAGGGGGGGCTCCGGCGTAGACACTCCGATGCTTAAGTCAGTCCGAGTTTTGAAAATAACAGAGGTTCGTCTTAGTGATCTCGATCTTACCTTCAGATTGGAAAAGTAGGGGTATTTATAGGCCTGGTCGGCAATACCTGGCGATAACAATTCAGGCGATGTCAAAGGGTGACGTCACAAGCGATACCGACAGATGACGTCAAGAGCGATATCGCACGGGCTGCCGGGAGCGATAAGCTCGTGGGTCCCTAGGATGGGATGATGCCGTGCGTGTAGAGTAGCGTGAGTCCCCCCCCCCCCCCCCCCCCCCCCCCCCCCCCCCGCTGATGTCGACCATCCTAGGAATTCTTCTCTGATTCTCTGGCGATATGAAGATGTCTTACAGGTCGTATAGGAAATCGTCCTGGCGGGAGCGGCAAGTGTGCTAGCACCATTAGGGCTGTCTCAATTGTTATCAAACCAAATCCAGGATGGGTCCCTAACACTCAGCTTTCGGGACCTAGCCATCCACAGCATCAGAACCCCTATGGAAATCCCCCTCCTAATATGCCAAATTTCAGACTTCGACCTACATTTCACCAGAACCAATATCAACGCCAACCTCCTCAGGATCAGACCTTCGTCCATCCTCCAGACCAAACTTTTGTCTAGCCCCCGACTGCTGAAATGCCTAAGAATCCCGAGCAGCAGAAAGAAATAGATGAACTTAAGAAGTAAATGAGTGCCCTGACTGCCAAATTGCAAGAGTTAACAAATCATGGCAGACTGCCACCCCAGACAGAAATAAATCCAAAGCACAATGTCTATGCAGTAACTTTGCGTAGTGGATCAACTTTGACCCCACCAGAGCCTACAGCCCAAGATATTGAAAACTCTCTAGAGACCGAGATTCGGCCTAAACCTAGACCAAAGCTCCCTAAAGTCCCTAGATTCGTCGAAGTCATAGAGGATAGAATCCGCTCTCCTAGAGGTTCACCAAGGAACGACCCTAACCCACCTGAATTTACCCAGGAATACATTCATAAGATTCTCGAGCCCCCGTTCCCTCACAGATTGGTCAAGACCAAGAAAGATAAGGAGGACCGCGATATCTTTGAAATATTCAGTAAAGTGGTTGTCAACATCCCTCTTCTCCAGGCCGTGAAAAATATCCCTCGCTATGCCAAATTCCTGAAGCAATTATGCACGAACAAAAACAAGTTCGCCGAAGTTAACAAGATCAGCGTAGGGGCCAACGCGTCTGCACATATCCAGCGTCGGATCCCTCCGAAATGCAAAGATCAAGGCATGTTCATAATCCCTTGCCGAATCGGAACAGTTGATATTGGCAAGGCCATGTGTGACCTCGGAGCGGGAATCAATGTTATGCCCTTGATAAACTACCACAGTCTAGGCCTCGAGCCTCTCGTGCCTACAGACCTCGTCATCCAACTTGCTGACCGCTCTATCATCTACCCCGAGGGGATCATCAAGGATGTCTTGGTCCAAGTAGGGGAATTCTTGTTCCCTGCTGACTTTTATGTGATTGCAATGGAGAACGAAGACTCCACCAAATCCACAGACGTTCTTCTAGGCCGCCCATTTCTGGCCACAGCCCGAGCAAAGATTGATGTTCACGATGCCACCATCTCTCTCGAATTTGATGGAGAGATCATCAAATTCAATATGCTAGAGGCCATGCGATACCCATCTGAATTTTCTAGTGTGAATTATGTTGATATTGTTGACCCCCTTGTGGGGGAAATTGATGAAATATATTCTACTGACCCCTTGCAATTTGCCCTTGACAGGAGTCTGACACCAGCTCTTCTAGATGTCGTGGCCTCGACGCTTCCTATCCCATCTGAATTACACTCGGTCGTCACTGACCTTGAAGAATGCGCTGTTGCTCAGTATGAATCTCCGAATCAGTCTCCCGAATATCCAGGCCATGCTAAGTTATTTCCCTCTATTGATCAGGCTCCAGCCCTAGATCTGAAGCCACTGCCTACTCACTTGAAATATGCTTATCTAGGCCCCGACAACTCTTTACCTATCATTATCTCCAACAAGCTCGAAGACCTCGAGGAGTCCAAGCTCATTTCCTTGCTAAGGAACTTCAGGTAAGCCATAGGATGGACCATTGCGGACATTAAGGGCTTGTCTCCAGCATTATGCACTCATCACATCCACCTAGAAGACGCAAGCAAGACCATTCGCCAGCCCCAGAGATGACTTAATCCGCCTATGATGGAAGTGGTGAAGAAAGAGATTCTCAAGTTGTTAGATGCGGGAGTTATCTACCCCATCTCAGATAGCCCTTGGGTCAGCCCTATCCAGGTCGTGCCCAAGAAAACAGGTATAACTATCACCGTCGGTCAAGATGGCGAATCCATTCCTACCCGGATCCAGAATGGGTGGAGAGTGTGTATTGACTACCGCCGGCTAAATTCTGCTACCAGGAAAGATCATTTTCCCCGGCCCTTCATCGATCAGATGCTAGAACGCCTTGCCGGTAAAACCCATTATTGCTGTCTAGATGGTTACTCCGGATTCCATCAGATCCCAGTTGCTCCTGAAGACCAGGAAAAGACCACCTTTACCTGCCCTTTCGGGACCTTCGCGTATAGACGCATGCCCTTCGGTCTATGCAACGCCCCTGCTACTTTCCAGCGTTGTATGGTCAGCATTTTCTCTGAATTAGTTGAAGATGGAATCGAAGTCTTCATGGATGACTTCACCGTCTATGGAAACTCTTTTGAAGAATGCATGAACAATCTGAAAAGGTGCCTAGAGCGCTGCATTGAGACGAATCTTGTCCTGCATTTTGAAAAATGCCACTTTATGGTGGATCGAGCCCTGGTGCTTGGTCATATTATCTCGGCCAAGGGAATTGAGGTTGACAAAGCCAAGATAGAAGTAATAGAATCCCTGCCCTACCCATCTTGTGTCCGCGATGTGAGATCGTTTCTAGGCCATGCCGGTTTCTACCGAAGGTTCATTAAGGATTTTTCCAAGATTGCCCAACCCATGTGTCAATTGCTCCAGAAGGACGTGTCCTTTGATTTTAGCGAGGCCTGCAAAACCACTTTTGAACTTCTCAAGAATAAACTTATCTCGGCCCCGATTATTCGAGCCCCCGACTGGACACTACCTTTTGAGGTCATGTGTGATGCCAGTAATCAGGCCCTTGTAAGGACGGCTGTTCCAAGGATAATTTCTTACATTAGTTTCTGTGTTTATTTTCTGGGGATCATCTCCTCTTCCCGATCAAGAGCAGCCATTGTCAAACAACTTTCCTCTTCGATTATTAATTAATCTATCGGTTTACTCTACTCCCTTTTTACTTTCTTTGTTTTATCATTGTATGATTATATATACCTACTGTTTATATTATAGTATGAGTAGCTAAATACCCCTCTCTTGGTGAAGGGTGTTCCACGGGTTGTAGGGTTGTAGGGTTCGGCTAAGAGGTCTAATGCATGCTTAACATATTCTTTTGTGAGACATAACTGTTTACCGATTTAACTACATGCTTGTCTAGAAATGTTAAGAGCTTGATCATCTTTTAGTATTTCTGCATGAGTAACGTCATATTCCAGGGTTATAACTGACGCGAAGCCCTGGAGTTAGAGCAGGCACCTAGAGGAGGCAGCGTGAGAGGCCTCACCTAGGGGTAAACAGATATCTAGCGTATGCGATACGAGTCTGACAAGCTGAGCTATCGCGCCCTAGATTTGTCTTACCTCTCCTTCATGGGCGCTCTGAATTTAGCCTCCCTACTTCGAGCCCGTGACAGGCCAGACGGTCAAGGCTACCTTTTGATGACAATGAAGGTAGCTGGGAGGATGGTTGAACGTCAAGGTCACCTCATATGTGGAAACGGGGGGTGACTTTTATCTACGAAGGTAAGCAGGGGATGCGGTGTGGAAACGCGGTCCCTATAGCAGATCTGCACATGAGTCTGGAAAACTTCTGCACCAATGACTAGCCGACCTAGATAACAACCCAAGGGAGCACCTTTCGCTAAGATCTCGTCTCATTTGATTAATATCTTTTTCATTACTTTTCCCGCATTCGATCTGTTTACATCTCTTGCTCTGGATTACAATTTACATTTCTTGCCCTAGATTACGATTTACTTTCGTGCCCTAGATAAGTACTTTCCAATTCTGTTTTGTTAGCTCCCCTACTCTGCGTTGAATAATTTATTAATCAACATAAAGCCCCCCCCCCCTCTCTTTTTACTGTTATTTTGGGTTTGATCTGTTGCATATTGCCTTGTCATACACCTTCACTAACAAATTAGTCCTTCAATCTCTGTGGTTTGACCCTGACTTGCTCTATACACATTACTTTGTGCATTTAGGCATCAGGATAAATTTAAGTATATTTGACTGACGATCAAATTTTGGCGCCATTGCCAGGGATTGAACGGTACTGATTTTGTTTTGTTTTTCTTGTATGACCAGGAGATCTGCCCCCGATCTACTCCCTCTAGACCTCGAGTTGACCAGAACGGAAAGAGGACTTCGTAAGCAAGCTCAAGGGACATCTGCTCATCGTAGAGTGATCCCTCATCCTGCCCTCGACGGTTCCCCTTCTAATCTGGCTGACCAGGAACATAAACTTTTCTTGGACCTGACCTTTCTCCATCGTCATCTCGAAAACCCCATACCAGACCACTTTAATTTTCCCGCAATGGATGACCTAACCAACAATGACAACCGTAACAACATTGGGAACCACGAAGATCCGCCATCACCTTCACTAGCAAATTAGTCCTTCAATCTCTGTGGTTCGACCCTGACTTGCTCTATACACATTACTTTGTGTATTTAGGCATCAGGATAAATTTAAGTATATTTGACTGACGATCAATCATGTTGTTCGTTGTTTTGTTGTTGTGGTGGCGAGCCGAGAGGTATGTAGTGAGAGAGAGGTAGGTGGCAAGCCGAGAGGTAGGTAGCGAGAGAGAGGTAGGTGAGGAGAGAGAGGTAGGTGGTCTTCACGTTTTGTTGTTGTTGCTCTAATGATTTTCCCTAGTGTCCTTCCTGAATTTCAAAATTTGTTGAGTTTCTTTTGTCAAAACGACGCCGTTTAGTTGTTAAACACACCGTTTTGGTGCTTTTTGTTTTTAAGTAAAGTTTTTATTTACCAATTTATAAATAATAGCCTAATATTATCACAATATTTTAGTATGTTAAATCTATATATTTTACTATTTTAGTATAAAAATTTAAAGTTATTAAATATTAATAAATAATAAGTATTAATATATTGAAATGTAATGAATACGTTGAACAAATATCTAGTACACGCCAAGAAGTATCGAGTAAGTATAAATATTAAATATCAAATACGACTTACGAGCCTAACATATACACACGAAGAATTTTCAAGTATAATCGTGCTCCATAGGATGATAAGATTAGATCACTTACATTTAAAGCTTCAAAATTATCATTGAATAATACTATAGTTAATTAATACAATTTAAATTAAAAGCATAAAACTCTAAACAATTAGTAATTACATTTTTATGACAATTGACATGATTCTCTCTTACAACAATATAATTCTTTTTTTATTAAGTAAAATATTGAACAATAAACATATATCCACGATATACCTTAATAACTATGTATTAAAGTAATGATTAATGGTAATATTACTAGTATGTGCCATATTATTATTAATTAATGGTCTTAGTTTATACATATTAACTATATAAATTGCTATTACAATTTACAATAATATACTTTTTCTCATATTAAAATTTTCAATTTCATACTACGAAAAAAAAATCCTCATAATTCTTACAAAATTTATTTCTTAATAAAATTTTCTATTTAAAATTTTAAATAAACTCTTCTACTTAATTTTAAAATAAAAAAAAGGAAAAACTGAGGTCTTTTACTTAAGTTTAAAAGACAAAAATGATTAAAATTTTCTATTTCTTAGTTCTTACTACGGAGAATATGTTTTTTCCTCATAATAGTTCTTATATAACTTCCTTAATAATTTTTATATTTAAAATAATAAATAAAAGGAAAACAATTAGGACTTTTAATTAATTTTAAAATAAAAAAGGAAAAATGATTAAAATTTTCTACTTTATTACTAATGAGAAAATATTTTTTTCTCATAATAATTATTATATAATTTTTATAATACAATGTTTTGTTTAAAAAAAAATAAAAGAAAAAAATAAGAAATTTTAATTAAGTTTAAAAGGAAAAAAAGTACATTTAGTTAATTTTAAAAAGAGAACAAATTAATAATTAATGGTGATATTTCTAGTATATTCCATATTATTGATAATTAATGGTCTTAGTTTATACATATTAACTATATAAATGTATATTACAATTTACAATAATATACTTTTTCTCGTATTAAAATTTTCAATTTCTTTCTACGGAAAACAAATTCTTACACAATATTTACATGATTTTCGTGGACGGGGAAGGATAACAAGAAAATATGCATTGTTTAACTATCGAAATTCATCATTGAGAAATGTGATTGAAAGGGCTTTTGGCATCCTAAAGGCTAGATTTCCAATCTTAAAGTCCATTCCAAATTATCCTCTTCGTCGTCAAAGGCAAATACTTTTAGCTTGTTGTGCACTACACAACTTTATTCGAATGGAAGATAGAGTTGATCAACTATTCACAAAATATGGTACAGAAGGTCAGCAAAATTTTAACGAGGACGAAGCTAATGTGAAGCAAGAAGGTATTCAAGTGGATATGTCCCAACAACAACAAATGAATGCGGTTAGAGTAGATATTGCAGATCAATCAAGGTTGTTTTTCAGCTTTTACCCCAAGTTAAATTATGTTTGTTTTTAATGTTCATATTTGTAGTATTCACGTAATGAACAAATAATTTAAGACTATTTTATATGTATTTTATTTTCATGAACAAAATTATTATATTTATATTTGATCTTTAACATGAATAGAATTAACATATTTATATTTGATCTTTAACAAAGTTAAAATGGGCTACCTTTTAGTTTATTAATATGATAAAAAAAATTGATAGCATATTTTTTTAATTAAAATCAAATTGATTGAACAAAATTAGTAGTTTTCATTTTTCAAAAAAAGAAGAAATACTTGTTAGGTGAACACGATTTCGAGTTTTCTAAAGCTGAAAATTTTCACATTTAGTACAAAGTAAACACCATATCCATTTTTCTAATATTTTCTAAAATCAGAAATATTTCTAAAAAAGAGAAACAGAAAACAGAAATTGTTTTCCGTAAGTAAACGGAGCCTAAACTTTTCTATTTTATTTCTACGGAGAAAATATATTTTCCTCATAATAATACTTATATAATTTCCTTAATAAAATTTTCTATTTAAAATAAAAAATAAAAGAAAAAATGAGTAATTTTAATAAAGTTTAAAAGGAAAAAAAATGACATTTAGTTAAGTTTAAAAAGGAGAAAAGAAAAAAATGGAGGAATTTTAATTAAATTTAAAAGAAAAAAAGACATTTAGTTAAGTTTAAAAGGAAAAAAAAGAATTTTGAGATAAGGGGATTCAAACCCTTTCCTTTTAGGAAGGGAGACAAGGAGTTCAAAGCTAAACTTTAATATATGAATGCATATATACATATTTATATATACATAAATATATATAAGAATCGGTTCTTCCAGTTCTACGATTCGATTTATGAGTTTTAGATTTGAAGAACTAGAACTATCCAGTTCGATCTCGTTCTCTATGACGATTCCCGACAAAAAAAATCCGAACCGAATCGAATCAAACTGGCAGTTCCAGTTTGATTTTTGAGTGGTTCGATTTTTGTACACCCCTATTGATATGATCCTAGGATCCTCGCAAACCCTAGTGAGGTTAATTGATGCGTCGCGAGCCACCAAGGGTTTGGAGTAAGCAAGGAAACGCGCTAAGAGAGCTTTGGAGAGCCAAGTGAGGCTAGCGAGAGCCCATAAGGCCGAGATGAGAGTCAGCGCGTGAAGAATTATATGAATCCTCACACCAACCCTAGCGCATTGAGCATCTTGCCTTTGAAGCGCAAGAGATGACGACTAAGGAAGCACGAGAGGTGGCGAGTATGCTTTGAGCATATAATTGTGAAGCTTTCGTAGGCAGATTATGCTGAGCGAGATTCGAGGAGGAATCTTTCCGAAGAGGGAGGGAATGATACGATCCTATCGCACCCCCTTTTTCGTCGAAAGACGAGTTTAAGGTTCAGGACGAATGCTAAGCATAGATGGATGCTTTCGCATAATGCAATGAAGTCGCCACCCTATTTTCTAAGGTTTAGGGAACCTAATCGTCATGGCATAAAAAGTAAAAACTAAGGCACATGTGGTCTAAACCAAAGAACGAAGGTTCAAGGTCGTATTATGGACTCAGGAAGGTGTTAGGCACCCGAGTCACATCCTTAAAAAAGTTACCGGTTAAAAAGGTGTCTGGAAAACATTTTTTGACATGAAAATGAGTAAGTAACCGGAAAGTGTCGTACGATCTCGCGCACGAAAAGGTGCCACTTTTCAATCATGTACAGAGTAAATGATTGCAAAGTGTCAAACGAAGTCCTGTTACGAAGATTGGGCCACCTTCTAGTTGTCCATGAGCCCTCAGAGGTATTCATCGCTTTAGTGTTTTGTTATTTCTGATCGGGACTGTAGGGACTGATTAATCATTTCTGGTCGGGACTGATTAATCGTTGGCTTTTTACTAAACCGAGAGCCCTCTTTATCATCATCGGGCCATGTATGATTAATTAATTACTATGTGGTCCTATCATGGATAAAACTAACATCGTACCATTTTAATGAATGCAAATAACCGTGTGGGATCAAAGCCACCATACTCATATATCAATGCAAAATAATTAATTTCATGGTATAAAAGCGAGTGATTTAAACAAGTAAGCATGTGCGTTGATTTTATCATGCATACGAATATGATATGAGATTTTTAACATTTCTATATAACATACATATAAGTAATATTTGTGGAAAACATTGAATAAATAAAAGAGGCTAGAAAGCGTACTTGCGTTGCGTGACCTTGATCTACCTTAGAAAATGAAAGTATTAGCAATGGTTCGTAAATAAATAAATAATAAAGAGCGCATACAACATTTATTTAATTTGACGAGTAAATAATTAAGTAAACACGATAAACAAATAAGCAATTTTTTTCATGGCAAACAAATAAACAATTAACTAGACATGGGAAATGAGTAAACAATTAATTAGACATGGCAAAAAGTAATCAATTAAATTCATTTATTGCATATGAACAATTTATAACAATTTAAACATGACATAACTAATAATCAATTTATTTATAACATGCAAGCATACTAGAAATTTTACGATAATTTAATCATGGCATGAATAAGTCATTATCATGTGAGCATACGAATAACTTGTGCGAAAATACAAGTAAACCAATTATCATGTGAACAATTGCATATATAAAATAAACACACGAAAATAATTAAACAATTTATAAACATGCAAAAATTATACGAAAATTAAATACGAAAGTTTACGAAAATTTAATCATATGCATACGAAATTCTTGTACGAAAATTAAATGGGCCGGGCATGAAACCTAATGTTTAGTAATAATTATGGGTTCGATTTATGAGCGCGATGAAACCGGCGAAAAAAATCGAACAAAAGCAACTACGTTGTAGAGAAAAATATGACGATCGAAATGATGCGACAAAATTTTAAGCTCAACTCTCTAAACGTATTTATTTTGACAAAGTGTCGAAAAAGCTCGTCCGGGTCCTAATAAGACTAAAAAAGTGAAAAAAAACCAAAATGACAGATAAAAATGAAAGAATACGAAAGGACTTGAGCTGGGCCGAGAGATAATTAACGGTTAGTGAAAAAAATAAAAATAAATCGACTATAATTGATTAAGTGTATTAAAAAATGCGGGCATGCTATTTCGCAGGTGATCGAATGTGCTAGAATCAAAATTCGGGTACCAACAGTTGCCCCCTCTTTACTGTCTGATAAAAAATACAGTGTAACTGAAATTTTTGATGAACAGTAAAGATGGTTGCCCCCAGTACTTACCACGTCTTGATTGCATCGTAACCTGTTGAAAGAGAGAAAAACGTAAGTCGTGGAAATGTAAATGTTGTAGGGCGAGGGTAGCACTCGCAGTCTGTACTATTTTGACAGAAAGGTAGATGACGTAGGGCGAGGGTAGCACTCGCATGTCCATACGACTTTGACAAAAAGGTAAATGATGTAGGGCGAGGGTAGCACTCACAGTCCGTACGATTTTGACAGAAAGGAAATGACTTTTTGTCCATGTTAGGGCGAGGGTAGCTGATTACATTGCATTTCATCATGTTTTTACTGTCCATTCACTTGTTTTCTGGGCAGTAAATCTATTGATTTTCCTTCAATTTCCCATACTTTGGCAATTCTAGTGCGGAGGCATTTCAATGAAGGATTATGATCTTGGAGCATTGGAGCTGGTTTTCAGAGCGTCTTGGCCTAGAGTTTGGCCAAGAACCCTTCGCGCACCAAAGTATCGATACCAGATCATCTTGGCCAGGATCTTGGCCAAGACTCTTTCGCGAAAGGCCATCTCGAGCAGCAGCGTTGGGAAACCTTTTGGGCCGCGTTTTACCTGGGCCTTGCGAGCTGGCAAGTTATAACTGTCCAGCATCTTCAGAGGGATCTGACGCCAATTTATTGAAGAATCCTATTTGGGATCTCTCTCTTTTTTAACATACGATTTTACCTATTTTAAAAACATTGTTATTATTTTCTTAGATTTTCTAGGAGTTTGAATTACAGTAGGATAAGGAAGATTTTTAGCTTATTTAGCTAAACTCGTTCCTTCCTTAGGGGGTATCGAATCTCTCTTCTCTTCTTCTACAATTGAAAAACAAGTTCTTGCTCGGGAATTGAATTCTTTTAATTCTCAGATTTATTTATTTATATGCAAACAAATATATTTATTTTACATCCATGAGTATGAGTAACTAAACACCCATTCTTGGTAAGGGTTGATGAGCTTTGTTCTTATGTTTTTGTGAGATCAAATCGCCCTTAGCATTTTCTTCGATTCGTATTCACTTATTTCTTGAGCTTAATCCAATGATAACTCACTAGAGGCAAGACCTGATCATTCTTGTACCCTAGTAGAGAAGTGTTGCAGCCAGCCTAGAAGGAAAAGGGAGCACCCGCCGGCTAGGCAAAGTAGGTAACTAGTCTCGCGTCAGACTAGAAGAAATAAGTGATCTAGACCAAGACCAGATTGACAACCTAGGGTCTCCGTAGGGAGACAACTTGGCTAGGTACTGTCTTCCCCTATACCATTGAGGAAGCGAACAACCATTCAAGACAATAGTCAAACGGATAAACCCTTTAACCAGCAAGGTGTCCCTTGGCTAGGATTATCAGAAAAGGGAGCACCCGCCAGATAATTTAAAGAGGAGGGAAGTCAGGAGTGAACAGGAGCACCTCCACTCTATGGCAGGACTACGAATCAAGAGATGAATACCCTTGCATTAGTGACCGAATCATAAGAACAGAAGCTCTCATATCGCTCTTACCTGGAATTCCCTTTTTATTTGACTTTTTCAGTATTGACCCCCTATCTTGGCCAAGCCTTTGACCAAGACTACTTTAAATTGTTCTGCTTCTTTTGTTTTATTTCTATTTTCAGGTTCCCCCAATCAAAACCAGTGACGAGGAAGTCAACCAAGAAACTACGTTCCCCCTAGAGGTCTCTGTGGACGATCCTCTTACCATAATCTACAAACCCTTGTGGACAGTGATAAGTTGTATTTCTACCCCCATTCTTATACATATTTTACACTTATATTTGATGCGTTCGGCGCGCAATCAGTAGCACTCGTAGTCCATACGATTTGACAGAAAAAGTAGATTAAATCACTCAAGGAGGAGATAATAATTATGCAGAAAAGTAGTCGCTTAAGGAGGAGATAATAATTATGCAGAAACGTAGTCGCTCAAGGAGGAGTATTAATTATGCAGAAATGTAGAATTATGTAAATGAGAGTTGTAACGTACCTTCACTCAGATATTGATTGACGGTAACATACCTTCACTCTGATGTTGATTTGATATTCGGGGTGACTGTTTACGAATTTTCAAGATATGGTGTGGGGACGTGACCTGACACAACATTAAAAGACAGGGTGTATGTGAGGACGTGACCAATCACAACACTAAACAGACAAGATGTGGGAACGTGACCAATCACAACTTTTAAATGACGAGGTGTATATGGGGACATGACCTATCACAACACTAAACAGACAAGATGTGGGGACGTGACCAATCACAACTTTTAAATGACGAGGTGTATGTGGGGACGTGACCTATCACAACACTAAACAGATAAGATGTGGGGACGTGACCAATCACAACTTTTAAATGACGAGGTGTATGTGGGGACGTGAGCTATCACAACACTAAACAGACAAGATGTGGGGACGTGACCAATCCCAACTTTTAAATGATGAGGTGTATGTAGGGACGTGACCTATCACAACACTAAACAGACAAAATGCGGGGACGTGACCAATCACAACTTTTTAAATGAACAGGTGTATGTGGGGATGTGACCTATCACAACACTAACAGACAAGATGTGGGGATGTGACCAATCACAACTTTTTAAATGATGAGGTGTATATGGGGACGTGACCTATCACAACACTAACAGACAAGATGTAGGGACGTGACCAATCACAACTTTTAAATGACAAGGTGTATGTGGGGGTGTGACCTATCATAACACCAAACAGACAAGATGTGGGGACGTGACCAATCACAACTTTTAAATGACGAGGTGTATGTGGGGACGTGACCTATCACAACACTAACAGACAAGATGTGGGGACATGACCAATCACAACTTTTAAATGACGAGGTGTATATGGGGACGTGATCTATCACAACACTAAACAGATAGTGTAAAGGGAAAGTAAGTCTTACCTTGAACTTACTATATGAAATGAAATGGAGAGTGGTTGACCATGAGGGAGCGTGATCCACTACACAAAGTTGATTTGGGAGTGGTAACATACTTCATTCGAATGTTGATTGGATTTGTCAAAAATCCAAGACGAGGGCATTACAACAATGTTGTGATTGAAGACCCATGATTGAGGAGTGGTAACGTTCTCCATTCGATGTTGATTGGATTTTGACAAAAATTCAAGACGAAGGCATTACAATGATTTCTTCATCGAAGACCCATGATTGAGGAGTGATTCCATCAAAATGTGTATCCGTATCCTACAATTAGGAAGGAAACAAACACGAAAGCAGCAACAGATGGAAAAAGAGAGAGCAGATGATAATGTGAGAAAAATTGTGTATTCCTACATTTAAACCTTGGCTTGCCCCCCAAGTCTTTTTTGGAACGAAAATGACCTCTTTGTTTTTTTTTTATGAGAAAATCAAATCAAGTATAAAAAATGTTCGTTCAGTTTTCGTTATATAAACATGATTGATACAAGTCTAGATAACGTCTGCGTCTTGTTCAGGAAATAACGACCTCAAAAATAAGACTTTCCCACAACATGTAAACATAAGCAATTCTCACTAGATATTAGTATTTGCGCTCGCACTCAGAAACAAGGCTATGTGTTTACACTCTTAAAAATGCAGCAAACATAGCACAAAATCAGATTTGCAATGTCAATCCTAGTGAATAAACTTCAAATGAAGATGCACATGCATGGGCCTGCTAATAATCGAAAGGACTTTGCGAGGGAGAAAGAAAGGAGGAATTTGTAGAAGAAAGGAAAAGTGTTGTGTTTGTTTTTTTTTTTTTTGTTTTTTTGTTTTAAAAGGTTTTAATGAGTTTGTGTTCGACGACTGACTGTGATGAGGACAAATCATGATAAACGATGCTTGGTGATTTGATCGAGGCGAAAGTGAAGTATACAAGTTTCTTCATCTTTGCTAGGAACACTCTTCTTGTGATCGTCGTGATCGATTCCGATTGATGAGTTTTTTCGTACTTGCTTCCATTTTCATTGATTTTGGTTCTTTGAGATACCCTCTGTTATATAAGTTACTTCATCTTTTTCTAAGAACGCTCTTCTTGTGATCATCTCGATCGATTTTGATTGATGATTTTTTTCGTACTTTCTTCTACTTTCATCGACTTGGGTTCTTTGAGATACCCTCTTTTTGAATCTTCTTTTTTTTTCCTTTTTTCTTTTTTTTTTCTTTCTTTTTCTCTTCTTCTTTCTTTCTTCTTTTTGTTTCTTTTCTTTTCTTTTTGAATACAAATACAAACAGCGACTGAAGTAAGTACAATTTCCTTTGTTTTGATTCTTTTGGGTAGTGGCCTTCGATTTTTTTTGCTTCTCTGGGTGTTAACGCGGACTGTCAACCTTTGAGGGTTTCCTTTTCATCTTGCTGATTCGTTGAAATGAACTTAACATGCTTCTGGCGCTTAGTCGGCCAATTTCGTCAAGCACTTACCCATTTGTGAGGAGTTTAGAAGAAAGTTTTGAAGTGTTTGATAGAGTTGTACATGGTGTACAAGGTATGTGTTTTGAGGGCAAAAGAGTTAAAAAATGAAAAATGTGGAAGAAGAGCAAAGCAAAGCCTAATGTCATCTTACTGTTATCCCATGTCTGATGGTTCATGTACCCTAGATATTATGCAAATCTAACTAGCACCTAGTTTAGCATTTACAGTCATGAAAGAAACAAGGCGTGAAGGCCCAAAATACTCACAGGGATATGTTTGTGACTGCTTACGTCTAAAACATGTCATGGATATAAGAGCTAACAGGCAAGATCATGTATGTTTCATATAATTTCTAATGAACGCACAAGTCATCCGTGTCGTGATAAAGTGATGAACACGCTTGATTTTAAGGAACGTTAAAACGTAGGATTTTCAAGCCAAGCAATATATATTTGTTGTTTTTTTTTGGCAAAAACTAAGAATTTTAGCAAACATGACGCACACACTCTTGCAACAACATAAATTGTGGGAATTTTAAAAAATTGTGGAAATGTAAATTGCAAAAATGTAAATTGCGGAAACGGAAATTGCGAAAATGTAAAAGGACAACTTCCCTGAAAAATGAGCTTTGACATTTTTCGACACCTTCTTTTTGTCGTCACTTCATTTGCTTGCCCCCAAGTTTACAAGTCCCGTTGCACCTGAAATGTAAAACTATGAAAATGTAAATGGAGAGACCATAAATTACAGAAACGTAATTTGCGGAAGGGGAAATTGTAAAAACGTAAAGGACAACTTCCCTGAAAAATGAGCTTTGACATTTTTCAACGCCTTCCTTTGGTCGTCACTTCATTTGCTTGCCCCCAAGTTTGCAAGTCTTGTTGCACTTGAAATGAAGATATACTAAAATAGTAAATTTAGAGGAAAAAGGTATCCCAAGATGTTGAATTTAAAATTAATGAAAGAAATAGTAATATTGAAAAGAACACATGGGTTGCTTCCCATGAAGCGCCCTTGTTTAAAGTCGTAGGCTCGAACTATGGCGTGCGTTTGAGTCTTATATTTTTTGGATCAACATTCTTTTGAATTTCATTGCTTGCCCCCAAGTTTATCCTTTCAGACTTCTCCTGATGAGGGACTATCTCCTTTTCCGCCCTTTCTCTTAAACAAACCAATTTGCGTGGAATCCCGACCTTATTCTTAGTTGCGGTGATAGTTTCTTAACTACTGAAGACACAATGTATATTTGGAGAATCCAATTTATTATTTATTGAAAGAGTTTCTCTAATCTTGGGAAAAACAACAACAACACAACAACAAAATAGGGAGACATCTGGTAGTACGATGGTGGTTTAGTTGTACGCACGCTCTCCAGACTTCTTCACAGACACAGACGAGCTCTATATTGCGCTTCCACTACCCAAAGCATGGTTCGGAATAGGATTGATGGTCATGTTAGACCCTTCGAAAGAGATGCATTCGCTTTTGATCAAGTGATTAACCTTTCCTCTAAGGGCAGAGCAGTTTTCTAGAGTGTGGCCTTGAGCTCCGGCATGGTACGTGCATCTAGCATTAGGGTTGTACCACTTCAGGTAAGGAGGTCGTATAGGCTGAATCGGGGTTGGTGCAATTTGCCCAGCTGGTACGAGATGCTCGTAAATGTTTTCTAAAGGAACAGGAAGAGGTGGTAGCGGCTCCCTGTTCCAATGGGTGTGTTGGTTCTTTAGTGGGATTTGTGGTGGAGGCGATGTGAATGATTGCTGGTTACTAGGTCCCGGGGAGACAAAGATGACATCTTCCTTCATGATAGGTGTTCTTTTAAGCATTTCTTCTAGTGTGGAAGCAGTGATCCTTCCGGACTTAATTCCTTGTTCAACTCTCTCGGCTACTGATAACCATTGACATCACTCTAGCGGCATCTTCACCATCGCACTAGGCGACAAGGCCAGGACACTGTATATACCAAGGGGACAACATGACACTGTTCCTACCGCCCCTAGCCTGGCGATCAGCCCTGGGATGGTCGACATCAACGGGGGGTTCTCACATGACATCTACACGGCGTCCTCCCATCCCAGGTCATGCATGACGTCACTCTATATGACGTCACCTCGCATGACGTCATTCCCTAGCGTCCGAGCGATATCTACCAGAGATAACGCCTACCCCCTGTCGGTAAGGTCCTTCCTTTACCTATAAATACCCCCATCAATCCAGATAAGAGGGTAAGCCTAAGAGAGCGTGCTGAACCCCTACCATTTTAACCACTCATACTAACTTAAGCATCGGAGTGTTTACATCGGAGATGCCCTCCGGCGCTTTGCAGGTAATGAAGACACCGAAATTGTGTTCCCGACCAGTCCGATTGGCCGACCCTACTCAACAAACCTCGGACTCTTATCAAATGGTGCTTTCATTGAGAGTCTTGGTTAATTAAGTGAGCTTCCTTGATAACCAAGCTCTATTCTCTCTGAGAGTCTAGCGATCATGGCCTCAGATTCAGAATCTACACCCCCTCATTCTCGCAGTACCCACACGTGCAGGAAACTATTTCCTACGTCTTCGTCTAGTATCTTCACCACATCGCATGTCACTTCCTCTGCACAGACGGATCTATTCCGCACGTCGTTTCCTCAAATAGGGACACCGTTTTTCCAAACGGGCGCCCCGATTTCTCAGATGGTCGAAACTAGCCATCCCACTCCCTCTCCTACAGGTTCCAGAATAGATGGTGCTAGCAATCCTTTAGCAAGCTCAATCTTATCCCTTCGTTCCCAGCTAGATTACTTGACTGAGCTAGCAGCAGGGTTTATTTCCAGTGCCCCAGGATCGGGTGTTCCTTCTCAGTTTGTCTTCACCCCATCTATCGTCACCGAACGACCAGTATCGTCTCGGCGGCAGGTGAGCGTTCCTCTAACTTCACCTGCCATGAGTACGCCATTCAGCTTTGTACAACTCGCCGAGGGACAGGTAGAGCCTTACATACCGCGAGCGCCGCGAGTCCCCGTCTCCCAAGTAGAACGACAGCAAGGTGACTATAGGGAGCGTTGGGACGGTAGGAGAGAGGGGGCCGATAGAGAGGTCTCCCTGGAGCGGAGCGAAAGATCGAACAGTAGAAGACATCGAACCCGTTCACCCAGGAGTCGCAGTTGATCCCCTAGGCAACAACATACCCCGTAGCCTCGAGGGCACAGATGACACTTGGAAATTTCTCCGCCTCGTCATGACCGTGAGATTCTAGATGACACTTCAGGCCATCCTTTCAGCCACCATATAAGACGCCACAGGGTCAGCCAATATGTCAAGCTCCCCACAGAGTCGTACGACGACACTAAAGATCCCATCTCTCACCTCAATAAGGTGAAAGATTTCGTGCAATTCCAGACGCACAATGACGCGGCGTTGTGTCAGATATTCGTTATGACATTGTCGGGGGTAGCCCGCCTCTGGTTTGAAGGACTCCCCGCCCGGTCGATCGATAATTTCTTACAATTAGAGGCTAAGTTTAAGAGTTGCTTTAGCACAGCTATCCCCATCTGGAAGTCTGCCGTAGCCTTGTTTGATATACGCAGGAAACCAGAAGAATCCTTAAAAGGCTATCTCGGTCATTTCGACATGGAAATGTCGCTAACACCAGGTATTACTATTGATTTTGCCATAGAAGCCTTGAAGTGAAACTGTGACTACGGGAAGTTGAGGGACACGTTAATGGTGGACCCCCCGGCAACCTTAGATGCGTTAAGGCTGAAGGCTCACAACTACGCAAGAATGGAAGAGGAGGAATACAGAGACAATGCGAAACATGCCTCAGAGTGTGCCCCCCGTCCCCGCCACTCAGGCCGGTATGACCCCCGACACCCGCCTGGGCGACGAATACGCCCAGCGGAAAGATTACATCCCCAAGGCGTCAAATCGACAGAAAGGTAACTTTTCTAGAGGAAGAACCGGTGGCTCGAACGCTCAACGACAAGCGAACCCACCTAAGGGTCGAATCTACGACCCCGATCTTCCTTCACTCATACTCCCACAGGCGAAGATCTTAGCAATTATTCAGCAGCGGAACCTGCCAATCCGCTATCCAGCCCCTGTAAAACAGGAGTGATAATGGGAGGAAGAGAAAACGTTTTCTGCAAATTCCATAAAGCTAGAGGGCACTCCACTGGCGTATGTAGAGAATTGAAACTAGCTATAGAGCGTTTGTTGGAAGAGGGTTACCTCGGAGAATTCGCCACCAGAGTAAGAGAAGAAGCCAGAGGTAACCCACGCGCGGGGCGTCAGACGACCGACAACTGCCTTCTCCTCCCCCGGGAAGCAGTGAGACTTCTAGTGGATGGGGGAAAGAAGCGTTAACAATTCATTACGAGGACATCCTCATTATCAACGTCATTTTCGGTGGCACATCATCTCTCGACGAGCTCACCCAAGCGACACCCCCCGCAGGAGAGAAGCGAAAACGAGAAAGCCAATCCGCAAAAAAAGAAGCAATAAACGTGCTGGACAGGATGGTGTTATCCTTCTCAGAAGAAGATGAGAAGGGTGTCGTGTTCCCTCACAACGACGCGTTGGTAGTCACGCCTGTCATCGGAAACCTTCGAACCCTCATTGACAACGGCAGCGTGATAAATCTATTTTTGTTGGAAGCATATAACCTCATGAAGCGCCCCGCCGGTGAATTGGCGCCCTACAAGAAGCCAATCATTGGAGTGGACGGTGTCCCTATACATGTAACTGGAGTCACAGTGCTGCCCGTATACTTTAGAGAAGATACGTCCAAGCGATCAGAAGAGTTATTGTTCTTAGTCGTAGATCTCATTCTACCGTATAATGTCATTCTAGGGCGGCCATTTCTCAATCGCTTCGGGGCAGCGATATCTCAAAAACACCTCAGGATAAAATATCCCTCTTGGGAAGGAGTGGTGTCAATCAAGGGCGACCAAAAGCTAGCCGCCGAGTGCTACTTGCTCATGACTCAGAAAAGTTGTGACCAGTACGTGTGTGTGGCAGCAGATCCCTACGAGTAAAGGGATGAAAGGCGCATGATCGCGCGTCGAACACGTCAAATATAAGAGTGAAATAAGTATGGAAATGGGGGTATAAATACAACTTATCACTGTCTACAAGGGTTTGTAGATTGTGGTAAGAGGGTCGGTCCACAGAGACTTCTAGGGAATTGTAGTTCTTGATTGACTTCCTCGTCACTGAATTTGGTTGGTTGAATCTGAAAATAAAGACAAAAATAGAAAGAAATAAAATAGCTCAAAACAGTATTGGCCAAAGGCTTGGCCAAGACAGGGGTCAAGATTATAAGATATCAAATAAAAGGGAATTCCTGGTAAGGGCGATATGAGAGCTTTTGTTCTTATGCTTCGATCATTGACTCAAGGATGTTCATCTCTTCGTTCATAGTACTGCTATAGAGTGGAGGTACTCCCGTTCACTCCTGTCTTCCCTCCTCTTCAAATTACCTAGCGGGTGCTCCCTTTCCTGATAATCCTAGCCAAGGGACACCTTACTGGTTAAAGGGTTTATCCGTTTGACTGCTGTCTTGAATGGCTATTCGCTTCCTCAATGGTACAGGGGAAGACAGTACCTAGGCCAAATTGTCTCCCTGTGGAAACCCTAGGTTGTCAATCTGGTCTTGACCTAGATCACTTATTTCTTCTAGTCTGGCACTAGTCACCTACTTCGCCTAGCCGACGGGTACTCCCTTTCCTTCTAGGTTGGTTGCAACTCTTCTCTACTAGGGTACAAGAATGGCCAACTCTTGTCTCTAGTGAGTAAGCGACTAAATAAGCATGGCTTGATCTCACGAATGCATAAGAACTAAGCTCATCAACCCTTACCAAGAATGGGTGTTTAGCTACTCATACTCATGGATAGAAAATAAGAATACTTGATTGCATAAATAAATTAAATCCGAGATTCAAAGAATTAAATTCAGAGCAATAGTATAAAAGTGGCGGAAGAGAGGAGAAGAGAGAGAAGAGAGAGGAGAACGAGTTCAGCTATAAGTAAGCTAAAACTCCTCTGTCCTTCCCCAACTCAATCTCCTAAATAATCTCCTAAATAGTCTCCTAAATAATCTCCTAAATAATCTCCTAAATAAATTATCCTGATTTGTTTTGAATAAAAATAGGAATTTAAAATATACAAAGATGGAAGGAGATCCTTAATAGGATTCTTAAATAAATATCTTCTTGATCCTTCTCTTTCTTGCTGGACAGCTGTGATTTGCCAGCTCGCAAGGCCCAACGCCACTGCTCATGATTCCTCTCTCGCGAATCAGTCTTGGCCAGAGTCTTGGCCAAGACGATCTGGTGGTGCGACACGTTGAATGCGAAAGAGTATTGGCCAAGCGCTAGGCCAAGACTCGGGAAAACAACTTCAGCGCTCCACAAGTCATATTCTTCTATAAATTACCTCCAGACCAGAACTGCTAAGATATGGGAAATACAAGGATAAATCAGTAGGTTTACTGCCCAAATAACAAGTAAATGGATAGTAAAAACATGATGAAATGCAATGTAATCAAATTCCCCACACTTAAACTATGCTTGCCCCCAAGCATACAGACTCAAAGACTCAAAAATAAAAATAAAAACACAACAAAACAGAACAGACACCATGACCCCCAGAGTTCTCCTTTCGGCTATTCACCTCACCACTGAATTCACCAAGACACTTCCCTAAGCGACCCAATGCTAGACTAACAAGGACAAATCAATACCCTAAACAAACCTCATCCAAATGGTATCAAGACATCCTGCAAGAATTGAATTTATAATGTATAGGGGTCTAAACTCACCGAGTGCTATTCTATCCAATGGTGCCTAAAGACTAGTGCCATTTAAATCACTTTGAGAGATATTTCTTTTTTCTATGTCCTTGTATTTTTACAGACATATCTCATCATTTTTTTTCATGCCTTTTGTATTTTTACAGGCATCGCGCATAGACAGAGCTTGTTCTTTTTGGGCACCCAGAACTTCCACCTTTGCTATGTCTGCCCTATGACGTTCCAGCAGCTTTTTATGTCTCACACTCAAACGGATAGAACAAAGCACACTCAAATCATACGCAACAAGCCTTGTCACCCTAATGTTGGCTAAGGTTTTAGCTAGACATCCTTTAGACCATGTGGATAGTGTTTGTTTGGGTGACATTAGATAATATGCCCCTTAGGCATTGATCAAGTTACGCTCGTTCACTTCCCTGTTACTAAAGCATTGTTTCGCCTAAACAAGTGTCTACATGCAATTTCAGTGGTACATTAAACAACCTATGTTGAAATCTGGGTTTCCTGGTGTGCACTCAACAAGACAGGCTCAAACATACATAAAAAAAAAGAATAAAAAATCATGCAAACAACAGACTCAAAAGAAAAAAGAAAACGCAAAAAACTGACTTAAAAAGATCAAAAAATCAATCAATATTCACAACAAACACAAAACAGAAATTAAAACAGAAATTAAAACACCCTCCCCACACTTAAAAGACACGATGTCCTCATTGTGTGGAGAGACAAATAAAAGATAGAATAAAAATAAAAAGGTAAGAGAGAAATGACCTGGGGGCAAAAGTTGGTCAAGCTGCTGGAGCGGGAGGGTCTTGGCCTCATGTTTGGCCTAGATCCGCAACTAGAGGGACTGCTTGGCTGGTTTTGGAAAAATGTCTTGGCCAAGGGCTTGGCCAAGACAACCACCGAAGCTGAATTTTTCCTCTGATTTGAATGCCTTCCTAGTGCTGCAACAGCCCTGGAAACAAAAGTAAAGAAGGATAAACGGATCAACGAAAAACAGAAAAAAGAAAGATGGAAATAGATGAAATAAAAAACATGGGTTACCTCCCATGAAGCGCCCTTATTTGTTGTCTTGGGCTCGACATTGCCATGAATTTCTTATCAAGAAACTTTTCCAAATCCCCTCCATGCGCTAAACTTGTCAGGATCTTTGGGTGGCATTCCTTGGACAGCCCCTAAAGGTATAAATTTGAATGGGTCGGGAGGCCGTCCCAGCTCATAATTCTGTTGTCCTTGCATCACAAACGGTGAGTTTTGGCTACTATGAAAGTAGCAAGCAGCTGGAGAAGATTATTAGTCCACCACTCCATGGTTTTGGGGGGGCTAGCTGGCAGAGATGAATCTTGGCCTACGACTTGGCCAAGCTCGAGGCCAAGACTGTTTTCAAGTTCAATTTTTGGTACCTGCACACTTGAAGGTAGAGGGTTAGGATTAACTTTGGGAAATTCGTTGCTGTTAAAAATATCAAAATTTGGCTCAAAAATAGGAATAGAAACAGTGTCCACGAATTCTCCTTCCTTCAACTTTTCACATGGGATTTCTCTGCTAGGAGCATGATCAAAAGAGTTAGTTCCATTTAATTCAAAATCCTCATTAGCAGCGTGCCCATTGACATCCACAAACCTAGGAGGGAAAGGCGGGGGGATCTCTATCACTTCCTCTAGTTCTTTAACTTTTTCAATAGGTTTGGCCACAGGTTTGGCCAAGACTGGTTCTGTTTGGATTTCCTCATCGTCTAACTGCTTCTGTGCTATCAGAGTGATCTATTTTTGCATCTCCATTAGGTTTGTCAGGCTCACCATCATGAACTTTAGGAGAGTCTCCTCTTTAGGAACACTAGTGGGCAACATTGGTTGAGGTGCAGGTGGAAGTTGTGGCATGGGGACCTGATTTGGAGGGGGTATTGGCACAAAATGCTGGAAGTTTATGGGGTATTGTTGTTGTTGGTAATGTTGTGGCGGATCTTGTTGGACAAAGGGGTGGAAATTTTGCTGTCCCTGGTTGTACCTTGCAGAGAGGTCATGAACCATGTTAGATAATTCAGATAATTTATGTTCAACATTAAATGTATTCGAATTATGAGGGATAGAATTATGGAACATGATTTCCTGCTTAGCCTACAGTTTGGCCAAGCTCTCGGCCAATATTGCAAAAAAAATAAAAAAATAAAAAATAAAAAAACAGAACTACAAAACACCGTTAGAAGTCCCCAGCAACGGAGCTAAAATTTGATCGCGCGTCGAACACGTCAAATATAAGAGTGAAATAAGTATGGAAATGGGGGTAGAAATACAACTTATCACTGTCTACCAGGGTTTGTAGATTGTGGTAAGAGGGTCGGTCCATAGAGACTTCTAGGGAATTGTAGTTCTTGATTGACTTCCTCGTCACTGAATTTGGTTGGTTGAATCTGAAAATAAAGACAAAAACAGAAAGAAATAAAATAGCCCAAAACAGTATTGGCCAAAGGCTTGGCCAAGACAGGGGTCAAGATTATAAGATATCAAATAAAAGGGAATTCCTGGTAACGGCGATATGAGAGCTTTTGTTCTTATGCTTCGATCATTGACTCAAGGATGTGCATCTCTTCGTTCATAGTACTGCTATAGAGTGGAGGTACTCCTGTTCACTCCTGTCTTCCCTCCTCTTCAAATTACCTGGCGGGTGCTCCCTTTCCTGATAATCCTAGCCAAGGGACACCTTGCTGGTTAAAGGGTTTATCCGTTTGACTGCTGTCTTGAATAGTTGTTCGCTTCCTCAATGGTACAGGGGAAGACAGTACCTAGGACAAGTTGTCTCCCTGTGGAAACCCTAGGTTGTCAATCTGGTCTTGACCTAGATCACTTATTTCTTCTAGTCTGGCGCGGCACTAGTCACCTACTTCGCCTAGCCGACGGGTACTCCCTTTCCTTCTACGCTGGTTGCAACTCTTCTCTACTAGGGTACAAGAATGGCCAACTCTTGTCTCTAGAGAGTAAGCGACTAAATAAGCTTAAGAAATAAATGAATACGAATAAAGAGATTATTAAGCATGGTTTGATCTCACGAATGCATAAGAACTAAGCTCATCAACCCTTACCAAGAATGGGTGTTTAGCTACTCATACTCATGGATAGAAAATAAGAATACTTGATTGGCGGAAGAGAGGAGAAGAGAGAGAAGAGAGAGAAGAACGAGTTCAGCTATAAGTAAGCCAAAACTCCTCTGTCCTTCCCCAACTCAATCTCCTAAATAATCTCCTAAATAATCTCCTAAATAATCTCCTAAATAAATTATCCTGATTTGTTTTGAATAAAAATAGGAATTTAAAATATACAAAGATGGAAGGAGATCCTTAATAGGATTCTTAAATAAATATCTTCTTGATCCTTCTCTTTCTTGCTGGACAGCTGTGATTTGCCAGCTCGCAAGGCCCAACGCCGCTGCTCATGATTCCTCTCTCGCGAATCAGTCTTGGCCGGAGTCTTGGCCAAGACGATTTGGTGGTGCGACACGTTGAATGCGAAGGAGTATTGGCCAAGCGCTAGGCAAAGACTCGGGAAAACAGCTTCAGCGCTCCACAAGTCATATTCTTCTATAAATTGCCTCCATACCAGAACTGCTAAGATATGGGAAATACAAGGATAAATCAGTAGGTTTACTGCCCAAATAACAAGTAAATGGATAGTAAAAACATGATGAAATGCAATGTAATCAGCGCACTCAACCAGTAGACACGATGGTGCCCGTCCCCGTCAACGACAATAGTGAGGCAAGTTTCTTGGTCAGTGAAAAGCTAACCCCGAAGGAGAGTGCACAACTAGCCCGACTGCTGAACAAGTGCAAAGGGGATTTCGCCTGGAAACCAGCGGACATGCCTGGTGTGTCCAGGGAGGTAGCAAAACCTCGACTTAACGTCAATCCGCGTTTCGTGCCAGTTCAACAGAGGCGGAGAGCGTTCTCCGCGGAGAAGGCAGTGGCTATTGACAAGGAGGTAACGAAACTCCTGGAAGCGGGATTCATTCGAGAGGTTCAATACCCCACCTGGCTGGCCAATCCCGTCCTAGTCCCGAAGCCCAATGGAGACTGGCGCATGTGCATTGATTTCACTGACTTAAACGACGTCTGCCCCAAGGACTGTTATCCGCTTCCCAGGATTGATCAGTTAGTCGATCAAACTGCTGGATACGCATATTTGAGTTCCTTGGATGCCAACTCCGGATACCATCAGATCCCCATGGCCAAAGAAGACGAAGAGAAAATGACATTCATAACCCCAAAGGCTACCTATTGTTACACAGCGATGCCGTTTGGCTTGAAGAATGCTGGGGCAACTTTTCATCGCATGGCGAACAAAGTGTTTGAGAGGCAAATCAGAAAAAATGTAGAAGCCTACGTAGATGACTTACTGGTCAAGAGCCGAAGCTTTAGTGACCATTTGGTAGACCTACAAGAGGTGTTTGACACATTAAGGATATACAAAATGAAACTGAACCCTCGTAAATGCGTATTCGCATTTCAGACGGGAAAATTTTTGGGGTACGTGGTAAGCCAGAAGGGCATCCAGCCGAACCCGTCAAAGATTAAGGCCATCCATGACATGGCATCGCCGCGAACCATCCAAGAGGTCCAAAGGTTGACAGGACGCGTCATTGCTTTAGGGTAATTTATCTCTAAACAAGGCGAGAAATGCCTACCATTCTTCAAGGTCATACGTAGAAAGGCTCCTTTTGGATGGACGCAAGAATGCGAAGAAGCGTTCATAGGCTTGAAAACCTATTTGTCGTCCGACTTGGTGCTAACATGATCAGAACCGGGCGACACCCTATTCCTATATCTCGGCGTTGCAGATGAAGTAGTCAGTGCTGTCCTAGTACGGGAGGACAATCATGCCCACCGCCCCGTCTTCTTTGTCAGTCATGTGTTAAAAGATGCGGAGGTGCGGTACACCCACATTGAGAAGGTGGCATTCGCCCTGATACAGTCCACACGAAAGATGGACAGGTATTTCCAGGCCCACCCAGTTATTGTGCTCACAGATCAGCCCTTGAAGAGAATTTTCAGGAAACCAGAGTCCTCTGGGAGAATGTTGATTTAGGCAATCGAGCTTGAGCAGTACGGATTACAATACAAGGCTCGACCATCTGTAAAAGCCTAGGTCCTGGCGGATTTCATCGCCGAGTGCACCTTTACTAGGGACCCTGTGGTGGAGCCGCTTGAAGAGGAAGAGAATAGCACAAAGCCCCCACCCTTGGAGGCCTACGCGGACTCATGGGTTATCTACGTGGATGGCGCTAAAAATCAAGAACTGGCAGGAGCCGGTATTTACATGATCGGGCCGCACGATGTACAAGCGCGACATGCCATCAGAATCTTACAACCATTATCTAATAACGCAGCAGAGTATGAAGCGTTATTAGCCGGGCTCAGAATAGGAAGAAACCTCTTCACCAAAGCCGAGTGTGACGCGGTAATAGACCAAGTTAGTAGCAGGAGCCCCACGATTGGAAATACGAGGTGACTCCAAGCTAGTAATAGACTAAGTCTTGGGACACTCCCAAGCCAGAGAACCTATCATGGTGCAGTACCTCTCGAAAGTAAAACAAGAATTGATGGAAATAGAACAAAATGGCGTGCATGTCACTTTTGAACACATCCCCCGAGTGGACAATGCCGAGGCAGACAACCTTGCCAAAACGGCAGCTAATCCGGAGGCGATCATACCAGAGGACATATATTATGAGGAAAAGCCAGTGCCGTCCTTCATGGAGGAGCAGTTGTCGCTGTGTGTAGAAGAAATTGAAAGGGATTGGAGGATCCCTGTGATAAAATTCTTAAAGCACGATGAGCTGCTGAGCGATAATGCAGAAAGGAAAAAAGTATTGAAACAAGCGGCAAGATGCAGCTACTATGATGGGGAACTAGTCCGGAGATGTTTCTCCCACCCAGCGGCAAAATGCATAACTGAACAGGAAGGCCTCCACACCCTGCGAGAGACTCATGAAGGGATCTGTGGTATGCACGTATCGGGCAACACCATGGCCGCACAAGTATTTCGGTCAGGATTTTACTGGCCCACCATCCGCAGGGATTGTAACAGCTTCGTGCAAACATGTCACAAATGCCAAGAATTTGCTAAAATCCCTCGGCGACCTGCCACAGAAACCTCTCAAATCGTGGCCCCCTACCCTTTCGCTAAATGGGGAATTGACATTTTAGGCCCTTTCCCTAAGGCGAGATCCCAATTGAAATTCGTAATCGTGGCTGTGGACTACTTCACAAAATGGGCAGAAGCGAAGGCGGTAGCCAACATTACAACAGAGAAAGCATGGCACTTTTTTAAGCACCAAGTTATCATGCGGTTCGGGGTACCTCGTGTGCTGTCAATGACAACGGGACGCAATTTACCAGCCACTTCTTCAAGGGACAGTGTGAGGAATTCCAGATTGAACAAAGGTTTTCCTCTGTAGTGCATCCCCAGACTAACGGCCAGGCAGAGGTGACCAACCGAAGCATCTTGAGCGGCATTAAGAAAAATCTGGAGGGCTCAAAAAAGAAATGGCTAGATGAACTACCCTATGTGATGTGGGCCTACCGCACGACTGTTAAAACTAGCACAGGGGAAACGCCCTTTCCGATGGCCTTTGGCACCGAGGCTGTTATGCCTGTGGAAATCGGCACCCTAAGCCTAAGGTGATACGATCTTAGCCCCGAGACTAGCCCTAGCGCACGCACAACCCGCACACGCCTTGCGATCAAGGCCAATCAACCCAAAGCGTCGAGCCCAAGACATTGCAAAGCTTTCAATGAGGTTAATACAACCTCTAGACATGGAGATAGGGCAAGGAACATTTCTGGATCAAGTCCTTAGGCGAAGGACGACATGGAAGGTGGCTTGGAGGCGCATAGTGCACGGTTGCACATCTACACAAGCCAATTCATGGAAGAAAGGTTCCAAATCGGGTTCCAAGATAAATAAAAGACCGATTGGGATCTTAGGAGAGCCTCTGCCAAGTTTGAGGACATTTGGACGAGCAGTTTGCAAGATGGCCCGTTGTTACTTTTGCATGCACAAGTGTCCTAAGTGCAAACGTGAAGGACATCTTCGTCGGACCATATCTAGATCATAAGAAGTCAGAATCGTGAGATCTATATCAATTCTGAAACCTCAGGGTGTCTTCTTTATTGTGTCCAAGTTTCAGGTCAAACGGACGAACCGTTTATTTGTTATGGATTGAGACATGTTCACTGACGGCAATCCTACGCGGACGAGGACTTCAAAACGCGTCTGTCAACACCAACGACAATTATTCAGACCAGTCAGGCCTGCACCGGGGAGAGAGGACCTTGTCCACTATTTTCAGGTGTTATCTTTCTAGTGGGACAAGTTTCAGTCCAATCGGACGACTCAATCAAAAGATAGCCCGGTGAGACAGTTTGGCGCGCAGTGTGAACGCGAGCAGACCGCGACTTGGAGAATTCGGCCCAAACCGTGGTCTGATGATGCGAATGCCTCTGGGATGGTCTGGAATGATTATATTGACTTTGTTTTAAGTTGTTTGACTTTATTTATCTAGGTGGATTTTAGTTTAAGTAAATTAGGAGCGCTTCTAAGTAGTTAAGCGCAAGTAAACTTCCTAAGTAGGGTTTGGCGGATTTCTTTCCATAAAAAGGGAGAGCCGCCTCTTTGTTTCTTCAGTTGAATTTGATAAACAAAACCAGAAGAGTTTTCTTCAGTTGATCCCTCAAGATCCTTGTTCTATACCCGGTTTGATAAGTCGCGTCTAGCCTCAAGTAAAACACGAAGTCTATCATCCATTCTTTAGTTTCGTCGGGGTTGTCTAGGTATTGCACCTAGGAGGGTCTGAGTTCTATTGAAGATCCTCGAAGGATTTCATCCAAGTTGCCTAGGCATCGCGCTTAGGAGGGTTGGAGTTTCCAACGAGTCAAGTTTTCCGCATTCAAATCCTTGTCGCTGAGCAACGATCCATCACTTGGAAGGTTTCCGAATTAGGAACCATATCAGCTGGTAGCGGAGCAAAGGCTGCTCACCGAATAGGTAACTATCCTTTAATTATTGTTTTCAGTTGTTAAGATTGGTTTCCTTGTTTCCTTAGCCAAATCTATGCCAATCTTGTTTGCGTCCCCGTTTGTGTTAGTGAGTCGAAACTAGTAACTAGTTGCGTCTTGTTTAGGTAACAAATCAAGCCCTTTGATTTGCTATCTTCTTGAGTCATAAAAACAGAAAAGAAAGATCCACAAATTGTCAGTTTGTTTTGTTTAAAGTATTTACGATTTCTATTGTCAAAAAAAAAAAAAAAGAGAAACAAAAGAATTCATTCGCACAAAAACAGAACAGAAAGCGAATTCAAAATTATCAGTGTGTTAACAAAACAGGAACCTTGAAATTGTTACATAATCAAAATCAGCAAGAATAGAGTGTTCCAACGCAACAAGAATCATAGAAAACGGAGTTGTAAATCAAAAGTTATCAAAGAAACAAATCGGACACTTAGTAACCTAGTTCTAAAACAAATCCGAACTAGTTCAAATATCTTGTCTTTCTTTGAGCTCTTGTGATACATGACCTATTTATTCTGTGCTATAATTGCTTGATTAGTTGACAAAGTAATCTTCAATTATATCCCATCTATATTCTTTCAAAGCTTGAGTTGTCTTTGCAAATTATTGGAAGCGTTTCTTGACATTCTTTGAGTCGACGGATCTTGGATTGATTGAAGAAGATTTTTTAGAGTGATCTGTGAGAGCATTAGAGTGGTTAAACACAAGAGACTTAAACACGTGAGGGAGCGCTTAGATAGGGCAATTTTACGCTTGTTTTTGTTGGTTATTGTGATTTTAGATGTCAGACCATTTTGCCAAGAGCACGGAGTTGCAATCGCAAGATGAATTGCTCAAGATGATGTGCAACCTCAACGAGAGGTTTGACGCGATAGAGGCATGGCGAAAAGAGGTCACCCAAGAAAAGGAAGCGGCTGCCAATGCTACAAGGCAGGCCCATACTCGGTACACCCAAGTCCTCAAACCAAGGAGTTCACCATACGTCTATGACATGCCGTCCGGAGAGGGATCCAACCCTAATGGCCGGCCTGATATGAGGGTGACTCGGACTATACCTAGGCCAAGGAGACCTCTACCGAGACAGCCTAAAGGAGAGGTTGAAAGGAGGAAAGATCCGGTTGGTTTGATACCTAAAACTGAGACGTATAGTGAGATGATGAAGCGCGATATGAAAGCAGTTCACAAGGGCAAGAGCAATCATTTTTCGGTTGTCAAGGGCGGCCGAGAGCACATATTGAAGCCTTTGTCACCTTCGAAAGTCCATAAAGATCAAGAGTATCTTGTTAAGTCATGTTTGGACTTTCAAAAAGAAAGAAAAGAAAAAGGCTTAAAAGAATTGGAAGCCTTAAAAGAAAGAGAGAGTGAACAAAACAGCCCCCATGAAAAGAGTGAGCATGGGAAAAGAGATGAAAACAAAAACAGCACGCATGAAAAGAGTGAGCATGCGAAAAGAGATGAGAGTCTAAAACACTTGCATGAAAATAAAGAGCATGCAGAGAGTGGCAAATTTGAAAAAGGAGAGGTGAGTGTTTACGCCAAGAGAGGACAGGAGAGAAAGGCATTATGTGAGCGAAAAATCTGTTTTGGCGCAAGCCACCAAAAACTGAATTTTTGGCCATTGCGCTTAGATTTTCCTAACCTTAACGCGTTTGTTTTCTCTTCTATTATTGTTTCTCCTAATTTTCAGATAAAGAGAAGGTTGTTGGCATAAGATAAGTCTCATTCAAAAGTGCCAAGAGAACTTAAGGAGTGTGAATCATCCATGGTGCCTAGTTCGGCTAACCCTAGCCGCAACGGTATAGTATATCTTTCCTTCCTTAAGTCTGACTTGTGTGAGTATGTCAACCTCACTGATTCTGGTTTTAAAACTAATTTCATTAATGATGGTTATATGCAAGAGCCGAAGGCCAAGTCATATGTATTTGAAAACTACTTGAGAAAGCACAAACGTTTTGACATTTGGACTAGGCCGAGAGATGTGCATCATGTTTTCCCTAACACCAAATTGATTGAATTTTCACATGTATTTACATTACATAATCATTCTTCCATGTGTGAATTTAATGTTAAATTTGTGGGTAAGTTAACTGGACTTGAGGGAATTCTATTCAAGCGCAATCGCTTATTTAGGTCACATGACCTTTTGCAAAATTTTAATGAATATGATGCGTTTGAGAGTTGTTTGATGAGTTGTTGTGGTATGATTGGAATGACATTATTCAATTTAATGTTGCTGCTCTTGAGTTTACTATTTAGTATAGATGGCAGCAAGGAAATTGAGATGATGCGGACAGCCCATGGACAAACCAAGCGCTACCGTATGCGTTTGCATGTCAAGATGGCAATTTTGAGATGTCAAGGAAGGATGAGCGAATCCTTCAATTTAGGAACTTGGATGTGGCAGTGCTTACACCAAGGATGGGTTCCAACCCAAGTTCAAGTGAAGAAGATCGCTTGGGGCAATGGTCATATTCGATGCATTGTCATATTCAAAGACATAGCCGCCAAGTTGAAATTGAGAGGTTGGTATGGTTCAATTTGTGCTTACTTTAATACTACTAACTTTAGGTATTGTGGTGCAGGTCTAAAATCAGATTTTAGGGCGAATCTTTTTGAAGAGGGAGGGGATGATACGATCCTAGCCCCGAGACTAGCCCTAGCGCACGCACAACGCGCACACGCCTTCCGATCAAGGCCAATCAACCCAAAGCGTCGAGCCCAAGATGTTGTAAAGCTTTCAGTGAGGTTAATACAGCCTCTAGACATGGAGATAGGGCAAGGAACGTTTCTGGATCAAGTCCTTAGGCGAAGGACGACATGGAAGGTGGCTTGGAGGCGCATAGTGCAAGGTTGCACATCTACACGAGCCAATTCATGGAAGAAAGGTTACAAATCGGGTTCCAAGATAAATACAAGACCGATTGGGATCTTAGGAGAGCCTCGACCAAGTTTGAGGACATTTGGACGAGCAGTTTGCAAGATGGCCCGTTGTTACTTTTGCATGCACAAGTGTCCTAAGCACAAACGTGACGGACAACTTCGTCGGACCATATCTAGATCATCCGAAGTCAGAATCGTGAGATCTATATCAATTCTGAAACCTCAGGGTGTCTTCTTTATTGTGTCCAATGTTTGGGTCAAACGGACGAGCTGTTTATTTGGTTTGGATCGAGACATTTTCACTGACGGCAATCCTACGAGGATGAGGACTTCAAAACGCGTCTGTCAACACCAACGACAATTATTCAGACCAGTCAAGCCTGGACCGGGGAGAGAGGACCTTGTACACTATTTTAAGGTGTTATCTTTCGAATGGGACAAGTTTCAACCCAATCGGACGAGTCAATCAAAAGATAGCCCGGTGAGACATTTTGGCACGCAGTGTGAACGCGAGCAGACCGCGACTTGGAGAATTCGGCCCAAACCGTGGCCTGATGATGCGAATGCCTCTGGGATGGTCTGGAATGATTATATTGACTTTTTTTTAAGTTGTTTGACTTTATTTATCTAGGTGGATTTTAGTTTAAGTAAATTAGGAGCGCTTCTAAGTAGTTAAGCGCAAGTAAACTTCCTAATTAGGGTTTGGCGGATTTCTTTCCATAAAAAGGGAGAGCCGCCTCTTTGTTTCTTCAGTTGAATTTGATAAACAAAACCAGAAGAGTTTTCTTCAGTTGATCCCTCAAGATCCTTGTTCTATACCCGGTTTGATAAGCCGCGTCTAGCCTAAGTAAAACACGAAGTCTATCATCCATTCTTTAGTTTCGTCGGGGTTGTCTAGATATTGCACCTAGGAGGGTCCGAGTTCTATTGAAGATCCTTGAAGGATTTTGTCCAGGTTGCCTAGGCATCGCGCTTAGGAAGGTTGGAGTTTCCAACGAGTCAAGTTTTTCGCATTCAAATCCTTGTCGCTGAGCAACGATCCATCACTTGGAAGGTTTTCGAATTAGGAACCATATCATAAGGGTCGAATACTTCAAGGAAGAGCTAAACGAAGAAAGGTTACGAGCTAACCTTGACGCGTTACCTGAGCTACATGAGGAAGCCCTCCTGAAAACAATGCACTAGAAAAGGAAAATGGCGCGGTATCACAATAGACATGTTAAGGAGCGGCTGCTCAAAGCGGGAGACTTGGTGCTCAGGGACAAGCGAGCTGCGGGCCAACGGATGTGGAAACTTAGCTCAAATTGGGCGGGCCCATATCGCTTCACCCGCGTTATCTGCAAGGGGGCATATCACCTGGAAACACCTGACGGTACCCCCTTACCTAATTCCTGGAACATTGCTCGCTTGAAATTATATCATTCTAGAATTTGACATGCCGTGGCGCATGCTCTAACAATTATTTTGGAGATATCTCTGGTGTTCTTTTTTGGTTGTCTGTGGTGTGCAGATAACAGAAGATATGGTGTCGGGAGTGAAAAGTCCTAACCTTGTGGCAGACCGGGCTAACACAGACGGGCCACCAAGACGAGGCACGCCCCGGCTACCCTAGAAATATATGGTGCTGGAAGTGAAAATTCTATCCTTGTGAGGCTGGCCTTGATCAGGCGGCTCACTAAGATGAGACACGCTCCAGCAATGTCGGGAGTGAAAAGTCCTATCCTGGGATACTCGTGCTCACATAGACGGTATACCGAGACGAGGCACGCCCTGACTCCTTTGGGAGTGCAAATCCTACCCTTGTGACAACCCGTGCTCACATAGGCGGTTGATCACTAAGATGAGGCACGACCCAGGGAAGATAAAAACTCCACCCCGGAAGTGAAAATCCTACCCTTACGATGGTGGCGCTAACACAAGCACATCGTTAAGACGAGGCACATTTCGAGGTGCGAGGTGACAACGCTGAGAAGTGAAAAGTCCCATCCTTGTGATGGCCGACCTTGATCAGGCGGCTCACTGAGATGAGGCACTTCCCAACCAATTGAGGAAATATAAGGAGTCATGATACCCCAGCGAGTAACCGGAAGGAACAAACCCGGTGAAGATGGCTGGATGAGTATGTGACACGAGCGACATCTCGGTAGGATTGCTCCAAGTAAGCTAAGAGAGTACGCGACAACACCCCAAGGTAATTAAGATCCTTTGTCATATGTCGCTACTAACACAAACAATAAGTGAAAATGTGCAGGAAAATTGGCAAAGCATCGAGGTGACGAAGCACCCGAGAAAGTAATGATGCCATGGAAAGGCAAAGTATCGCGATCGAATGATGGTCATCTTGTTACCCTAAACGCAGTTCGAGATGATTTAGAACGTCAGTTCTGTTTAACCGCACGGGCCCTCACGAAGAGGAGAAAAGCGCGACACCGCTTTGAACCCTATATGTTATGACCCTACGAAGAAGGCTCGAATGCGCGTGCGGCATCACTCTATTAATATTGGTGTTACAAGCCTGTGAATAAACAACAATAAATTAAGAAAGACCATTGGCAAAGGAAAATTACAGCCAGAATATAGGCGTTGTTCATACAAGAGCGGAGGCTTGCGCAAGCAAAAAGCCTTGAAACACAAAAAGGGCAAAAAGGGAGGACACCCCACGTATGAAAAGAAAAACAAGAAAACTTATGGCCCTGGCAGGCTGCCGCCCTCCTCGCTCCCCCGTGGCCTCTTGAAACAGTCAGCCATAGCGCTCAATGAAACAGTCAGCCATGATGCCCGCGGTTTGTTCAGAGAACCATGTGCATTTGTCTGCCGTCTCCTTCTCAAGCGCAGCACTTCGACCTCGTTCTGCTTGCAGGTCGGCATCCTTGGTGGCTTTGCGCCCTCTAGCCTCCTCTAACTCTCCTTTCACAGCCGCCAAGCTAGCCTCCATATTCTGCCGCTCTTCTGCATACTTCCTCATCTCTTCTCGATTCCTCCCAAGCTCTTCTTGGTTCCTGTTAATCTCCTCCAAAAGCTGACGATTAGTGTTGCGCCACTCCTCGGAGGAAGAGCTGAAAGAGCCCACTTGCTTCGTCATGTCCTTTGACCAATAGTGGAATTCCTGAAGAGCAGAGAATAGTTGAGTATGTATCCGCTGCAGTTGGTCCCCGTGGGCATGAGAAAGGAAAGCTCGCTCCTCCTCCTCAAGCGAAAACATATGCGACGCCAAGTAAGCAGATGTCGCTAAAGAGCTGTCAGCCCCTTGCGCTGGGAACCCACGTTGACGAATATTGCTTAAGTTGACTTGGTGGGTGGCAGCCCCGCCAGAAATCACGGTACTCAAGTCAGCCACCAAACAGGGAGTCTCGACGGACGCAAGGGAAAGAGAGATTGACGGAGTGGCCGCGGGGACAAAGAAGACTCTAGGAGGAGACGGAAGGGAACGAGAGGATGTTCCTACGTCAAGACCAAAACCATAAGCCTGGAAAGGAGGAAAGTCGCTCTCTTATGGGTCGCCTATGAAGCCCAGTGGATGGCCAGTAGGAGGAGGTGACGCGGCGAAAGAAGAAGAAAATTGAGGAAATGGCGCGGAAGCAACCCTGTTGCCCGGCAGCTCAAAGGCTTGATCGCCTGGCAAGGGGCCAGTACCAGCGACACCTTCCTGCCTTTCCTGATAGGCGGCAAGACCATACGATGAAGAGGCATCCCCGCCGAGGCGCGGCCTTTTAGGACCAAGAATATGCGTCAGGTTCATACCATCGCAGGAAAGGGCAGTAGAAGAAATAGTAGCGGTATCATATGGAGAAAAATAGAGAGAATGAGGGGACAACCTCAGAAACTGGAACAGAAGGACGAGTAGGAGCGATGACGAGAATACGGATAGTCCTTCTCCTCCTCTTGGCAATTGGAGGTTGAGAAGATGACGCTTGAGTAGGATCCGCGCTTGTGGAAGAAATTAGCTCAGTGGCTGAAGCGACAGTAACCTCCGCGCAAGGACAAGAAGAAGACTCAGGTGCAGAAGTGGACGGGTGCGCAATGTTAGCAGCGGTACCAGCAGTAGCAGCGGCAAGAGCCTCTTTTTCCCTTCTCCGCTGAGCTCTTTTCTCTCATTTCTTGATACACTTAGGTTTCCACCCGGCTGGAGGATCTGCAGGAATAAGAGAAAAATGTCAGAGTTAGTACCAACAGGGAATAACGAATGAAATGGATGGTGCTCACTTTGGATACAGCCTCGGATGTCGCCCTGGCACGCAAGCTCGTGAGTATGAACACCAGGAATCCCTGTCAGGTTGAGCAATTTATCCAACCAACCTTGCTCAACTGGTCCTAGGCGCGACCTTCCACCCCAGGCGTCGTCCCTAATGCTCAAATTAAACCCACTTCGCCACAAAGGCTCAGGCAAAGTGACGATAAAAACCCCATTTTTCCAGGCGTCAACAGAGGATTCAAGATGTAATAATTTCCAAGTGAAGGGTTTTAGTGAGTCATCATCATAGCGAGGCGATATCGCTATGACACCATTACTATGATTATACAGTTGAAACAGGGATCGAAGCAGCAATAGAGAAGGGGATTCAATTCCTACATGTCTACAAAGAGCTATAAAGGCATAAATACCACAGTAAGTATTTGGGCTTAACTAGGCAGCGTTCAAATCAAATTCAGAAAACAATTCTGCAACCAGAGGATCCAGAGGGAGTCGAAAACCATAGTTAAACATTTTGGCATAAAGAATCCTACGGTTGCCAGGTAGCTCGCTGTTGAGATGAAGCAACCTAGGGGCAACTTTAGTGGAATACCTATCCAAATGATCAAGGTTGGCATTATAATTTCGCAACTGTCACCGAAGAACGGCGGAGGAAGCAATGGTGGAGATGGTATTCTCAATATCTCCTTCCCCAGTAGACTGGGGTTGGGAATAACGACGATTGCGAGCCATGAATAATGCTAAACTAAGGGTAGAGTAGAAGGTACCATTTTGGGAAAGAAGGTTGGGGCACCCAGGCGGCGGCGGATCGCAACGAGAGGAAGAGAAGTTGTGTTCTTTTCTTAAGGAAAGAAGCAGAGTAGCAAAAGATGAGAAAGGAGTATGAGAAGGTTTTTATAACCCTAAGGCCCAAGTGAAACGACAGATCAAGCGATCATTACGTATGACATGTCAAAAACAAGGGACGCGGGAAACGGGTACAGTCCCAGGCGAGTGAAAAGACGCGTTCAGCCTCACCATTCCCCTAGTACTCCCCCCTGCGGACACGTGTGCCTAGAACATCATGACTATCTCTTTTGCATCAACAAAAGAATTCAGAGCATTAAATGCTCTAAAAAGTAGAGTCAAGCCCAACGAAAGAGAAGGCAAGTTACAATGCCGCGACACGCAAAAAGTATAACACATAGTACAAGCAGACAAGCGATAAGTAAACTCAACAGGAAGGCGACACCGCAAAGGTACATGTGTTATTCGGCCGAGTATACAAGATTTATTAAGCAAGGGGGCGATATCAAAGTTCAAATATAAAAAATAGTAGTAACAGAACAACAGACAGTAAAGTGACACCTCAATCAACCGACATCGGATGGGCCGTTCATGGTGTCATCTCATCACTCCTCCTCGGAGGAAAAGAAGCCTAATTCTCATCAATTTCTTTCATCTTCGCGGAGGCATACTTGGCAACCTGAGACGGATCAAAGGCCCTACCGTGACACTGATCCGCGAACCCAGTAGTAAAGGCCCGTACGGCCTTCCTTTTCCACCAAGTTACCTTCGACGAAGCCCTCACTTAATCAGCATCGCGAGACGATCTCTTCGTGAAGAAGAGAATTCTTTTTCTCGGCAGCCACCAACTCAGCCTCCAAAGCTTCAACCTTGGCTTTTCCTCTAGACCTCTCCCGAGCAAGGTCAGCATGACACTCGCGTAGTTCGACTTGGATACGTTTCTGGAGCCGCGTCAACTCTTCCACCTTTGCCAAGGCACCTGGATCTTGAAACTGCTCACCGTGGGCCTTGATAAAGTAATGAAGCTCCCAGAAGATGGCAAGGCAGTTATTCATAATGCGTGCACACTGAACATCAGGAGGAAGCTGCAGTAACCTATTCTCATCCTCAGGGACACGGAACATCTCGTAGGCCAAGATAGCCGTGGGCTGGTCTCGCGACAAGGGGCCTGATACACCCAAGGCACGAAACCCGTCAGTCCCAAACTTGGACAAATGTGTGCATGCGCTTTTATTATTTATTATTTTTGAGCTATCACTAACACTCTCGCTTTGTAGATTAAACTTTAAATATTCGCTCGAAAGTACGTTTTACCTCTCTTTTATTTTATTCAATGTTTTCCGTAAATGTTATTTGCATGCATATTATCCAAAACTAGAAATCCAAGTATGGGCCTAGCCCGACCCATTAAAATTGTAAGCATTATTTCCATGCATTCGTATGTGATAATTAATTGTTAATTATTTTAAATTGTGTGTATGTTATAAAATTTAATTACTAAACTTGTTGTAATAATTAGTTAATTCTTTCATTAATTATCTCAACTTGTTGTAATAATTAAAGAATTATCGACTTGTTGTAATAATTAATTAATTGCTTATTTCACTTGTTGTAATAATTAGTTAGATTAGTTATTCCGACCTCCAATTTGTAATAATCAGATAAGTACTTACTATCAACGGTTGGCTTGTAATAATTAGTTAAGTAGTTAAAATCGTGTATGTTTGTTATATCTATGCTATTATTGCTCGTTTGCTCGTCGATCGAGGCTCGTCAAAAAAGGTACGCTTATCTTAAACGTTTCCTTGAATGTTTATTAGAAATGCTAAATCCGAACCAAATCGAATGCATGACCCCTTAGAATGCGTTAGAACCACCCATTCGTATGCATGACATATAGAATTGCTAAAAAATTAAAATCAACTCACATGCATAACATATTTAATCACTTGTCTTTTGTGCCATGAAATTAATTGTCTTTTTGTTAAATGCTATGTATGGTGGCTTCGATCCCACATGGAATATACATGCATTCATGAAAATGTACGATGTTAGTTTTGCCATGATAGAATCACATAGTAAATAATTAATCATGCACGGCTCGATGATAAGGGGGGAACGTCCACTCTAGCAAAGAGAAAAATGATAACCTCATCCAGAAAATAGGAGAATGGTAACCCCATCCATCGTTCTCGAACGGAAATAACAATGTCTCGACGAAAAAATGCTAAGATGTAACGTCACCTTTGAGGGCCCAAATTACATGTTCAAAATGTTTTCTCAAAACACCTCGCTTACCGGTAACCTTTTTTTAGGATGTGACTCGGGTGCCTAACACCTTCCCGAGTCCATAAATACGACCTCGAACCATTGTTCTTTGGTTTAGACCTTTTGTGCCTTAGTTTATTTATTTTTATTCCATGACGATTAGGTTCCCTAAACCTTAGAAAAATAGGGTGGCGACTTCATTTTTTGCATGATGTTGAGACAAGTCCAACACTTGTCTCGCATCATGGCCAGTCCCGAACCAATGTTTCGCAACATCGAAAAAGGGGGTGCGACAACTTGTTATTTGTTTAATTGGTTGTTCTTGCAATTAATAAGGTACCAAGTGTCAACAATTGTTTTGAAGCTAGTTTTCCTTTGAGAGTCTTCTTGGAAGCCTATTCTTGAACTCTTGAGTCTCACTAACACTTGAACAATTGCAGGGATTTTTGAGTGAATTTTGTGAGAGCATTAGAGAGTTTTAAACACGAGAGTAAACATGTGAGGGAGTGCTAGGATTAGTACAATTTTATGCTTTTATTTCGTGTTGTGACTTTCAGGAACTTTTAGATGTCTCAAGAAGGAGAACAACTGAATTTAGTGGCCACACTTGCGGCACTCACCGAGCAGCTTCGAATGGTAACAGAGGGGCAATTGGCTACTAATGTTAAAGTAGCTAGACTTGCGAAGCTTGCGGCCAAAGTCAAATTAAGGGACAAGGCCGAGGAGCCACCTGATGACGCGTCCTTTATGTGCTACGCAAACCCCAAGCGCAAGCCCTATGTGTGCGCAGCAACAACCAAGCGCCAAACACCTTGTAGACCATGTTTTGGAGAGCATGAACATGCTAAAATGCTCTGTATTGAGCATCCTTTGAGTGTAAAAGGAAAGACAGAAGTGAATGAAAAGGAGCCACGAGAGAACTTATTCCACTCTATTTGCAATGTTGCGGAATGGGGATGTGTGTTGACTATTGATAAGGAGAGTTGCGCGAATTATGTGAGCACTTTAGTAGTGCACAAGTTGAACCTTCCCATGTCGACGCATCGGAAGCCGTATCTTTTGCAATGGATGGCAGATGGGAACGAAATAAAAGTGACTAAGCAGTCTTAGTGAGTTTCTCTATTGGAAAATACAAGGATGAGATCCTTTGTGATGTCGTCCCTATACAAGCGAGTCACATATTACTTGGAAGACCGTGGCAGCTTGATAGAGCAGCAAATCATGGGAGGAATAATGGTTACAAGTTTGTGAAAGATAGGAAGAAATTCACCTTAGCTCTTTTGACACCAACTGAAGCCTTTGAGCATCAACAAAGACTTGTTAAGGCCTATGCTGAGTTTGAGAGAAAAAGAGGAGAGTTGAGTGAAAAGAAAGAGAAATAATGAGGAAAATAACCCCTATGAAAAGAGTGAGCATGGGAAAAGAGATGAAATAAAAAACAACACCCATGAAAATAACGAGCATGGGATAAGAGATGAGAGTCAAAACAGCCCGCATGAAAATAGAGAGCATGCGTTAGTTGGCATGAATACAAAAGGAGAGGTTAATCGTGCCATAGGGAAAGTGAGGAACGCACCTTGTGTGCAACAAATATGTTTTGGTGCAAGCCACCAACAACTAAATTTTTGGCCATTGCGCTTTGAGTTCACTAACCCTAACCCATTTGCTTTCCTTTCTAGTGCTGTTTTACCTCATGTGCAGAGAAAGAAGAGAGTATTGGCAGAAGAGGAGCCTCTTACCTTACTGCCAAGAGGAGGGAAAGAGCCTTGCGCAACCATGGTGCCTAGTTCGGCAAACCCTAACCGAAAGGGTATAGTATGGTCCTCTTTCCTAAGGAGCAATTTGTGTGAGTATATGAACATCATTAATTCTTATGTTTATAATCATAAAATTAATTTAATTGATGATGGTTATATGCAAGAACCGAAGGTCAAGTCATATACCTTTGAAATTTACTTGCGAAAGCGAAAACAGTTTGGTATATTGGCTAGACCGAGAAACATGGATTGTGTTGTCTCTAACACAAATTTAATTGGATTCTCACATGTTTTTACATTAGATAACTGTGCTGTTAAGTGTGAATTCCATGAAAATTTTATGTTTAAGTCGATAGGACTTGCAGGAGCTCTTTTCAAACACAATCGCTTATATCGGTCGCATGATCTTTTGTGAAATTTTGATGAACATGATATGTTTGAGGATTGTGTGATGAGCTGCTATTTTATTATTAACTTAACTCTTAAGGATGTTATTATTTCACATATTGTTCCTTGGAGTCTTGTTAGTAATCAAAAGAAGAAGTCCTTTAACGACTTAGGTCAAGAATCATGGCGGACATTGAGTGCGCCAATGGAGCGAAATTTATCCTTGCCACCACAATTCTTGAGGCAACTAGAGATGGAGGAGAGAACTTTTGGAGCTGTGAGACATGTGACAGCTTGTAAGTATGAGTCTATGTGGAAGGAATATTTTCCGTTTCTTTTATATACTTACTACCTTTTCATACACACTATTATTTTTGGTGTGTTATTGAAACACATGTGTGATTTTATTCATATAACATTATTCAGTTTAATGTTGCTGCCTTGCAGTGTATTGTTTAGTATAAGTGGTAGCAAAGAGATCGAAGTAATGTGGATCGCCCATGGCCAAGCCAAGCGCTACGGTGCACGCTTGGGTGTCAAGATGGCAACTTTGGGAAACCATGGAAGGTTGAGTGGGTCCTTCAAGATAAGAGCTTGGGTTTGGCAACGCTTACGTAGGAGACGGTCCCTAAACCAAGTTCAAGCAAGAGTAGCCGCTTGGAGAAATAGTCTTACTCGATGCATTGACATGTTCAAAGACGTTGCCGCCAAGTTGAATTTGCGAGGTTGGTATGGTTCGCTTTGTGCTTATTTTGATGTTACTAACTTAAGGTATTGCGGTGCAGGTCTAAAATTAGATTCGAGGGAAAATCTCTTCGAGGGGAGAGGGGATGATGTGAATCCTCACACCAACCCGAGCACCTTGCCCTTGAAGCGCAAGAGATGGCGACTAAGGAAGCACGAGAGGTGGTGAGTATGCTTTGAGTATATAATTGTGAAGCTTTCGTGGGCAGATTATGCTGAGCGAGATTCGAGGATGAATCTTTCCGAAGAGGGAGGGAATGATACGATCCCAAGATGTATCACACGACTACATGGACAAAAGCGTCAAGACATGATGGAGCAGATAGAGTCCGATCAGGGATCACAAAGGCTTGATGGAAAGCTCTATCTTATGTTTATTGTGTCCAAATTTTAGGACGTTTGGACTAGTGGATCGTCCAAAAGATCAATCCAACATTTTCATTGACAGTAGTCCTACGCAGACAAGGACTCTAAGATGCATAACGCGACTTCGTCCGAACCTAGCCGGCGCTGTACAAGTTCGAATCGTGTGATTGAACCTTATTTCTTTTCAAGTCTGCAATACTCGAGTCGTCAACAAGTAAAACCAAAATTTCATCCTACTTGTTCGTCTGCCCTACGTTGATATCCACAAGGGATATAGGCTTAGTGATTTAGCCAAGGATCCTCCCTTGTTCGAACTAGGTTGGCTGGTGCTTAGCGATCAGCAAGCTTATGTTGTCTAAGAGAGTTATCTTATTCCGCATCGAAATCCATCTTTGAACAACGATCAGAATTACATGTTATGTATCCTACGCAACTAGGATCGTATCAAAGAAGATGCGCGCTAGGGCACCCAATGCGCAAGACGCATGCGCAAGAGGAGTTGACTCTTAGCCAAAATAAAATTGGTTCCAGCTTTTTCCAAAATTCCAAGTGTCACATGAGTAATAATTCAAGTAGGAATTCTAGACCAAGTTTGGAGCAAAACGCACAGAGGAATTGCAAAAGGGCTTGAGAGGAGTTTGAATGCGGCAAGGAGAGCGCACTTCAAGTCCGACTAGGAGTAGAAGATGAAGTCGACTTGGAAGAGAAGTCGGATGGTGAAGCGTGGTCTTGTACAAATTAGATAGGATAATTATTGTAATTGTTTTATTTAAATTACTTAAGTTAGAGTTAAGATAGAATTAGAAATCCTAGTCTTAGTCGAAATAGAACTTGTACTTGCGCCTATTTAAAGGCAACGATTCTTATGAAGTAATTAGATCAAAATTTCCATCTAACACTTTACCAAATTTCCATTCCATCATTCTACCTTCTTACTTTCTCGATCTCCGGAGCAAGTTGTTCTTGTGTTTAACTTAGCCGTTTGACAGGGTACTCGGTTAGGGCTAGCATAGCGTGGTGTTTATTACCAAGCGTGGCACTTGCAGGGATAAGTGTGGAAGGTGCGCAAGGGATCATGTTGACGTTCATAGGGTTGATCGTCATTGCTAACATTCACAAGGCTGAGTGTTGGTGTTGCTTTCGTTCACAAGGCTGAGTGCGGGCGAGTGTGCATGCTACAGGGATAGGCGTGCGAGTGCGGGCGTGCTACATGGCTAGTCATTCGTGGAAATTGTGACTTCGCTCAAACCGAGATTTGCGAGTCCTTAACCTCAACTCGAAGGGTAGATTCCTTCCAAACATATCTAAGGGGATTTTCGTTCAAATTCTGCGCCCCAAACCTACAAGAGAACATGATCATTACTTATGCGCATCCTAGCTATCTAAGATCGTATCAAGGGTAGTAAGAATCGAATCACCTATGCTCCTGCTCCTACTCCTACTATGCGCATATGTTAGAAACCCGGGAACATCTTTTCTTGCAAAGTAGTTTGCGGCGGAAGCTTAAAGGCATAGCAACTTTTCACAATTAAAAACAACCTTTCGAAAGCCCAGTTTGGGGAATGTTGTTCAGTTCTTTGGTCAATTTGGAATACAAGGAATGGCAGAATATTCAAGCTAGAAATTGAGGTGCTCAATTAGCAATTCTTCGTGGTGCTCGTATCCTTAATGATTATAAGGTGATTAATGATCAAGAGAGTGGAGGTGGTGTGTCGCAGGGTGGGTCGCGAGATCATAAAAGGGTCCCTCTGATTGGACAAAAAATAAATATCACAACAAATGTTGTTATAAGCCCAACGACGGTGAGATATGGCATCATGGCTAGGAATGCAGATGAAGAATGTAGTTTTGGAGCATCGATATATTTATCCCTAATGGTTAGGAAGTCTCGATAGCAGAAGGGTTAGCAATTCGAATGGCCAAGTTCTAGCAGTGGAGTATAATATTGGAAGAGTTCCATTCCAAACTGATTGTCTTGCTATCGCTCAAGCAATTCAAGCTAAAGATCAAGCTTTCACTCCCATTGGCCTAGTGGCTCGAGATATCTCAATGTATACTCAGGTCTTTGAGTCTCACTCTTTTTTCGCATATTCGTAGATGATAATACATGAAAAGAGGACAAGGGTAGGAAGGTCATTATACGATCCGTTCTCGGGTTACATATCAGGTCACTTAGTCATGGGCACAAAAATATTCCAAACTCAAGCACAAACCTGCTATAGGGGCCATGTTTCCACGTAGGCGCCCTACTCACCTTCATAGGTAGAAGCCACCCCATGTTTCCATATATGAGGTGACCTTGACGTTTTGCCTGGTTGGGTGTTAGGATTGGATTGGCAGGCCTTTACTTTCGATGACTGCCAGGATTTCCACATTTGGTGCTATCATAGGGGTGTTGGTAAACTCGAAATTCATTTGCCTCCCTGATTGATCTGTCTTCCCCAATGATAATACATTTGCCTCCCCTATCAAAAGTCTGATCTCCTAACTGGGGGTTTGGGGGCGGTAAATCTCTGGTATTCCTCTCTGGGGGAGCCACTTCCAGTGTAATCTTTCGGGGTACTGGCTCTTCTTGACATCCCCGTTGGTAGTCTTCTTCCGCCATCTTGGTGTAGTTATTTGCCTTGATCCGTAGAAGGTCCAAGGTGAATGGGGGGTCGGCTGCCAACATATCTCCCAATTTGATATATCCATAGTTCTTTCTTAACGCCTCTACCGCGAAGTCAGCGGTAACATCCGGAATTCGGCTCAATTCCATATTGAACCGGTCTAGGTAGGCCTTGAGGGATTCCTCTCTTCCACGCACTATTTCAAACAAAGTTGTTGAAGACTTCTTTAAAGGAATCTGATTACTGAATCTGCTGATCGTCACTCAAATATACTTAATATTTTCCTGATGCCTAAATGCATAAATAAATGTGTAAAGGGCAAGACAGGGTCAAACCACAGAGATTGAAGGAATAATATGTTAGTCTAGATGTATGACAGGGAACAATTACAATAGAATATAAATTAGTAACACTGGGGGGTTTATGTTGATTAATGAATTAATCAACGCAGATTGGGGAGCTAACAAGACAATTAATTAAAGTAGTTATCCAGGGCATGAAAGTAAAACACAATCGAGGGCAAGATAGTCAAAAGAAATTCGTGGGCAAGAAAACAATGAAAGCAGTAAAAGAGATATGAATATGATGGGGAGAGATCTTAGCAAAAGGTGTTCTCGGGTTGCATTTCAGGTCAGTTAGTCATGGGCACAAAAATATTCCAAACTCAAGCACAGACCTGCTATAGGGGCCATGTTTCCACGTAGGCCCCCTACTAACCTTCGTAGGTAGAAGCCACCCCTCGTTTCCACATATGAGGTGACCTTGACGTTTCGCCGTCCTCCTAGGCACGAATGCGGGGAGGCACTACTCAAAACGCCCATGAAGTGGAGGCAAGACATATCTAGGGCGTGACATCTCAGTTTGTCAAGCTCGCATCACATAACCTAAACAATCATTTACCCCTAGACGAAAGACCTCTCGCGATATCTCCACTAGATGTCTACTCTAACTCAAGGATTCGCGTCAGTTATAACCAAGAGAATGACATTACTCACACAGAAATATTAATAGTTGATGAAGCCCTTAACATTTCTAAATGAGCATGGGATTAAAATGGTAAACAACTGAATATGACAAGAGAATATAATAAGCATGCATTAGGCCTCTTAACCGAACCGTACAACCCTTGGAACACCCTTTACTAAGATGATGGTGCTTAGCTACTCATGATAGAATATGAACAATAAATGATAATAAGCATACAATAAATAAAAATAGAAGGATTCAAAGAAACCGAGAGATAATTTAATTAATCAAAGGATTTTCTCCTTTACCAAACTGGCGGCTGCTCCAAACGACCAAGAGAATAAGATCCCTAGAAATTAGGGTAAAAGAAGAATTGATGTATTAATGTCTTAGGACAACCGTCCTTACAAAAACCCTAAAGCTAAGCTTATATAGCCTAAAACTAGCTAGGGGACAAAACAGCTAAGGGGAAGGAGAAGCAATAGGAGCATGACAGCACACGTGACTGGAGTCGTCCTTACTTCTTTCTTCTTTTTCAGCTCGGAACTTGCATCAGCATTTAATTTGTTCGGAACGGGAGCTGGAGCTGGTAATCTTTAAATACTGCTTTGAGCGCTTATTTTCGAGGCCTTGGAATGCGACTTTTACTTCCCCACACTTGATTTTTGGACTGGTGAGGAAGTAATCTGTTGTTGTTGTCGTGGCCCCGATTCTAGACTTCTGTACTTGCTCTTTCATGCCCTTGATCTATATTTTCCTCCCCACACTTGTCTTCTTCGGGGTCTAGCCCTTGCCTTGTGTGATGAAGAGTGTTACTCACCTGCCAAGGAAGGATTAAAGAAAAGCTCAAATGGTTAGAACAAAAAGAGGAAGGGAATCGAGGGCATGAAAAGGAAATAGGAGAAGATGGAGAAAGAGAGGAAACAAATGAAAATAAAGATAAAGATAAAGAAATTTTTTTTGTAAAGTTTCTCGTCATTTCACTATCTTCCCCCGTCTAATTGTGCCTATATATACCCAGGGATATTATGCAAACCTAGCCAGTGCCTAGTCAAGGATTTCACACAAGAATAAAAGGCATAAATGCTCACGTGTTCAAGGGCTAGTAGGTCTAGATATGCATGATCAGGCATAGATGCAATGAATGACAGATTTCTCCTTATGCATCAGAAGTCAAAAATACATGCCAAACATGAGGGTTTTAAAAAAGATAGTGGCAAAAATTTTGAAAATCCAAAAAATATGCAATCATGCAATAAGCGGAAAAATAAGCATGCAATCAAACAAACAAAACATAAATAAACCCCTCCCCACACCTAGGCAGCGCATTATCCTCAATACGGGAAGGGCACACACAAAGGAGTTTAAGGAATTAGAGGAGTTTAGTACAACCAAATTAAAAGAAAGTGGTAAAAATTGTTTTGAACTCTCCTCGAGGGCATGAAAAATGAAATTGTTCGGGGGTGGGGGTCACTGGGGTGGAAGATTGCGCCGGGTAACTTCAGCCGTCAAAGCCTGAAGTTTCCTGAGAATCGTTTGCAGAAGACGCATCTGTGTTAGGTCATAGACAAGTGCTGGCATCGGGGGCCTAACTTCTATGGGCGCATTGGGGGCTGGACGAGATGTTTCGGCTTGGGCAGGAGGGTCAGACGAAGGTCGGGGCCTCGAAAGATCTGGATATTCGAAATTGCCACCGGACTTGGTGCCGAAAAACTTATCACCAGCAGGGGTTGATCCTGCAGAGAAACTCAATACACCATGTGAGACGCATAAATGGCCCATGCCATCTAAGGTACGGGCGTCTAAAACTTTGAACGCAAGGGGCTCATAAAGGTTGCTATCATACTGGTCAATATCATGGAATTTCACCGCAAGCAGAGAGGTAAGGGATCCTAAAATGGGGCCTCGGGAGCCATTTAGAACATGAAGAATACCCGAGGCAACCCAAAAGCCTAGATTTACTCTATGTTTATCCTTCATGCACTACAAAAAGAAAAGCTCCTGCAAAGATAACTGTCCCGAGGATCCAAATCGACCCGAGAAGGTGAGAGCCATATATCAATGCAGGATGTGCAATGCAGGTTCAACAATTTCATGGGTTTTACTAGACTTAGGGTTGAATTCAACATTGGGGTCATTAGCAAGCTCACGAAATGCAGCAAAAGTATCAAAAATAGATGGTGTAACAGTTAAACCATTTTGTAGAGGGCAGAATCTAACTCATCAGGCTTAACCAAACCAAGCAAACAATTGAACTTGCCAAGGGTCAGTTAGGACCATTTGTTTATCAATCTAAAATTGACAAGACCAGGACTGGAAGAGTTGGGTCCAAACTTGCCCTTGGGCTTAAAACTATCACAAGCAACCCAAAAAGAGGTAAAGAACTCGAGAGAGAGTTCAATAAAAGTTGGGTGTGATAACTATCGTTACCACAGAAGCAGCATCTCGACTACCCCGCCAGGTGACCCGGACAACCTACTGTACCTTCCGGGGGAGACGGGACGCTGTTCTTGCCGCCCCTAGCCTGGCGGTCAGCCCTGGGATGGTCGACATCAGCGGGGGGGCTCTTATGCGACATCCGTATGGCGGCATCCCATCCCAGGTCATCCATGACGTCACTCCGCATGACGTCATCCCGCGTGACGTCACTCTATGGCACTCCAGCGACACATATCACCCCAGCGACATCCGCCAGGGACTATTCCCACCCCTTGTCGGTACACTCCTTCCTTTGTCTATAAATACCCCCACCTTTTTAGAAAAGAGGGTAAGCTTAAGATAGCGTACTGAACCCCTGCCACTTTTACTACTCACACTGACTTTAGTATCAGAGTGTTTATGCCAGAGACCCCCTCAGGCGCATTGCAGGTGATGAAGGCCCCCCAGTACAGTGTTCCTGACCGCCCCAGATCAAGCCGATCCTGCTCAGTATCCCCCGGACTTTTATCAAATGGTGCTTTCATTGAGAGATTTGGTTGATTAAGTGAGTTTTCCTTAGTAACCAAGCTCTGTTCTTTCTGAGAGTCGAAGGATCATGGCTTCAGATTCAGAATCCACGCCCCCTCATACTCGTGGCGGTCACGCACGTAGGGAACTTTTTTTCACGTCTTCGTCCAGTACGTATGTCACATCACGTGAAATTTCCTCTGTGCAGCCAGACTTTCTTTTCGGATTGACAGCTGGCACATAATTTTCTCAACCGGGTACCCCGTTTTCTCAAACGAGTACCCCGTTTTTGCAAATGGGTTCCCTTGCTTCCTTAATGGGCGCCCCATTTTCTCACGTGGGCGGATCCAGTCACTCCGTCCCTCCGCTTGTAAGTTTTGGGATGGATACCTCGTTACTCCCTCGGTAAGCTCGATGTTAGCTCTTCGTGCCTACTTGGATTATTTGATCGGGATGGCAGCAGGCCCCACTTCCACCACCGCGACATCAAGTGTGCCTCCTCGAGTTATTTTCACTCCGTCTATTGTCGCTGATCGACCAGTGTCGCCTCGACGCCAGACGAGTGTCCCTCTGACCTCACCTACGATAAGCACGCCATTCAGCTTTGTGCAACTGGCAGGCGGACAGGAGGAGCACTACATACCGCGGATACCGCGGATTCCTGTCTCTCAAGTAGAGCGGCCGCTAGATGAATACGGAGAGCGTTGGGATGACAGAAGAGAGGGAGTCGGTAGAGAGGTATCTATGGAGCGGAGTGAGAGATCAGGCAGTAGGAGGCGTCGATCCCGTTCGCCCAGGAGTCGCAGCCGGTCTCCCCGGCAGCATCGCACCCCGGAGCCTCGAGGGCACAGTTGACACCTGGACGTGTCTCCTCCTCGTCATGATCGTGAGATCTTGGATGACACCACTGGTCATCCTTTCACCCACCGTATAAGGCACCACAGGGTCAGCCGACATGTCAAGCTCCCCACGGAGTCGTACGACGGCACCAGAGACCCCATTTCACATCTCAACAAGGTGAAGGACTTCATCCAGTTTCAGACGCACAGCGACGCGGCGTTGTGTCAGATATTCGTTATGACATTGTCAGGAGTGGCTCGCCTCTGGTTTGAAGGGCTTCCCGCTCGATCAATTGACAATTTCCAGCAACTAGAGGCCAAGTTTAAGAGCCGCTTCAGCACAGCTATCCCTATTCGGAAATCCGCGGCAGCCTTGTTTGATATATGTAGAAAGCCAGAGGAGTCTTTGAATAGTTATCTTGGTCGCTTTGATATGGAAATGTCATTAACCCCCGGCATCACTATTGATTTTGCTATAGAAGCTTTGAAGCGGAATTGTGGATATGGGAAGCTGAGGGATACGTTGATGGTGGACCCCCCAACGACCTTAGATGCGTTAAGATTGAAGACCCACAATTATGCGAGAATGGAAGAGGAGGAGTATAGAAGCAGGATGCGGGATACGCCCCAGAGCGCCCCTCTTGCTCCTGCGGCTCAAGTCAGTACGACCCACGATACCCGTCCAGGTGATGAATACACCCAGCGGAAAGATTACATTCCGAAGGCGTCGAGCCGCCAAAATGGTAACTTCTCTAGAGGAAGGGGCGACGGTCTGAATGTTCAGCGACAGGCGGATCCCCCTAAGGGTCGAACATACGATCCCGACCTCCCTCCCCTTACACTCCCGCGAGTGGAAATCTTAGCCATCATTCAGCAGCGGAACCTGCCGATTCGCTATCCCGCCCCTGTGAAGCCAGGGGTGGTCATGGGAGGAAGGGAAAACACTTTTTGTAAATTCCATAAGGTTAAGGGGCATTCTACAGAGGCATGCAGGGAGTTAAAGTTGGCAATAAAGTGACTGTTGGAAGAAGGCTACCTTGGAGAGTTCGCCACTCGAATGAGAGAAGAAATTAGGAGTGACCCCCCACGCGGAGCACTAGGTGACCATCAATTGCCTCCTCCCCCTAGGAGCCGCGGGACTTCTGGCACAAGGGGGAAAGAGTTCCTAATGATGCATGATGAGGACATTCCCATCATCAACATTATCGCTGGTGGCGCGTCGTTCCTCGACGAGATTACCCCAACAACGCTCTTGACGGGAGAGAAGTGAAAATGAGAAGGCCAGCCGACAAAAAAGGGAGCGATTGATGCGCTTGACAGGATGGTAATATCTTTCTCGGAAGCGCATGAGAAGGGCGTTGTCTTCCCTCATAATGATGCGTTAGTAGTTACACCAGTTATTGGGAGCCATGGGGTGCGAAGGACCCTCATTGATAACGGCAGTGCGGTAAACCTATTCTCGTTGGAAGCATATAATCTCATGAAACGCCCTGCCAGCGAACTGGCGCCCTGCAAGAAACCAATTATCGGAGTGGACAGCATCCCTATACCTGTAATTGGAATCACAGTGCTGCCTGTGTATTTCAGAGAAGATGCGTCGAAACGATCAGAAGAATTGATGTTCTTGGTCGTGGATCTCATCCTACCGTATAATGCCATTCTAGGGCGGCCATTCCTCAATCTTTTTGGGGCGGCGGTATCTCAGAAACATCTCAGGATGAAATACCCCTCGTGGGAAGGGGTAGTATCGATCAAGGGCGACCAAAAGCTAGCCGTCGAGTGTTATTCGCTCATGATTCAAAAAAGTTGTGATCAATATGTGTGTGTGGCAGCGGACCCCTATGAGCAAAGGGATGAAAGGAGAACCCAGCCAGTAGATGGGATGGTACCCATCCACGTTCAGGGCAATGAGGAAGCGAGCTTCCAGGCCAGTGAAAGGTTGACCCCTGAAGAGAGAGCTCAATTAGCTCAGCTGTTGAACAAGTGCAAAGGAGAGTTCGCGTGGAAACCGGCGGACATGCCTGGCGTGTCCAGGGAAGTGGCTGAGCACCGACTCAACGTCGACCCACATGCCACGCCAGTTCAACAGAAGCGGCGAGCATTCTCCGTGGAAAAAGCAGTGGTGATTGATAAGGAGGTAGCAAAATTGTCAGATGCGGGATTCATCCGAGAACTTCAATATCCCACTTGGCTGGCCAACCCCGTCTTAGTCCGCAAGCCCAACGGAGACTGGCGCATGTGCATTGATTTCACCAACTTGAACGACGCTTGCCCTAAGGATTGCTATCCGCTTCCTCGGATTGACCAGCTAGTCGATCAAGCGGCAGGATATGCGTATTTGAGTTCCTTGGACGCCAATTCTGGATACCATCAAATTCCTATGGCCAAGGGGGATGAGGAAAAGACGACATTTATAACCTCGAAGGCCACCTATTGCTACACGGCAATGCCGTTCGGCTTAAAGAATGCAGAGGCGACCTTCCAACGTATGGCCAACAAAGTGTTTGAAAAGCAAATCGGGAGAAATATAGAAGCGTACGTAGATGATGTATTGGTCAAAAGCAGAAGTTTCAGTGACCATTTGGTCGATTTGCAGGAAGTGTTTGATACATTAAGGAAGTACCAGATAAAGCTGAACCGCCGCAAGTGCGCGTTCGCATTTCAGACGGGAAAATTCCTTGGGTATGTGGTAAGCCGAAAGGGCATTCAGCCGAACCCGTCGAAGGTTAAGGCTATCCATGATATGGTATCGCCGTGAACCCTCCAGGAAGTTCAGAGATTAATAGGGTGCGTCATTGTGCTAGGACGGTTCATCTCTAAGCAGGGCGAGAAGTGCCTGCCGTTCTTCAAAGTCATACGCAAGAAAGCTCCCTTCGGATGGACACAAGAATGCGAAGAGGCGTTCATGGGTTTGAAATCTTACTTGTCGTCCGACTTGGTGCTAACACGACCAGAGCCGGGCGACACTTTATTCTTGTACCTTGGCGTCTCGGATGAAGTGGTCAGTGTTATTCTGGTCCGGGAGGATAATTACGCCCACCGACCCGTCTTCTTCGTCAGTCATGTGTTAAAAGATGCCGAGGTGCGGTACACCCACCTTAAGAAGGTGGCGTTCGCCCTGATACAGTCCACACGAAAGATGGACAGATATTTTCAGGCCCATCCGGTCACCGTGCTCACGGACCAGCCTTTGAGAAGGATTTTCAGGAAACCAGAATCCTCGGGGAGGATGTTGATCTGGTCAATTGAGCTAGAACAATATGGACTACAATACAAAGCTCAGCTGTCTGTAAAAGCTCAGGTTTTGGCGGATTTCATAGTCGAGTGCACATTTACTAGGGACAAGGCGAATTTCATAGCCGAGTGCAAATCTTTGTATCACATTTACTTGAGAGGAAAGGCAGTGATACAAAGATCTTACCCTCAGAAGCCCCCGCGGATACATGGGTCATCTATGTGGATGACGCCAAAAAATAGGAGCTGGCGGGAGCTGGAATATACATGGTCGGGCCGCACGATGTGCAAGTGCGGTACGCCATCAGAATCCTACAACCGTTGTCCAACAACGCAGCAGTGTATGAAGCGTTATTGGCGGGGCTTAGAGTAGGAAGGAATCTCTTCGCCAAAACTGAGAATGACCTGGTAGCAGGAGCCCCACAGTTGAAGATGCGAGGGGACTCCAAGTTCATAATTGATCAAGTCTTGGGACATTCCCAAGCTAGAGAACCGATCATGGCGCAATACCTCTCGAAAGTGAAAAGGGAGTTGGCAGAAATGGAACAAAGCGGTGTGTGTGTCACTTTCGAACACATCCCGCGGGAGGATAATACCGAGGCGGAAAGTCTTGCCAAGACGGCAGCCAACCAGGAGGCCGTCATTCCAGAGGGCGTGTACTATGAAGAAAGGTCATTGCCGTCCTTCATGGAGGAGCAGCCAGCGATAAAATTTTTGAAACACGACGAGCTACCCAGCGACAGTGCAGAGAAGAAAAAAGTATTGAAGTAAGTGGCGAGGTGCACTTATTATGATGGGGCACTAATTCGGAGATGTTTCTCGCACTCGGCCGTAAAATGCATAACGGAACAAGAAGGCCTCCATACCCTACGAGAGATTCACGAAGGCATCTGCGGCATGCATGTGTCGGGTGGTACCATGGCCGCGCAGGTATTTCGGTCAGGATTCTATTGGCCCACTCTTCGTAGGGATTGTAACAACTTTGTGCAGTCATGCCATAAATGTCAAGAATTTGCCAAAATACCTCGACGACCTGCCACTGAAATATCTCAGATCGTGGCACCTTGTCCTTTTGCTAAGTGAGGAATCGATATTTTAGGCCCTTTTCCTAAGGCGAGGTCCCAACTGAAATTTGTAATTGTGGCAGTGGACTACTTTACTAAATGGGCAGAAGCAGAAGCAGTAGCCACCATTACGACGGAAAAGGTATGGCACTTCTTTAAGCACCAAGTGATCATGCGCTTCGGAGTACCTCGCGTGCTAGTTAGTGACAACGGGGCGCAATTTACCAGCCGCTTCTTCAAGGAGCAATGCGAAGAATTTCAGATCGAACAGAGGTTCTCCTCTATGGTGCATCCCTAGACTAATGGCCAGGCGGAGGTGACCAACCGAAGCATTCTGAGCGGTATCAAGAAAAATCTGGAGGGGTCGAAAAATAAGTGGCCAGATGAGTTACCCTATGTAATGTGGGCTTACCGCATGACCGTCAAAACTAGTACGGGGGAAACGCCTTTTGCGATGGCTTTTGGTACCGAAGCAGTAACACCTGTCGAAATTGGCACCCTAAGCTTGAGGGTGGAATATTTCAAGGAGGAATTAAATGAGGAGAGGTTACGAGCTAACCTTGAAATGCTACCTGAGGCACGCGAGGAAGCTCTCTTGAAAATAATGCACTACAAAAGAAGAATGGCGCGGTATCACAACAGACACGTTAAGGAGCGCCTGCTCAAAGCGGGAGACCTCGTGCTCAGGGACAAGCGAGCGGCGGGCCAACGAATGTGGAAGCTCAACTCAAACTGGGAAGGCCCGTACCGCGTCACTTGTGTTATCGGAAAGGGGGCGTATCACCTCGAAACGGTTGACGGTACTTCCTTATCTAACTCTTGCAATATTGCTAGATTAAAATTGTATCATGCTAGAATTTGACATGTCGTTGGGCATGGTTTTTGAAAATCAAAATTTTGTGAAATGAAATTTTGACATGCCGTGGGCATGGTCTTGAAATTCTGAAATTTGACATGCCGGTGGGCATGGTTTTAAAATTGAAATTTGTAAAATGTGACATGCCGTTGGGCATGGTTTTGAAATCGAGAAATTATGAAATTTTACATGTCGTTGAGCATGGTCTTTAAAATTGAAATATCGACATGTCGTGGGCCTGGCCTTGAAATTATGAAATTTTGACATGCCGTGGGAATGGTCTTGAAATTATGAAATTTTGACATGCCGTGGGCATGGTCTTGAAATTCTGAAATTTGACATGCCGGTGGGCATGGTTTTAAAATTGAAATTTTTAAAATGTGACATGCCATTGGGCATGGTTTTGAAATCGAGAAATTATGAAATTTGACATGCCGTTGAGCATGGTCTTTAAAATTGAAATATCGACATGCCGTGGGCATGGCTTTGAAATTAAAATTTTGACATGCCGGGGGCATGGTCTTTGAAATTGAAATTTTGAAATTTGACATGCCGTAGGCATGGTCTTGAAATTGAAATATCGACATGCCGTGGGCATGGTCTTTGAAATTGAAATTTTGACATGCCGGGGGCATGGTCTTTGAAATTGAAATTTTGAAATTTGACATGCCGTGGGCATGGTCTTGAAATTATAAAATTTTGACATGCCGTGGGCATGGTCTTGAAATTTTGAAATTTGACATGCTGGTGGGCATGGTTTTAAAATTGAAATTTGTAAAATGTGACATGCCGGGGGGCATGGTTTTGAAATCGAGAAATTTTGAAATTTGACATGCCGTGGGCATGGTCTTGAAATTGAAATATCGACATGCAGTGGGCATGGTCTTTGAAATTGAAATTTTGACATGCCGGGGGCATGGTCTTTGAAATTGAAATTTTGAAATTTGACATGCCGTGGGCATGGTCTTGAAATTGAAATATCGACATGTTGTGGGCATGGTCTTTGAAATTGAAATTTTGATATGCCGGGGGCATGGTCTTTGAAATTGAAATTTTGAAATTTGACATGCTGTGGGCATGGTCTTGAAATTGAAATATCGACATGTCGTGGGCATGGTCTTTGAAATTGAAATTTTGACATGCCGTGGGCATGGTCTTGAAATTATGAAATTTTGAGGCCGTGGGCATGGTCTTGAAATTCTAAAATTTGACATGCCGGTGGGCATGGTTTTAAAATTGAAATTTGTAAAATATCGACATGTCGTGGGCATGGTCTTTGAAATTTAAATTTTGACATGCCGTGAGCATGGTCTTGAAATTGAAATTTCGACATGCCGTGGGCATGGTCTAACAATTGTTGTGGAAATATTTCTTGTTCGTTGTTGGTTGTCTGTGTAATGTGCAGAGAAGGAAAGGAGGATGTCGGGGGTGAAAAGTCCTAGCCTTGGGGCAGAATGGGCTAATACAGATGGATCGTCAAGACGAGGCACGCCCCGGCAATCCTAATATATGGTGCTGGAAGTGAAAAATTCTGGCTTTGCGAGGTCGGCCTTGATCAGGCGGCTCGCCAAGACGAGACACGCTCCAGCACTGTCGGGAGTGAAAAATCCTGTCCTGGGGAAACCCAGAGAGGGCACGCCCCCACTCCCCTGGGGGTGTAAAGTCCTATCCTTGTGACAGCCCGTGCTCACATAGGCGGATGATCATTAAGTGAGGCACGACCCTAAGGAAGATAAAAACTCCACCTCGCAAGTGAAAATCCTATCCTTACGATGGTAGCACTAACATAGGCACCTCGTTAAGAGAGGGCACGTTCCGAGGTGTGAGGGCAACGCTGAGGAAGTGAAAAGTCCTATCCTCATGATGGCCAGCCCTGATCAGGCGGCGCACTGAGAGAGGGCACTTCCCAGCCGATTAAAGAAATAAGAAAGGTCACGGTACCCCAGCTAGTAGCCGGAAGGGACAAACCCGGTAAAGTTTGGCTGGAAGAGTACGTGACACGAGCGACATCGGGGGAGATCGCGCCACACCCCGAGGTAATTAAGATATTTTAGTAGATGTCGCTGATAATATAAATGATAAATGAAAATGTGCAGAAAATTCGGCACAAGCGACATCTCTGGGGATCGTGCTAAGTAAGAGAGGAGCACGCGCGGCAATGCCCCAAGGTAATTAAGATTTTTTGAGAATATGTCGCTACTAACAAAGTGATAAGTAAAAATGTGCAGAAAATTGTGCGAACTGTTTACACACGAGAGGGGATACTTGCCCAAACAAAAGGCCCTAAAAAACACAAAAAGGGGCAAAGAAGTCAGAGCACCCGATGGACAAAAAGAGAAGTGACATTCACGGCCCGGGCATGCTGCTGTCCCCCTCGTCAGGTCGTGGCCTTTTCGCCTGGCGGTAGCCCTCTTCTGTGAGGAACCCGGACTTTTGCTTGAAGAGGCGGATGATGGCGTCAGCGTCGAAGAAATGGCGGCCGTGACACTCAATGAAGTAGTCGGCCATGAGGCCTGCTATTTGCTCCATAAACCACTTGCATTTGTCCGCCGTTTCCTCCATAAGGGTGGCATTCTTGCCTTGCTCCACTTGAAGGGCGGCATCCCTGGTGGCCTGCTGTTCTCTGGCCTCTTCCAACTCTTTCCTCGCAACTCCCAAACTGTTTTCCACACATTGTCGCTCCTCAACACTCTTCCGCAGCTCCTCTTGAGTTTCATGAAGTTCCCTTTGGTACTTGCTAATTTCTTCCGAGAGCTGGTGGGTAGTGTTGTGCCATTCCTAGGAGGAAGATTGGAGAGAGCTCATTCGTCTCGTCACATTCCTAGACCAGTAATGGAAACCCTGAAAGCTAGAGAATAGATGAGTCCTTATCTGCTGCAATTGTTCACCCTCGGCAACGGAGAGGAAGCCTTGCTCTTCCTCCTCAACTGACAACAGATGTCCTGCCAGTAAGGCGGATGTCGCTAGGGAGCTGTCGCCTCCTAACGCTGCGAACCCGCGCTGGCGAATGTTGCTTAAATCAACTTGATGGGTGGCGGCTCCGCTAGAGAGTATAGTTCTTAAGTCAGCCACCATGCGCGGAGTTTCTATTGGGGGAAGAGAGGGAAAGATTGTCTGAGCAGCCGTGGGAATGAAGAAGACATCAGGAGGGGATGGAGGGGAACGATTGGACGGCCCAACGTCAATATTGAAGCCGCTGGTCGGTAAGTTTGGAAAGTGCTCCTCTTCAAGATCCTCCAGAAAGTCCAGGGTATTGCCTAGAGGAGGAGATGATGCGGCAAAAGAGGAATGAAGCGGCGCAGAGGTAGCCTCGCTCCCTGCCGGGCCAGAGCCTTGGTCACCTGCCAAGGGACAGGTATTGGCAATGCCGCCCTGCTTACCCTGATCAGCGACAGAGTTGTCCGCTGAAGGAACGTCTTCATTAAGACGGGGAAGCTTGGGGTCAAGAACGCTCGATAAATCCATACCGTCGCGCAAAGGAGTAGCGGAAGAGGCAACAGCAGCGGTATCCTACGCGCAAAAGACAAAGGGGAATTAAGAAACAAATAAAAATACATGGACGGGGAAAAATTTATAAAAACCACCTGAGCAGGAGGACGTGTAGGAGCGATAACGCGAAGGCGGAGAGTCCTTTTCTTTTTTCTAGCAAGAGGAGGATGAGAAGGCGACGCTTGTGTAGGAGCAACACCGGGGGAAGAAGTTGGAACAGTAGTCGACGTGGCAGTAGCCTCCATTCAGGGAAGAGAAGAAGACTCAGGCGCAGAAGCGGACACGTGCGTGGTGTCAGTCGCGGCGCCAACTGAGGTGGCGAAGGGGGCCTTTTTTCTCTCTTCCGCTGAGCTCTCTTCTCTCTTTTCTTCATACAATCAGGCTTCCACCCTGCAGGAGGATCTGTAAAAATAAGAAAAGAATGTTAGAGTTAGTATTGACGTGAAACAGCGAACAGAGGTGTGAGGCTCACTTTGAATGCAATCCTGGATGTTGCCTCAACACGCGAGTTCGCGAGTGCGAACACCAGGGATCTCAGACAGATTGAGTAGCTTGTTCAGCCAGTCTTGGTCAGCTGGTCCTAACTCTGGCCTGCCACCCCAGGCAGCATCTCTGATGGCAAGATTAAAACTGGTCTGCCACAAAGGCTGGGGCAGATTGATGATGAAGAATCCCTTCTTCCAAGCATCAATAGAAGATTCAAGGAATAACAGCTTCCAGGTAAAGGGGTTTAGAGCTTCAACATCATAGCGAGGCGATATCACTATGATGCCGCTATTATGATGGTATAATTGAAAGAGGGAGTGGAGCAATAACAAGGAAGGAGATTCATTCCCTACATATCTACAGAGGGCTATAAAAGCATAAATGCCACAATAGGAGTTCGGACTCGCATTCAGATCAAATTCAGAGAATAACTTGGCAATTAAAGGATCTAGAGGCAGCCGAAAACCATAATGGAACATTTTGGCATAAAGAACCCTACTGTTGCCAGGTAATTCGCTATTAAGGCGAAGGGACTTTGGGGCAACTTCAGTAGAATACCCCTCCAACTGGTCGACAATGGCATTATAGCTCCGCAGGCGCCGTCGAAGGACGGCGGTGGAAGTAATGGTGGAAACAGTGGTATTAACATCCCCCTCCCCGGCAGGGCGGGAATAACGGCGATTAGGAGCCATGAGCAAGGTTAAGAGAAGAATAGAAAGGAAGGTACCTGTGGTGAGAAGAAGATCGAAGCACCCGGGTGGCGGCGGATTGTAGGAGGAGGAAGAGGAATTGCTTTCCTTCTTTTTCGTTTCTTTAAAAGAGAAAGGCAATAAAAGATAAGAAGAAAGCACGTGGGGTTTTTATATATAAACCCCAGGAACAAAAGGGACGACGGGTCAAGCGATCGTGGCGCATGACGTGTCAGGGGCAGAGAAGCGCGGGAAGCAGGTACAACTCCTGAGGAGCGAAAAGACATGTTCAGTCTGCCAGTCCTATTAGCGTTCCCCTTTGATGACACGTGGGCTTAGAACATCATGACTGTTTTCTCCGTATCAAGCAAAAGGAGTCAGAGCATTAAATGCTCTGAAAAGGGCGCAGTCAAACCCCGCGGAAAGGAGCGGCAAGCCGTAATGGCACGGCATGCAAAAGGCAAAAGTACGAGAAAAAGTAGTGAAGCGGCATATGATAAAGATCGACATCGTCAAGAAACACACATTATTTGGTCAAGATTGTAAGGTTTGGTAATTATTACAAGCAAAGAGGTGATGACAAAGTCCAAATGGAAAAATAATACAACAAGGGCGTAAGTAGAGAAGCGATGCCCCCAATCAAGCGGCATCAAATAGGCTCCCCCCAGGCGCGGACTTGTCACTCCTCTTCGGAGGAGAGGAAACCCTCTTGGCTCTCATCAATCTCTTTCATCCTTGCGGAGGCGTACCTGGCGACCTTAGCAGGATCAGTGGCCCTACTGCGGTGTTGATCTGTCACCCCGGCGATAAAGGCCTGTTCAGTCTTCTTCTTCCACCATGCCACTTTCTTGAAAGCTTTCGACAGGTCGGCATCGCGGGATGATACCTCCTCAAGAAGGAATGAGTTCTTCTTTCTCTCAGCCACCAACTCAGCCTCCAAAGCTTCGACCTAGGCTTTTCCTTTGGATTTTTCCCGAGTAAGATCAGCACGGCACTCGCGCAGTTCGGCCTGAGCGTGTTTGTGGAGTCGCGACAGCTCCTCTACCTTTGCTAGCGCACCAGAGTTTTGAGATTGTGCACCACGAGCCTTGATGAAGTAATGAAGTTGTCGAAAGGCAGTGATATGATCCAACCTCCTTTGTAAGGGAAGACCGAACCTATGTTTGATGGAGGATCTAGCTTGAGTTGTTGACACAAGGAAACTTAGAAGATGGAAGGAAAAAGGATAGAAGATGGAGTAGAATTGTAGCGGAAATGATGAATGAAAGATGAAAGGAAATGGATGAACAATTCTTGGATGGAATTCGGAAATGTACCAATCAATTGAACAAGGATTGAAAGCACAAAGAACACTTGATTATAGCTTGAGAACACACTGGAATTACAGCCAAGAAATAATACAAAGTTCCAGCCAAGAAGTGGCCAAAAGATCACACAAACAAATCACTCAAATAATAAGCTTGGATCAAGCCTTGGTGAAAGGCTAGAGGAGGAACTCTCTCTAGCTTTCACTTGGCAATAATCTGAAAATGAAAGCTAGCTTGATGTTCTATTTATGGAAAACAAATATAATAAAATAACACAAGTGGGATGGAGACAGCTCGCAAGATTCCCTTGAATCTGGGGCAAAATGCTATGGCGTTTTGGGCAAAACGCTATAGCGTTTTGCCACTGAACTCACGTTAATCCTGGCTCATTCAAACTGCGCGCTAAAATGTCGACGACTATAACTTTTGATCCACCCGTCAGATTGCCCCGAAACTTGTCCCAAATGAAAGCTAACATCTTGAAGTTTCCATCAAGACTTTGTTTGCTCAAATCAGACGTCATTTGCGTGTCCATAGGATCATGATGATTGGCCCTCTTGGATGGAGCATTTGTTGCTGAGCTTTGTTCTGCGATCCCCATGCGTAGCCACTGGACAGTTGTGGCTGTGATCCCCATGCTTAGGTGGTGCTGGTACATAGAGAGAATGAGGTTAGGTGTGATCGTATCATCACCTCTTCCTTTGAAAGGATTCGTCCTCGAATCCATTACATTACATTCGTCTTCTCTCATGATCATTGTCCTCTTAGATGGAACTTTTGTTGACAAGCCTTGTTGTGAGTTGAGGAAGTTCGATTTTGCTGGAGGCCTTGGAATGGTGTGCGGGTCCTTGTGAATTTCTAAGGCTAGACATGCCTCTACATCATGGCTTGCTCGGCCATCTTGGGAGTTCCATTCATCTAGGACTCGGCATGGCAAGGAATTGGCACTTGATTCCCGACCTTGAGCATGATTGACACTCAGTTGCAAGGCTCGGTTGCGTGTGATCGGTCCTCTTACATCAGTAAGCTTCTTGGCCATGCTCCTCGTGATTGGTCCGCTTGGTAGAATATCCTTCTCTTCAAGCTTTAAGGGTAGTGTGATCGCATCATCTCCTCCTTCTTTGAAAGGATTCGTCCTCGAATCCATTTCTTGAAGCCCTTCATTATCTGCATGATAGAGAGATATATCATTAATATGAAATGAGTTGCCTATTGAACCATACTTACTTGGGAGATCAAGGACATTGGCGTGGATGAAGTGGAGGGAGATTTGGCATAAGAAAGGGATCAAGCGATCCCTACGCCGGTGGAATAAAACCAATTGTTCCTGTTTTAAAGATGTAAGCGCTTCTTCCTTGTTATTTCCGTTGGGCGCTTGAGTATTCGTGGTTCCCTCTTCTACACACTTAAAATTACTTAAAGCACATGGTGAGATATCAAGAGGATTCAGGGAGGAAATCTCATATTCCACCTCAAAATTAGTAAATACAAATGAGGTTTGTTGCGCATGATCTGTGGTAAACTTGATGTGCGGATTCTTTGTTTTCCATTTAGTGTACAAAAAATGTTTCAGTAATCCAGTACGACTATCATTCATAATGCTCATAAGAATGTCATGTAATTGAATATAATGTTGAAAGAAGAAGTTATCAATTATCTTGTTCTTAAAGATTTGGTCCCTTAAAACATGCCAGATTTCAGCCATGGCCAAGTGTTCTTGCATTTTAAAGACAAGTAATTCTTCATTACTAGTTTTAACCTTGTAAGGCTGGCTTGGTTTGTTTAAGAATTTATCATGTTCAATAAAACGCAAGTGAGGATCCTTGGTGAGTGTAATATGAATGTCTAGCAAATCTTTTCCATGTTCAAATATGCATTCAAATTCTTTAAAACTAGACACCTTGGGATTAAGAGCAGTTAGGAGTACGTACCTTTGAGCGCACCATTGTTGAACCATCACGCTTCCAATGCCTCCTAGGATTGACATGCCACTTGGTATCCCTTTTAAAGGTACAGTTACAACTTGTTTCCTCCTAGTGAGCGCTTCATCCCCAATGTTCTCCGTTCCTTGTTTATGCGTGAGCATGTAAGGAGACACATGGATAAATCTCTGGAAAAGAGAAAAAAGAGGAATTGGTAGAAGTGAAGGGTTAGAGCTGATTTGCAAACAATGTCTTTTGTACCTGAATACAAGACATGTTGTGCTAATTTCAAAAGTTTGTTCTAATCCGCTTCCTTTCACAATCACACTTATGTTTTTGATATTAAACTCTTTCTCAATACCATGCTCATTCTTTTCATGGTGTGTGTTATGCTCTTTTCTTACTTTCTTCTCTTCGCTCACTCTCTCTTTTTCTTTCAAATTCAGAAGCAAATGAGTTTCTTCAATTGCTTCTACGCTTGGTGTTTGAGCAGCACAACGTCGCTCCTTCTCATTGTTTGAATGGAGCGGTATTGGTTTGGATTGTAAGGATGTTGGCAAGTTCAGTCCAAGAGTTGATAGATGACTTGCCTCATCTATCTTGTTTGTCAGGGTCGTGGTGGAATGGGTTATTTTAGAGTAATGTGAGGGTGGCTGAAGGGTGGATTTGGGGTAGCCTTTTTGGTGAAGATCTCTCTTCCATGGTGGTATGTATGGTGATGAAGATGAAGAAGGAAGGGAAGGAAGAGTTTCGGTCATTGGACTTGTTGGTTCTTCATTGATCACTACGGCTCCGTGGTGGCCTAGTGGTGCCATATCCTCAGCTTCTTTTTCATGCCTTTGATTTTGCTCATCTCTTTGTTCATGCTCAAGATCACTCTCTTGTTTTCTACTCTTATGCTCTTTCTCACTCTTTGTACCCCTAGGTTTTGTCATCATACTAACCCAATTCTTCCACCAAGCATCATCCATAATATTTCTTATAGTCTCATCATGCTTCTTTTTCTCTTGACTCGCTTTTTCACTATTTTCTCCCTCATTTACAACAATAGATGATATTCAGTGTAAAGAGGTCGAAATGTGATGGGGTGAGGGTGGCTTAGGTGGGGATGAGCATGTGCTTGCTTGATGCACCACCTGGCTTTGGATATCTTCTTCTTCAGTGGACTCCTTAGCTTCCACATGGGTATCTTTAGAGATGACATGAAGCTGATTTTTGGATTGTTTAGGAGGTGGTGTCCTTTCGTAAGAAAGACCAACTTCGTTGTTGTATGAAGCCTTTGGAAGAACTGTAGGAGGTGGTCCTATCAGTGGGATATGTGGTGTGTCATTGATCACTACGGCCCTGCGGTGGCCTAGTGGTGCAATGCGCTTGGCTTCATTTGGATTTTCATTAATGGGTAGGCACTCCGTTTGGATTGCAGGAGTGATCTGATGTGGACCTTGTAGGTGACATGGGTCCGACTTATCAAGCAAAACATTAGGAGGGATTGAATTTAATTTCTTTTTCGAGTGGCGTTGCTCAAGTTGGGCGAAGTAGGCATCGTGGCCACCATATTTAGCCTGTTGTTCAACAAGCCATTGATGCATCTCTTCGTACCATTTATTAGAGTCACTCTTTTCATTTTGTGCCATCCTGACTAGTTTTCTGCACAAGTAACAAACATTAGTAAAAACTCTCCCTCACGTGTTTGCTCTCGTTTTTGAAACTCTCGTAAAAATTGTCCTCACTTAGTCACTCAAGCCTCACAAGTTGTTCTGTTTCCCTTTTGTCCAAGCAATGTCCTCAAGCAGTGTCCTTGTTGTTTTCTTTTGTTCAATTATTGTTTTGAGCACATTAGAAATTCAAGAAGTGAAAAGCTGAAAGGAAAGGCTTGGAAAGTAAAGAAAAGGATGGTAGAACCAACCCTTGGACAGAAAAGTAAAGAAAGTAAATACAAGAAAGTAAATTACTTGAAGTAAATTGCTGAAATTTAAATGACAGAATTTAAATAGCTGAATGGAAATGACTTGAATTATAAGGAGAGGATGGTAGAACCAACCCTAGGACAGAAAAGTAAAAAGGGCGACAAGGCCTCCCCTTGAGCTTGAAAGTAAATGACTTGAATGTAATGACTTGAATGGAAATAACGGAATTGAAATGACTTGAATTTAAAGATTGCAACCGCCCATGTAGGGGGTATAGAATTTAAAAGAACGAATAATTGAAACAACACTTGGAATTTTTCGCAAGTTCTCATTTTTGGTGCAGTGGCAAAACGCTATAGCGTTTTGTTCTCTTCTTTGTAATTTTTTTTTTTTTTTTGATTTAGAGAACAATTATATTCTGAACTTTGAAATGATCAATTGTTGTTTGAAGGAGACGTGTTTTTAATTCAAGGGATGATTTTGGTTTGTTTTGGAAGAATGTAGGGAAAGTTCTGATTTTTGGAAGAATGATGGAATGATGGAAGGACTTGCACTTGGATGATGTGTAAGAGAATATTCAGCTTTCTAGTAGTGGATTGTGGGTTGTGCACGGATGGGTAAGGGCTGGATTTTTGCTGCTCACATGTGAGGGGAATGAGATGTTTGTTTTAATAGAAAAAGGTGTGAGGTATGTGCTGCCCTCTATGACACAAAGCTGATTTGGAAGAATAAAATGCTGGGTGGGGGACAAGAAAATAGTGTAAGTGAATATTCAGACAAGAAAGACAAAAAGTGACACAAACTTTGGCTGAAAGTGGACGGATGGGAAGGATTGTAGCCAGATTTTTAGTTACCTTCTTCTTGATAAAATAGGCAGAAATAATGAAGATCATGGACGAACACAAACACAAACTCAGATTCAAGAACAACTCGAAGCGGCTACTGCTCCGCTACCACTTGATATGATCCAACCTCCTTTGTAAGGGAAGGTCGAACCTATATTTGATGGAGGATCTACCTTGAGTTGTTGACACAAGGAAACTTAGAAGATGGAAGGGAAAAGGATAGAAGATGGAGTAGAATTGCAGCGGAAATGATGAATGAAAGATGAAAGGAAATGGATGAACAACTCTTGGATGGAATTCGGAAATGTACCAATCAATTGAACAAGGATTGAAAGCACAAAGAACACTTGATTATAGCTTGAGAACACACTGGAATTACAGCCAAGAAACAATACAAAGTTTCAGCCAAGAAGTGGCCAAAAGATCACACAAACAAATCACTCAAATAATAAGCTTGGATCAAGCCTTGGTGAAAGGCTAGAGGAGGAACTCTCTTTAGCTTTCACTTGGCAATAATCTGAAAATGAAAGCTAGCTTGATGTTCTATTTATAGAAAACAAATATAATAAAATAACACAAGTGGGATGGAGACAGCTCGCAAGATTCCCTTGAAGCTGGGGCAAAACGCTATGGCGTTTTGGGCAAAACGCTATAGCATTTTGCCACTGGACTCACGTTAATCCTGGCTCGTTCAAACTGCGCGCTAAAATGTCGACGACCATAACGTTTGATCCACCCGTCAGATTGGCCCGAAACGTGTCCCAAATGAAAGCTAACATCTTGAAGTTTCCATCAAGACTTTGGTTGCTCAAATCAGACGTCATTTGCGTGTCCATCGGATCATGATGATTGGCTCTCTTGGATGGAGCATTTGTTGCTGAGCTTTGTTCTGCGATCCCCATGCGTAGCCACTGGACAGTTGTGGCTGCGATCCCCATGCTTAGGTGGTGCTGGTACATAGAGAGAATGAGGTTAGGTGTGATCGTATCAGGCAGCAAGGCAGTTGTTCATGACGCGCATATACTGAACTTCGGGAGGAAGTTGCAGCAGCCTACTCTCCTCCTCGGAGGCGCGAAACATTTCACAGGCCAAGATAGTCGTGGGCTGATCTTGCGATAAGGGGTCTGATATACCCAGGGCACGGAACCCGTCAGTCCTAAATTTTGACAGATTTAGTCGGTAAGAAGGGGCCCCTTGAGGCCCGTCACGGGAAAGATCAGCAACAAAGGAAGGGGCGGAGATACCGCCAGAGCCCCCAACGTCTCGAATTGAAGTAATGAACAACGGACAAGGGGACTTGGGAGGAGAGTGAGAACAGCCAGGTCCCCCGGGGACGGAGGGATGCACATCAGGAATGCAGCGGCCAATGGGCGAGTGTGGAGGCTCCACGACAGGAGTGGAATCTGCAGCGGATGATGGCATCATCGCGGCAGCAGAGGTCTTGTTGGGAGCGACCAATCCCAGAGGCGAGGAAGCGCCACCCAGCGAAGTTGCGCTCTCCTTTGTCGCGTCAGGAGAAACGGTAGTCTAGGAAGCGACGGCATTTGCAGTGTTGGCAGGAGGAGGTTGAGCTGCCACCCTCGTCACTTGAGCTTCGCTTGCTTCCCTTAGCTTCTTCCGCTGAGCTGAGGAAGCCGGGCGGAGGCTCAACCCTGGGTCCATGTCCTCCATGTCCTCAACTCCGTAGGAGAAAATCTTTGTCTCAGTCACTGGCAAACCAGACCCGGACCTCTTCTTCCGACTGGGTAACCAGTTCTCCACAAAGCGGGAAGTGCGGAGAGAGGAACCGCTTTCCCTGGAAAGAATTTTGTCTAAAGCTCTTTTCTTTATGGGCATACGGTGATCAGCTCGGGCCCCAGTGGAAGTAGAGGGAGCAGTTGTTGAAGGGGCGACAACCTTGTGAGGAGCGTCACCCTCAGAGAGCGGACGAGCGATAGTTTCCCCTGCGATAAAGTTATGTTAGTAAGTAAGGGGGAAGCAAGGCAGCGGCGAAGCTCAAAAGCTCACCTATGGTACACTCAGTTAAAGGCCTGTACAAGGCAAAGTTTCGGATCTGGAAAGAGGACTCCATCTCCAGCAAGGCGTTGGCCTGATCCAACTCTTCCCTAGACAGAGGTGCTGGCCTCACCCAATCAACTACCTCCAGGTTGAAGTCAGGACGCCACAAGCGGGAGGGTAATTCGACAACGAAGAAACCGCTCTTCCAGTCTTCAATGCTCTCCTCAAATCCTCGAAATTTCTCCCAAAAAGGCCTCACTAGAGCGTCATCCCGTCTGGGAATAATATTAATGAAGTCGTCGCGAAAAACCAGAGTCAAGAACTTGCGGAATAAAGCGACAGAGGGAGCAAGAATATCTTTTAATTCGCAGGCACGAAGGAAGGCGTAGATGCAGCTCCATGAGGGAGGGGTAATCTGCGCAGGGTTAAGCCCGTGCTCGCGCAACACACGCTCTAGCGTGTCATGAACTTGGAGGCGGAACCCATATTGAAACATTTTAAAATAAAGAATTCTATGAGTTTTCCAGAGCCGGCTATGAAGCCTCATAGTGTCAGAAGGAATAGTGGGGCGATAGCGCAGGGAAAGGTAATATTATTACTTTCCAGTTCGAGGCGTAAGACAGTAGGGCAAGTAAAGATGCTAGGAGTATTTTCAAGCTCGGGATATCGAGAAATTGGCCTAGGGGTAGCTAAAGAGCTAGATTGAGATCTCGTGCGAGGCATGATAGATAAAGAAGCAAAGGAAAATCAAAAGCAAGATCGAGCAGAATACCTTGAAAGAGAGAAGGCTGAAATTAATGGGCGAGTCGTCTGGATGCGAATGAGAGAATTTCCTCGGAGCGAGCGAAAAACGAAGAGAGTTCTGGAGTATAAAAGGAGCAAAAAGGTACGAAGAAGGAGCATTTTTCCTTTTAAAAGAGACGGTGGAAAAGCCAGATAGAAGGGCAACCTATTACAGCAAGACACGTATGAGGCAAACGAGACACGTGGGAAGACCCTGACAGAAACTTAAAGTCAAGCGCTCGCCTCGAATTTCGCAAAAGATAGGCCCATTAATTACAAGAAACCCCAGAAAGAGGATCCTATGAAGCGGTAATCGGCTTACCCAGCGGCGGTTATCCCACAAGAGCGACGTTACACCAAAAGCAAAAAAGAAAAAGGCAAGCGACATTTTATTTCACAACATTTTGTTTATTAAAAAGAAAAGCCAGCCAGCGGCATCTACAATAAGTGCAACATCTTCAGTCTTCGTCCATCCAGTGCATGTCGTAGACGTAATCGTAATCTTCTGGAGACGATGGCGACCCGCTGTTATAGAAAGGAAAGGGCTCGCAAATCTCGAAAGGTCTTTTACCAAGCCCAGCCGTGGAACCTGTCGTAGGGGCAGTGTCTTCCTTTGAAGAGGCATGGGAGTTTTCCTCCAGGGTCGAGGTAACCAATCCTGTGGCGGCATCTAGCGTAGAAGTCCTGTCCTTGGGAAAAAGACAAGGGACGGATGGTGACGCTTCATCCTTTTGCCGCAGCGAAAGGTAGTGAGGTTCAAAGCCGGCAAAGAAGGATTCGAAAGATTGTTTCTTTGTTTTCTTCAATCTCTTGCGACCCCGGCACTTCACGGAATGTCTGACAGGCCTCCAGGGGGGTGTGAGTGGAGGATTGTCGGAGTCGGGAGAAGTCGGAGGGGTCGGAGGAGAATCGCGGGCGGCAGCATACAAAAAACGAGAGTCAGCCATGGAAATATCAGTAAGAGTGAGAAGAAAGAAGGAGAAAGATGAACAAAGAAAGAAAGGAAGAGCCCCATTATATAGCCGAGGAGAGGTGAGGAGGCGTGCCCGCCTTTTCGCGTATTATCGAGGACATTTAATGCTATCAAGGGTAGCGTTTGTTGGGAGGAAAGATCTGACTCCGCAACTGTTAAAAATCTACACCAACCAGGAGGCACCGAAATCGTCGCCCTATCCGTTAGCACTAAAAAAGCGGCGCTAAATATATTCTGAACGAACGTGGCATGAAAGAATCGTCATTATGAGCCAGGTAGGCAAATAAAGTTACGGGATCCCAAGGGACACCAAGCTCACAATAAGTGGGAACAAAAATTGTTTTCTAAGAAAGATGATATGAGAAAGAAGAAAAACATTGACAGCGCGGCAAGTGAACAAGGGAAAGTATGTTTATTTATTTAAAGGGCTCAGCGGCCCGAGATTACAAAAAGGCTTAACGGCCCGGAGTTACAAAAGGTGGCCCCAGAGGAGCACAGAAAGACACGCCAAAAGGATCCCCATCGCTGGTCAGGCATTCGACCCAGCATCATCATCTTCCCATTCCAGGAAAGGAATTTCCCTCAGGGCATCCGCAAGAGCCGTCAGTTCAGAAGAATAGGCCCTCATGCTCTTCAGGCAGTATCCCAGCAAATCCTTCCTATGTTGTAGCGTTGACATCAGTAGCTGAATCTGAGAAACAGCCACTAACAGCTTCATCGCTTTCTCCACGGGACTGAAATCCTCCAGGGTAACAGCAGCCTGTCTAGCTTGCAGGGGAGTCAGCATCCCTGGAGCTCCAGCATATCCTCCGAGGTCTTAATGCTCAGCGAACCCAGGAAATCAGTATCTGCCTGAGTTAGGTTCCTCAAAGACATGGGTTTTGGAGAGCAGGAAGTTTTTGGTGACTTCCTCCATAAGGAGAAGAGAGATGAAGAAATTCGAAGAGAGAGGTGAAAAAGTTGTGAGAGTTATGAAGCAAGTACAAAATGAAAGGCCTATTTATAGACTTCAGAAAAAGGCATCTGATAACTATCATTACCACAGAAGCGGCATCTCGACTACCCCGCCGGGTGACCCGGACAGCCTACTGTACCTTCCGGGGGAGACGGGACGATGTTCTTACCGCCCCTAGCCTGGCGGTCAGCCCTGGGATGGTCGACATTAGCGGGGGGGCTCTTATGCGACATCCGCACGGCGGCATCCCATCCCAGGTCATCCATGACGTCACTCCGCATGACGTCATCCCGCGTGACGTCACTCTATGGCACTCCAGCGACACATATCACCCCAGCGACATCCGCTAGGGACTATTCCCACCCCTTGTCGGTACACTCCTTCCTTTGTCTATAAATACCCCCACCTTTTCAGACAAGAGGGTAAGCTTAAGATAGCGTACTGAACCCCTGCTACTTTTACTACTCACACTGACTTTGGCATCGGAGTGTTTACGCCAGAGACCCCCTCCGGCGCATTGCAAGTGATGAAGGCCCCCCAGTACAGTGTTCCCGACCGCCCCAGATCAACCCGATCCTGCTCAGTATCCCCCGGACTCTTATCAGGGTGTTCTAAATAGAACAGAGATTCACAACCGATATTAGCCACAAACTCTCAGACCCGAGATTCTATGCCCATTTTGGCCAAAAATTCCAAATCGAGGCGCGCACATGAGCTAACGCCTTTGGAGTTCAACATATGCAATTTATCTAGTGAGGGCTTGTCATTGAAAACTAACCATTCATGCAGAACAGAAAGGTCAAAAGTCACCTGGGTGGAGTTCGATCGAGGGGCAGAAGGGGGAACTGGCATCCTAGCCTCGACAGCGGAGGTATCGTCGGGACCTCGAGACTTCTTGGAGGTCGAGGGCTTAACCTTGCTGGAAGCTAGGAGCTTACATTTTTGATCCACCGGCGTCTCAGGCTCTGCCGGCGGCTCCGCTCTAGCCGGAGTTTTTGATTTACCCTTCTCTGTCGCCAATCTAGCTGCGACTTCCTTCTCTCTCTTCTCTTTCTCAGCGGCTTCTTTCTTCGCTACTGCCTTGGCCTCAAGATCCTTGGCTTCTTCTTCTTCCTCACCATCGGCCTCGCCGCTCTCTCTAGTACCTTCTTCCAAGGCATCATCGGCCTGCTCAGGCCCTACCTCCTCCTCCTGCTCTGGCACGGCCTCGACTGGTAGCTCCTCCTCTTGGTTCGTATCGGGGGCCAGAAAGTCATCTAGGGCAGCCTCCAGTGGGAGCTTCCTAGCGGTCGGTGATACCTTTATGGGCTGGGATTTGGCCTTGGGCTTTGCGGTCGAAGATCCAGGAAGGAGCTTGACTACACGGCCACTTCTCGTTGTGGTCGAGGTAGGAGGGATGGAGCCAGTAATTTTGATGTCATCCTCAACTGGAGTGAACTTCTGGGCTCGCGTATAAGAGGATGGAGAAGGGGCTGGAGGTTATGGGACGGTGACGTCATGGTCGGAGGGTGAAGTAGTCATTTTGAACGAACTAGGGGTAGAGGAATAGGACCTGTATTTGGAGGGAGCTGGGCTCTCAGGATCATCCACTAGGTGTGGTCCTGAGGTGAGTTTGCGGATAGGTTTCTTCATTCTAGGCATGGTTGATGGTGATGGGAGAGGATAGGGATGATGGAGATATTTGAGAGGTAGGAGATGAGGGTTGCATGTTTGGTAGGAAAGAGAGGGAAAGGTGATAGTGATTTGATTTGGTTGTGAAGAGAGTGAGGACGAAGAGGGAGTGTGGGAAAGAAAAAATGAGTTGATGTCTGCAATAAATGGCGCAGCTTTATCATTGATTAGGGTTGCTTTTCTGTCCCTTGTTGACGACGTGGCGCCTTGGGCTTTGAAGAACAACGGGCCTGTGCATATCCCAACCACCTAAAAAGGAGAATAGCTTTTAAATTTCAAAAAGGAGGCAGTTGGAGAGGATAAAGACAAAAAGAGAGAATAAAGGGATTAACAAAAATAAAGGAATAAAATCTTTAGGAAAGAATAAAGGGAGATAAAGGGAGATAAACAAGGAATATAAAACAAGGAAATAAAATCAAAGGGAAAACAAAAATAAAATCAGAGAATTCTAAAAGATACGGAGAAGATAAGGGAAAGAGAAAGAGGTGGAACGGCATATCAGATGCCTCCAGTGTGATCTGTTTACTCGTCGAGGCCTTGACGTGTTCTGTCAATCTAGGTCTGGACAGGTGGAGGATCCACCATTATCTCTTCAACAGTCGAGGGCTTGAATCCTTCATAGAAGGGTTTCAACCTGTGGCTGTTTACTTTGAAGATGGTCCCAGTGCCTGGATTCTAAATTTCGATCGCCCCATGGTCAAAAACCGTCGTGACCACGAAAGGTGTAGACCATTTAGACTTGAGCTTTCCTGCGAACAACCGCAAATGTGAGTTGTATAACAATACTTTCTGTCCAATGGAAAAAGTTTTGGGACGAAGGTGCTTGTCATGATAAGCTTTGGTCATGCCCTTGTAGAGCAAGGCATTCTCATAGGCATCGTCCCTCAACTCCTCTAATTCCTGGATTTGTAAGCGTCTGTTTTGGCCGGCTTCCCCTAGATCCGCGTTCACTTTACGAATGGCCCAAAAAGCCTTATGCTCTATCTCAACTGGGAGATGGCACGGCTTTCTATATACGAGTCTATAGGGCATCATACCAATCGGGGTCTTAAAGGTTGTCCGGTATGCCTAGAGGGCGTCATCCAATATCAAACTCCAATCCTTTCAGGACTGGTTGACGGTTTTCTCTAGGATGGTCTTGATCTCACGGTTGGACATTTCAACTTGTCTGTTTGTCTGAGGGTGATAAGTTGTAGAAGTTCTGTGATGGACTCCATACTTGGTCAAAAGAGAGGCCACGACATGATTGCAGAAATTGGTGCCTCGATCACTGACCAGGGCACGAGGTGTACCAAACCTATTGAAGATATGGGTGCGTAGGAAATTCACTACCACCTTGGAGTCATCTGTCCTAGTTGCCTTGGCCTCAACCCACTTTGAAACATAATCAACGACGAGTAGGATGTAGATATTTTCGAAGGAACTGGGGAACGGACCCATGAAATCTATACCCCATATATCAAAAATCTCACATACAATGATACTGGTTAGAGGCATCTGGTTCCTGACCCCAATATTACCCGTGGCTTTGCATCCAGGGCACGAAGCACAAAAGAGGTAACTATCTTTGAAGATTGATGGCCAGTAGAGACCGGCTTCTAAAACCTTGAGGGTAGTTTTCTTGGCCGCGAAATGTCCTCCTTAAGAATGGCATAATTTTAGGATCGAGAGCACCTCGTCCATGGCAAGACACAATTGTTCATCCGGGAAGGTATCACGGATAGGCACAAGTGAATTGTCTTCTTGGGCTGGAAGTCTGCTTAAATGATCTGCCACCAAATTTTATCTTCCTGCCTTATCCTTGATCAAGATGTTAAATTCTTGTAGCAACATGATCCATCGAATGATTCGAGGCTTTGCATCAGCCTTTGTCAATAAGTGATAATTTGTCTTCTGTCAAAGGATGTATGGCGGAGCAGCTCTTCTCGGATCAGTGTGCACGACGGTCCACGGTACCTGCAATGCGCCGGAGGGGGTCTCCGGCGGAAACACTCCGATGCTTAAGTCAGTAGGTGTACTGAAATTGGCAGAGTTTTGGCCAGTCAAGTCCGCTTACCTGCCTCCTTTGTGGGGGAGGTATTTATAGAAGAAAGGGGGCGTTCCCGCCCGAGTAAACGGGTACGGAGCTATCGCTCGCGTTAGGGTCTGTGATTCACCCTTATCGTGATACGCTACCTCGGCGGTAGGTGTTTAGGTAGATATTGTCGTGGTAGGATAATGGCCGGAGCGTTAATCCTGACGCGTGGTTTCCTCTGGGGGTGAGATAACTCTTCGAGCCAAGCAGGAGGTCCGTGAGAGGAGCCGGTAGGGCCCCGTTAGCCTTTGCAGCGTTAGCCTTTGGGGAAGGTAGCGATCTTGTCCCTACCGTAGTGGTGTTAAACAGTAGCTATGCCTCTCCCCACCGGGTGATAGGCGAAAATACCCTTTCTTTTAGGTGGATTGTTATCATAAGCCCAACTGAAAATGAGCCCGACTGTTTACCAAGGGCTAACGTTCCTTCTCTCTCGGAGAGTCTCTTTATGTATCGGGGCGGTTTTGCCTCAGAAAAATGATCCTGACGGTTTTTTGTCAGGATCTATAAATCAGAGGTTTCTCTGTGCCAGTTTCTTCGCATTTTTCACGTTCTTTCTTTTCGTGTTCTGCTATGGATGAACTGACTCGCAATTTCCTGATCTCTAAAACTCTGACCCTGAAGAATCTTACTGAGGGTGACATCGGCTTCCTGGAGAGGATGATCACCAAGACCTCCGAGGATGTCCTGGAGTTGCGGGGGGTGCTAACCCCTATTCTGTCTAGACAGCTGGGAATAACTCTGGAGGATTTTAATCCCCTAGAGAGTTTGGCAAAACTGGCCACTGTCAGTGCTCACCTTGATGTGGTGGCCTCGACGCTGCAGCAGAGGAAAGATCTGCTGGCCTGCTGCCTAAAGGGCATGAGAGCTTGCTCTTCCGAACTGACCTCCGTCGCTGACGCTTTAAGGGAGGTTCCCGTTGTGCCAGGGGAAGATGATGCGGGGTCTAATATCTGACCGCTGGCTCCGCTTCTTCTCGTTGCTTTTCTTATGTTTCTTGTACATATTTGAACGCTAAGGCCACTTGGCCATAAATAAATAACTGTCTCTGCTTTTTCCCAAGTCTTCTCTTTTTCTTGCGTGGTTGCTTGCTTTATTGGTTGGAAATATTTGTCATGAGCCCAACTGAAAATGGGTCTTCCTCGGGACATTGTATTGCAGTGGTCGTGTTCCGGGGATTAGCAATGACTGCTCTATCTTGACTGTTACAGGGCCGTCTTTTCAGTGGCAGGTGGTTGGACGGTTCTTTGGTGCCCTTTGATTGGTGCATTCGACGAGCAGACGCGCCTGCGACGGATCGGATTCTACAATTGCAGTTATTTTTCCCAAGCGTCTTAATTGATTTTTCAGGGATCGAGATGCTCACTCGGCTATATAGTTCATCTTCTTCTTTTTCCTTCTTTTTTGCTTTTGCAGGTGGCATGGCAGATTTTTATTTCTTAAGTTCCATGGATCGTTACTCCTTGCCAACTCCCCCAACTTCGCCGGACTCAGATCATCCCCCTCCTTCGCCACCATGGAGGCCTCCGGTCCGCCGAAAGGGTCGTAAGAAGTAGGGGAAACGGACTTCCAAGACGCCCTTTGCGACATTGGCTTCTTCTGGTTCTGCTACTCAAGAGGGTGGCAGACATTTTCCTTCCCCTGACTGCTCGCTGAACGAGGATTTTCCCATCAGTGCTGGTGCGGGGTTGGCAGATTCGGGCGCCAAAGGAAAATCATGCCCGTCAGGGTCCTGCCCAGAAAGGGAGGCAGACCAGCCGGTCCCGAATGCTGACGGGAAGATGCCGTTCCTTGATGATGACGGGGTTTATCACCACGGCATTTATTGGCCTGATGAGGATTAGCCGTTTTGCATTGTACCCGCCTGTTGGAGTTTTATGAATAAAATGATGCTTTCTATTTTTCCTTTTTTGTCGTTACTTCCGTTAGCCTGCTGGTTCTTGGTGATAGCTAACGCAAGCGGTTGGACTGACTGAGGCAATCGCTTCGCGGTTACTCTGACCGGGTCAATACTGTCTCGCTCCTTTGGGGAGTCTCGATGAATAACTTCTCTTTTTTCAAATTTCTTTAATGCGCTTCCACGTGGCCAACTTCTTTTACACGCGTCTTCGCCCGATTGGTGACTCAATTAATGCGGTGGCATTTTTATCCTTTAAGAGGGGCCGTTCTCCAATTTCTCAAAACTTTTGCCCTCACTTCGAATTTTCCTTCTTGTCTTCCTTCGTCTTCTTCTCCGAATACCTTTTCGGCCGCTCGTCACTGTCCGCCGATTTCTCTGCGATTCTTCTCCTTTAAGGTATCAATTCGTCCCTTCTCAGATTTCCTTTTTTGTTGGTTTGCTATGGCTAGGAATAGACCTCGCCAGATTATCTCTAGGCCCATGGATCCCGAGGTTGCCCACTCACCGAGTATTTTTACCTGCGATATGGTTCTGAAAGCCGAATTGGAGGAACATGGTATTACCTTTCCTCCTGGACATGAGCCTTCTATTCCCGGAAGTGATATGCGGCTTCATAATCCAGGGTGGGGCCACTGTAGGCTTCTTTATTTTAAAATGTTCCTTTATGGTTTCCGCTTTCCCGTTCATGAGTCGATATTAACTCTGCTGCGGGAGTATAGCCTTAATCCTGCCCAGATAACTCCTTCCTCTTGGTGTGCGGTTTATGCTTTTCTTCGCGCTTGCGAGTTGAAGAACATTTTTACCCCATCTATCAATTTGTTTCGCAAATTCTTTAGCATGATTTGCTACAATTGTTTAATCGAGATTACTCCCCGGTGGGATGATGCGCTCGTGCAGTCGTTTTGGCAACGTTTTCACGGCTTCAAGAAAGGTGTAGCTGATTGGAAGAGCAGCTTCTTTGTTCTGGAGCTACCGTCACGTTTGTGGCGTATCAATTTTAATCAGGAACTGGCAGGTCCCGTTTGGACAAATCCCACGATTTTGTCCAGAACTGAGTTGGACCAGGCTAACGCTTTGTTAGACGAGAATACCCACTACCGCATTCGTGCCTTTGCTTTGTTCAAGCCTCTGGAAGAGTGCGTTATGGGTGAGCCTATTTCTTTCCATATTTTCTTTACTTTGGTCCTCGCTTACTTTGTTTGCTATAAGGAGCTAACGGTTGATTTCCAGGTGATGCTGGTACTCCTCTGAACGTAATACCGCTTCAAACTTTACCGGCCTCGCCTTCGGCTGAGGGCTCAAGTCGGGGTAGCGTTCCTCCTTCGAGGAAGAGAACTAAAACGGTTGACCGGGGAGGGCGAAGGCCCGTTAGCTCTGTGCGAACTTCTCGTTTTGTGGAAAATTGGCTACCGGAGCGTCTCACGGGGACGGACTCCAGGCCTGTTGCAACGACAGTAATTACTAGCGATGATGAGGATGCGGATGCTAAGTCAGACCTTTGCCGTGCTTCTTCCCTTGCTGCTTCCTAGCGTCGGAAAAAACTTCGAGTGGCCACTAGTGGACAAGCTACCGAGACATCTCCTGTGGATGTGGCAACTGTTCCTACGCCTGCTGTTTTGTCTGAGGCGGGCGCTTCTCAGCCAACGGGAGCCGCTGAGGCGTTGGAAAAAACTTGTTCTTCTGAGGGAGAGGGCCTACCGATGGAATGTCCTCCTCCCATATCTGACGCTCCCGATTCTCCGATTGCTCATTGTATTCCTGACATAGTGGTCACACCTCCTGTGGTGGATTCGACTGCTGAGCTACCGCCTAAAGTTACTCCGCAGCTGTTTTTTACTCCTTTCAAGAGTATCTTTTCTCAGGGCTCTTCTCCGCCTCCCTCAATCAATCTTGGTCCTGACGGGGTCCTGGCCTACCGTATGAATCTTGCAGGGTTTTGCTTTGATGCCCTTCGCGCTGTCGGGGTTCCCCAACCTTTGTCTCGAGATGAGTTTACTGCACCCTTGATAGGGGAGATGCTGGGTTCCAAAAAGGAGAAAGAGGAATTTCTTCAACTCCCTCCTTCGGCACGCTTTCGCCATGTTCTGAATGATTCTCTGGACTTTTTCCGCCATCTGAATTATCAATTCGAAATTCACGATCGCGAGTCCCGTAATTTTTCCAGCGCATTGTGTGTTGCAAGGGTGCAGCTAGAGAAGGCGGTGGAGCATTCTAGGTTGCTGACGCGCCTCTGTGAATCGTCCCAAACGGAATTGGACAGAGAAAAATCTATCGGGAAAGCCAAGGTAGAAGTTCTGGAGGCGGAATTGGACAGAGAAAAATCTATCGGGAAAGCCAAGGTGGAAATTCTGGAGGCGGAATTGGCACTAGAAAGGAAGAAGAATCGCTTTCTCCGCGAAGAGGTACTTGCTCGAGATGAGGGGTCTGTTAGGGCGTCATTAAAGGAAGAGTTATGGAGGAAGAGGGTTCTGGAGGCCTTCGTTTCTGGGTTTGCGTCCCGTTTCAAAGGTAACCCTTCGGATCCGGCCCAGGTAGCTGATTACGTATCTATCGTGATGGGTGAGATTAGCAAAGGTGACAGCGGTTCTTCTGGCCCTTCGGGGGAGAAAGTCTGACGCTAGCGATGGTGCTGGGCCTTTCCTTGTTTTTCTTGTTATTGTCTTTTGTTTATTTCTTGAAAACCATTCGAACATTGTTTCTCATGTAATAATGCTGACGCTTTGTATCCTTTGTCGCACTGTATGATATTACCGTTTATTCCTTCTTTATCTTTTTGTGCCATCGCGCCGTTTGGCAAGGCCAGCGCTGCTTTTTATGTTTTTTAATCAATCCCTCTGTCCCTCATTTAATGCGACTTGAAGGGTAATGATGAAAGAAGACACGTGTCCTTCCTCAGAGGGGCGTTTGGAGCAAGCGTCTCCTAGGGAGTTGCAAATGCAGAGGCGTTTCGTCCTTATTTCAAATTTGCACCTTCTGGCGCGTGCCTTACTTTATGACGTGTTGCTTCGCCACGTGTCTGCTGCTAACTGGTCGCCCTTTCAGGGTTATATCTATTGTTTCTTCTACCCCTTTTTTTTCCATCTTTCCCTTATACGCTATTTCGTCTTCGGATAAATACTTTGCGCCGCTCTCTCTTTCTGGTTCAAGACTCCTCGCATTCTCTTTCACGAAGGTACAAGGTACACATCCTTTTTCTTTTCTCTTTGTTTCTTCCTTGTTGGCCATGGCTAGAACTAAGAAATCCTCTGAAGAAGGAGATCCTCAAAGGTCCTCCGGGGAAGAAGTAATTGATACCACTCCCACTTCTTTGTACACACTGCCTTTAATTAACCGTAGGCTTGCTGGGTTTTCTGCACGATTTCCCAAGGAATATCCCGTACATCCTGCTTCTGAGTCGCTTCGATTGAACAACATTTTGCCTGGAAATAGCAGAATGTTGTATGCTAAGCTCTTCGATCATGGGTTTCATCTCCCTCTTGACCCGCTTGTAAAATTGTTGTTGGCTGATTCTGATTTGGCTCCGGCTCAGTTGAGTCCTAACGCGATTTGCGTTGTTAGTGCTTTTGCCGCACTCTGCCGTTTCAAGGGAATAGAATCTCCCACCTTAGTGTTGCTTCATGACATTTTCCAATTGTATTCCCGTAAAGGGGTGATATCGATATCGCCTCGCTACGAAGACGGTTCCTTGAAGCCCTTTACTTGGAAACTAATGGGCATTGAGTCTTCCATTCCTCACTGGAAAGATGAATTTTTTATTGTTGATCTGCCTGAGCCATTGTGGAGGGTTGGCTTCAACGAAACAATTAAAGATGGGGCTTGGGGTTATCGGAAACCCCTTTCCGACCCGGAGGATGGCTGGTTGAAGACGCTGCTTCAATTTGATTTTAGCGTTGATGCCCGAAAAGTGGCCAACGGGTTGCCCGTGGAACAGTGCAAGAAGGGTGAGCGTTTGACCTTTTTTCTTTTGCGTTGTCAAGAAGTACTAACGCTAACATTTTGTGATTGTGCAGTGCCTCCGCCTGGTTGGGAGCCTGAGTATTTCCGAATGAGGAGGAAACAGGAGGCGAAAAAGAAAGTTGTCGCTGAAGCTAGGGCTGCTGCTGCCGCTGCTGCTAACGCTGAGGAAGGGGAGGCCACTGCTACCGCTAGCGTTATGGGCCCTCGGGTTGTAAGACAGAAATGTCCTAGGAAAACACGTGCTGCCCCATCCGTTTCGTCCCAGACCGTTGTCTCTTCAGAGGCTACGGTTGAACCGATTCCTATTGGGATTCCTCTTACATCCTCCACCACTCAGGTGAACATTTTTAAAACTTTAGCCTTTCTTTTTTGCACCGTTTCCTTATCACGTTCTGCGTTATTTAGGAAGTCGTTGCTGCTTCTGTCCCTTCTACCTCCCAGGGAGATATGGGTATCGCTGATGTCCTTCGCGAGCGTCAGAAGAAGGCTCGCTATGATCTCCCAAATAGTCCTTCTTCCTCGGCCGCCAATCGTAGTTCGAGTGCCCTTGGGGGCGAGGGTGTATCTGCTGATCAATCGGAACCTGTTGATTTTGGAGGTCAACCCCATGTGCCTCCTGGTTCTCCAATCCATTCCGCGCACACCCCAACGGGCTATGATTCTGATGCCCTTAATCCTGAGGTGCCCGAAGGCAATGAGGTCTCGATGCCTAACGCGGAAGGCCTCTCTAGCCGGCCAGCTTCTCCTGGTGCGTTGTTCTTTGTTCCGATGCCTCATCCACCTATTGTGAGGGGTGGGCCCGCTCCTGCCTTAATGGCTGGTATCTCTCCCTACGATCCTCCTCTCATGCCGACTCATCACGTTAGCTTGCGCTCCTTTAGGGACAGTATTCTGCAGTTTCCTACCGATGCTGATCATGAGACCGTGATTTCCTCTACCGCTTATCTGGTAGCAGAGATTTTGTCTCTTCCAAGAGAGAGGGATGCCTTTGTGGCTCGGGGCGAGCAGGGGCGCATCAATTTCCTTCGCTCTCAGGCGTTTTCTATGCTTTGCCATCTTCACTATATGGATGAAGAGAATGCCAGAGCTGCAGCTAACGGTCAAGGAGAGGTAAACAGGCTGTTGGAAGAGTGACAGCGTCTTGAAAATTCCCTTGCTGCTGCTAACGAAAGTATGGAGACTGCTCAGGGAGAGGCTATTGCGGTCAAACAAGAGTTGGAGGCTGCTAAGTTAGCTTTGGAGGAGGAGAAGAGACAACGTGCCGATCTGGCCCTACGCCTCTCTCAGGAGGAGGATAGCCTGCGTCTGGAGAGACAGAGAAACGCCGAGCTATCTGCCGATTCCTCCCTTAATGCTGAGAAAAACCGTTGGTACTTTGAGCAGGGTGGGGGAATCATGTCAGAAGCCGTGATGCATCATTATGGAGTTGAGGAGCTCCGTATTGAAGATCTCTCCGCATATTTTGACAAGAGAGCCTCCTCCATTACTGATAGCGGTTTCTATCAGTGGAAGGCAGCTCAGCAAGGAGGGGTCAACACGCCGCCCAATCTTTAGACCTTTTGTTGTTTAGATGTTTTACATTTTTGTGGCTGACGGGCCCGTCTATATTTTGTACTTCAAACAATATGGGCTTTGACTTGGCTAATTCACTCTTTTTGGATAGAAGTTTTTTATCTGCTTTTCTTCATAATGTCGTTTGATCACTTGTCCGCACGGGACGTTTGGCGTTAGGTTTCCACAGACGCATAGTTTCGCGTTGTATCCCGTTAGCTTTTCATCAGCTGCATTCAAGTAGCATGTCCATTATATCCTTCGATAGTCTCTCTGAGTGTAAATCAGCGTTGCTTCCGCTTCTGCTGCACATATATTCCTGCCGTCCCTCGTTGTCAGAGGGGGCTTTACATCTGTCTCAACGTTGTTGTTGCAGTATAGTCACCTTTCCGTCATCGTTTCACCGGGTATCAACCGCGCGGCTACTAGTTAGGATTTCTTTGTTTCTTTTCGCCAGAGATAGGCTCCAACATCGGTTCGCCGGGTATCAACCGCGCGGCTACTAGTTAGGATTTCTTTTGTTTCTTTTCTGCCACAGATAGGCTCCAACATCGCTTCGCCGGGTATCAACCGCGCGGCTACTAGTTGGGATGTCTTTGTTTCCTTTCGCCACAGATAGGCTCCAACATCGCTTCACCGGGTATCAACCGCGCGGCTACTAGTTGGGATGTCTTTGTTTCCTTTCGCCACAGATAGGCTCCAACATCGCTTCACCGGGTATCAATCGCGCGGCTACTAGTTGGGATATCTTTCTTTCGCCACAGATAGGCTTTGGGGAGTGCCTCTTCTTAGTGAGTTGTCTGATCAGGACCAGCCATCACAAGGATAGGACTTTTCACCCCCAAGCGTTGTACCTCGCGTCCGTGGAATTGTGCCTCGTCTCTATGGGCCGTCTATGTGAGCACGGTTACCACAAGGATAGGATTTTCACTTCCAGGACGGAGTTGGTCTCTCCTTGGGGCGTGCCTCTCCTTATGGGGTTACCATAAGAATAGGATTTCACTCCCAAGGATTCCGGGGCGTGCCTCATCTTAACGGGCCGTCTATGTGAGCACGGTTGCCGCAAGGATAGGATTTTCACTCCGGGGAGCCGTTTGGGGTCGTGCCTCGTCTTAATGGGCCGTCTATGTGAGCACGGTTACCACAAGGATAGGATTTTCACTCTCAAATGCCTTGTTATGCCAGGGTGTGCCTCGTCTTAATGAGTTGTCTGATCAAGACCAGCCATCACAAGGATAGGATTTTCACCCCTGGCATTCTTCGCTACCTGTATATTACCAGTAGCAAATGCACGGTGAATATCTCAATATTCATTTATTAGAATAACTTTGATGTTACCCGATTAGCTCCTGGCGTGGTATAGCCTCAACCGAGCGATGTTCCAAGAGTTTTGCAGGGGCATTCCCTCGAGCGTTTCCAGATGGTATGCTCCTTTTCCCACAATGCGGGTGACACGATACGGTCCATCCCAGTTTGGACTGAGCTTTCCCATACGTTGTCCTGCCGCCCGTCTGTCTCTGAGCACTAAATCTCCGGTTTTGAGCAATCGCTCCCTCACTTGCCGGTTGTGATATTGTGCCATTTTCCTTTTGTAGTGCAGGGTTTTCAGGAGGGTTTCCTCGTGTGTTTCTGGCAGAGTATCGAGGTTAGCTCGTAACCTTTCTTCATTATTTTCTTCTTTGAAGTGAGCCACCCGGAGGCTCATCATGCCAATCTCGACTGGTGTGACAGCTTCGGTTCCGAATGCTAACGCGAACGGGGTCTCTCCCGTGCTGGCCTTGACAGTCATGCGGTAGGCCCATAGTACATATGGCAATTCGTCTGGCCATTTCTTCTTGGACCCTTCCAAGTTTCTTTTGATGCCACTAAGGATGTTGCGGTTAGTTACTTCCGCCTGGCCGTTGGTTTGGGGATGTGCCACAGAGGAGAATCTTTGCTCTATCTGGAACTCTGCACATTGATCCCTAAAGAACTGGCTCATAAATTGTGTCCCGTTGTCGCTAACTAGCACGCGTGGTACTCCAAATCGCATGATGACTTGGTGTTTGAAGAAACGCCAAATTTTTTCGGTGGTAATGGTAGCTAACGCCTCAGCTTCGGCCCACTTTGTGAAGTAGTCTACCGCTACGACCACGAATTTTAACTGAGATCTAGCCTTTGGAAACGGGCCCAGGATGTCAATCCCCCATTTTGCAAACGGGCACGGTGCGACTATTTCTGAAATTGGCACAGCAGGTTTTCGAGGAATCTTAGCATATTCCTGGCATTTCTGACAGGTTCTCACGAAGTTATGACAGTCTCGTCGAATGGTGGGCCAGTAAAATCCCGACCGAAAGACTTGGGCTGCCAGGGTGCCGCTAGCAATGTGCATGCCACATATCCCTTCGTGAATTTCACGTAACACATGTAAGCCTTCTTGCTCCGTTATGCATTTAGCGAGCGGATGAGAGAAACATCTTCGTATTAACTCTCCGTTATAATATGTGCATCGTGCTGCCCGTTTTAGGACTTTCTTCTTCTCTGTATGGTCTCCCGGTAGTTTATCATGTTTCAGATATTCTATCACTGGGATCCTCCAATCATTTTCCATTTCTTCCACACAGAGCGATGCTTGTTCTTCCATGAAAGAAGGTGTAGGCAGTTCTCCATAGCGCACGTCACTGGGTACTGAGGCTTCCGGATTGGCTGCCATCTTGGCGAGGCTATCGGCCTCTTCATTGTTTTCTCTAGGAATGTGCTCAAAGGTGACCAGGGTGCCTTTTTCCTGTATTTTTGACAGCTCATGCTTCACTTTGGCTAAGTATTAGGCCATGATGGGTTCTCTGGCTTGGGAGTTCCCTAGAACCTGATCCATTATTAGCTTGGAATCTCCTCGGATCTTTAAACGTGTTCTGTCTTCCTTGTCCCCACCGGGAGTGGCTCCGATAGAGAAACTGTTTCCAATTCTGAGTCCTGCCAGTAGCGCTTCGTATTCAGCCGCATTGTTGGACAATGGCTGCAGGATTCTGATGGCGTATCGCATCTCCAGGCCGTTTGGTCCAACTAAGAAAACTCCTGCGCCAGCTAATTCTTGATTTTTTGCTCCATCCACGTGGATGATCCACGTATCTGTATATGTCTCCGGAGATGGTAGGCATAGACTTTCTGCTTCTTCCTCCAATAGATCTGTCTTTATGTCCTTTGTGAATGTGCACTCAGCTATAAAGTCAGCTAACGCTTGGGCCTTAACGGCTGGTCTAGCTTTGTATTGTAGCCCGTATTGTTCGAGCTCGATAGCCCAAATTAGCATTCTTCCTGAAGATTCAGGTTTTCTGAAGATTCTTCTCAACGGCTGGTCCGTGAGTACAATGACGGGGTGGGCTTGGAAGTATCGATCCATATTTCTCGTGGCTTGCACTAGAGCGAGTGTTATCTTCTCGATAGGAGCATATCGCAGTTCGGCATCTTTCAATATGTGACTCACGAAGAATACAGGACGATGCACGTGCCCTTCACTTCGCACAAGGACGGCGCTGACTAACTCGTCAGCTATTCCCAAATATAGATATAGTTCGTCGTCGGGCTCAGGCCTCGTCAGCACTAAATCTGATGATAGGTAAGCTTTTAGTCCTGCGAACGCTTTCTCACATTCCTCTGTCCATCCGAAAGGAGCCTTGTTGCGGATGACTTTGAAGAAAGGCAAACATCTCTCTCCTTGCTTAGATATGAATCGCCCTAACGCAATGATGCGCCCGGTTAAGTTCTGTATCTCTTTGACAGTTCGCGGGGATATCATATCCTGGATGGCTTTTATCTTTGACAGGTTGGGTTGGATGCCCTTCTGGCTGACCACATAGCCCAGGAATTTTCCCATTTGGAATGCGAACATGCACTTCCGCGGGTTTAACTTCATCTTGTGTTTTCTCATCACATTGAAAACTTCTTGCAAGTCGGCGAGGTGCTCTCTGAAACTCCGACTTTTGATCAGGATGTCGTCTACGTAGGCCTCTACATTTCTCCTGATTTGATTTTCAAAAACTTTGTTTGCCATTCGCTGAAATGTTGCACCAGCATTCTTTAGCCCAAACGGCATTGCAGTATAGCAGTATGTAGCTCTAGGAGTAATGAAGGCAGTTTTTTCTTCGTCCTCTACGGCCATAGGGATTTGGTGATATCCGGAATTCGCATCTAGGGAGCTTAGATAAGCATACCCAGCAGTTTGATCGACTAACTGATCTATTCGCGGAAGGGGATAGCAGTCCTTGGGACAGGCATTATTTAGGTTAGTAAAGTCGATGCACATGCACCAGTCCCCGTTAGGCTTTGGGACTAAGACAGGATTAGCTAGCCAGGTCGGGTACTGGACTTCTCGAATGAACCCCGCCTCTGTGAGCTTTAGCAACTCCTTTTCGATGGCTGCTATCTTTTCCGATGAAAAGGCACGTCGCCTTTGTTGAACAGGCTTGGCGTCAGGACTAACGTTCAGCTGATGTTCCGCGACTTCCCGAGAGATTCCGGGCATGTCCGCTGGTTTCCACGCAAACTCTCCCTTGCATTTCCTCAACAGCCGGATTAATTGCGCGTTCTCTTCAAGGCTTAGTTTCTCACTGGCTAAGAGATTCGTTTCACTATCCTTACCGATAGGGATTGATACCATCTGATCTAGCGGCTGAGTGCGCTTTTCTTCTTTATCATCGAAAGGATCGTCTGCCACGCAAACGTAGCGATCACAACTCCTTTGAGTCATAAGTAAGTAGCATTCGGCTGCCAACTTTTGGTCCCCTTTGATTGAGACCACGCCGTCCCATGAGGGATATTTCATCCGCAGGTGTTTTTGAGATATGGCCACTCCAAAACGATTAAGGAATGGTCGCCCCAAAATGGCGTTATATGGTAACGTTAGGTCTACAACCAGAAATAGTAGCTCTTCGGAGCGTTTGGATGTGTCTTCTCGGAAGTACACCGGCAGAGATGTTATTCCGGCTACCGGAATTGGTACTCCATCAATCCCAATAATTGGCCTCGTGCAAGGCGATAGCTCACCGTCAGGTCATTTCATCAAGTTGTACGCTTCTAATGAAAATAGATTCACTGCACTCCCGTTATCGACAAGGGTCCTTCTTACCCCATGACTTCCAATGACGGGCGTCACAACCATCGCGTCATTATGCGGGAAAACGATACCTTTTTCGTCCTCCTCTGAGAAAGACAATATCATTCTGTCTAAGGCGCTTATTGCCTCGATTTTCGTTTGCGCGTTCTCCCGTTTGCGCTTTTCTCCGGGGTTGGGCGTTTGCGGCGTAATTTCCTCGCAATAGGGTGCTCCCCCTGCAATGATATTTATCATGGGCATTTGGTCACTATCGATAGCGAGCGCTTCTCTATTTGGCCCGAGGGGAACTGCGTTAGCCCCTGTAGCGTGCGAGGGCGCTTGCCTCTGCTCAGTTGTATTTCCAGTTGGGTTGTTTCTGGCTTCCTCCCTGGCCTTTGTGGCAAATTCCCCAAGGTAGCCCTCTTTGACCAATCGCTCTATAGCCGATTTTAACTCTCTGCATACATCCGTTGAGTGTCCCTTGACCTTATGGAATTTGCAGTATGCATTTTCTCTTCCTCCCATGATTACTCCTGGTTTCACGGGAGCTGGGTAACGGATAGGCAGATTTCTCTGTTGGACTATTGCTAAGATCTCCGCCCTTGGGAGTATGAGAGATGAGAGGTCAGGATCGTATATCCGGCCCTTTGGCGGGTCCGTTTGTTTCCTAGTGGGGGATCCTCCAGATCTTCCTTTTGAGAAATTGCCTCTCTGCCGGTTAGAAGTCTTGGTCTTATGTTCTTTCCGCTGCCCGGGATCCTCGGTGGGTTTAGCGTCAGGGGCATTGCTGTTCAAGACGTTAGGGGCCACATATGGGTCCGCCGGCATGCCTTGGATCCATTCTCTATTTTCTTCCTCTTCCATTCTCGCATAGTTATGCGCTTTAAACCTCAATGCATCCAGGGTCGTTGGGGGGTCCACCGTTAGCGTATCTTTCAGTTTACTGTATCGACAATTGCGTTTCAGGGCCTCAATCACAAAATCGATAGTGACCCCCGGCGTTAGGGACATTTCAAGATCAAATCGTCCTAAGAAATCGTTCAGCGATTCTTGTGGTTTTCGATGGATGTCGAACAGCGCAGCTGCTGACTTTCTGATAGGAATAGCCGTGCTAAACCGACTTTTGAATTTTTCTTCCAGCTGAGAAAAATTATCGATAGACCCGGCGGGGAGCCCCTCGAACCATAGACGTGCCACTCCTGACAGCGTCATTACGAAAATTTGACACAATGTTGCGTCACTGCGCGTTTGGAATTGCACGAAATCCTTCACCTTATGGTGAGAAATGGGATCTTTTGTGCCGTCATAGGATTCTGCTGGGAGTTTCACATGTCGATGGACTCTGTGGTGCCTGACACTGTAGCTGAACGGATGACCCGCGTTAGCATCGGGGATCCTACGAGGCTGACGCTGATGTGGAATTTCAGCGTCGTATCTGGGATTTTGAGGGTCATATTCCTGATGTCTCCTAGGAGAACGACTACGGCTCCTTGGAGTTCGATCTCGTCGACTTCTGCTGCTAGACCTCTCGCTGTATCTAGGAGATGGATCTCTCACTATATCTCCCCGTCGATCATCCCAGGGCTCCCTATACTCGTCACGCTGGCGGACTGCTTCGGGGATAGAGATTCCTCCCCTATATTGTCCAGAATGGTCGGCAGGTCCGCGCGTGAATGGTGGGACGTTTATGGGAGCCAAGGGGAAAGGTAAGGAGGACGGGAGTGCCCTAGACTGTTGGGGCGATAAGGGTCGTTCGGTGACAAGGGACGGGGTGAAAATTACTTGGGAGGACACACCAGATCTTGAGGCATGAGGAGTAAATCCAGCAGCCATCTTTGTCAGTTGATCCAGTTGAGCTTGGAGAGCTGCTATTGAATTCACGAAAGGGTTGTCCGCTTCTCCCATCATAGATCTTCCCGCTTGGGGGGTAGGACGGCTGGTTTCTGCTATATGGGAGAAGGGAGAGCAAATCTGGAATGTAACTTCTTCTGCACTTGACCCAGGAGGAAGATCTAAGTCTCCTGCAGTGACGTCCTGCCCTGGGGTGGGGGCATCAGAGGTAGCGAAGGGAAACAAGCATCTGCGGGTGTTGTATGGGATGTTGGAAGTTCGGGACAGCGCCGGATCTGACTCCGAGGCCATAATCCTTCTAGCTTCGGGGAGGAGGAGCTTAGTTATTAAGGATGCTCACTTAATAGAACCAAAGCTCTCAATGAAAGCACCAATTTGGTGATAATTTATCTTCTGCCGAAGGATGTATGGCGGAGCAGCTCTTCTCGGATTAGTGTGCACGACGGTCCACGGTACCTGCAATGCGCCGGAGGGGGTCTCCGGCGGAAACACTCCGATGCTTAAGTCAGTAGGTGTACTGAAATTGGCAGAGTTTTGGCCAGTCAAGTCCGCTTACCTGCCTCCTTTGTGGGGGAGGTATTTATAGAAGAAAGGGGGCGTTCCCGCCCGAGTAAACGGGTACGGAGCTATCGCTCGCGTTAGGGTCTGTGATTCGCCCTTATCGTGATACGCTACCTCGGCGGTAGGTGTTTAGGTAGATATTGTCGTGGTAGGATAATGGCCGGAGCGTTAATCCTGACGCGTGGTTTCCTCTAGGGGTGAGATAACTCTTCGAGCCAAGCAGGAGGTCCGTGAGAGGAGCCGGTTGGGCCCCGTTAGCCTTTGCAGCGTTAGCCTTTGGGGAAGGTAGCGATCTTGTCCCTACCGTGGTGGTGTTAAACAGTAGCTATGCCTCTCCCCACCGGGTGATAGGCGAAAATACCCTTTCTTTTAGGTGGATTGTTATCAATAAGCATCTGAGGGTTGAATGATCTGAGTAAATGAGAACATGAGTGCCCAAGAGGTACTTCCTGAACATGTCGAGGGCATAAACCACTGCCAAGAGTTCTTTTTCTATGTAGTTCTGTTGGGCTGGATTTAATAACTTGGAAGCATAGTAGATGACATAGGTTTCTTTGTCCTTCTTCTGACCCAAAACGGCGCCTAGGGCTTGATTGCTAGCATCGTACATGACCTCGAAAGGTAAGGACCAATCGAGGGCACGAATGATCGGGGCTGAGATAAGCTTGTTTTTTAGGAGTTCAAAAGTTGCTTTGCAATTCTCATCAAAATCAAAGGTGACTTCCTTCTGGAGCATATTTCAGATGGGAAAGCAGTGGTTTCAGATCGAGGGCTAGAGCCTGATTAATAGATGGAAATAACTTAACATGGTCTGGATAATTAGGAGACACCATTAGGGTCTCATACTAGACAACTGCGCACTCTTCTAGGGCAGCTACGACGGAATGTAATTCAGGTGGTGTGGAAAGTGTCGAGGCCACGACATCTAGAAGAGTTGGCGTTAGACTCCTGTCAATGGCAAATTGTAAAGGGTCAGTAGAATGAAGTTCAGCAAGTTCCTCAATAGAAGGATCAATAATATCAATATAGTTGACACTGGAAAATTCAGAGGGGTATTGCATGGCTTCTAGCATATTGAATTTGATGATTTCCCGGTCGAACGCGAGGGAGATGGTTGCATCATGAACATCTATCTTCGCTCTAGGGGTGGCCAGAAATGGTCGCCCTAGAGGAACATTAGTAGACTTGGTAGAGTCCTCATTCTCCATTGCAATGACATAAAAATTGGCTGGGAACAAGAATTCACCCACTTGGACCAAAACATCTGTGATGAGTCCCTCGGGGTAGATGACAGAACGATCAGCAAGCTGGATGGCAAGGTCGGTAGGCCTGAGAGGTTCGAGGCCTAGACTATTGTAGATGATCAAGGGCATGACATTAATGTTGGCCCCTAAATCGCACATGGCCTGCCCTATGTCGACAGTACCAATACGGCAGGGAATGATGAACATTCCTTAATCCTTACATTTAGGGGGAATTCTCCTCTGGATATGGGCAGAAGCATTAGCTCCTACACTGATCTTGTTAACTTCGGCCAATTTGCACTTGTTCATACACAACTGTTTCAGGAACTTAGCGTAGCGAGGCACATTCTTCACTGTTTGGAGGAGAGGGATGTTTACAACCACTTTGCTGAACATGTCGAAGATCTCACGATCCTCCTTGTCTTTCTTGGATTTGACCAATCTTTGGGGAAATGGGGGCTCGAGGATCTTGTGAATGTATTCCTGGGTGAATTCGGGTGGATTGGGGTCATTCCTTGGTGAACCTCTAGGAGAGCGGATTCTGTCTTCCATGACCTCGACGAACCTGGCACCTTTGGGTTCTTTACCCTTTGTTTCGGCTTTAGTTCAGATTCTGGAGAGTTTCCAATGTCGTGGGCCGGATTCGTTGGAGGTGACAAGGTGATACAGTCCGGCCCCATAGGCCCACGCCAGCACCGCAGCCTTCGGCCTTGGCCTCACCATTGGCCTTGGTCTCGTCCGCATCTCGGCTTTTGGCCTTGGCCTTGCCCGTACTTCAGCCTTCGGCCTTGGCCTCGCTCACACCTCAGCCTTCGGCCTTGGCCTCATCCGTATCTCGGCCTTCGGCCCCGCCTTCACTAGAGCCTTGGCCTTCAGCCTCGGCCTTGGCCCCGACCATATCCTGGCCTTCGGCCTTGCAAACTGAGCCCTCGCTCGAGCCCCCGCTCGCACCTTCGGCCTTGGCCTCGTACGTACTTCAGCTTCCGGCCTTGGCCTTGTCCTTACTTCAGCCCTCGGCCTTGGCCTCGCCTGCACTTAGGCTCTCGGCCTCACCTTGGCCCTTGGCCACGGGAGCCCGAGCCCGAGCTCGCACCCTCGCCTCGTCCTCAAGGGCCCGAGCCCGAGCACGCACTCTCGCCGAGTCATCGCGCGCCCGAGCCCTCGCTCGTGCCCTCGCATTGTCCTCGGGAGCCCGCGCTCTCGACACGCTCTCGCACGCCAGTGCCCCACTTAGCCATCGCACGCACTCGCGTGCCCGAGCCCGTCCATGGCACACCCGTGCCCCGCCTGGCCATCGCACGCTCTCGCGTGCCCATGCCTATCTCTCGCACACCCGTGCCATCCATGGCCATCGCATGCACTCACGGGCCCGAGCCCAGCCATGGCACGCCCGTTCCCAGCCTTGCGCCCTAGCGCTCGACCCTTGCCTTGCTTTGGCCCCGTGCGCCTCAGCTCAGCCTTGCGCCCGCGCGCCCGAGCCTGTCCTTAGCCTCGCACATCCGTGCCTTACCTTGGCCACGTGCGCCTCAGCTCAGCCTTGCACCCACGCGCCCGAGCCTGGCCTTGGCCTCGCACATCCGTGCCTTACCTTGGCCGCGTGCGCGTCAGCTCAGCCTTGCGCCCACGCGCCCATGCCCAGCCTTGCGTCCGTACGACCATACGAGAGCCCTGTCATACGGCAACGTCCTAGCCTTATCGCACGGCCGCATCCGAGCCTTATCGCACGGCCGCATCCGTGCCCTGTCAAGCGGCCGCATCCGAGCCCTGTCGCACGTCGGTGCCCGAGCCACGTCATACGTCCGTACGAGCCCCCTGTCACACGGCCGAGCCCTAAGCCATGTCGCACGTCCGTACCAGCTTCTTGTCACACGGCCGTGTCCAAGGCCGCGTCCAAGTCCTTGGCCAGGCCCACGTCCGAGCCATGGCCCGATACAGCGTCCGAGCCCGCACCCGAGACAGTGGCCGCACCAGCGCCTGAGCCATCCGAGCCAGCGACCGAGCCCTTGGCCTGACCCCTGGCCAAGCGGCCTTAGACCCTTTGTCCAAGGGTGTTTTGGGTCTTTTTACCCTTGTATATATTTTCCCTATAAAATGACGGGCTTGTCTTCATTTTTAGGTCGCTTTTGATTTTGATGAGTTTTCTCTCTTAAGCCTTAAGCCATGCCTCCTTCAAGGCAGCACCTTTAGATAGGTATTTGGTTCTTGGTAATCCGGGGTCCTTAGTGGCTGAAAAACCATTGTGTATCCCTTCCATTTCTATTAATCAAACACTCAAGTTGTTCTTGAGTTTGTTCTTCATTTTCCAAAGAAAGACCCTTAGTAATCCTTCTTACTAAGTTCCATTTATTGTTTTCCATCAACCCATTGCTACCAAACACCCATTAAATCCGCTGCATCTAAACTCCTTTTCCCCACAAATTATCCGTTCATCCATTCCGAATCCATCAAGGAACCACCCGTGCATGAAACTAGATCTGGTTGCTCTTCATCAATGCCTTCATCTTCTCTTGAGGAACTTGGGCCGTATCAAAGGTCATGCCACTTTGCAGAGTCACTACATAGACATTGTGTTTCGGATTGGTTTCGGTTTGGGGTGGAAATCTCCCTTGATTCCTTATCTTCTTCATCTCCGCCATCAAGGTACTCACATACTTTTGGAAATCCTCGATCTCCTTTTGCTGTTCGGGGTTCTGAGGTGGATCCGTATTCGGGGGCACGACAAAAGTCTGATTCTGAGGAGGTTGGCGTTGATACTAATTCTGATACGTGGGTCGGGGTCTAAAATGCTGCATGTTGGGAGGAGGTGGATGATTCCCATAGGGGTTCTGTTATTACTGTTGATGGTTAGGGCCGGCTGGTTGAGCGTTAGGAACCCATCCTGGATTCTCTGGTTTCCAGCCCTAGTTATAGTTCTGACCATATGGGGCCTGGATATACTGGCCAGCAGCATTCACTTGGATTTCATCCGGAATATGGGGGCATACATCTGTAGGGTGGTCCACAAAATTACAGATTTGGCAGGCCTTGACAGGTGTAGATTGCCCTGCCATAAAATTTTGGAACATCCCCGTGAGAGAGGATAGCTGATTCTGCAAGGCAGCTACTTGAGCATCTTGGCCTCCATTATGAGCGGTGTCAGACGTGGCATTCTTGGCCATGAGCTCTATAGTTGCTTTGGCAGCAGCTGGAGTAAGAGCAGTTAGAGAATCGTTGGCAGCAACATTGAGCAGGGCTCTCTCATGGGCTTTAAGGCCTTCACAAAAATACTGAATGAGGGCATGCTCTATAAGGTTATGGGAGGGACACCTAGATTGCATTTTTTGGAATCTCTCATAATACTGGGCAAGATCTTCTTCCTTCTTCTGGACTATGTAGACAAGTTGTTTACGCGTGGTATTGGCAATCGAGGTCGGATAATACTTCTCAGTAAAGGTCTTAGACATCTCTGCCCAAGAATGAATGGGCTTTGGTGGAAGGTCATAATACCAATCGAGGGCATCATCCTTAAGAGACCACTGGAAAGCGCACAGCTTGGCTTGCTCTATGCTGACATTGGGAGGTTTCATGGCCTCACAAATAGAATGAAGTTATTGAAGGTGGCGAAGTGCATTTTCCTTTGCAATACCTCAAAAAGTCAAAAGATGATGCATAACGGCAGACTTGAGAGTCCAATCATGAGGAACAGTAGGCTAGTCAATACAACTACTCGACATATCGGTGGTTGCATTGAAATGGTCAATGGTTTGTTGATTCGGAGGAGGCGGTGGTGGATCTTCATGACGCACATGGTTATCATGGTCTTCCATTTCTGTAAAGTCGAAATGGGCAGCTATTGGGTTTTCGAGACCTCGATGGAGGTAGGCTAGGTCTTGAAAAAACTGACGGTCTTGGTCGGCCAGATTGGAAGGATATCTGTCGAGGGCAGGATGTTGGATCACTCTACGCTGAGTAGATGGACCTCTGGCTTGCCTTCGAAGTCCTCTTTCCGTTCTGGTCAATTCGAGATCTAGAGGGAGTAGATCTGGAGCAGATCTCCTGGTCATACAAAAATAGAAACAAAATAAGTACCGTTCAATCCCCGGCAACGGCGCCAAAATTTGATCGTCACTCAAATATACTTAATATTTTCCTGATGCCTAAATGCACAAATAAATGTGTACAGGGCAAGACAGGGTCAAACCACAGAGATTGAAGGAATAATATGTTAGTCTAGATGTATGACAGGGAACAATTGCAACAGAATATAAATAAGTAACACTGGGGGGTTTATGTTGATTAATGAATTAATCAACGCAGATTAGGGAGCTAACAAGACAATTAATTAAAGTAGTTATCCAGGGCATGAAAGTAAAACACAATCAAGGGCAAGATAGTCAAAAGAAATTCATAGGCAAGAAAACAATGAAAGCAATAAAAGAGATATGAATATGATGGGAGAGATCTTAGCAAAAGGTGTTCTTGGGTTGCATTTCATGTCAGTTAGTCATGGGCACAAAAATATTCCAAACTCAAGCACAGACCTGCTATAGGGGCCATGTTTTCATATAGGCCCCCTACTCACCTTCGTAGGTAGAAGCCACCCCCCGTTTCCACATATGAAGTGACCTTGACGTTTCACCGTCTTCCCAGACACGAATGCGGGGAGGCACTACTCAAAACGCCCATGAAGTGGAGGCAAGACAGATCTAGGGCGTGACATCTCAGTTTGTCAAGCTCGCATCACATAACCTAAACAATCATTTACCCCTAGACGAAAGACCTCTTGCGATGTCTCCACTAGGTGTTTACTCTAACTCAAGGATTCGCGTCAGTTATAACCAAGAGAATGACATTAGTCACCCAAAAATATTAACAATTGATCAAGCCCTTAACATTTCTAAATGAGCATGGGATTAAAATGATAAACAACTGAATATGACAAGAGAATATAATAAGCATGCATTAGGCCTCTTAACCGAACCTTACAACCCTTGGAACACCCTTTAATAAGAAGATGGTGTTTAGCTACTCATGATAGAATATGAACAGTAGATGACAATAAGCATACAATAAATAAAAAGAGAAGGATTCGAAGAAACTGAGAGATGATTTAGTTAATCAAAGGATTTTCTCCTTTACCAAACTGGCGGCTGCTCCAAACTACCAAGAGAATAAGATCCCTAGAAATTAGGGTAAAAGAAGAAGTGATGTATTAATGTCTTAGGACAGCCGTCCTTACAAAAAACCTAAAGCTAAGCTTATATAGCCTAAAACTAGCTAGGGGATAAAACAGCTAAGGGGAAGGAGAAGTAATGGGAGCGTGACAGCACACGTCCTTTAGGGGAATATCCTGGAATCTTTGGCGCGCCTGACAGCTCCTAGAAACGCATGGAATTCCATGTGGATCTTTAAAGATTCTTCTCTTTGGTTTCGATTGAGAATCGATGCAGAGATATCGCAGGCGAGAGACAGCTCACTGGTCTGGTTAGCATCGAGGGCTCGATGACACTCTGATCTTCTGGGCCTTGAAGCTCGATATCCCAAGAATTCCTCCAAAAACACTTATTTTAGCTCTTTTTCTCCTTTTAGGCCTGATCTGCAGAAAAAATGGAAATAAAGGTCAAATAGCAAAATCAAGCCCCCGAAAAGGCTAGAAAAGAGGATAAAATGATGCCCATGAAACATGCTATCATCTGCTGAGGAACTTTTCCTCTAGTCTGGAAAAATTATCTATCGAACCCGGTGGTAGCGCCTCATACCATATACTGGCCCTTCCCAATAGGGTCAGTAAAAAAACCTGACACAAGGCCTCATCTCTTTATGACTGAAATATAACATTGTTTTTTACCTGTGTTATATGAACCATGGGATTTGAGCTACCGGTGTAGATATCCGACGGAACTTTGATCCATTTGCTGACGTGGTACCTTCGTACCCTATGAGTCAGGGCTTTTCGGGTTGATGTCTGGTTCACTCCTAGAATGAGGTGCAATGGATGGGGAATCTCCATGTTCTTCCCCCAGGGGATCATATTCTTGGTTAGCTTGCCGGTACTCTAACGCAGGCTGTCGCTGTGTTGGAGACCTCTCTCGACTTCTTCTTCCATCTCTTCTTCCCTCACCACGCCCCCTAGAAGGATGGCGTGTGACATTGCATCATGCATCTGGGTTATCGTCGTTGTATAAATTACCCAAGTATGGTTCCGGTATTATGGGACGATTGATAAAAGGTAGGACTAAGAACGTGGGATGCTCTTCGTATCCCTGAGGATGATATCGAGTTACTTTGGGATAGGGGTTCCGCTCGAGATGTATCTTGGGGTGGAATGGTCATAACTGGTGGGTTTGGCACATGGATATGAGATGGTCGATTCTCCTGTGCAGGAGCGCTTCCTGCTCAGTAACGATAGGAGTGCAATTGACCGCGTTGGGTCTGATTGTGTCTACTACTGGGAAGTTTATTCCCGGAATCTCAGGATGATTAATCTGATGATGGGTGGGAAGAGGTGTACTGAAAATGTTTTTTTTACGCCTGGGTGAGACAGGGAAGAGAGTTTCCAGACTGGCCAGGAAATCTAGTCGACGGTTGAGTGAAATAGAGTTGACTTCCGCGGTAGTTCTAGAGGGAGGAATGGAGAATTCCCGAAAGGCAACCTCGAGCCCACTAGCGGGCGAGACTGATGAGGGATTTTGATTGGATGTTATCTTGGAGAATATTCTGTTAGTAAACGGGGGGGGGATTTATAGGAGCTTTTAGATCTCAAGTTAGACTCACTTGATGATCTAAATGCTCTCAATGAGAGCACTAAATGATAATTTGTGTAGGGGAAGGGTAATTCTATCACTGGATGTGATGACTGGATGGATGAGCTAGCTTGAGTATCACCTGCAAAGTGTCGAATGGGGTCTCAGACGTAGAAGCTCCGACGATCAAGTTAGAATCATGAAGAGTAGGAGTAATGTTAGAGATATCGGGATAATTATCAAATTATTGGTGAGAGTTGTAGGGAGCGGTCCTTGGTATAAGTGTCTAAGTGTCCGTCCTCTTCTTGGATGAGGGGTGGGGGTATTTATACCCCTTCCTAGCTTTGTTTCCTGAGTCCAGCGGGACCCTGGGGTTAGACTAGGCATAGCTTATGACGGTGGCATTGAATGCAGTCTCCTCCACATTAAAAGCTATCCCTTCCACATTAAATGTTATTCCTTTTGTCTAAGACTTTCTTGCGTCCACCACTTGGGGCTTTGAGGTCCGCATTAATTGCCATCACCTCCGTATTAAATGAGGCCTGGGATGTGATGATTAGCTATGACTCACCTGGGCGCCCATTAGGGGAACATGTGTTGATTCTGATACAAGCCTATTTGGCTACCAGGCTTGATCCTAACGGAGGAGGGCCTCCGTCCGTATCGACAACCCATTAGTATCCTCCCCAAGAGGCTAATGGTAGGACTCTTCATGGGTCTACGAGGCCCAAGCTCTTGAAGACTAAGTCAAAGGGTCGTTGATAGCATGTTTCATGGGCATGATTTTATCCTCTTTTCTAGCCTTTTCGGGGGCTTGATTCTGCTATTTGACCCTTATTTCCATCTTTTCTGCAGATCAGGCCTAAAAGGAGAAAAAGAGCGAAAAGAAGTATTTTTGGAGGAATTCTTAGGATCTCGAGCTTCAAGGCCCAGAAGAACAGAGTGTCGTCGAGCCCTCGACGCTAACCAGACCAGTGAGTTGTCTCTTGCCCGCGATATCTCTACATCGATTCTCAATCGAAACAAAAGAAAAGAATCTTCGAAGATCCGCACGGAATTCCAGGCATTTCTAGAAGCTTTCAGGCATGCCAAAGATTCCAGGATATTCCCCTGAAGGACGTGTGCTGTCACGCTCCTATTACTTCTGCTTCCCCTTAGCTGTTTTGTCCCCTAGCTAGTTTTAGGCTATATAAGCTTAGCTTTAGGGTTTTTGTAAGGACGTTGTCCTAAGACATTAATACATCACTTTTTCTTTTACCCTAATTTCTTGGGATCTTATTCTCTTGGTAGTTTGGAGCAGCCGCCGGTTTGGTAAAGGAGAAAATCCTTTGATTAATTAAATCATCTCTCGGTTTCTTCGAATCCTTCTCTTTTTATTTATTGTATGCTTATTATCATCTACTGTTCATATTCTATCATGAGTATCTAAGCACCATCAAATCCATAAGAGCAATTGGATTAAAGCCATAAACTACTTCAAAAGGCGAACAATTGGTAGTAGAATGGATTGAACGATTATAAACAAACTCCATGAAAGGCAAATGATCAGTCCATTTAGATACATGTTTAGTAACTAAAGAGCATAAAAGAGACCCTATAGTACGGTTAACAACTTCAGTTTGGCCGTCGGTTTGAGGGTGACATGAAGTCGAATATAGCAATTTAGTTCCTAGGCGACTCCATAAAACTCACCAAAAGTGGCTCAAGATTCTTCCATCACGGTCACTAACAATACTAATAGGCATGCCATGGAGGCGGACTACCTCTCTAAAGAATATATCAGCAACCTTAAATGCATCATTAGTATTTTTACTAGGCAAAAAGTGCGCCATTTTGGAAAATCGATCCACTACAATAAATATACTATCCTTACCGTCCCATGATTTAGGTAATCCTACAATGAAGTCAATGGACAGATCGGTCCATGGGTGGGAAGGTACGGGCAGCGGCATAAATTCACCATGACTAGCTAACCGAGATTTTACCCTTTGGCAAATTACACATCTAGCAATCACACGCACAACATCATGTTTCATCTTAGGCCAATAGAAGTGTGATTCAAGCATGTCATAGGTTTTATTAATGCCAAAGTGGCCCATCAGTCCACCACTATGTGATTCATGCACAAGCAATTCACGCAAGGAACATCTAGGAATGCAAAGGCGCTTGCGCCGAAAAACATAGTTATCATGCGTAAAGAATTTAACGTCAGCCATGGAATCACAAGTCTTATAAATCTCACCAAAATCCAAATCAGTAGGGTAGAGTAGAATAATTTGAGAAAACCCTAAAAATTTGACACTTAAAGAAGAGATCAAGACATACCTCCTAGACAATGTGTCGGCCACAACATTGTCTTTGCCTTCCTTGTACTTGATGTGGTAAGGGAAAGCTTCCAAGAATTCCAACCATACGGCATGTCTCCTATTCAACTTCCCTTGCCCCTTAAGATATTTGAGGCTCAAGTGGTCGGTATGCACCACAAACTCCCTCGACATCAAGTAGTGTTGCCAAACCTCGAATGCCCTAACTAGCGCATAAAGCTCTTTGTCATACGTTGGATAACGTAGCTGGGCATCCTTGAGTTTCTCACTAAAGAAGGCGATTGGCTTCTTCTCTTGCATCAAGATAGCACCTATACCGATCCCACTCGTGTCACACTCGAACTCAAACGGCTTGTCGAAGTCGGGAAGGGCTAACACGGGTGCGTTGGGCAGTTTGTCCTTCAACGCTTGGAATGCGGGCTCTTGAGGTTCTTCCTACCTGAAATCAACATGTTTCTTAGTTAGGTCATTAAGTGGGGCAGCAAGAGTACTAAAATCACGAATGAAACAACGATAAAAGGAAGCTAAGTCGTGAAAGGAGCGGATGTCGCTTGCTGTTTTTGGCGTAGGCCACTCCTTGATCGCTTGCACTTTCGCTTTACCCATCTTAACACCATCCTTGCCCACAAGAAACCCTAAAAAATCAACCTGTTCTAAAGCAAAAGAGCACTTGGAGAGTTTAGCATAAAACTTCTCTTCACGCAAGGTTAGAAAAATCTCCTTAAGGTGCGAAACATGCTCGTGCAAAGATTTGCTATAAACTAAGATGTCATCAAAGTATACAACAACAAATTTACCTATAAAACATCTAAGAACATGGTTCATAAGTCTCATGAAGGTACTTGGTGCATTGGTTAATCCAAACGGCATCACTAACCATTCATACAAACCATACTTTGTTTTGAATGTCGTTTTCCATTCATCACCCTCTTTCATTCTAATTTGATGATAGCCGCTCATTAGATCAATTTTCAAAAAAATGACACTACCACTAAGCTCATCCAGCATATCATCTAAGCGAGGTATGGGATGACAATACTTTACCGTAATTTTGTTGACGGCTCGGCAGTCAACACACATTCGCCAAGTCCCATCTTTCTTCGGCACTAGAATCACGGGGACGACGCATGGAGACAAGCTCTCTCGGACATATCCCTTGTGAATTGCCGCTGAATTTCCTTAGTCTCCTCTAGATTGCTCCTATAGGCTGGTCGGTTTGGGATAGTCGAACTCGGCACAAAGTCGATTTGGTGCTCAATGCCTCGGATTGGTGGCAAACCGGGTGGCATCTCCTCGGGTGTCACGTCTTGAAACTCCTGCAAAAGAGCTAAAATAGAAGAAGGCACAGAAGCTAAAGGATCAAGATTAGATGTGTTCAAACAAAAGGATTTAAAGCGAATTAAAAGCAAAGGGCAACTCTCGCCAAAATTCTATTTTTGCATCACAAGCGCTTTGAGCAAATCTTTTGTTTTCGCATACAAGTGCACTTTCTTTTCTTTTTATTGCCCTTTCTTTTCTTTTTCAGGCTCTCTCTTTTCTATTTTTCACCCGCACTCACTCTTTTTACGGGGGCTGTTTTCATTCCTTTCTTTTATTTCAAACTCGTGCTCATTTTTTTCACGGGGGCTGTTTTCATCACTTTTTTGTTTACAAGCCGTGAGGCCTCAAATTCAGCAAAGGACTTTTCCAATCACAACTGGTCCTCAATTACTTGCGTAGGTGTAAGGGGTGCAACTATGAACTTCACTCCTTCCTTCTCAAGCTTGTACCGATTGCTCCTCCCTTCGTGAATGGCGTTGCAGTCGAATTGCCATGGTCGGCCAAGTAGCACATGGGACGCTTGCATTGGGACTACATCACACCATTTCTAATCTCGGTATTTCCCCATAGACAAACTCACCAACACTTGCTTAGTCACCCTACGGCCGACTCCATCATTCATCCATTGCAAGGTGTGATACGATCCCAGCCAGGGCCAACCCTAGTGATACACCCACAGGCGCAACCACCCGCGCCAAGGCCCGAGCCTTGGAAGATGCAGCCGCGAGCCTCCCATTGCCGCCCACGGGCCCGATCACTCGAGCCAGGGCCCGAGCCCTACAGACAAGACTCAGCAGCCTTATTCATATGGAACTGAAGGCAGAGACAGCCTCAGAAGAAGCCAGCCTGCGCGCGCCCCAGCCGCGCCTTGTGACCTTGATCCGTGTCGCGGATGGGCCACACTTGGCCACTTCAGACCTTTAGGTCCACCAGCGCCCTTTTTCTATTTTTGACCAGGCCATGTTCATTTATAATACAAGAGAGGAGTCCAGGCCAAAAATCAGGAGAAACGCCCGAAGGATTTGGGACAGGCCCAAATCACAAGCCCGCATTGGACAGCGAAAGCCACTGCCGAGCCTTTTGAAGATTGGAGCATATTTACTCGCACAATATTCATCCCAGAACTTCATATATGTGTTAGTAAGTTTCCCTCCAAATTTCAGTGGGAACTCTCGAGGGAATAAGGAAAACTCCTTGTTTCCTTAAAACGTGATTCGGCGGACCCGCAAGCAAAGCCACTTGGGCCTTTTGACCTAAACGGCGGAGCCTGCACTTCTATCCTATTTAGTAGAATTTATTTATGTTATTTTAGGGTTTCATAACTTATTTGGAAGGGTGGCTTGTTGCCATTTTCGTTTAATTCATTTTTTAGAAACTAAACTAGTTTCCATTTTTGGAATTAGGGTTTAGCGCCTCTTTAAAAAGGAGCCGCCTATGTTATTTTGAGCAGACTTTGATTATTGATTATTGAAAGCATATTGCTTGGGATCTTTATCCACTTGTTCTTGATGAACCTTGCAACTAATTGAGTTTCGTGCATTCGATTAGCTTGTCAAGTAAAACTTGAAAGCACTTCTCATTGAGTCATCCGTTCTTTGGAGTGCCAAGACCACCAAATCTTGGAGATTCAAAGGTTTGACCCAAGAACCTCTAGGGATTCGACGTAGGGTGCCAAGGCCACCAAACCTTGGAGACTTCCGTGTCTTCTTTGAGTTATATTTCCGCATTGAAAGCCACGTCGTCAGACAACGATCTAAGGAGAGCGTTCTAGCCTACAAGGAACGCATCAGTTGGTAGCGGAGCTCAGCTGTCCCGACTTGGTAAATCTATCCCTTTAATTATTGTGTTTTCTTTGTTAGAATTGGTACTCCTTTATTCTCTTCTACACCAATTCTCTTGCGTGCTGTGTGTTAGTTGTCTTGTGTCAATTCGTGTCTTGTATGTGTGCGATTAGTGTGCAAATCATTTCAACAATTTGTAGGTCTTTACTATTGTCAAAAAAAAAAACAAAGTCCCCCAAAGTGTCTTAGTTAATTTGTGTTTTCAGTTGCGTTGAAATATCAAAAAAAAAAAAAAAAAAAAATAGAGAAAAAGAGAAAGCAATTTTCGTCAAAAATAGAACAGAGGCGAAATCAGTACCATTCAAAAACAATAATCAGGTACTTTCAGAATCCAATACTAGAGTGAATTTGTGACTCATAGCAAAAATAATCATTGGATTTCGAATTGGGAATCAAAAGTTGTGGCAAAAACAAGTTTCAAAACCCTAATCGCATGCCATTAGCGTTTTTGAGTTGTCAATTAACTCAATCTGTGTATTTTGAGCTTTTATTTGATTCCAAGACTACTGTGCCTTCCTACTCTGTAGTACACTTGATTGATTGATTGATCTTTGCAATTGAATCGAGTATACTACCTCAAAATTTTCTTTCTACACTAGTTTTCTTTGTGTGTCTCTTTGGAAGCTTTTCTTGAAATTTCTTCGAGCCAGGTTCATCTTGGACGACTGGAGGAGGATCTAAGGCAATCTGATTGTGAGATTATTAGAGAGACAAACACCAGAGTAAACACGTGAGGGAGTGATAGTTTTAGGCAATTTTACGCTTGGAAAATTTTCTGTTTGAATTTCAGGATGTCAGGAAATCCAGAAAAGGAGGCTACGGTTGTGAATGATGTAGCCAAGGCTTTGCAAGACATAGCAGCCCAGCTCCAGGACATGGAAGCTTGGAGGCAGCAGTATGAGGCTAAGCGATCACAAAAATCATATGGCGATGATCGCAAGTAGAGGGACTACAATCGTTGTGATGTGAGCATGAGTAGCATCCGACCGAAAGTTTCACCCTCAAGGGCAAGAGAGACCCCAACACTGGTTTGACGAGAGGTATTCCTTCTTCAACTCATGTGCGAACGCGAGATATTTTATGTCATACATGCACAGGCCGAGGGCACACTTCAATCCAATGTCCCAACAATAAAGTGAGCATTAAGGATCATGGTACGAAGAAGTGTAGTCAAGTTAACAATGCCAAGACTACTCGTCTGCAACATGTTCTTAGCAATAATGATGAGACCAAGGGAATTCAGTTGGCTGCCCTTACTAGTAGTGTTGTGAATACACAAGGTGAGATGGTAGCAAGTGACAATGGGCATGTGACGGTCGTATCCGAGAATGCTAAGGTGCTTGTTGAGCGCAATATGATTGAACCAAAAACAACTCTTGCTGGAATTAAGAACAATAAAAATCTTGAGATCAAAAAAGGAGAGTTAAGTGAAAAGAAAGAGAGTGAGAAAAATAGCCCCCATGAAAAGAGTGAGCATGGGCAAAGAGATGAAATAAAAAACAGCCCCCATGAAAAAAGTGAGCATGGGAAAAGAGATGAGAGTTTAAAACATTCGCATGAAAAGAGTAAGCATGCAGAGAGTGGCATTGAGAGATCAAAAGGAGAGGTGTGTGTTTATGCCAAGAGAGAAAAAGTGAGGGATACAATACATGTGCAAAAAATCTGTTTTGGCGCAAGCCTCCAAAAACTGAATTTTTGGCCATTACGCTTAGATTTTCCTAACGCTAATCCGTTTGTTTTCTCTTGTATTATCCTTTCTCTTAATGTTCAGAACAAGAGCAGGTTGTTAGCAGAAGAGAAGCCTCTTACCTTACCACCAAGAAGAGGGAAAGAACCTTGCACATCTGTGGTGCCTATTTTTGCAAAACCTAGGCCATTGCGCCTTGATCTTTCTAACCCAATTCCGTTTGTTTCCTTTACTTTGGTTGTTCACTCTCATGAAAAGAACAAGAGCAGGTTGTTGGAAGAGGAGAATCCTCTTACCTTACCACCAAGAAGAGGGAAAGAGCCTTGTGCATCCAGGGTGCCTAGTTTGGCAAAACCTAACCAAAAGGGTATGATATGGGTCTCTTTCCTAAGGAGCGATTTGAGTGAGTATATGAACATCATTAATATTTATGCTTCTGATTATAAAGTTAATTTAATTGATGATGATTATATACAAGAGCCAAAGTCCAAGTTACCTTTGAAAACTACTTGCAAAAGTGCAAGCGATTTGGTGTGTTAACTAGGCCGAGAGGTCTTACTTTCCCTAACACAAAATTATTTGAATCTTCACATATATTTATATTGTTTGATCATTCTACCATATGTGAGATTTATGATAAAATTGTGGGTAAATCGACTGGACTTAAGGGAACTCTATTCAAGCGTGATCACTTATTTAGGTCACATGACCTTTTGCGAATTTTTGATGAATATGATGCGTTTGATAGTTGTTTGGTGAGTTACTGTAGTATGTTTGAAATTACTAACTTAGTTTTAAGGAGTGTTATGTCTTTACATGATGTTTCTTTAAGTTTTGATAGTAATTTTAATGGAAAACCTTTCTTCGCGATGTTGCTTGAGCTTTTACACCGATTTAATCCTTATGCTACTAATTCTGATTTTTATAGAACTTATAGTGATTATTTAGTTGAAACAAGGTCTATGTTTTGTATGCATAAAGGATATCATAGCAAGCGTGAGCGCTTAATTTGGTTGTGTAGCTCGTTACAGAAATTGATTGTGTATTGGTCATATGATGATGGTTTAATACATCAATATAACACAACTATTACTAACATACTATTTAAGGATGTTATGCTTTCACATCTTGTTCCTTTGAGTATTGTTAGTAATCATAGCAAGGAGTCAGTTGGCGACTCGCGGATGGAATTGTGGAGGAGACTGAGCACGACAATGCTAAATTGGACACCTTGTCAACCACAATTGGGAGTTACTAACTGCATGAATAAAAGAACGTTTGGTTCTGTATGGCATGTCTTTGTTTGTAAGTATATGTTTGCATGGGAAGAATGTCTTCCGTTTGTTTTATTTACTTCCTACCTTATCACGCTTGCCATTATTTTTAGTCAGTTGGTGAAACTCGTGTGTTGTTTTACTCATATGACACCTTTCGGTTTGATGTTGCTGCTTTTGAGAGAGTTATTTAGTGTAGGTGGCAGCAAGGGACAATCCAAGTGCTATGGTGTGGACAGCCTATGGACAATCCAACGCATTGCCCTATTCAAGGACATTGCAGCCAAAATGGATCTACAAGGTTGGTATGGCTCCATTCGTGATTACTTTGATATTTCTAACTTAAGGTTATTGGATGCAGGTGATGAGGATGTTGCTGATCTGGATTCGAGGGCGAATCCTTCTCAAGATGGAGGGGATGATACGATCCCAGCCAGGGCCAACCCTAGTGATGCACCCACAGGCGCAACCACCCGCGCCAAGGCCCGAGCCTTGGAAGATGCAGCCGCGAGCCTCCCATTGCCGCCCACGGGCCCGATCACTCGAGCCAGGGCCCGAGCCCTACAGAAAAGACTCAGCAGCCTTATTCATATGGAACTGAAGGCAGAGACAGCCTCAGAAGAAGCCAGCCTGCGCGCGCCCCAGCCGCGCCTTGTGACCTTGATCCGTGCCGCGGATGGGCCACACTTGGCCACTTCGGACCTTTAGGTCCACCAGCGCCCTTTTTCTATTTTTGACCAGGTCATGTTCATTTATAATACAAGAGAGGATTCTAGGCCAAAAATCAGGAGAAACGCCCGAAGGATTTGGGACAGGCCCAAATCACAAGCCCTCATTGGACAGCGAAAGCCACTGCCGAGCATTTTGAAGATTGGAGCATATTTACTCGCACAATATTAATCCCAGAACTTCATATATATGTTAGGAAGTTTCCCTCAAAATTTCAGTGGGAACGCTCAAGGGAATAAGGAAAACGCCTTGTTTCCTTAAAACGTGATTCGGCGGACCCGCAAGCAAAGCCACTTGGGCCTTTTGACCTAAACGGCGGAGCCTGCACTTCTATCCTATTTAGTAGAATTTATTTATGTTATTTTAGGGTTTCATAACTTATTTGGAAGGGTGGCTTGTTGCCATTTTCGTTTAATTCATTTTTTAGAAACTAAACTAGTTTCCATTTTTGGAATTAGGGTTTAGCGCCTCTTTAAAAAGGAGCCGCCTATGTTATTTTGAGCAGACTTTGATTATTGATTATTGAAAGCATATTTCTTGGGATCTTTATCCACTTGTTGTTGATGAACCTTGCAACTAATTGAGTTTCGTGCATTCGATTAGCTTGTCAAGTAAAACTTGAAAGCACTTCTCATTGAGTCATCCGTTCTTTGGAGTGCCAAGACCACCAAATCTTGGAGATTCAAAGGTTTGACCCAAGAACCTCAAGGGATTCGACGTAGGGTGCCAAGGCCACCAAACCTTGGAGACTTCCGTGTCTTCTTCGAGTTATATTTCCGCATTGAAAGCCACGTCGTCGGACAACGATCTAAGGAGAGCGTTCTAGCCTACAAGGAACGCATCAAGGTGTAGCTTTGGATGCTTGACCATAGGTAACCCTAATTTGTGCACAAGAAGCGTACTAGCATAATTAGTACATGAGCCATTGTCAATAATAAGAGAGCATACCTTCGTACCAATATGGCACCTAGCATGGAATAAGTTCTCCCTTTGTTCCTCCTCACAAGTCTTGGCTCTTGGTTGCACACTCAAGTTTCGTCTAACTACTAAGGTCACCGAATCACAAACCCTAGTTTCGTGATCCGCCGTTTCCTCTTCCTCACTCTCCTCCTCCGAATCCTCCACTAACTCACGGTCCTCCTCCGAATCCATCTCTCCATTGTCCCTAATGATCAAAATCCTTTTGTTGGGACATTCGGCTTGCTTATAGCCTCGGCCACTACATTTAAAACACACGATGTCTTTTGTAGGCACACGGTTAGTACTAGTAATAGGAACTTTAGGAAAAGTAGAGTTGACCGAATTACCTTTGGTACCATAAGAAGATTTTGATACCTTAGGTGTTTCCTTGTTGTCCTTATTCCCCTTGGACCATGAGGACTTGTTCCAAGTGGAATTTCGAGAGCTAAAGGTACTAGAATGGGCAGCCTTAGCCTTGCGTTGCCTCTCAATCTTCACGGCCATGTGGAGCATCTCCTCCAAAGTCCTATATTGAGTCAACTCCAAGGAATTAGCTATCTCTTGGTTCAGTCCACTAATAAACCTAGCCATCTTTGCTTCCTCATCTTCTATCACGTTAACCCTAGCCAAAAGAACTTCCAACTCGTTGTGGTAGTCATTCACGGTTTTGGACCCTTGGGTGAGCGTTTGTAGGCGCTGAAGTTGGTCCCTATGGTAGTACGGGGGGACAAACCTCCTCTTCATCACAAATTTCATGTTCTCCCAAGTAGTCATGGGACCTCTCAAATCCCCATTAACTTGCTCCCACCAATGGGCGGCATAGCCAAAGAACTCTACGGATGCCAACCTTATTTTCTTTTCGTCTGTGTAGTTGTGGCACCGAAAAATGGCTTTCATCTTTCGTTCCCAAGTCAAGTATGCCTCGAGGTCATCCTTCCCTTCGAAGGCTGGAATCTTGAGCTTGACGCTCCCAAGGTGATTGTCAACTCGCTCGCGCTCCTCGCGACGCGGCTGCTCAAAGTGACGCTTTCGCCTACCAAAGGTGCGTCTGTCGCGTCTATGCGCACCTCCTCGGCGCATTTGGAAACCCCTTGGGCCTGGCATGTGAGGCTCCTCCTCATACTCATCTACAGAACCCTCTACCTCATGCTCACTGAGCTAGTCATCACTCGGTGGAGGCGCATATGCCTCTCGGTTCACTCTAGGGTTTAGGCGTTGCGCGAAGTGTAGTCTGGGGCCTTATGGAACAATATTCTTGCGCTCCCTAGCCTCAACCTGCTGCCTCCAAGTTCTCATGTCCTAGAGCTGGGATTCTATGTCTTGAAATGCCTTGGCTACATCATTTTCAGCCGTTGGTCCCTTCCCTGAATTTCCTGACATCCTGAAATTCACAAAAAAAATTGCAAGCGTAAAATTGCCTAAAACTATCGCTCCCTCTCGTGTTTACTCTTGTGTTTGTCTCTCTATTAATATCACTAAACAAATTGTCCAGATCCTCTCCAATAAGATGAATCGACTCGAAGAATTTTCAAGGAAAAGCTTCCAAAGAGACACACAACGAAAACTAGCATAGAAATGAATTGTGAGGTAATATATTCGAATCAATTGCAAAGATCAATCAATCAATCAAATATACTACAGAGTAGAAAGGCACAGTAGTAATGGAATCAAAGAAAGGCTCAAAACAAACAGATTGAGTTAATTAAAAAAAAAACTCAAAAACGCTAATAGCATGCGATTAGGGTTTTCAAACTTGTTTTGTCTATTACTTTTGATTCCCAAGTCCAAATCCAATGATTCCTTTTGCTATGAGTCAAAAATTCACTGTAGTATTTGATTTTGAAGTTCCTGTTTTTTTTTTTTGAATGATACTGATTTCGCCTCTGTTCTGTTTTTTTTTTTTTTTTACGAAATTGCTTCACACTTCTTTTTTTAATTTTAACAAACACAAATTAACTAAAATCCAATGATTCATTTTGCTATGAGTCACAAATTCACTGTAGTAATTGATTTTGAAGTTCCTGTTTTTTTTTTTTTTTAATGATACTGATTTCGCCTCTGTTCTGTTTTTTTTTTTTTTACGAAATTGCTTCACACTTTTTTTTTTTTAATTTTAACAAACACAAAACACAAATTAACTAAGACACTTTGGGGGCTTTGTTTTTTTTTTTGACAAAAGTAAAGACCTACAAATCGTTGAAGCCGATTTGCACACTACTCGCACACACAAGACACAGTTGACACAAGACAACTAATGCACAAGCACGCAAGAAAATTCGTTTAGATAGGAATCAATAAATACCAATTCTAACAAAGAAAACGCAATAATTTAAAGGGATAGATTTACCAAGTCAGGATGGCAAAGCTTCGCTACCAGCTGATGCGTTCCTTGTGGGCTAGAACGCTCTTTTTAGATCGTTGTCCGACGACGTGGGTTTCAATGCGGAAAATAACTCGAAGAAGACGTGGGAATCTCTAAGGTAAGGTGTCCTTGGCACTCCACACAGAATCCCTTGAGGTTCTTGCGTCAAACCTCTGAATCTCCAAGGTAAGGTATCCTTGGCACTCCAAAGAATGGATGACTCAATGAATAGTGCTTTCAAGTTTTACTTGACAAGCTAATCGAATGCACGAAACTCAATTAGATGCAAGGTTCATCAAGAACGAGTGGATGAAGATCCAAAAAAATCTATTTTTAATTATCAATAATAGTCTTACTGAAATACAAAGTGGGCGGCTCCCTTTTAAGGACGCGCCAAACCCTAATTCCGAAAATGGAAACTAGTTTAGTTCCTAAAAATGATTTTAAAATAAAAAGGCAACAAGATAAACTTCCAAAAAGGTTCCAAAACCATAAAATAACTTAAATAAAGTTAGAGATAAAAGATAGATGTGCAAGCGCTTCCGTTTTGGCCAAAAAGCCCAAGTGGCTTTGCTTGCGTGGTCTGTCGGTCACGTTTTAAAGAAACAAGGAGTTTTCCTTATTCCCTCAAGCGTTCCCACTGAAAATTGGAGGGAAACTTCATAACACATAGACGAAGTGCTGGGCTGAGTCTTGTGCAAGGAAAAATGCTCCGTTCTTCAAAAGGCTCGGTAGTGGCTTTCACAGTCACTTGCGATCTTATGATTTGGGCGTTCTCCCAAATCCTTCGGGCTTTTCTCCTGATTTTTGGCCTGGACTCCTCTCTTGTATTATAAATGATGCTGGTCTGGTCAAAAATAGAAGAAGGATGTTGGTTGACCTAAAGGTCCGAGGTGGCCACACATGGCCCATCCGTAGGCGTAGGCGCTGCGCAGATGAGGGTCACGAGGCGCGACTGGTACGCTCGTAGGCTGGCTTCCTCCAAGGCTATCTCTGCCTTCAGCTCCTTGTGGATGAGGCTGCTGGAGCGGGTGATTGGGCCTGTAGGCGGCAATGGGAGGTTTGGGGCTGCGGCACTAGGGCTGGCTCCTCTAGGGATCGTATCAAAGGTGAGGGAAGATTTTTCAACCGTAGAAACGCTGAGAAAATGAAGTTTAGAAATTTAGAGGAACGGCCACAAAAACAGAAAAAAAATTCCACACAAAAGATAGATGTCTACGGTAGAGGAGATGATTCTAACCGTAGAAATGGTGTCAAACTGAGGTTTACCAACCTAGAAGACAACCTTGAAGCTCCGCTACCACTTGATACGAGCTTGATTTCTCTTGTGAAGATGAAGTCGTGAATTGCTTGGAGGAAGGATCTAGTCTCCTTTGGGACGTGGTAAACACACGGATAGATTATGGATTTGAAGGTTGTATTTAGTGTTTAATGGAGTATATAGGCAGCGGCTAAAATGGAGGAAATATAGAGATGTGTTTATGGATAAATGGAGAAGATAACGTCGCTAGAAGGAGTGCAAAAAGAGGGCAGCGGATTAATGTATAAAAAGGAAACTGTTTTGATGATTAACAACAAATAGAACTTCAATACTCAACAAACCCTCTCTAGTCTTGCTAGAACAACCTTGTTACAAAGTAGAGAAAGATATCTTGTACAAGGCCAACCCTCTCACCTCTTAGATGAGCAACCCGACTGATTTGGACAAGAAGATGAAGAGCGGCTCCTAAGGAACCCTAAATTACCCTAAGCTACACTAGGGTTTAGTCTAAGAGAAATAACATTCAAATCAAAGACTAGGTATAAAAGAGGTTAAGCCCTTCTATTTATACCCTGCAATTATTACATGGGAAGCCCCTAAAACACCCTTGGACAAAGCTGCTCGAAGTGGGCTTGAAAAGTTCAAGGAACATCACTGGTGGTATGTCGCTAAGGGGCTGGCGGCATACCGTTAGCCCCGCTTCCAATACTTTGCCAAAATACCGAGGTTGGCGGCATACCGCTAGGGCTCGGGGCGGTATGTTGCTAGGGCACTGTCTTGGTCTTCTCTCCGTGCGCGTGCGGGGAAGCTAGGCCACGCGGGAGGCCTTTCACATGCAATGTGCGCGGGCACCGGTGGGTCCATGCTCGTATCACCTCGGTAGTTCCTCTTGTCCTACCCTGAAGAACCGAGGTTTGAGGATGGGACAACTCCGCCCTCCTATTTTTCCATTGTAAAACTCCTGGTACCTAATCAGGTGCGACTCCTGCAAACGTAGAGCAGAATTAGAAAAGTAGAGACCATAAAAATGAAGGAAACAAATGGAAACTCACCAATCTGACATTCCTTCAAATCAGCACCTGCAACCAACTTTCTAACAAGAAAGGGAGCATTAAAATCCATCAACCTATCAAAAATCCTTTTAGTACCGGATGAATAACGGATTGGTCTTTCCCAATCCATGTCAGTAATTTCTCAATTGAAATCTGGACTCCATAAAGGAATCGGCAATTCAATCACGAAGAATCGATTCTTCCACCCGTGTATCGAAGATTCTAATCCTTGAAAGTTCCGTAAGAAAGGAAGGACCTCTTCGTCATCCCAACGAGGTGAAAAATGTATAAATCCTTCACGGTAGTGCAAATGAAAGAAAATTTGGAACAAATCTACGAAAGGCGTAAAAATGACATTGTGCTCACAAACTTTTAGAAAGGCATACAAGACCAACCAGGAACTAGGAGTTATCTGTGCAGGATTCAGCTGGTGACGGTTCAGTAAGCTACTAACCATGCCATGACGGGGAAGCGAAAAGCCATATTGAAACATGGTAGTATAAAGGATCCTACAATTATTCGAGAGAATAGTGTTTAACCGAACATCCCTATCAGGCGGATGGGCAGAATACTCTTCATTGAAGGAAACCCCAAAATCTAACAACTCACTCCACAACGGCCCCATTTCAATAAATGTAGAAGGGGTCTTCTCCATTTTTCTTTCCGCCTGACTCATAGGTCTAACGGGTCTACCAAGTAGGCGAGCGCCAGACATGCTCGTGATAGTTGTATTAAGCAAAGAGATTAACGGAAATAATCAACAAGAAGAAAAGAACAGAGATGCTAACGAATACCTCGTAAAGAAATTGAGAACGCGAGGAGAAGAACGGTAGAAAACTGGCTTAGAGACGAAATCCGAAAGCAGAGAGTGGGCGCGAAAGTAAAGAAGAGAAATTTCGTGAAGAAAGAGAGAAATGAAGAAGCAAAAGGAAAGAAGAAAGGAAATTTATAAGGGGAAAACAACCGTTCGAATGCCGTGGCTGCAGCCAATGATGGGATGACACTTGGTACCCATTCAAATAGCGACACGAAATTTGGAGGCCTAAGTTGTTTACCCAAGCGCCAGCCGCGCAACCTTTTCACATTTAAGGGAACGATAAGCCCAAGAATCAAAGCGGTGCTTCATTTAACTCCAATGGCTATAACAGTTTAATGGGCAAGAACAAACCACTTATGTGTGTGCATATCGAAGGTCATCAAAACAATTTTAAAGGCTCCACAACAGTCCACGAAATGATATAACGCTCCGACAAAATAATGTCCAGGGGAAGGTAACGATAACCCTTGGTAAACACACGGACTGGTTTTCAGTTGGGCTTCTAATACCATCGTTATGAATTATCATTATGAATTATTCAATTGGCATGATATGATTTCTAACGATGTAAGGAATTCAAACAGGGATAAACCAGCAAAGCCTCCTAAGCCCTTTCCGATGGCAATCAAACGAAAGCATAAGGGTGCGTTAGCTGAATAAAAACTGATTTTTTGCCTTGTTCAGGATAAAGGCAACCCGGAACCAGGAAAAGCAATCCGATAAAGTGATGGAGGCCATGAGAAAGTCTACCCGATATTCCACCAGAAAGCAATGCGAAATCATTTGATAAAGCTTTGAGTAACAAGCACATTAGGAAGAATGTGTGGTTGGATCAAACCAAATTGTGTCAGTCATCATTCGCACCCAAGGGAGATTTAACTTATTCTCCGCGCTCTATCGGAAAAGGAGCCCTTGGTAAACACTTGGACTGGTTTTCAGTTGGGCTTCTGATAATACATGAAAAGAGGACAAAGGTAGGAAGGTCATTATACGACCATTTGACTTAGTCTTCAAGAGCTTGGGCCACGTAGACCCATGAAGAGTCCTACCATTAGCCTCCTAGGGAGGATACTAACGGGTAGTCGATACGGACGGAGGCCCTCCTCCGTCAGGATCAAGCCCGGTAGCCAAATAGGCTTGTATCGGAATCGACACATGTTCCCCTAATGGGCGCCCGGCTGAGTCATAGGTAATCACATCACATGCCTCATTTAATACGGAGGTGATGGCTATTAATGCGGGCCTTAGAGCCCCAAGCGGTGGACGCAATAAAGTCTTAGACAAAAGGAATAGCATTTAATGCGGAAGGGATAGCTTTTAATGTAGAGGGAACTGCATTCAATGCCACCGTCATAAGCTATGCGTAGTCTGACCCCAGAGTCCCGCTGGACTCAGGAAACCAAGCTACGAAGGGGTATAAATACTCTCACCCCTCATCCAAGGTGATACTCAAGTCAGCTCATCCATCCAGTCACACATCCAGTGACAGAATAACCCTCCCCCCTACACGGATTATCAGTAGAGAAGCTAATTTTATTGCCCATGCTTTAGCTAAAAGAGCATTTGTGTCCAGTATGGAGAAAATTTGGATAGGAATCATCCCTCTACTATTCAAAATCTTGAATGAACAAATTATGAATAAACATCATATGGTCTTGAATGGAGAATCTCATACTACGGTAATAATAATAGTAATAATCTCATGGTGGAGGAACAAAGACATGGTAAGAAAAGAATTATGAATGGAGAATCTTCAATGTGATCATTCTCCTGAATTAACATTTTTAGCTGGAAACTGAAAACCATTGGAAAAAATTGAAGTTTCCCAACTAACATTCTGGATGCGACTATAAAGTTTTATAAAACAGAAAACATTTACTCTGGACTTCTACGTCGGTCCAGTGAAGAAACATTCAACAAAAAAACAATTTGATGTACCCTATTGTTTCCACTTGTCACTTGCCTTCACAATAACCTACTGAGGGACTTGATAAGTGCTTTTAAACTCCTTCTTGTGGCCTCATCACCCGTGAATCCCAATATGTCAGAGCTTATATTCTGGTATGGTTAAAGATGAAATGAAACATTGATGAGTTTCTCACTTAGCCAAAAGATAGTACTTGAAAGTTTTGAATTAGGATCTCACCTCAATGTTTTTCAACGTAAAAATCAAACTATATATGGACTTTTGAATCAACTCAGTATTCTCCGGGGTCAAAATGGAACTATGCGCCTTTCTGCAGAAACAAGAAAATTTAGTTATTGCAAATATGCAACACAAGGTAACTAGCTGCATTCTTTTTTGTTGTTGAGGATAGTATATCTTTTGGCGGATAATTACCACCAGTCATCAAAGTGCTCTGTTTACTTTTTTGTGGAGAGGGCAGCAGGTTGTGGTGAGTAGATAAATTTACACGAGTAAAAGGGTTGGGACATTTCACCTTATATCTTCAGAAGCTTGATTTAGGCTCTTGGTCAAAGCCTCAACTTCCCTTAGCATACCACTATTCCGGAACTCGGCAAGTAATGGTTGCACGTCTTCAGTGATGGCTTGCATCTGAGACATCACTACATCAGAATCAAAGGTGTGCATAAGTTTGTTAAAATTGCCTAATCAAGAATCGCACTGAATTGCATTGACAACTGCCTTATGCACAACAATGTGTATTCTTGATTAAATATCAATGCTCACAAAGACAACTAGAAATAGTGTTCATCTTCTGCAGATAATACGATAAGCCAAAATCATGTGATGTAGGCTTGAAAAATGCTCCTGATGGTTGAGTCCTATATGGTTGATCAACTGAACTAGTAACTTAGCGGATGGTTCTTTGCTAGAAGTTTGCAAATATAGAGCCATATACTAAATGCCTACTTTATTCTGTTTACACCTGTGATGTGGCATATGCAACCTATTGTTTGGAATTTTACTTCCCAAATGAATCATGAGCAATTTTTCTCATTGGTCCTCTTCTCAACATAAAAAGGGTCATGCTTGATTGGTTTAGTAACTAATGACTGCTGTTTTGAAAGAAAATAATCAATTTAATCAAAAGCAAGTTAGTATTTAACTAGAAAATGGAGCCATGATCAACTGTTATCAATTACACAAGAAACAAGCATAAGAAAGGACATCAGACCTTCGTAAGCAGTGGCTTTGCCTCTTCAATAACAGCAGCAACACGTTCGACCATTTGATAGCTATTGGTAACACCAAGTTCCTCAACTTCACATCCAATACGGGTAAATATCCCAACCAATACATCCAAACTCACTCCTTGAGATCCGTTTATCTTTTGCCTATCACATATAATTAGACCTTCTTTAGCACATTCAGCATCAAGAGGTCCAACAGAAGGTGTTGAAATTGGACTCCGAGGAGTAATATCGATCATTGTTTCCATGAGAAGTCCTGACTGGTTCACCTCAACTAGTGAATTTCTAGGAATGAATATCTTGTCATCTTCAACCTGCAACATTTAAGTTAACACATGCAAATTAGCAACAAAACCATATACAATCTACAAAGTTACATAAAAACAAAACAGTCACAAAGTTGAATTCATTCAACAGACCTCAACAACTGCTTCGATGCTCTTCAAGGAAGGAATAACACGGATAACTTCACCAACAGTGACCCCTCTAATCCTAACAGGTGTTCCCGTGCAAATGCCAAAAGCCTGTGCAAACTCAAATACAGCTAGGTATTTCCTGAATCTAGACCGCAACTGAAACCCGCGCAACCAAGCCAAACTTAGTGCAAGAAGCACTGCACCAGACACAAGAAACAACCCCACTCCACCTTCCCAAATGCTCCTCCTACCAAACCCAAAATCACTTAATGGCTTCAAAGTTTGTCTCCAAATTTTTTGAGGGACCTCCAACACAACAGCCAATGGATTTTTTTTCTCTGAAGAAGAGGCTGGTTGTTGCCCATGTCCTGTATCTGCGGACATAGCTCTTAGCCGCATAACCTTCTTTCGAGGTCTTGATGGCAGATGAGGCAAGTGGCTCGAAGAACCACCTTGTGGGGCGACCATTAGTGATGTCACAAACATGGTTGGGCATGGAGAAACCTGGACTATTGAATTCCCAACCATCTTTCACACAGAACAACAACTCAATAAAAGTGGCACCACTACACTTTACACAGGAAAGAAGATCTTACACCCCAACTTTGCTTCTTTTCTTCCCCTCTAGCAAACCAAGCTAAAACGGAGTGCCATTAATAGCCTTCACCAGATGAAATTATCTCACGAAACTACAAACAGAAAATTCAACAAAAAGATTACAAAATGTTGATTCTGATTAGCTAAAAATCTCAACATAATCAAAACCAAGCCATTAATTTGAGCTCAAAACGAAGCTACAATTTCGCCACATTTTCTTATTACACTAGCAAAGATGTGCTTAATCCAAAATAAAATAAAATAAAATAATGCATATACGAAAGAGACGTCCAGAAACATCAACGAAAGATTCGAACATTCATGTTCATTATCACTTCACAGTACTTGAAAAAGAATTTGGCGAAAGGGACTTACCATGGGAGAATCCTATTGGGAGTTTAGGAGTCCGAGGAACCTGAGAGCAGAGAGCGATTAAATCAGAGACGGAGCGTGAAATTGGGGCATCGGAAAAGCAACGAGGAAGATGAAGAAACAAGAGTACTTGTTTGCTATTTATTCCATTTAAGGGTTGGGGCATTTTGGTCATTCTATCATGTTTCTCTCTTTAAAGTTTAAATTGAGTCAAGCAAACTAAAACCCCTAGCCAGTTACCAGTACACCTCTGTGAAGAAGATCTACTCCTTCTCTGAGTTCTCTCGCTCCAAAGCGATACCAAATACTAGAGAAAAATAATGGCCACCACAAGAAGTCGTTCTGTTCTCCGTACAGCCAACCGCTTATTCTCATCCACCGCCGGAAACCACCGCAACAACCATCCGCAGACCCACAAGTTTTTGGATCCAAACTCCTACATAGGCAGCTGGGAGGTGCCTAAAACCCCTGGAGAGGCCGAAACCAAGTTACAAAAGCTAAGGAGAGAGTACGCAAAGCAGGTGAAGGAACTGAGGAAGGAATACATAGCGGAAATGGAAGCAAGGAGACTGGAGAAGCAGAGGAAAGAAGAGGCAAGGAAAGAAGCTTTAAGAGTTGCCAATGAAGAAAAGAGAAAATTGAAAGCGGAAGCTGCTAAAGTTAGAGCAGAAGAAAGGAAGATTGCTCAAGAAGAGTTCCAGAAAACCTTGGTAATATCCTGTGTTTCGATCTTTCTCTTAATCCTATTCGCTTTTGGTTAATTTTGTTACTTTGGTTGTTTCTGACCTTCTAGTTACGACTTAGTCTAGAAAATTTATTATTGATCTTGTTTTAAGTTTTTGCTCGATCACATAATCTCTTTCAACGACTATTATCCATTTTTTGGTGTCCTGAATAGTTGTCTTTTGATTAATAGGGAGGATTGGTGTGCTTTTGGATGTTAAAAGCCATTAAATATGGAGAAATACTAGAATCAGAGCTTCGGTTTAGGCAATGGGTCATTTGTACAAAAGTGTTTCGATTAGCATGTGGAAACCACAATCCGCTGTAACATGGAAGTTTGTAGCTAGTTTCAACCTTATATTAGGATTTTTTTTTTTGTTTCTGATGAATGTTACTATAGCCCTGAAAGTTGATACTCCATCTGTGAACTTTTCTCTGGTAAAATTTTACGGTTCTACAAATTGTTTGGATGAGATAGCTAGAATGCATACCTAATAGTATGAGGAGTGTGAACTTTGAAGGAATTGGATGGGATCCCATTTGTCATGTTCTTCTGCATTTCTTTTGATGTGTCTGCTGCTTTCGTTCTGATTGTTCCTATCTCCCTCTGCTTTCCTGCGCCTTCTTGTGGATGCATTGCATAGGAAATGTAGACAGTTAAAATCTGTAGAGGTTCACGTTTGTGTAATTGTGTTTTTTGCTTGAATTTATCATATTACTGATATGGCTGCTGTCCAACAATGTAGTTGAAAGAAAGGACAGAGAAGCTTGAGAACTGGAGAATGAAAGAACAAAAGAGGGAAGAGAAGAAGAAAGAACAGCGTGAACTCTTACGCCGATAGAGCTCCCTGTGGATTGATGAAAGTAAATTGGAGAGGGAGATATTGGATGCCACACATCATACTACAGCGCTCTGATTTCTTCAACTGTTTCAAGTTGCATTATCCTGTTCTTAGGGAGAAAGCTTGATGCTCTAATTTGGCATAAAAATAATAAGAGCTTGGTGAATCTGTTGGCAATTTTGCTGTGTCACTTCATTACTTCCCGGTAGTTTGTGTTTGTTCTCTAGTCTATTGCCTTAGCTTGTTGTGATCCGCAATTGGGAATATATTGGTAGGAGAATTGCATGCCGTAAGAAGATGCACTGTCAGTTTCCTATCTTGATAGGGATTTGCATTCTGCAGAATATGCATTATGGCTATCAGCGTGTTGTTTTAACTGAGTGTTATTTCCGTAGAGGTCTGTTGGAGAGTGTAACTTGTCAGGTTAATAAAGCCAAGTCTTCCTGCTAAATCTTTGCTGAGACCGCAACAGGGAATTCAAATCATTTGAACAGATGGATTAAACTCACGTCAAACAAAAGCTTCCTGCTAAATCTTCTCAAAATTAATTCATCTGCTAGTAAGATAACAACTAGTGATTTACATTTCAAATTAATTCGCACCTGTACTGACCAAGAAATTCCTCAGAACAACACTAGTTACACAGCTTTAACTAAAATCAAGTCGTGATGGCTCTTTTTTTCTTTTTGTTCAGCCAAACCAATAGTTGAAAAATAATTGTGATTGCTAGTCTGTTGTATGTCAAAACCACAGTCCCGCCTCCAAATGAGCGGTTGACAAAGAGAAGGGAGTACTCGTGCTTGAAGAACATGCATCTTTCACTGGTAAGTTCTGGTTACATAAAAGGCCGAGTACAGTTCGTGGGCTTGGAAGGTGTGGTTTCAACCACGACTTCTTGATTTTCTAACAATTTATCTTTTGTAATCCACCTGCTAAGAATATACTCGAGTCTATCTTTGGTGCCACAGATTCTTCATTCATTTCTGTCAACTTTCCTTCTTCCTTTGTTGCTAACTTGTTAAATATGATTACTGGCAGAGTTGATTCTCGGCCAAGAAGGTGGTCTGGAAGAATTTTAAGTTTAATTTCTGGTGCCCGCATAATTAAAGGTAGTAGGTTAGGATTAACTTTTGGTAATTCATGACTGTTAGAGATATCAGTATATGGCTTAAAAAATGTAAGATCAGAAACAGTGTCTTGCAATTCTTCATTAACCACAATTTTTTCTTCCTTCAACTTTTCATCTGAAATTCTCCTGCTAAGAGCATAATCAAGAGAGTTAGTTGCATTCAATTCATAACCCTCATCAACAACATGTTCTAGGATGTCCATAAAGTTAACACTATGCTTTTTCTTAGGATTTCTAATGGCCTCGTACATGTTAAACTTTATTGTTGTGCCACCAAATTTTAAGGTAAGACGTCTATGATACACATCAATTTTGGTCCTTGCGGTTCTTAGGAAAGGTCTTCCTAAGAGTACATCAGTAGAGTTCAATGATACAAAGTGTTCATCTCAACTATGTAAAAATCCACAAGATATATAAAATTATTCACCTGCACCAATACATCTTCCACAACTCCCTTAGGGTCTATAATAAATCTGTCAGCAAGCTGAATCACTACCCTAGTTTCTTTCATGGTACCAATGTTCAATTTTTCAAATTCAGAAAGGAACATCACATAGATACCTGCTCCTAAGTCGCATAAAGTTTTTTCCACAATTTGGTTACCTATTTTGCATGGAATTGCAAAGGTACCTTGTTCCTCACACTTTTCTGGAAGTTTCGCTTGTAAAACTGCAGATTCTGATTTAAACTTATTCTCCAAACTCTTGCAAGTTTCTTCCTGCTACTGCACAATTTTTTTAGGACTTTAGCATAATCAGGAACTTTAGCAATAAGATCAATTTTGGCCATTGTTGTTCTTAGGAAAGGTCTTTCTAAGAGTACATCAATAGAGTTCAATGAAACAAAGTGTTCATCTCAACTATGTAAAAATCCACAGGATAAATAAAATCATTCACCTGCACCAATACATCTTCCACAACTCCCTTATGGTTTATAATAGATCTGTCAGCAAGCTGAATCACTACCCTAGTTTCTTTCATGGTACCAATGTTCAATTTTTTAAATTTAGAAAAGGATCATGGAATTGCAAAGGTACCTTGATCCTCACACTTTTCTGAAAGTTTCGCTTGTAAAACTGCAGATACATTCTAACTTAAATTTATTCTCCAAACTTTTGCAAGTTTCTTCCGGCTACTACACAATTTTTTTACGAATTTAGCATAATCATGAACTTTAGCAATAAGATCAAGCATATGTATATTAACTGCTATTTTCTTAAAAATACTCATAAATTCCCCCTTCCTATTCTTCCTTCTTGATCTTTGGTGGAAAAGGGGGAGGAATTTCTTGCTCTTCTTATTGAACTGGGAGTTCTGTGATTTTCTTGATCTTGGTCTTGGTCACCTTCTTGGTCAAGATAGTTTCTTCTGGGTCAACTTCTGCCTTTGGTTCCACTATCTGCATCTGTAATTCTTGATCAATCTTTGCACCAACTCTCTTAGGTAAGTCTCTTCCACTCCTCAAGCTCATGGTGTTGACATTATATTTGGGATTATCCACTGTGGTTGATGGTAACCTACCTTGGGTATTTGGCTAATTCGTAGCCAACTCACTTATCTATTTTTGCAAATTTGCAATCCTAGATTGTGTGCTCTCCTGGACAGCTTGGCTAACTTGGATAAAGTTTTGCAAAGTTTCTTCAACGGGGACTCCAGTGAGTTGCAAAGGTTAAGGAGGTGTTGTCAATTGAGGTGCATTGAGTTGCTTGTAAGGAGGTCTGGGTTGGAATTACTGGAGATTAAATAGTGGTTGTTGGAATTGATCGTGTGGGATCTGGTTCTATTGGGGTTGACTCTATGACCAACTGAGATTTTGATGGTTTTTTCAACCAGGGTTATAGAAGTTAGAGTGAGGATTGTTGATGGAATTGAACTTTTGACCCTAGTTGAATCCATAAGTTGCATTTAATTGGACTATTTCATATGGTTTCACCATATAACAGTTGTTTGTGATGTGATCTTGTTGGCATATCCCACAAACACTTGCAACTAGACCTGGAGTAATCATAGGATTTGGAATACCTGTAGATAGATTTTGTAACATGTTAGCTATATCAGAGAGTTGTTTTTCTAAATTAATAGAATTCAAACCATTTGTAGGGATGGATCACTCTAAAGAGATGTTGTTATGGCAATTGTCAGTCATTGTTTGCAGTAAGGTCTTGGCTCTGGTTGGGGTCAGGTCTTGTAAAGCTCCTCTTGCTGCAGCATATACTCTATCTTTGTCCTTTTGGCACCTTCCATCATAGAAATATTGGACAAGTGCTTGATCTGTTACTCCATATGTAAGGCAAAAGTCTCGCAAGTCTTTAAACCTCTGATGGTACTCTCCATAGCTCTCATTCCCATTTTGTTGGATTGCTACAAGGCTCTTCCTAGTTGTTCTAGCCTTTCTAGCATTCCAATACTTGTTCAAAAAGGTTGTTGACATGCCAGCCCATGAAGTGATGGTATTGTGCGTTAAACTGTAGTACTAGTTTTTTGCTGAATCCTCTAGTGACCAAGGGAAAACTCTCAGCTTTGCTCTATTTATCTGGACATTATGGGGTTTCAAGGTGTCACATTCAAGATGAAGATTCCTTAGATGGGTATAAGGGTTCTCATTGGAATGTCTATGAAATTTCTTCTGTGGATGATATTAGTTTTGATGGACCAATCATGCTCCACAGGTTGGTAATCAATGCATGAATATGTTATTTGCTCATATCTCCTATTTAACTCCCTAAGAGTTTGTTTAGGTTGGGCAGCTGCCATTTCTAGGTCTGCTTCTTGGTCTGCGTCTTAGTCAAAATCATCGCTAAGGCAATAATTCCAAGCTTGAGGACTTGGTCATTAATAAGGAACACAAAAATCAAAATACCGTTTAGATCCTCAGCAACGGTGCTAAAATTTGATCAGCTATTGAGACCGTCAAAATTAATTAAGAAATACAACTTAAAACAGTCCACAATTGGATTATAGATAGCAGTAAGAGGTTTGTCCACAAGGAAACAAAGGTTGACCTCAAAAATCCTTAGTTGACCCGTAAGGGGTACTTTGAGTAACAATTAGGGGGGTTAGTTGTTAAAAACAATAATTCTAAAAACAAGTAAAACTAACAAAAGGTTGCTTGGCCGACTTCTTGGCCAAGAAAGATGATCAGAGGTAGTGAAAACAATTATGAGAAAGTTCCTGATAAGAGCATCAGCGAGTTATGTTTCTAATATTTCAATCATTTATTTAATGATATTCATCCCTATTTTACAGGGTTGCTATAGAACCTGGGTATACTTCTTAGGGTCCCTACTTCCCTCTTATATCAAATTACCTAAAGAGGCACTCTATTAGGCAATCCTAATCAAACAATATCTTGATGGTTAAAAGGTTTACTAATTTGATTGATGAAGACAAGGGGAAGACAACTCCTAACCTAGGATCCTCAGTTGTCAATCGGGGTTGAATTAGATCACCTATTATCTCTAACATTCGCGAAATTAATTGTCTACTTATATCTATTCGGATTCGAGGTCTACTGTCACCTTCAAGAATGACTTCAACTAAACAAATTAGGACTCAGATTGGCCAGATCTAAACCAAACTTGAAAAGCGATTTCTTTTTATTGAAAACTCATGAATAAAAAAGTAGGAATTATAAAGACTTTTAAATCTCATGAAACAATAAGAAACACAACTCTACTACTCTTATCAGGAATTGAGAATTTAGCTAGATATAGACATGATCGAAGAAAACCTTAAAATCAATTGCATAAAAATAAACAATCTGTATTTTTTCAGTAGAAAAAGGACAGAGAAGAGTTGGTGAAAAATCAAGGAAGGAAAAACACAAAAACAGGAGAAAGTCCCCCTCCCCAAAGAGTTCTAGCAGCTTAAAAAGCCTAGCTACAATCCTTGTCCTACTAAAAGATGATAATTAAAAAATAAATCTTAATTAAGTAATTATTTTTGATCTTTTCTGGATGTAGATTGTTGATGGATATAGTCTCTAGGTTATTGATTGACGTTTATTTCCATGTGATTTTACCTTCTTAAACTACTTTGTTTAGAGTAAAATCAATCTCTTTCACGTCAATTTGGTCTCTTTTGGAGGAAGTCTTGGGCAAGAGAAGATTTAAAGGAAACGGGTGCCTTGAGCGACAAAGTGGCAATCTTGGCCGTAGGCTTGGCCAAGATTGCAGAGATAGAGTCGTGCTCATCATGGATTCACGGAATGCGGATCAGGAAGACAGCTGGTTGTTACATCTCTTGGATGATTTCTCGGATGTAATCATATTTGAACAAAAACAATCTTTTAGTATCCTATTTTATTTTGTTTTTCAAATTTGAACAATTGGGATTTTTCTTATCCCTATCTTTTAGTTTTTTGAAGTTTGGAATTTGGAAAGGAACGTGATTGGTGGGGACTCTAACCTTTTTAAAGGTTAGGGAAGGCTGTCAATTACGGGATCTTCCTTCTTCTAACTTCTGGTTCTTGTAAACATTTTTTGCTGCGAATTCTCTTTGAATATCGCATTTAATTCTATTTCATGTTCTTCAATTATTCTCTTATTTAATTAGGGGTAATAGTTTTTTGCTCCCCTGTACTATAGTCGAAAAGCAAAAACCTCCCCTGTATTTCATTTTTTGCAGTCCGTCTACCCTCGACTACTATTTTCGGGCAAAATGCCCCCTTCCGTTAAATTTAGCTGTTAAATTTAACAGATTACCTACTACAACAAGTTTTTTTTTTAAACCTCTTGTAGCAGGTAATTATGTATTAAATAATATAATTAATTTAAAAATCCAAAAAAATAATATAATTCATTTAAAAAATCAGAAAACAATTTCAAAAAATTAAAAAAATTAAAAAATCAAAAAAAAATTATTTAAAAGTAAGAAAAATATGAAAATGTAAAAATTAAAAAAAAGGCCTAAAAAGAATTAAAAAATGTTTAAAATTTCTAAACAAGTTTAACAAAATTCTAAATAATTCAAGAAACATTTAAAATATTAAAAATTCAAAATCATTTATAAAATATGTAATTAATCTAAAAATTCAGAAAAATAATTTAATGTAAAAAATCCAAAAAAAACCCCTTTTTATTTAGTTTATATATTTTTGTCCTTTTTCTTCTTTCATTATCTCCTTGTATTTTTCAATAATTAATAAATTTCGTAATCATAAAATATTTCAGAATTAGAATTTAAAAGTAAGTAATAAATAAGTTTCTAAAACTAATAATTAATTTATTAGCTTTAATAAAGGAAAAAGAAAAAAAAAGATCCAGCAGTTTGCAGTCCTCCGATCTCTTCAGATCTGAAGTCATTCATCCGACACCACCTTCAATCCTCAAATTCGCGACTCGCTTCTTTTCATATTCTTTAATTTCCTTCTACCAAGTGCCTTGATTAGAACATTGTAACTACCAATGTCCTTAGGTATCATTGGTTGCTTAAGAACCCAATTAAAGAATATAACCATAGATTCACCTCCTAAATTACCTCTATTCGGCACTCTAGCTACAATATCAAGATTCAAATCAATAGAAGAACTGGACATAGCATGTTCAATAGCAGATACACCCTTGAGTCTTTGCAGAAAAACTCCTCTTAATTTCACTTTCGTCGAGATTGCTCGACGGCGCATCGCTTGATGTGGCCGAATGAGAATCTAAGGTTGAAAATGAAGGTAATGATAGGAAAGAGTGAAGTTGCGGTGCACAGTACCTCATTCCATCACAGATCCGCCAATTACAACAACAACAAAAAAATTCAGATCTGACCAACAAATCTTCTATTCTTTAACCTAGGTTTTGCAACGAAGGCGAGATAAGTGAGGAGAGTTGAGATGCTGGTAGTGATTTGGACAGATTGAGAAAGAAGGCAGAAGATTTGGGTTTGTTTTGAAAGATAGAGGAAGGAGGCAGAAGATTTGTATTTAATTAAAGAGAAGGAAAGGAAAAAAGGAGCGACATCGTGAAAAAAAGAAAGAGAAAGAAGGAAAGAAAAGAGAAGGAAAGGAAAATTTTTATTTAATTAAATACTAGGTGCACCGGCTATAGGGAGTGTTTTTAACGAGTCCGTTAGTGAAAGTGGACGGAAGGGGTTTTTTGCCCGAAAAAAGTAGTCCAGGGGAGGCGGACTGTAAAAAATAAAGTACAGGGGAGGTTTTTGCTTTTCGACGATAGTACAGAGGAGCAAAAAACTATTACCCCCTTTAATTATTATGTCTAGTAGCTAAACACCAAATTCTTGGTAAGGGTTGAGTGAGCGTACTTGTGATTCGTGAGACTGATTGTTCTTATTATCCTCTCATTCATAATCAATTCAAGTTCAGTTTTAACAAACCGGTTCCCATCTAGGTTAAGACTTGATCGATCTTAGGCAAGACGATGAATTTATAGCCAGTCACAAAGCGGACGAGCGAAACCGGAGTGACGAAGTAGGCAGCTAACCTCGCGGGGGTTAGTGAACTTGAATCGATATAGGCCTAACCAGACTGACAATCTAGGGCTCCGAGTTGGGAGTAGCTTGGCCTAGACTCTGTCTTTCCCTACGCCATTGAGAAAACGCATGTGCCTCAAGCCAGCAGCCAATTGGATAAACCCTTTAACCAGCAAGGTGTCCACTGGCTAGGATCACTAGGAAAGGGGGTACCCCCCAAGTGATTTGAATAGGAGGAAAGTAGGCTTGGAAAGGGGCTCCTCCCAATCTATCGCAGAGTTATGAGAGAGAAGGAGAAAATCTAAAGGTCGATGATCGATTAAACAAGGAATGCGCTCACGAATTCACCCTTACTAGGAGTTTACCTCACGACAGTTCGCAACCAACCTCATTCTGCAATCTTAGCTAAGATCTCCTTCTGCCTAAGATTACCTTTTTCTATTTAATTGTTGCTTGTTCTCTTTTATACTTTGTTTGTTTTAATTGCAGGAACAAAACCTCTCAACTCTAGTGACGAGGAAGTCGAATCAAGACTACGAAACCCCAACAAGATCTCTATGGACGAACCTCTTATCACGATCTACGAGTCCCAATCTGTGATAAGTTGTATTCCTACCTCATTTCTATATCTTTTTACAACTAAATTTGATGCTCTCGAATGCTATAAATGTTCAAAATAAGCTTGATAAGATTACTAATATATTGATGAATCTTTCTACAGGTGCCACATCTCAGGTACAAACTACAGTAGCAGCAACTAATCCTATGCCCTCAATTTGCGGGATTTGCCAACAACTAGATCATCCAACCCATAGTTGCTACATGGTAGAACAGCCGGGTGATCCAGCCCCAATCCCAGTGAATGCAGCATATGGTTACAATCAAGGACAACCTAGATTCCCACATGAAAGTAACCAATACCCTTGGAGACAACATCCTAATCTAAGGTGGAGATAAGATCTGCCTCAGCAACCACAACAACAACCACAACAACAATACAGCCAACAACCACAACAACAACCACAGCCAACAACCACACCAATCCCCCATAAACTTTCAACACTTCGTACCCAGACCACCTCAATCAAACCAGACCAATGTTCCACGGTTACCCCCAGCACCTCAACCGCTTAAGATTACTAGAGTGCCCATAGAGGATACGTTGCAAAAATTCATGCAGGCAACCCAGTCTAGTCTTGTTGAGATGCAGAAACAGAACGTTCATCCTCTCGAATGCTTCTAGGGAGACCTTTCCTTAGGTCAGCTAGAGCAAAGATAGATGTTTATGAAGGAAGTATCATTTTGGAATTCTTTGGAAGCACGATTAAGTTCTATATGAAGGAGGGATTAAAATATCAAAATGAGACGCACAGTGTTAATTTTATTAATATTTTATACCCTATCGAAGAAGAAACTGCAGACTTAAGTGCTACTGACCCACTTGATTTTGTCTTAAGCAGAAGTATCTCAGCTAAGACACTGATAGAATTTGAAGATTGAGTGGGAAACCGATAAGATCTTAGGGAGATCTTAACAGACCTTCACGAGACTGAACCATTGAAAGAGTCATTGAATTGCCAATTGTTTAGCATGTCTGATTCTAAGGTTTTACCATCTATTGTGTAGGTACCCAAGCTTGATCTTAAGGAGTTGCCAGAACACCTTAAGTATGCCTATCTAGGTCAAGATAAAACTCTGCCAATAATAATCTCAGCTAAGCTTTCTAGCGAGGAATAAACCAGATTGACAAACGTGTTGAAGGAACACAAAGAGGCTATTGGATGGACCTTGGCAGACATCAAGGGCATATCCTCAACCATTTGTACCCACAAGATTCATGTGGAAGAGGATACGAAAATGGTCCGACAACCCCAGAGGAGGCTAAACCCTCCGATGATGGAAGTTGTTAAGAAAGAAATTATTAAATTGCAACGCACCAGCCACCTTTCAAAGGTGTATGGTTAGTATCTTTCCAGACTATGTGGAAAAAGGTATTTAAGTGTTCATGGATGACTTCACCGTTTATGGTGATGATTTTGATCAATGCTTATCAAACCTGAAAAACATTTTGAAAAGATACGTGGCCACTAATCTTGTGTTAAACTTTGAAAAATGTCATTTTATGGTAGAACAAGGTATTGTCTTAGGCCATGTAGTTTCTAAGAAAGGTATAGAAGTAAACCAAGCTAATATTGATGTTATAAAGAGTTTGCCTTACCCCTCGTGCGTGCATGAGGTTAGAAGTTTTCTTGGCCACGCAGGATTTTACCGCAGGTTTATTAAAGATTTTTCAAAGATAGTGGAGCCGATGTGCAAGCTTTTACAAAAAGAGGTGGACTTCAATTTCAACAAAGCTTGCCAAGTGGCGTTTGACAAGATTAAGGAGAAACTCACATCAGCCCCAATCATCCAAGCACCAGATTGGAGTCTTCCATTTGAATTGATGTGTGACGCCAGCAATTCAGCCATTGGTGCAGTTTTAGGGCAGAAAAATTGTAGAGATCCACACGTGATCTACTACGCCTCTAAGATGCTTGACGATGCACAAAAGAACTACACCACAATCGAAAAGGAATTGTTTGCAATAATCTTTACATTGGATAAATTCAGATGATATTTGTTGGGAATAAAAGTCGTAGTCTTTTCTGACCATGCGGCCTTAAGGTACCTCTTGACCAAATCAGAATCTAAGCCAAGATTGATTCGCTAGGTTTTACTTTTGCAGGAATATAATATGGAGATTAAGGACAAAGCAGGAAAGGAAAACTTAGTCGCAGACCACCTTAGCAGATGCCTTGTAAAAGGCGATCTGGAACCAATCAGAGATGATTTTCCTGACGAACACCTATTTGTTGTCCAGGCGATAAGACCATAGTTCGCTGACCTCGTCAATTTCTTAGCCACGGGTAAGCATCATGGAGACTTAACGGCTCAAGAAAAGGTAAAGATTAAGCATGACAGCAGGTATTTCGTTTGGGATGACCCCTATCTATAGAAAATTAGATCCGATCAATTGATTAGGAGATGTATCCCTGAAGGTGAGATTCCATCTGTCCTAAGATTTTGTCATTCTTATGCATGTGGTGGACATTTTGGAGCCAAGAGGATAGCCTTAAAAGTCCTTGAGTCGGGATTTTATTGGCCTACTCTATTTTATGATAGCTATAGGTTTTGTAAGACATGTCCCGAATGCCAAAAGATAGGACACATAAGTTCTAAAAATCAAATGCCCATGAATGTTATATTAAATTGTGAGATTTTTGATTTATGGGGTATTGATTTTATGGGGCCTTTTCCTATGTCAAATGGAAAATAATATATATTGCTTGCTGTGGATTACGTGTCTAAATGGATAGAAGCGAAAGCAACTAGGACAAATGATGCTAAAACTGTTATTTCATTTTTGAAATCTAACATTTTGAACAGATTTGGTGTGCCTAGGGGAATCGTTGGTGACCATGGAACACATTTTTGCAATAGTATTATTGTTTCACTTTTCAGGAAATATGGTGTAACCCATAAAGTTTCCACTGCTTACCATCCTTAGTCAAATGGCCAAGCAGAGGTATCAAATAGGGAAGTCAAGTCGATCTTAGCTAAGACAGTTGGCTTAGATCGACGAGATTGGAGCCAAAGGTTGGATGTTGTGTTATGGGCATATAGGACTGCCTATAAATCTCCCATAGGAATGACTCCGTACAAATTAGTGTACGGGAAAGCATGCCACCTGCCAGTAGGTATGCAACATAGAGCTTATTGGGCAATTCGGAAATGCAATCTAAGGTACGACCAGGCAGGTGAGGAAAGGAAACTTCAAATCCACGAGATAGAAGAACTGAGGAATCAAGCATATGATAACCATCTCTTAGCTAAGATCAGGATGAAGACATACCATGACAGCAAGATTGTTGAGAAGAATCTCCAACTTGGGAGAAAAGTCCTTCTATACAACTCCAGATTCAAGCTCTTTCCTGGTAAGCTTAAGACTAAATGGGAAGGTCCATATGTTATCACTAATATCTATCCTCATGGTGCAGTGGACATTAGGAATGAAAAGACAGGAATAGTGTTCAAGGTCAACGGACAATGCCTCAAGCCATTCTTAGAAGGATTTCCAACATTTAAGGAAAATCAGGCGATTGAAGCCCCACCTGAGATTCATTAAAACAAAAGCAAAGTCACGCCTAGGACTATAACTAGGGTGCTACATGGGAGGCAACCCATACTTTTTGTTTTTAATTCTTGTGAATAAATTGATTGTTCAAATTTAGTCCAGATTCACTTATCTGATTTTCCTTTTCAGGAATTTTGTGGAGTTTTCTGGAGTGGTTGCGAGGAATTAAGTGTGGTGAGGAAGCTTGGCTAAGTCTTTTTGATCTAGGCCACATTATATTCGGCCAAGGATTGGGTGACACGCGGGGAAAAAGGGAAAGAAAAACATGTTGCGTGTAAAAAGGAGGAGAAAAAGCAAGAGCAACGGTTATATTTTTTGAAAAATTAATTATCAGATGGGAATTAATTTTTAATTTAGAGATAGACTCCTTACCTCCCACTTACACCAAAATCCCTCAAATTCCTAATATTTCGCCCTCATCCTGAATTTCTCTCAAAGCATCCTCAGCTAAATCACTCCACTCTCCTACTTTCACTCCACGATCAATCAGCTTTAAACATGGGAAAATCCAAGAGATCCACTAAGAAATCAGCAACACCAAAATCTACCTCGATTAGGCAAGAATGTCCCATCCCTTCGCACTCTCCCTCTCTCTCAAATCCAGAGAAGGATCTGCCACAGAATCTTAACGAGGTGCTCAGTATAGCGAGGACAATCATGTCCATAGATGCAGCCCCCTCTGGTTCCCCAAAGAAAGATCTTTCCACTCCTCCTCCAGTTTCTACCTCTGAATCTCTTCAGGGCTCCCTCCCGACAAAAAGGAAGATTGATCTCCCCGAAGAGCCAAAAACTCAATCTAGGGTTAGCAAACCAGGCGATTCATGGGTAGAAGTAATTTCGGAGACTGAATTAGATGAGAAACCATCTGCAAGAGCTAAAAAGGTGGCTCACAAGAAAGTTGGAAAGAAGGGAGCTGATTCCGAACCTCAATGTGAAGAAGGTTCGGCGAAAGAGAGTAGGTTAAGGAAGAGAAGTTAGAAGCGGGTAGTGAATCAGCCCCATGCAAGAGGACACGTTCTGCGGCAGCAAATGGGAAAAAGAAGGTTGAGGAAGCTGATCAGGAAGAAGGCTCAGACGATGATGCAGCTACAGTCTTGGCCAAGCCTGTGGCCAAGACTGCCAAGGTATTCCTTCCCTCCTTAACCTCATTGAATGGCTGTTTGAGGCCTGATACCCCTAATCTGAGGGTTAGATTGCATGAGAAGCATGCTTGCGAAATAACTCAGTTTGCAATTCATGATTTCTCGTTTCTTGATGCCTTGGGTGTGGGTAATAGGATTAGGCAGTACATAACTAATCTTGGGTGGGAATGCTTTATGTGCCTTGAATTGCCTGCGTATGCTAAGCTATGTTTGGAATTTCATGCATTTTTCTGGCTTGATTAGGATAGGTTGTATGCTAATGGTAGAGCCAATCCTGATCTTGGCGCGTCTGATGTTGTGAATTTTAGGTTGCTTGATATGTGGTCTCATTTATCTATTGATGAATTTAATCTCTTACTTTGATTTGTGACTGAAGAAGGACTAAATTCTGATGAGTATAAGAATGCCCTTACTGATTATCCCCCTGATTGGGATAAGACAGTAGCTTATGGAGAGTTGATTGGTGACCCTAATGGAAAACTTGATAAGAATGCCAAAGCCCATCAGATCCGAGATCCTACCTTGAGCATGCTCCAAAGGATCTTCTCTATTAACCTTTCTGAAAAACTACTGTTTCAGGCAACATCTCTAAGTTTGAAGTCTTTCTGCTTTGGTGTATGCTTCATAATAAGAAGGTTAAGTTGGGTTATTGGATTGTTAGGCAAATCAAGGCATGCGATTCTCTCCCTAAGCTGATCCTAGGAACTCTTATTTCCTATATTACTGCTACTGCTAGGGGAATTAATCTGTCTACTTTGAATATGCATAAATCCTGTGCCGTTAAGATCATGGATCTTAAGGCTTTTGACCAAATGGGCCATTTCCACGAGGAAAAAGGCTATCTTTGTTTTAATACAGGTTTTACGCAAGTAGCAGATCACCTCTATGGGAAGAGGATCAATGGGAACTTCAAGATTCAGCCAATCCAGCTTGATGATGCAGACAAAGAGCCTAATCTTGGGCAAGATGCCAAGAAGCCAAAGCAAACCCAATGTGACCTAGATCCAGACCATCCATTACTTCTAGAATGGGATGACAACCTCCTGCACCTCATTAATGATCAGCTCATATTCTTCACTACCAACCAGAAGTTGTTCCATGAATTCCAAGACAATGCTCAAAAGCAAATGCAGCAGATTATAGACCAGCAGTAGTCTTTGTTCATGAGCATTGAAAGAAACCAGCAGGAGCGGCTCGATAAGTTTTTGGAGCAGCAGGGGGTCAAGTTCCAACAAATCCAGACCCACCTTGATGTTACCTTCAAATTTATCAGAGCCATGGACAAAGTTGTTGCGCACATACGAGACAAAGTAGATGACCATTTCAGCAGTAGCAGCGATGACTCCTCTGATGAAGAAGATGATGCAGCACCATCTGTGCAAGACCGAAAGCAACCACCACCTCCACCTCCCACATCACAGTAAATGCCCCCAGGTCGTCTTTTTCTTTCTTTTCTTTTTCAATTTTTTGTGTCTTTTTAATTTAATTTTTCTCTCATTTACACATTGAGGACAATGTGTTCTTTAAGTGTTGTGAAGTGTTTTTAGTTAATGTGTCTGTATATACATGTTTTTTTGTGCTTTTCTGTGATTTTCTTTTCTTGCATGAAATTTTTTGTGAATCTAGGCCAAGATAGTTGGCCTAGATTGTCTAGTTAGAGTCTGATGCATGATTTTCTTTATTTTCATGACTGTTTTTAGGCTTGTGTGATTTGTGTTTTATTCGGCAAAAAATCTGGACTATGCTTAAGACCTTTTCCCTAATGTCTTAACCTTGACCTTTAGCATCCTTCATCATGTGACCCCGTAACTTTTGATCAAGGCATTTGAATGGGTTAGCATATTCAACACCAGTAAGGGTACGGGTCCTGGTATCCATTAAGCATCCATATTGTACATGATCATGAGGTCTAGCATTGTGTAACAGACTTAACAAATAGGCAAGCTTCCACCAAATATTTTTAATATCCCCTTAAGGAAAATTGCTAAGTGGATAACGGAGTTTCTTGCCTTGTGTTGTGCTGAATTGCTCTAATGCAGAGAACTACTTTTATGCCCAGTAATTGCATGCTCTTAAAAAAAAACAAAAAAAACAAAAGAAAATTAAAAAAAAAATTGATGAAATAAAATGTCTTGATATTTCTACCTCACCACGTGGAAATACTCAAGAAACTTTCAGCAGAGCAATGAAAAAAAATATTTGTATTTGTCTTGATATTTCTGCCTCACTAAGCATTAATATTCAAGAAACTTGTAGCAATACTAGCATAGAAAATTTTCAGACAAGGTAATTGAATGATGATGTTGAGTAGTTGAATTAAGAGGAGAGCACCCAAGTAGGTGGATGTCTTGTCTTGTTGAGTCTGTTGTGGAATGCAAAGATGTTATGATCATGTGGAATTTGGATGTTTGGGAGTTCAATAGACCTTCTTCATAAGGGTTAGGATCCATTGAGAAGTATGCTGACTGTCATAGGTATGAAGGTATAAGGGAATCGGTTAAGGGTTGTCTGTCTAGAAATTTACCACTGTTTATTTTTTCTATTTTGAGTCTGTCTGTTTTGAGTCTGTCTTTTCTTTTTCTTAGTTAAGAGTCCAGTATGCTTGGAGGCAAGCATTGTTCAAGTGTGGTGAGGTTTGATTGACGTTTATTTACATGTGATTTTTACCTTCTTAAACTACTTTGTTTAGGGTAAAATCAATCTCTTTCACGTCAATTTGGTCTATTTTGGAGGAAGTCTTGGGCAAGAGAATATTTAAAGGAAACGGATGCCTTGAGCGACAAAGTGGCAATCTTGGCCGCAGGCTTGGCCAAGATTGCAAAGATAGAGGCGTGCTCATCATGGATTCACAGAATGCGGATCAGGAAGACAGCTAGTTGTTACATCTCTTGGATGATTTCTCAGATGTAATCATATTTGAACAAAAACAATCTTTTAGTATCCTATTTTATTTTGTTTTTCGAATTTGAACAATTGGGATTTTTCTTATCCCTCTCTTTTAGCTTTTTGAAGTTTGAAATTTGGAAAGGAACGTGATTGGTGGGGACTCTAACCTTGTTAAAGGTTAGGGAAGGCTGTCAATTACGGGATCTTCCTTCTTCCAACTTATGGTTCTTGTAAACATTTTTGGCTGCGAATTCTCTTTGAATATCACATTTAATTCTATTTCATGTTCTTTAATTATTCTCTTCTTTAATTATTATGTCTAGTAGCTAAACACCGAATTCTTGGTAAGGGTTGAGTGAGCGTACTTGTGATTCATGAGACTGATTGTTCTTATTATCCTCTCATTCATAATCAATTCAAGTTCTGTTTTAACAAACTGGTTCCCGTCTAGGCTAAGACTTGATCGATCTTAGGCAAGACGACGAATTTGTAGCCAATCACAAAGGGGACGAGCGAAACCGGAGTGACGAAATAGGCAGCTAACCTCGCAGGGATTAGTGAACTTGAATCGATATAGGCCTAACTAGACTGACAATCTAGGGCTCCGAGTTAGGAGTAGCTTGGCCTAGACTCTGTCTTTCCCTACGCCATTGAGAAAACGCATGTGCCTCAAGCCAGCAGCCAATTGGATAAACCCTTTAAATAGCAAGGTGTCCACTAGTTAGGATCACTAGGAAAGGGGGTACCCTCCAAGTGATTTGAATAGGAGGAAAGTAGGATTGGAAAGGGGTTCCTCCTAATCTATAGTAGAGTTATGAGAGAGAAGGAGAAAATCTAAAGTCAATGATCGATTGAACAAGTAGTGCGCTCACGAATTTTCCCTTACCAGGAGTTTACCCCAAGACAGTTCACAACCAACCTCAATCTGCAATCTTAGCTAAGATCATCTTCTGCTTAAGATTGCCTCTATTTATTTTATTATTGCTTGTTCTCTTTTATGCTTTGTTTACCTTAATTGTAGGAACAAAACCCCTCAACTCCAGTGATGAGAAAGTCGAGTCAAGACTACGAAACCCCAACAAGATCTCTATGGACGAACCTCTTATCACGATCTACGAGTCCCTTGTGGACGAGTGATAAGTTGTATTCCTACTCAATTTCTATATCTTTTTACAACTAAATTTAATGCTCTCGACATTTCTATAAGTTAAAAGAGGATTCTAGTAAGAGCATGAACGAGCTATGTTCTTATGATTCGATCATTGATTCAGTGGTATTTATCTTTTTCTTTACAGTGTTGCTATAGAATATAAGGATACCTTAGTATTCTTACTCTCACTTATCATGGAATACAAGGACACCTTAGCATTCCTACTTCCCTCCTTTATCAAATTGCCTAGCGGGTACTCCCAACTAGACAATCATAACCAAATAACACCTTGCTTGTTAAAGGGTTTAGTAATTTGGTTGATGGCTTGATTTGATCCGACACAGCGCAATCGTCATCAATGGCATAAGGGAAGACAACACCTAACTCAAGCTACCTCACAGTCGAGGCCCTAGGTTGTCAATCTAGTCTGAGTTATTTTACTTGTTTTCTCTAGTCCTTTTACAAGTACTAGTTGTCCACTTAGCCTATTCGGTTTCACTCATCCCCTTCTAGGTTGACTGCAACTATTCAGGTTAGTGTTTAAAATTGATCAGATCTAAACCTAGCATGAAAATGTTTGATTAAACCAGAAAATAAATAATTTCAAAGATAAAAACTATTAAGAACGAATTAGATCTCACAAATACATAAAGAACGTCGCTCTTAAACTCTTACCAGGAATGAAGGATTTAGCCCGAGAAAGAAAGTTGTTTTATTAATTGTATAAAACTGAAATGGGGAGGAGATACTTCTCCAAGGACTCCTTGTAGCTTAAATAGTTTATCTACACTCCTAGTCCTATTTAAACACAGCTTATTTCGAGAGAAGATAAAAAGAGGAGATAATGATCTCCCTAGTTCTACTTAAATACAACCTCTTTTAAAAGAAGATAAAATCAAATATTATCTATGAGAGAGATCCGATAAGGATTCTTACTGGACATATCTTCAATGAAAGCAGATCCCTCATATCTCGCATCTGGTGCAAGTGCCATATCGCATCCTCGCTCTTCGCTCCAAGTCTCCTACTATAGTCTGTCTCTTTTTCGCAACTGTCTTGGCCAAGCCCTCGGCTCGAATGCCCAATTTTTGCTCCTATTGATGTTGTTTTCGTTTTTGTCCACCTCCAAAGAATTCTGCACAAGTGAGAGGAATTCGTGGATATTAATAGCTTTACTACCCAATTTGCAAGTAATTAGGCAGTAAAAATATGCGAATAAAACACTCAATCAGATTTACATAAAATGGTAATAATGTTTATATAATTCAAATAAAATGCACATAAAAATGCAAATTATTTTTATAATTTAGATCAAATGATAATAATATATTTATAATTTACATAAAAATGAAAACTAATTTATAAAAAGTGAAATAAAATTTATATAATTTAAATAAAATGCAAAATTAATGATAATAATAGGTATTAAATAATAAAACATGGGAGTAAATTTTTCGAGACTCAGAATTAATGAGAGAGTTCCATTGAAGCTTAACGGAAACCCCACCACCAAGATTATACAGTGTACCGAAAAATGGGAATAAATCATATGGATCGTGTAAATTAGAGCATATAATTCCGAAAGAACGGACAAAATGCTTACTTATATCGTGTGAGAGTTCTATGAACCATAACGGAATACCCACCAAAACCCATGGAACGTCATATCATTTCGAGATATCAAGTAGTTATACATCCATCAAGTAAATAACACGTATCTTGGGTTTGTTGTGCCACCATCGAGTAAATACTTAGGCGCGCACACACACATAAACAAATCGTGCCATGGCCCAGGCCTCCTCGGGTAGGCAAAGTTCACAAGACTTGGGACTTGGGCGCAAGAAGGCATACGGGTGGGACTTGGGCGCTATTGTATAAGGCACTATGACACATAGGCGTCATAAGGAAGGCCCTATAAGCACTTAGTGGGCCTATGAGGGTAGCCTTGGTTGCCTCGTTCTAGAGATATATAGAAAAAAAAGATTGTAAAATAAAAAGGGGAGGGACGAATCGAAGTGACATGGGGCTGAATCTTAGTGGATTTTGGTAGTAAGGTCACTCTGCCACTTACAATATTTTATTGCGTATTTAAGTCGTCTACAAAGAATTATACCCACCACTTTTTTTTACCATTGGGCTAGCCTTTTGTATTTCCTAACCTTAAGTTATTAGGTTGTAATCATTTAATGATTTTTTCTCGGTTGAATTCAATCAATTGAATGCATTCTCCGCAAAAAAGAAAGAAAGAAAAAGGATAGACAATAGGAAAATAATGAGATGACGATGAGGAGGAGAATGTAGATTGTAGATCAACCAAAACGGCATCACTTGGATTTGATGTCATAAGAAAATATGAAAGAGCGTACAGACTTTGACGGTTTTGTGTTAAAGTTTGAGGTATAACTTAAAAGTTGATTTATTAGGAATATTGGTAAAAAAATTGTAATAGGTCTTTTTAGGTAGTTAAGTATAAAATAAAATTCTTATTATACAAATTAACATTCATTCATTTTTAGTAATTTTTTTTTGTTGATTGGATTTTATAAATTTCTATTTATCATTGATTAGATTGGTATATTTCTATTTATCATACATAATTTATTATCTGTTTGGATGTATAAATTAATAAATTCATGGAATTTTTTTGATATTACAAAAATTATAAGTGATGGTATTATATGTCGATATTTAATAAAATAAGTATTTCTTTTTTATTAAGAAAAGAGTATGAAGTTCCCCAGACGTAAGGGTTGCTATTTGGGATTCTTATTTTAGATTAATAGTTAAAAATATAAAATCTCTAGCATGTCAGTTTAGAAGCTTACGTGAATCTCATTTATAATAATATTTCTTAAAAAGAATTCGTTGCTATTTTTTAACCAAAAGTTCTAAATTAAATAATGATTAAATTATATTATACTAATTTTAAAAATGAAGAAGCTCCTTGGTAATGTGGGAAAGAATTCTTCTCAGGTTAGTGGATCAAAGCTTAGTACCAACCAACCAAACAAAAAAAAAAAAGGACATAAGAATTCCTATAAAATCTCTTTTCTACTTAGAAGTATAAAGTTAAATTTTCTTTTTTTTTATAAACCGGGTGAGATTCAAATTTAAATTTGAGCTGGCACACAACCAATTTCCATGGAGAGAGTGAGTATGTCAGGATTTTTCGTGTAGGGAGGGGTCGAATTTGGGTGGCAATGATTGCCTTGTGTTGGAAAATATGGTGTATCATAATGGTTTCTTTCTACTTAGGAAAGTGCTTGGGGATCGGGGGATCAACTCAAATGCCAATGGGGCATTTATGAATCATATGCGGGTTCTGTGGTACTTAGTTGGTGAGATGCAGATTACGGCGATTGAGTCAAACCTCTTCCTATTTTAGTTCGAAGTGGAGGATGATTCGGTCCGGGTCCTTGACCGGACCCCTTGGCTGTGGAATAAGAATTTGGTGGTGATAACTATTCACATATCCCCCAGGGCATTTTAGTCCTGGCAGGGGGTACCCTCATCTTCAGCTACTGTAGGGCCCCCCTAGCCTCCTGCTAGTCCTGCTACCGGGGGTGGTCGACGTCAGCGAGGGGGCCCCATCCAGTACGATATGGTGCTTATTCCCACACCCGGTAGGCCATACGTGTCAGCGTCCCAAGATAGTGCTCTCTACCAAATCTCCTATAAATACCGCTCCTAGGTAGAAAGGGGGGGATTCTCTCTCTCTGACGGGGGACTCTCTCTCACTAGAGACTCTCTCTCTACGCTCTCTCACTACTCTCTCCCTCATACTTCTACTTTACCATACGATTTACTACTATACTGACTTGATCGTCGGAGCATCTGCGCCGGGGACCCCCTCCGGCGCCTTGCAGGTATACCAGCAGTGAGGACCACCCCCTCAAAGGAGAAGATCTCCAGGATCCTTCCTACCCCTGGTACAATCTCATCCAATTGTTATCAAAATGGTGCTTTCATTGAGAGCATTTAGATCTTCAAGTGAGTTCCTTGAGATCTAAAGGCTCTCCTTTCCGTATGCATATTTATATCCATCATTGCTGCTGGTTTTTATGGTTATGGATTTACCATATGACTCAAGTTCTGTGCGGATCCCATGAGATGAATTTATATGATTAATTATTATTGTAGTACACCAAAAGAGACCAGATCTGGAAAAGAAAAGCAAAGAGGGAGAGAAACAGTGGTATTATTATTATTGTGTGCTAAGAAAATCAGATCTGGAAAGGAGGAAACGAATAAAGGTGATATTTGAGTTTCTGGGAAAAAGACGAAAGATGTCGCTTGTGTGCTAGGGAGTGACGTCAGGCGAGGTGATGTCATATGGAGTGATGTCATACGTGACCTTGGATCAGGTGTCGCCCTATCGGGTGTCGCTTCGTTATCAGGTGTCGCCCTATCGGGTGTCGCTTCGTTATCAGGTGTCGCCCTATGTTATCGGATGTCGCTTCGTTATCAGGTGTCGCCCTATGTTATCGGATGTCGCTTCGTTATTAGATGTCGCCCTATGATTATCGGGTGTCGCTTTGTTATCAGATGTCGCCTTATGATTATCGGGTGTCGCTTCGTTATCAGATGTCGCCCTATGTTATCAGAGGTCGCTTTGCTATCAGATGTCGCTTCGTTATCAGATGTCGCCCTATGTTATCGGGTGTCATTTCGTTATCAGATGTCGCCCTATGTTATCGGGTGTCGCTTCGTTATCAGATGTCGCCCTATGTTGTCGAGTGTCGCTTCGTTATCAGATGTCGCCCTATGTTATCAGTTGTCGCTTCGTTATCAGATGTCGCCCTATGTTATCGGGTGTCGCTTCGTTATCAAGTGTCGCCCTATGTTATCGGGTGTCGCTTCATTATCAGATGTCGCCCCTGCCGTTGTCGCCCTTGCCATGTCATCAGAAGTCTCGGGACTTTCAGTGTTAGCGCCCAGAAAAGTGCATTGTTGGCCAGTCATATCAGGTTTTGCGGGGAAAATCATATCTTTTCCATACGTGCTCGGAATTCTGTGTGTGATAGCTCAATTTGAAGGCAGTTTGAAGGGCTACAATTCTTATGAAGACACCTGGACGATATTTCGATGTTAACTGGGTGGTATGTAGTCTCAAAGTGACGCCACAACAGAATTCTTCAGTCATAAGTAGTTGTCTGGTTGCAGCTTAGTCCTGCTTTATATCTGATTATTCATCCATCGTCAGTTTTCCGCTATTACGACAGTTGCAAAAGTCAATTTATCGGGTGAATATCTACCCCCGGATGGATCTTTATATTATTTATCGGGTGAATAGCTACCCCACTGGGAAAGCTCTCATAATATCATGTCGACATCCTCTCATCATCAAAAAGGTCTCCAACGACATGTCATTCTCCTTCGTAAATGCAAGGAAGGGAACGGGAATTAAACAACGGCCGAGTTCTTTGTTTATTCCCCTAAGGTATCGCTATCACCTTTAAGATTATCATTTTCCCCTTACCTCTATTTTTAACATTCTTAGAGGAAGCTAACCGAAGTTAGCAAACTCTGTTAGTGTATTTGTGCAGCTAACAATGCAGGTGCTCAAGTAGAGTACATATTGAAATCCTGGGGAATGTGAAAGCGTGCAATATTGTAGGTAGCTACGGCATAAAACCGCACAATTTGTAGGTGGCCTATAGTGTAAAGCCGCGTCAATATTGCAGGTAGCTCTGAGTAGCGTAAAACTACGTCAATATTGCAGGTATCTATGGCGTAAAATCGCACAAATTGTAGGTAGCTTATGGCGTAAAATCGCGTCAATATTGCAAGCGGTTCACAGAAAGGCCGGATCCAACGAGCTTGGATGGGAAAAGTGACATCAACCACACCCTGATATGTCGGGGTGAAAGCCTCTAAGGGCAACTAATACTTGTCATTATATGTTATTTTTACTAACATGGCAAGACAACATTTGAGAATGTGCAGGAAAGTTGATGAAATATCGAAATAGTGAAGAGGTTAATGCCTCCATGTGATTTGTGATGCCTCTATGTGATTTGTGATGCCTCCATGTGAGCGGGTGCCTCCATGTGAGCGAGTGCCTCTATGTGATGAGTGTCGCCTCCATGTGAGCGAGTGCCTCCATGTGAGTGATGCCTCTATGTGATTTGTGATGCCTCCATGTAAGCGAGTGCCTCCATGTGAGCAATGCCTCTATGTGATTTGTGATGCCTCCATGTGAGTGAGTGCCTCCATGTGATTTGTGATGCCTCCATGTGAGCGAGTGCCTCCATGTGAGCGATGCCTCCATGTGATTTGTGATGCCTCCATGTGAGCGAGTGTCTCCATGTGAGCGATGCCTCTATGTGATTTGTGATGCCTCCATGTGAGTGATGCCTCCATGTGATTTGTGATGCCTCCATGTGAGCGATACCTCCATGTGATTTGTGATGCCTTCATGTGAGTGATGCCGCCATGTTAGCGAGGGCCTCCATGTGAGCGAGTGCGTCCGTGTGAGCGATGCCTCTATGTGATTTGTGATGCCTCCATGTGAGCGAGTGCCTCCATGTGAGCAATGCCTCTATGTGATTTGTGATGCCTCCATGTGAGCGAGTGCCTCCATGTGAGTGATGCCTCCATGTGAGCGAGTGCCTCCATGTGAGCGATGTCTCTATGTGATTTGTGATGCCTCCATGTGAGCGAGTGCCTCCATGTGAGCGATGTCTTTATGTGATTTGTGATGCCTCCATGTGAGCGAGTGCCTCTATGTGAGTGATGCCTCTATGTGATTTGTGATGCCTCCATGTGAGCGAGTGCCTCCATGTGAGTGATGCCTCTATGTGATTTGTGATGCCTCCATGTGAGCGAGTGCCTCCATGTGAGTGATGCCTCCATGTGAGCGAGTGCCTCCATGTAAGAGAGTGCCTCCATGTGAGCGATGCCTCTATGTGATTTGTGATGCCTCCATGTGAGTGATGCCTCCATGTGAGCGAGGGCCTCCATGTGAGCGGTGTCTCTATGTGATTTGTGATGCCTCCATGTGAGCGAGTGCCTCCATGTGAGTGATGTCTCTATGTGATTTGTGATGCCTCCATGTGAGTGATGCCTCCATGTGATTTGTGATGCCTCCATGTGAGCGAGTGCCTCCATGTGATTGATGCCTCTATGTGATTTGTGATGCCTCCTTGTGAGCGAGTGCCTCCATGTGAGTGATGCCTCCATGTGAGCGAGTGCCTCCATGTGAGAGAGTGCCTCCATGTGAGCGATGCCTCTATGTGATTTGTGATGCCTCCATGTGAGTGATGCCTCCATGTGAGCGAGGGCCTCCATGTGAGCGATGTCTCTATGTGATTTGTGATGCCTCCATGTGAGCGAGTGCCTCCATGTGAACGATGTCTCTATGTGATTTGTGATGCCTCCATGTGAGTGATGCCTCCATGTGATTTGTGATGCCGCCATGTTAGTAATGCCTCCATGTGAGCGAGTGCCTCCATGTGAGTGATGCCTCCATGTGAGCGAGTGCCTCCATGTGAGCAAGTGCCTCCATGTGAGTGATGCCTTTATGTGATTTGTGATGCCTCCATGTGAGCGAGTGCCTCCGTGTGAGCGATGCCTCCATGTGATTTGTGATGCCTCCATGTGAGCGAGTGTCTCCATGTAAGCGATGCCTCTATGTGATTTGTGATGCCTCCATGTGAGCGATGCCTCTATGTTAGCAATGCCTCCATGTGATTTGTGATGCCTCCATGTGAGCGAGTGCCTCCATGTGAGCGAATGCCTCCATGTGAGTGATGCCTCCATGTGAGCGATGCCTCTATGTCATCAGTGGCCTCCTTGTCAGGTGCCGCCATGTTATCAGCATGTCTCTATGTTATCAGCAGCCTCCTTGTCAGGTGCCGCCATGTTATCAGCATGTCTCTATGTCATCAGCGGCCTCCTTGTCAGGTGCCGCCATGTTATCAGCTGCCTCCTTATCAGCAGTTGCCTCCATGTCATTAGTATTGCATACTAGGATCGTTTTCGGTTGGGCTGGGGGCACATAGTTATTGTTGATTTCGTCAACAGTTTTTGGTTGGGCTCTGAGTCTTGAGGCCTGTGCTCTCGTCACCTCTAGTCCATCACTGCCATATTCTCTCTCTGCATGAAGAACGAATCTTCATTTTCTACTCTGGTTGTGGCTATGTCTTGGCGTTTTCTCGCAAAGCCAACCAGATTAATGAAGCAACAATCCGCAAACGTCAAAAATGACAACCTAACGGCTTCTGACAAGCTAGCGGCATCTCCAACTCATTCCTTAGACACTCGACACTGTCCATGCCGCCCCTAGCCTGGCGGCAAGCCCTGGGATGGACGACCTCAGCTGGAGGGCTCTCACGTGACATCTACCTCTACAATCGGCGTTATCCCATCCCAGGTCATGACTGACGCCACTCGAAAGGACCTTAGCGTTATCTGTTAGAGATAACACTTATCCGCTACAGAGTTTTGGCAAGTACTGGAATAAGAATCTACGGCATGGGCATCAAAGGACACAAAGGAACTCGAGGATCTTTACAAGCCTGCCGTGGCGCAGAAGAGATAGCACTTATCCTGAGACCGAGAATGGAGCCCTTGGTAAACACTCGGGCTCATTTTCGGTTGGGCTTGTGATAACAATTGACATACCCCCTGGGCATTTTAGTCCTAGCAGGAGGTATCGTCGTCTTCAGCTACTAGAGGGCCTGCCTGGCCTCCTGCTAGTCCTGCCACCGGGGGCTGGTCGACGTCAGCGGGGGGGGCCCATCCAGCACGATATGGCGCCTATTCCCACCCCCGGCAAGCACACAAGCATCATCTACTATACAAGCATCATCCACTCGGTGTTACCCCATGGCACCCAAGCGACACCTATTAGAGATGACACCTCCCTACTAGATCTCCTATAAATACCCCCTCCCCCTAGGTAGAAAGGGGGGGGACTCTCTCTCACTAGAGACTCTCTCTCTACGCTCTCTCACTACTCTCTCCCTCATACTTCTACTACTATACTGACTTGATCGTCGGAGTATCTGCGCCAGGGACCCCCTCCGGCGCCTTGCAGGTGTACCAGCAGCGAGGACCACCCCCTCAAAGGTGACGATCTCCAGGATCCTTCCTACCCCGGGTACAATCTCATCCAATTATTATCAGGTGGTCCTAAAAAGAGTGACAGGGGATGAACAATTTCATGAAATTAAGTTGAACCAGTCTGTCTTCTCGGTGCGGCTTTATGATATACCTCTAAACCTCCTCACTAAAGAGAACCTTCAAATTATGGGGAACAAGCTTGGCTCTTTTGTGTCTATGGACGATGAGGATCTTAGGCACGTCAGGAGGTGGGTGAAAATTCGGGTCTCTATTCACGTGGAGCAAGCTTTGGCTATTGAGGTAAGGATCCTAAATTCTTTCGGTAGAGAAGTCCTCATAAAAGTTGAATACGAACGACTCCCCAATATTTTTTATTTTTATGGTATTCTAGGACATGTCCACCAAATGCAAAATCCAATATATTAGTGACCCTCTTAGTAAAAAATCCCTACCTTATGAGAGGTCTTTTAAGTTGGATCGTCAGGGTAGTGAGTCGGGAAATAAATTTAACAGTAGGGGTCTCCGATTGAACTCGGCTTCTTGGATGTCAGGACCTAGTAATCATAATGCTAGGAATAATGTGATACAGGTGAACAATTCTATATCGAGGCCGAAAGTGGCGGGTTCGCGCAGGGTCGAACCGTCCCCTCCTAATGATGGGGGTAGTGATGGTGGGTCCATGGTGGACCATGTAGTGGAGAGGTTGTGGAAGGTAGTTATTGAAGGTGGGTTGATGGATCAGTTAAATGAAAGTGGTCATGATTTTAGTGCTCTTGAAACCCACCTTTTGCATTCAGTTAAATCATTTACTGAAAGTGGGTGCAGTAATTTGCATAAGGGAAAGGGGTTAGCGGATGGGCCAAGCCCAGTTGGAATGAATTTGGAGAGCTTAAATGAGAGTGGGGGCGGTGGCAATGATAGGCTGGTAGGCTGCAATCCACTTGGCCCACCCGGACTGATGGAGTGGGAGCCGAGGCATGCAGGTGGGCCGGATGATAGAAGAGATAGGACAGGTGGGCTTCCGGATGATGGGCTATGGGACAGGTCAGAAGGGTCACACGCTTGGGCCCTAAGCGTTGCCTGAAGGGTCGTTGGAGGAAGGAGGGATGGACACGGGCGGCCTGGCGCCTGATGGGCCGCATGGGGTTCAAGTAGCGCCTGGGCCGGTGGAGGCCTCTAGGCCCATGATGCGACTTGGTGATGGCCAGGCACCTATGGCGGGCCTGGCTGCTGGGATGGGTCCTAGGCCGACCCAAATGGAGAAGATTGGAGCTAGAGTGGAAGATGAGGAGGAGGAAGACCCAGAAGAAGACCCACAGATATTTATCCCTTTGTTATTTGATAGGACTGATGATGGGGATAATTTTAACACTTCTGAGTTACTCGAAGGAGCCTAGAGACATGTGGATTCTATGACAGGACGGAATGAGAGGTTGCTTACTCATTTTGGCGAGATGGTTCGCACAGCTCGAAAAAGTATGAGACGATTGGTAGGTCCTATGGTATGGAATAATGGTGTGGGCCCCCGTCCCAAAAACAAAGATACAGGTAAGAGAAGGGTGGAAGTCCTTGAAGATGATGATAGTGGTGATCCAACATTCACTTTGCACAAGAGGAAAAGAGTGGTGCATTGGGATAAGGATGAGGATGACGTTCCGGCGGAGGTTGCTCCAGAGCTATGAGTTTGTTATTCTGGAAGTTGCTAGGATTAGAGGTCCCTGCTTTAGTATTTCTGTCAGAAACTAAATTGTATGCTAATGAGTTTAAGAGTCTCAATAATAAATGGTCATTTCTTATGTACTTGTTGTTGACTGTGAGGGTGATACTAGGAGAATTGGGCTTGCTCTTATGTGTTGATACGGTATTTCTGTTAATGTCTTGCATTGTGATGCTCACTGTATTGATATTGAAATCTTAAATGGCCAGATGAATGGTCCGCCTTGGAGATTTACGGGCATTTATGGTCGGCCACGCACTGTATATAAACATAAAATCTGGGACATGCTTAGAAATCTCAAGGGCAAGAGCTCCCTTCCGTGGCTTTGTGTTGGGAATTTTAATGAAGTTATGTAGGGTCATGAGAAACTAGATGCTTTAGATAGAGATTTCAATGCTATGGATGCATTGTGATGTGCTTTAGACGGGTGCGACCTTATCGATATAGGTTTTTCTGGACCAAAATTTACCTGGTGTAATAATCAACGGGGTAGTAGTACTATAATGGAAAGGATCGATAGAGGAATGACGAATGAGCAGTGGAGGAGTTATTTCCCAGAAGCTATGGTTAAGTACCTCCCCCGTTTTGGATCAAACCATTGTCCTATTCTAATTAAGTTGACCCCTGACGGAGACAGGATTCAGAGGGGGAAAGTATTCTGTTTTGAGGCGGCCTGGCTCTGGGAAGAGTCGTGCTTTGAATTTGTCAAAGAGACATGGAGTGGGGCTGAGCTATGAGGGGTTAGGGAATCGTTGGATTAGCGTCTAAAGCACTTTGGGTCGGAGCTGGCTAGATGGAGTAAGGAGGTATTTGGAAATGACCACAGATCCATTGTTAAGAAGAGAGCGTCTAGGACGGTTGTTGGCCCAATCAGTGTCGGATTCCACTCTAGATGAAATAGAGCAAGTCAGTAAAGAGTTAGAGGAACTAATTCATAGGGGGGAGGTTATGTGGAAGCAAAGATCACGGGTCCTCTGGCTCAAAGAAGGTGACAAAAATAAAAAGTTCTTCCATGCTAGAGCTTCCCAGAGAAAGAAGAAAAATACTATTGATAGAATTCAGGATGAGTCGGGTAGATGGATGGAGTCTCGTTAGGAAGTAGAGGGTATATTTCTAGAGTATTATAAGTCTTTATTCTTTTCTGGAGGTTGTGATCTTTTCTCAAATGTTTTACGTGTTATAACCCCTCATGTTTCCCCTTCTATGAAGATTTCTCTTGATTAAGTTTTTACAAAAGATGAAATTTTTAAAGCTTTAAAGCAGATACACCCCACCAAGGCTCTAGGGTCGGATGGAATGCTTCTGCTTTTCTTTCAAAAAAATTGGTCTTTTCTTGAAAGTTGTCCTTGGAAATTTAAATGATAGGGAGGACCCTAGCTACCTCAACCACACTTTCATTACCCTCATTCCTAGAGTTGCTAAGCTTTCTCAATGCTCCCGGTTTTGCCCTATTAGCTTATTGATTCGCCGTCAAAATGGGTCAAAAATAATATTAAAACCTGAGGCCTAGATACACATTCAAATCACACATGAAAAATAATGGTATGGAGGCTCAAAGTGCTCACAAGGTGTTATTTTGTGATTGCTGGTGTCTAGGCCTAGATGTAAATATAAGTGATACGATCCCAGGATGTATCATGCACCTACATGGTACATCGTATATGCGCAACAAGCATATGGACAAGCAAATAGAGTCTAATTTGATATCACATAGGCTTTATAGAAACCTTGATGTGTTATCTTTATTGTGTCCAAATTTCTTTGACAACAATATCTGAAGCCAACATTTTCTTTGACTTGAGTCCTACGTCGACTAGGACTCTAGGATGCATCAGGCAACTTTGTCCGAACCCAGTCGGACCTACAGATATCAGAATCATGCGATCAACCTTTCTTATGAAACTTCAAGATGTTATATTTCATTTGGAATAGGTTTCAGCATATTTGGACGAGCGGATTGAAAGTGATGCCAGTCAACATTTTCTTGCGCAGAATGAACGCACAATAGTCCGCAAGTGGCAGATTGTGTCGAGCCTTGACGTGATCACGCCGCCCCTTGGCGTGATCACTCCCAAAACAGTGGCAAATCCAATTTGCGTCAAAAAATGGAAACATCCAGACTTTCTACTTTTAATTAGTTCTTTTATTAATTAATTAAATTAGTTTGGATTTATTTTAATTAATTAGGAGTTCAATTAGAAGAAGGACTTCTATTGTAAGTATTTAGGGTTTCTCCTTTTTAAAGGAGCCACCTTCTTCATTATTATTTACGTTATCTTTCAAATTAAAAATATCAGAGAGTTTTCTCAATTGTTCTTCGCCAACCTTGTCCCTCATTGATTTCGGACACTCGATTAGGATAGCAAGTAAAACTTGAAAGTCCATTCCATTGATTCATAGCTCTAGTTTGGCTAATACAGGATATTAGCAGGGTTAGAGATCGTGTCACGAACCTCATCCGATAGGTTTAGTTTGGCTAATACAGGATATTAACAGGGTTAAACAGTCGTGTTGAGTCATCTATCTTCCGCATCAAAATCCAAGCCTAGAACTAGATCAAAGGTACGTGCTACGAGCCTCGGGTGACCAAGGATCGTATCAGTTGGTAGCGGAGCAAAGGCGTTCTACGGTTTGGTATCTATCCATCTATCCTTTACTATTTTTGTTTGTTTTCCATTGTTGAGATTTATTCTTCTTCTACCCGATCTAAATCAATCTCCTTGCGTCCCATGTGTTAGTTATTTGTGTGTCAAGTCGATCTAGGATTTCTAGATCTTGTTTGCGTCTTTGTGTGTGCAAATCGTTGTGCGATTTGTAGTGTCTTTTAAATACAAAAATTTGTCCCCAAAGTGTCAAAATCCCAAAAAGAGTCTCTAATTTATTTGTAATTTAGTTTCGTTCCAAGACTAAAAAAAACAATTCGAAAACAGAAAAGAAAGAAAATACGAAATACTGGAAGCTATTTCAGAGCTATTGCAAAAATAATCGTTCAATTTGGTGGCCAGAATCAAAAGATATCAAGTCGCAAATCCTAATTTGCAGACACCTGATTCACGGTTTGGTGAATTGCTTGAACAATCCGAGTCACTTTGAGCTTTCCTTAATTCCATACAATTGAATTCTGATTCCAGTTGAATAATTATTTAGTTGATTGTTCTTGCAACTACTCAAGTATTCAACATCTAAATTTATTTCGAAGATAGTTGTCTTTGCGTGTCTTATTGGAAGCGTTCTTAAAACTCTTGAGTCACTAACGTTTGCGTTGAACAATTGCAGAAAATTGTGAGTGATTTTGTGAGTTTATTAGAGAGATTAAACACGAGAGTAAACACGTGAGGGAGTGCTAGTTTTTAGGACAATTTTATGCTTGTTTTCTTTAGTGTTGTGAATTTCAGGAATCACAAGATGTCTTACACGTGATGGCCCGAGAGGCGAAGTTATGAGGGGTATGCCTATGAGAGTCGGGACAGAATGGATGAAAGGCAACCTAGATTTGAGAACAGAGATGGTGCCAATCTAGGAAAAACAAAGATGAATTATTCTTCTTCTTACCATATTGTTGTGCCAAGCACGCCATCGGTATTGAGGGAAGCGACTTGGATGAAGCAAGAAAATAAGGGGAGACCGATCCCGCCGGTGCTTCCTTATGATTATGGAATTACGCGTGCAACTTCAAGTGTACCTAAAGGGAGTCCGAGCAGTAGCGATGATTGTGAGCCCAAAGTGCCTAAGTGTGAGAAGATCGTGAGGAGTAGTGAGTCGGATGATAGTCGAGCGACTTGTACACAGGGATTCAGGGAGCATGATGATGCTAGAATGCCGGTCACTGAGAATCACTTGAGTGTACAAGGAAAGGCAGAAGCGTTTGTTGAACAAAAAGAAGGGTTATTTCACACTCGCTGCCTTGTTGAGGGAAAGATGTGCGCATTAACTATCGACAATAAGAGTTCGGTGAATCATGCAAGCGCATTGCTTGTAGACAAGTTGAACCTTCCAACTATTGAGCACCCAAAACCCTACTTGCTGCAATGTATGAACGATGGTAGAGAGTGGGAGGTAACTAAGCAAGTTTTGGTTTCATTCTCTATTGGAAATTATAAGGAGGATATCCTTTGCGATGTGATACCAATGTGGTCGAGTCATATCGTTCTTGGTCAACCATGGCAGTAAGGTAGAAGAGCCACTCATGGAGGGAAGAAAGGCCTTTACAAGTTGGTAAAGGATGGCCGAAAGTTCTCATTAGTTCCACTAACACCTTTTGAAATCCTTGAGGATCAAAAATGACTAAAGGATAAGTATGTTGAATGGGAAGTTGCTAGAAATATTGAGAGAAAAAAAGGAGAGTTAAGTGAAAAGAAAGAGAGAAATAATGAGGAAAACAGCCCCCATGAAAAGAGTGAGCATGGGAAAAGAGATAGTGAGGAAAACAGCCTGCATGAAAAGAGTGAGCATGAGTTAGTTAGCATTGATACAAAATGAGAGGAGAGTTATTATGACATAGGGAGAGAAGTGATGAACACACTTTGTGTGTACAAAATCTGTTTTGGCGCAAGCCACCAAAAACTAAAATTTTGGCCATTGCGCTTAGATTTTCCTAACCCTAATCTGTTTATTTTCTCTTCTATTGTTGTTTCTCCTAATGTTTAAAGAGAGAAAAGGTTGTTGTAGGAAGAGAAGTCCCATCCCTTACTTCCCAAAAAATGAAAGGAGCATCAATCGCTTATAGTAAGTGTTTTGGCAAATCCTTGCCGAAAAGGTACATTGCACCTTTCTTTCCTTAAATCTGATTTGGGTGAATATGCAAACCTTCTTGAATTTTATGAGTCTGGTTTTAAAATCAATTTAATTAATGAGGGTTGTGTACAAGAGCCGAAGGCTAAGTCGTAGGAGGACTACTTGCGAAAGTGCAAGAGGTTTGGCATGTTGGCTAGACCAAAAGATGTGTACCCGTTCCCTAACGCAAATTTGTTTGAATCTTCACATGTATTTATTTTATATAATCATTCTGCTATGTGTGCAATTTATGATAAAATTGTGGGTAAGTCGACTGGACTTGAGGGAAGTCTATTCAAGAGAGATCGCTTATATAGGTCGCATAACCTTTTGCGAAATTTTGATGAGCTTGATGAGTTTGATGGTTTGATACATCATAAGGGTACATCTATTACTATCATATTCTTTAAGGATGTTTTACATTCATATATGTTTCCTTGGAGTATTGATAGTAATCATAAGGAGGAGTCACTTAGCGACTCATGGGTGAAACTGTGGAGGACGCTGAGCACAAAGGTGCTAAATTGGACACCTAGTCAAAAACAACTTGGAGTTTCAAACATAGTGGGTAAAAGGACTTTTGGTTCCTTATGGCATGTGGTGGTTTGTAAGTATGAGCTTGCATGGATTCTATTTATTTATACTACTTATATCCTATTTACGCATGTCATTATTTTTAACATGACAATGAAACTCTTGCATGATGTTTATTCTTTAATACCATATGATTTAATGTGGTTGCCCTTGAGTGTTGTACATGATATAGATGGCAGCAAGGCAATGAAGATGGTGTGGACAGCCCATGGACAATCCAAGCACTATGGTGTGCGCTTGAGTGTCAATATGGCGATTTTGCGATATCAAGGGAGGATGAACGAGTCCTCCAAGATAAGAACTTGGGTTTGGCAGTGTTTACGCCGGACATGGTCTCCAACCCAAGCACAAGTAGACGTGACCACTTGGGGAGATAGTCCTACACAACGTGTTGTCATACCCCATGGCATTGCAACCAAGTTGAATTTGCGAGGTTGGTATGGTTCGATTTCTGATTATTTTGATGTTACTTTAAGGAATTGTCCTGCAGGCTTAGGTTCGGATTCGAGGATGAATCCTTTCCAAGGGGAAGGGAATGATGCGAATCCTCACACATACCCTAGCGCATCGAGCGTCTTGCCCTTGAAGCGCAGGAGATGGCGACCAAGGAAATGTAGGAGATGGCAAGTATGCTTTGAGCATATATTTGTGAGTATTTCCTGGGAAGATTATGTTGAGCAATACTCGAGGACGAATCTTTCCGAAGAAGGAGGGAATGATACTATCCCAGGATGTATCATGCACCTACATGGCACATCGTATGTGCGCAACAAGCAGATGGATAAGCAAATGGAGTCTGATTTGATATCATAGAGGCTTTATGGAAACCTTGATGTGTGATCTTTATTGTGTCCAACTTTCAGGACGTTTGGACGAGTGGATCATCCAAAATATGAAGCCAACATTTTTGTTGTCAAGAGTCCTACGTCGACTAGGACTCTAGGACGCGTCAAGCGACTTTGTCTGAACCCAGTCGGATCTACAAATATCAGAATTGTTCGATCGACCTTTATTATAAAACTTCAAGATGTTATCTTTCGTTCGGAACAGGTTTCAGCCTATTTGGACGAGCAAATTGAAAGTTATGCCAGTCAATATTGTTTTGCGCAGAATGAACACACAACAGTCCGCGAGTGGCAGATTGCGTCAAGCCTTGACGTGATCACACCCAAAATAGAAAGTTGGGCTCAGCAACGACATGATCACGCCCAAAACAGTGGCAAATCCAATTTGCGTCAAAAAATAGAAACATCCAGACTTTCTACTTTTAATTAGTTCTTTTATTAATTAATTAAATTAGTTTGGATTTATTTTAATTAATTAATTAGGAGTTCAATTAGAAGGACTTCTATTGTAAGGATTTAGGGTTTCTCCTATTTAAAGGAGCCACCCTCTTCATTATTATTTACGTTATCTTTCAAATAAAAAAATCTGAGAGTTTTCTCAATTGTTCTTCGTGAACCTTGTCCCTCATTGAGTCTGGACACTCGATTAGGATAGCAAGTAAAACTTGAAAGTCCATTCCATTGATTCCTAGCTCTAGTTTGGCTAATACAGGATATTAGCAGGGTTAGAGATCGTGTCAAGAACCTCATCCGATAGGTTTAGTTTGGCTAATACAGGATATTAGCAGGGTTAAATAGTTGTGTTGAGTAATCTATCTTCCATATCGAAATCCTAGCCTAGAACTAGATCAAAGGTACGTGCTACGAGCCTCGGGTGACCAAGGATCGTATCAATAAGGTCTAACAGGCAACGTGTGAACGACTAGGTCTAGATAAAATGCCAAGCAGTTTATTCTATGTGCAACAGATCAGCATTGTGTTCATACATGGTTGGTTTTAAAACTGGGCAGTGCGAATTTTTGGCAAAAATCTAACAAAATCCTAAAAATTAAATCCGAAATTAAATTATTTTTTTTGGGTATTTTTCACAAAACATGTAGTCATGCAACAAGCAGAAAAATAAACATGCGGTCAAGCAATAATAAAATAACAAGTGCAAACAAAACAGATAAATCCCTCCCCATACTTAGGCTACGCATTGTCCTCAATGCGAGAAGGGCACAAAAGGTTCAGCAAAAATTAAAAAGAAAGTACAACAGAAAATAAAAGAGGTGGAAATGTTTTAAACCCTCCGTGAGGGAAAGATAAATTATTTATGGGAGGATCAGGATGGCGGCTGGTTGCGTCGAGCAACCTCCGCAGTCAGGCCTTGGAGTTCGGTGAGGATGGCTTGGAGCAAACGCTCGAGAGATGGTGCGTTGATAGTGATCGATCCTGAAGGACAGATGGCCGAGAAGTGCTAGCTTAGGCAAGACGAGGCTGTGTCGGCGGCTGGGCTGCTTCTAGATACTTAAAGTTGCCACTATGCTTAGCCCCGAAGACTTGCTCCTTTGGTGGCGTACATCCTGCGCTAAAACTCAACACACCCTGTGAGATACAAAGGTGCCCCATCCCGTCAAGGGTTTTGGGGTCTAAAAGCTTAAAAGGGACCGGGTGAGTAGAGTGTGTGCTTAAAGATCGAGGCCATGATGATTAACAGCAAGCAAAGTGACGAGAGATCCTAATGCTGGGTTGCGAGAATTGTTTTGAATGCTAGTGATGGCATTCGCAACCCAATACCCTAAGTTGACTTGATGCTTATACAGCATGCACCATAACAAAAATAATTCTTGCAACGATAGCTGGCCCGAAGAATTATACTTACCTACGAAGGTAAGGGCCAGATGTCGATGCAAGATGCGCAAGCAAGGGTCATATATTTCATGTGCCTTAGACTATCGAGGGTTGAACTCGGCATTAGAATTGCCGATCAGCTCTCGAAAGGCGACATTAGCATCAAAGTCAAAAGGATAAGCAGTTAGAGCATTCGTGCACTTAGGGGTTTTCAGTTCATCAGCAGTCACAAAACCAAGTAGGAAATTAAAAGCATCAATGGACAATATGCACCACTCATTCAACAATCGAAAATTAATGGCATCAGGGGCAGACAAGTTTGGTTCAATTTTGCCTTTCGGCTTAAAACATTCAGGCACAATCCAAAAAGAGGTAAAAAAATTGAGGGAGAGCTCGAGGTATGTCGGGTGTTCAAGGAAGAACAGAGCTTCCCACCCTATATTGCCTACAAGCTCTCGCACCCGAGCCCTACATGCATACTGATAAGATTCGATCTTTGAGACGATGGCTACTGTTGGTCAGAGTTGCTGTAGCTGACGTCGGACACACCTGCAAAGCGCCGGAGGGGGGCTCTGGCGTAGACACTCCGATGCTTAAGTCAGTAAGAGGTTCAAAATAGCAGAGGTTCTAGAGGGAAATCTTAGGCTTACCCAATGTTATAAAAATGAGGGGGTATTTATAGGCCGCTAGGGCGATATCCCAGAAAGATAACGCTCTGGCTGACGTCATGGGCGATACCTGGATCTGACGTCACGGGCGATACCTCTGAGGAGGGTGCCGAGGGCGATACCCATGGTGATGCCGGGGGCGATAACTCCGTGGGTGGTGTCATGGCTGCCCTGGGATGGGATGATGTCGTGCGTGCAGAGACGCGTGAGACCTCCCCCCCCCCCGCGCTGATGTCGACCATCCCAGAAAACACCTCATAGTCTAGTGGCGATAGCTTAGATGTCCGATAGGGCTATAGGATTCCATCCTTCTTAGGGGTCATAATTACAGCAATGCCCTTAGGATTGTCTTAATTATTATCATAAGCCCAACTGAAAACGAGCCCGAGTGTTTACCAAGGGCTATCGCTCTCTGTCCATGTCGGAGATCTTAGGTGAGGATCCTTTCCTTCTTAGGGCAATGCGCTTGTAGGATTATCGAGCTTCTTTGTCTGTTTCGATACGACAAAGATTGATTGAACGATAGGCAACGCCTAGGTCAGGAGCTTTTCCTCCGAGCAAGCGAATTCCGGTCTTCGTGCTCGTCCAAAGACCCGACCTCATGGGGTGTCAAGGAATCAACGAGAGACACCGCTACCTCGTCTGGAACCATTAGGGTGTCACTTTCGCCTAGCGGTATTAACCTGCTTGGGTCATCGGCAGAGCTCAGAAGGTTACAAACTCGTCTGTGCTGTAGGAGAGTTGTCGATGCTGACGGACCACTATAAATGTCGCCGCGGGAGAGGGTTTCGTGAACACGCGGATTCTTTCTTTCCTTTCCGCTCATGGAGTCAGCGATATTGACGCGGTTTTATGCCATCTGCTGCCTACGATTTGTGCGGCTTTATACCACCAGATACCTGCGATATCGGTGAGGTTTTACACTGCTAGGAGCTACCTGCGACATCGACACGGCCTTACACTGTGGATACCTACAATCGTACAGTTTTTTACGTTATGGCTACCTATAATATCGCGCTCCTTCACATTTTCCAAGATTCTAGCTCGTTCTCCTCTCGAGTACCTGCATGCTTAGTAGCATGCTGACGTCGATCCTCATTTCCGCATCAGGTCCATCGGTCTTTGATGGTAATGGGGTGGCTCGTCTTTTGAGGACCTCTTCTTTCCAAAGGCCCATTTCTCGGAGCCTATAAATCTGAGAGCTTTCTCCACTCGAGTTCATCTCATCTTTTTCTTTCATAATCTACATCATAGATCATTTGACCAAAAAAATACTCCTTTCCAAGGGCCATACTCTCAAGAACCTCAATGATGGTGACGTCGGGTTCCTGGAGAACATGCTGATCAAGACCTCCGAGGACATCTTGGAGTTGCAAGGGATGCTGACCCCACTCCATTCCAGGCTGGGAGTTACATCTCTGGAGGATTTCAGTCCTTTAGAGAGCGTGTCGAAGTTGGCCACCTCCATCGCTCGGATTCAAGTGGTGATCGCTATGCTACAGCAGCGCAAGGACATGCTGGGGTGCTACCTGAAGGGGATGAGGGTCACCTCTACTGACCTTACTCTGGTCATGGACTCCCTGAGAGACATTCCCATTATACCCGAGGATGCTGGTTCCGACGCCTGACGGCGATGGCTCCCTTTGAGCCTTTTTTCTTTTTTCTTTTTATGCTGTTGTACCTCTCGGCCATTAGGCCATAATAAATAAACTGTTTTTATTATGTCACTTGCCACTATTCTTCTTCTTCAATGCGCTATTTGTCTTTTTTCGGTTGGAGGCCTCCTCAGCCCAACTGAAAACGAGTCGGTCATTGGACGGTTTTTTCACTACGGTTTCCTCGCTAACCGTTCTGCATTAATTCTGCACCGCCGCTTCATTGTCAACTGATTGGGCTAATTTTTGGTTTTCCTCGATATGTGGGAGATTCCAACAGGCGTGACTACAAATCTAGATTTGCACTCCAGGTTGTACGCGTGTCAGTTCTCAAGAGTCGTGTCGGATGATCGAAAAGCTTTTTCCCCTTTTTTGGCTATTTAATGGGATCCTTTCCCCTATTTCCGTTCATCTTCTTATTTATTTTTCCTCTCGGCAGGTTGCCTGTGATCTCATGGCTGATTCTTATTTTTTGGATACTGCTGCGCGGGATTCTCTGCCAACTCCTCCGACTTCGCCAGATTCAGACAATCCTCCTCCGTCGCCTCCGTGGAGGTCGTTCATCCACCGGCGGGGTCGCAAGAGGCTGAGGAAAAAGGCCTTAAAGGTGTCTGAACTGCTTTTTAATTCTCCCGCCCCTTCTATTCAAAAGGGGGATGAACCATCTCTTCTTCCTCGTGATTCGCCAAAAATGGCTCTCCCTACCTGCGCGGGCGTTGAAACGGTGACGCCAGCCACTGAGGAGCAGTCAGGCCGATCAATGATATGCATAGGAAAAAGGGTTGATGAGCCTTTCCCTCCCGTCAGTAGGGAGCTATCGTTCTCAGATGATGATGTAGTTTATTGTTATGATATCTCTTGGTCTGATGGCGATTAGTTAAGCGTGTCTTGCCTCTTTGTAGATGTCGTATGGCTTTTCAAAAATGAATAAGATAACGCTTCATTTTCCCTTTGTTCCTATCGCCTTCTCGCGCCATTTCTTCAAGCGTCAAGGGTTGCTGCGGAGGGATACCTGTTGCTAGGTGCAACCGTCTTTCGGTTTTCGGTCGGTAACTGTCTTCTCCCAAAGACATAAATGTCTGTCCACGCGTCGCTTTCTGCTCTGCACGTGTCTCACTTTTACAGGCTGTCTCTTCTTCAAGTTCGACCTTTATAAGGGAACCGCTATTCTCTTTCATTACTTTTGCCAATACTTCAAAAAATTTACACTTTCTCTTTCTCCTGTGCTTCTTCCTGCTCAAGAGGAGTTTCTGCAACTGCTCGCCGGCGCCGACGCCCGGTTTACTGGCTTCTTGCTCCGGGTATTTTTTTCCTCTCGTCGTAGTTTTATTTTTCCAGTCCCTTATGTCTCGTGTTAGAGCCACTGCGGGTGCCGAAAATCCCATAGATCTTGAGGCTAGGAGAGCTCGTAGTATTTTTTATTGTAATGAAGTTTTGAGGGCAGAGTTAGAGGAGAACGGTATCACCTTCCCCTTGGGCTGCCACCCTTATATCCCTACGAAGGATATTCGGCTTCATGATGCCATGTGGGGAACGTTCCGGCTGGTTTATTTCAAGATGTTCCTCTACGGGTTTCATCTCCCTATCCATACTTCTCTGATGAAGCTGCTAAATCATTACGATCTTAATCCCATTCAAATAACTCTGCCTTCCTGGTGTGGGATTTATGCCTTCCTTCGGGCATGCGAGATGAAGCGTATTTTCACTCCATCCCTCGATCTGTTCTGCCTTCCCACATTTTTTCAACTTGAGCTGTCGCGACTGCTTGGTGGATATCACCCCAAGATGGAATGACGCCATCGTGCAATTTTTCTGGCAGAACTTTCAAGGTTTTGAGGAGAGCGTGGACAACTGGAAAAATGGCTTCTTCACCCTTCGCCTGCCGTCCCGCTAGTGGCGCGGGGGTTTTAACCGAGAGATTACCAGCGCCGCTTGGAGAAAACCAGAAGTGTTGTCTGGTACTGATGTGTCCCATGTTACCGCCCTGTTAGAAATATAAGGGTCTTTCCGCATTCGGGAATTTGCTCGGTTCAGACCCTTGAAAGAGTGTGTCGTTGGTGAGTTTTTCTTTTGCCACATTATCGCTTCGATTTGCTTGCTATATTAATATGTTTCTCTGGCAGGTAGCGCTGAGGGTCATTCCTCCGGGGGAAATAACACTCCTCTGAACGTGGTGCCACTTCAGACATTACCCCCTTCTCCACCACCTGAAAACTCCAGTCGTCCGACTATCCCGCCGAGGAGAAGGAGAATTAAGACCGTCGCAACACGCAGTGCTTCCGCTCAACCTTCTCATTTTCTTGAGAATTGGTTGTCGCCTCGGGCCAGGGGAGTGACTCTGAGTCGTCCTGCGACTGGAATAGTTGACAGCAATAGCGAGAGCATAGATGTCGATTCCGAGCTACGTCACGCCACCCTTGCCCAATGAATGAAGCTTAGGGCGAGAAAAAATGATCCCGCGGTGGAGTCAACCGAGGACGATAGCGAAGACATGGCTGCCGAGACGGAGCGTCTCCGAAAGAAAACCCGAAAAGAGAAAACTGGCCCACCGGTTCCTCCCTTGAGGGAAGTTAAAGCAGTTCCCACCGCGGGGGTTGACACTTCTCATGTCGCGAGTACCTCGCAGGTGGCGGAGGTTGTCAAGGTGCCTTCTGCCATTCCTTCCAAAGCTAATGAGGTTTCGGCGGTGGTGGACTCACCCTTGCCGTCTGGTGGCCCTGATTCTCCGATCTCTTCCTGTATTCCGGATGTGACCATGCCGATTTCGAACCCAAGTGTTCCTCTTAATCCTCTCCCGAGGAAGCATCAACCCTTATTCCTTTCTTCGATCTCGGGCATTGGTAGTTCCGCAAAAATTTACTCTCCTCCCTATATCGCCAATCTTTCCCCTCAAAGTCCTCAAGGAAATGTCGCATACCAGCTGGATCTGTCATCTTTTGGTACTAACGGGCTTCGCGCTTTAGGGATATCGGATCCGTTATCGCGAGATGAGCCGGTAGGCTCTATAGTGGGCCAAATGTTCAGTTCTTCGAAGGACAAGGAAGAGTTCCTGCGGCATCCCCCTGAAATTCAGCATACACGCCTTCTGAACAACATGCTGGCCAGCTTTCGCGAGCTGCATTATTTTCTCGAGGATCAGAGCAACAAGGTTCGGTGTTCTCCCGGTTCGAAGGAACAACTAGACGCCGCTTTGGCGAAGGTAACAGAGCTGTCGAAGCTTCAAGGTCAAACCCAGGCAGAGTTGAACGACTGTCGCGCCGAGCTCGCGCAAGAAAAATCAAAGGGGAAGGCTATGGTAGAGCTGCTGGAGGCGGAATTGGTGGCGGCCGACAAAAGAAACTCTCTCCTTCATGAAGAGATATCGTCCCGCGACGCGGATCTGGCCAAAGTACCTTTGAAGATAGCTTGGTGGAAAAACAAGACCATGGAGGTCTATATCGCCGGATTTACAGATCTCTATCGCCAAGGGACTGTTGATTCATCTAAGTTGGCTGATTACGCCTCCAAGAAGATAAAGGATTTAGGCAAAAGCGAGGGAGATTTTCTTTCTTTCGGGGAGGAGTAGGGGAATGGCAGCTGCGATATCCGTGCTGGACCATGATTAGTCAAGGCTGACCCTTTGGAGGATTTTCCTCTTTATTTTCTTCCTTTGTTTTGTAATAACGCCTTATCGCGCAACGATATATGTACTTCATTCTTAGATAATAACTGATCTTTGTTTTGCTTCCCGCGTTATCTCGAAAGCTGCTGGCTTGGCTAACGTCATCCTGCGTTATCTCCATTATTGCAATATCGCTCTTGTCTTATTCCAGAAATCATTTCTGCTTTTCAGAGCATTTAATGCTCACGATCCTCTCATTAATGCGAGAGAAAAGTCGTGATGGCACAGACACACGTGTCCATTCTTTAGGGCACCGAGGGCTAGCGTGCTCTAGAATTTTAGCAAAATTGAAGCGTTGTCGGGCTTCTCTAGAATTGTACTCATTGCTTGAGTCTGTTACTTGTGACGCTCCTCACGCAACGACTGCAGCGTCCGTCGTTTCTTTTGGCCACTAGGGTTATAAAACCCAACACTTATTTCTTTTTCTTACTTTTGTCATTCTGCTTTCTTCATATTCTCTCTAGCCGTCATGTTTTCTCTCCTCCGTTCAGGGTTCTCGAAGTGCTTTTTCTCTAAAGGTATTTCCTATTTTCTTCCATCATCTTCTTCGTCTTTAATTTCTTATTTCTGTCATGGCTAAGACTCGCCGCCCTAAGTCAAAGTCTGCCGATGAGAAAAAGATGGATATTACGGTTAGCAGTATCACCTCTGAAGTCGCTCTTGATGAGCATTTAGCCTCACATAATGTTGTTATCCCTGCCGGTTATAAGGCCACCGTTGCCCCTGAGTCGATACGCTTGAACAGCGTTTTGACGGGCAAACGTAGGGTTCTGTACGCACAAATGTTCCGTTATGGTTTCCGGCTTCCCGCCGACCCTTTCATAAAACAATTGCTTATTGCTTGCGATTTGAATCCCGTCTAATTAGCCCCAAATGCATATTGTTGTGTTTATGCCTTTCTGAAACTTTGTAAATATAAGGGGATCACTTCCCCTACCCTTTTGTTGCTTAAGTCGGTTTTTAAGTTGATGAAGTGTCGAGGTATGATAACGATATCGCCCCGTTATGACGATGACTCACTCAAGTCCTTTACTTGGAAACTCCTCCACATTGAGTCTTCCGTCGAGGCTTGGAAAAAGGAGTTCTTTGTGGTAGATCTTCTTGAAGTTCCTGATTCCTGGTGGCGATCTGGGTTTAACCAAGACGTCAAGGATAGCGCCTGGGGCCGGCCGGAGAGCCTTCCTCAGCTTGAACAAGGCTGGTTAGATAAATTGCTTCAACTGGAAATCAGCGTTCACACCCGTTATTTGGCATGCGGGGCGGACATTCAATCCTGTGTTAGACATGAGTGTCGTGTTGCTTCCTTCCTTATTACTGCTGATACTAACGCTAACGTTATTTTACGATCATGCAGTGATGGATCCCAATTACACGCCTAAGAGCGTTAGGAGACGACTAAAAAGGGCTCGGGAAAGAGAAGAAAAGGAGAGGGTTGTCTCCACAGAAGCTACTGATAACCCAACTGTACCAACCGCTGCTTCCGCGAGCCTCGCTCAAGTATCCTCTTCCTCGGCTGGTGAGGGAAATACCGACATTCCTTCGGGTATCCCCATCGTGACCGTCGCTGCTCATCCTACTCAGCCATCTTCTTCTAAAGTCCCTAAGGCCCTTGCCAAAGGAAAAAAGAAGAAGAGAACGAGAAGCATTACCGCTCTCACTCCCTCTCCGGATGGGCAGCTTCTTCAGAGACGCCTCCTCTTGACACTGCTGTTGTGAGTGTACTTTTTGGCCGCGATATGCTGTACATTGATGTCTGTCATTATTTCATCTGTTTCTCTTATCTGCATTTTATACTGTGTTCTTTGTAGGATACTATTGTTGCTCATACTTCCGCATCTCCCATAGGCGATATGGAGATGGGTTATGTGTTGGGTGGTTCCAAGAAGAGACCTCGGCCGGAGGGTGAGGGCGGCAGCTTGTCCTCTACTGTCGCTGTGACGGAAGTCAGACCTGCCAGCGCCTTCGTTTCCACGGCTGTTCCCCAGAATCATCCCTCAGAGTTTCTAGTAAACATGGGTACAGCTGAGTCTTTCGGGGCTTCGCCCAATTCTTTCGGCGGGCCTGTTCACTCATATCCTCCTAACCTGGACTACCAAGAGGGTTTGCAGGACTTTTCGGGCTACCATTCCCATGGTTCCTACATCGTCTAAGGGGGTACTTCTACACAGGTTCACCCTCTTGTTCCCCTGGTGTTCGTCCCTTCGAGCGTTCCATTGTCGCAACATTCCGGCGAAGAGGCCACCACCTTCAATTTTGCTGCTGATCTAAGTTCGGTGAGTGAGTCTGGTACTGTGACTCATCAAGTTGGCTTATATGATTTTTGCAACACAGGCTTGGCAACTATCGAGGGCGATGGCTCGGACGAGGTTTCTGCTTTATTGGCTGCCCAGATATTATCATCCGCTGCCGAACGGGAGGCTTTCCTCTCTAAGATTGATGATGACAAGGCAAATTCGCTACGCTCTAGCCTCTTCACCAACTTTGTGAAGTTCCATTACTGGACAGAGCGCGCGCAGCATCAGGCTGTCTCTCTTGCCGCCTCCTTGGCTGAACTTTCCAAAGAGCGAAATGAGAAGAAAAGGTTACTGGAGGAACGTACTCAATTATTGCTGACCCAGCAGGAACTGAAAGGGCAAGCGTCCGCCCTTGATGCTGCCTTGACAGTGGAAAAATCCAAGAATGTCGCCCTGGAAGAAGAGAAGTCATCAATGGCAAGGGAGAAAGCTGCCCTGGAGGAAGGGAAGGCCGCTCTGGCAGAGGAGTCAGCCGATAAGTGTCTGTGGCATGTCGAACGGACTGCCATTATTTTGGTGGATTACTTCGAGGAGGTCCATGGGGTAGAGGCGTATAAAGGTGAGGAGGTCACGGGGCTTTCAAACAGAAGTCTACCGACCTCAATGATGCGGGTTTTTGCCAAGCTAAGGCAGAGGGCTGGAAACGGAGGAACCCCGAGGGCTGACGCACCCTAAAGCTTCGCTGCCTCTTCTGTAGCTATCGGGAATTGCCAGGCTTTTGGTTTTTTGCCTCCACGGCGTTATTGTTTTGAGCCTTAGAACTCGTGACCCCTCAAAGGCCTTTTCATGTATTCAAACAGTTTATATCTTTATCGCTGTTTTTCCCTTTCTTTAGTTTTCACTTTTTGAAACTCCCTTGGCGTCATTTTCGCCCCGATAACATAATGTGTTTACTTTCTCGAGCAGGCTCCTAGCGTTTCGGTAATAGAAATTGCTGAGGTCGGTATCGAGTTAGCTTCCTGGACGAGTCTCATGATATCGTCATTTGTGCGATCATCAATCTTTCCGTCGCTCGAAAAGTATTCTGCACATTCTTAATTGTAAACCATTAATAGCATAACATGCTATAAGAGACAGTAATTACCCGTTGGAGCCTTTCTGCTGCCATCATAGGGCGTTAATACGGAAACCGCATAAATCGCTTTTTCTATCAGCTTTATACTTCACCAGGGATCACGCATCTGGTTACTAGCTGGGATTTTGCGATTCTTCGCGTTTCCATATTTCCACGGTCGGCCTGGAAAGTGCCTCATCTTAGTGAGCCGTCGGATCAGGACAGGCCATCACAAGGCTAGGGTTTTTCACTTTCAGGCGTTGTCCTCGCGTCTAGAATCGTGCCCTCACTTAATGAGTCGTCTATATTAGCTCGGTCACTAAGATGGGACTTTTTATTTCTAGAATGGAGTTACTATTTCCCTGGTCCGTGCCTTATCTTGATGGGTCGTCTCCACGAGAACGGTCAGTACAAGAAAAGGGCTTTTCACTCCCAAGGATACCGGGAAGTGCCCTCACTTAGTGAGCCATCTGATCAAGATCGGTCATCACAAGGATAGGACTTTTCACTCCCGGGGGCATCAGGGACCTTTCAATCCCGACGCTAGTTCAAGGCATGCTGGGTCATGCCCTCACTTAGTGAGCCGTCTGATCAGGACCGACCGTCACAAGGATAGGACTTTTCACTCCCAGGATCGCCCTTCTTTATCTGCACAAAAGCAACCACAAACACCCAAGAAAGCTCTCTCACTGAGCGTTAGCTAAGGTTAGGGTTGGCATCAGTCAAAGGTGCAGATAAAATCAAGTTCTAGGATGATATAATTTCAAACGAGCGATGTTCCAAGAGTTAGGTAAGGGAGTACCATCGAGTGTCTCCAGATGATAGGCTCTTTTCCCGATAACGCCGGTAACGCGATACGACTCATCCCAGTTTGGACTGAGCTTCCCCACACGTTGACCAGCCGCTCGCTTGTCTCTGAGCACCAGGTCGCCTGCCTTCAGCAACCGTTCTTTGACACGCCTGTTGTGATAACGGGCCATCTTTCGCTTGTAATGTAGCATTTTTAGGAGGGTTTCTTCTCGGACCTCTGGTAACGCATCAAGGTTAGCTCGTAACCTTTCCTCATTCAGCTCCTCCCGAAAGTGAGCCACTCGCAGGCTCACGGTACTGATTTCTACTGGCTTAACAGCCTCGGTTCCGAAGGCCAATGTGAAAGGTGTTTCTTCGGTACTGGTTTTAACGGTCATGCGGTACGCCCACATCACATATGGCAGCTCATCGACCTACTTCTTTTTAGACCCCTCCAGGTTTTTCTTAATACCGCTGAGGATGCCCCGGTTGGTCACTTCCGCTTGCCCATTGGTTTGTGGGTGAGCCACGGAAGAGAATCGCTGCTCAATCTCGAATTCCGAGCACTGGTCTTTGAAGAATTGGCTGGTGAACTGTGTTCTCTTATCGCTGACTAGGATGCGGGGTACTCCAAACCTCATGATAACTTGGTGTTTGAAGAAACGCCAAGTTTTTTCCGCCGTGATGTTGTCGACCGCTTCAGCTTCCGCCCACTTCGTAAAGTAGTCCACTGCCACTATCACAAATTTCAGTTGGGACCTTGCCTTTGGAAATGGGCCCAGGATATCGATCCCCCATTTAGCAAAAGGGCAAGGAGCGATAATCTCGGATATTTCGGTGGCGGGACGTCGAGGAATTTTAGAGAACTCCTGACATTTCGGGCAAGTTTGCACATAGTTGTGGCAATCTCTCCGAATGGTGGGCCAATAGAATCCAGATCTAAAAACTTGTGCAGCCAGGGTGCCACCCGACACGTGCATACCGCACACCCCTTCGTGAATTTCACGCAAGGTGTGAAGACCCTCTTGCTCCGTTATACATTTGGCGGCTGGGTGAGAAAAATACCTCCGAACCAAGTCCCCGTCATAGTATGTATAGTGAGCTACCTGTCTCAACACTCTTTTCTTTTCAGCGATATCCACAGGCAGTTCTTCGTGTTTCAAGTATTTGATTACGGGGACCCGCCAGTCATTCTCGAGTTCTTCCACACACAGAGACACTTGCTCTTCCATGAAGGAAGGTACAGGTAACTCACGGTAATACACACCTTTGGGTATGGACGCTTCCGGGTTCGCGGCCAGCTTGGCGAGATTGTCAGCTTCGGCGTTATCCTCTCGGGGAACGTGCTCAAAGCTGACTTGCATGCCTTCTTTCTTTATTTCCAACAGCTCTCATTTCACCTTGGTGAGGTATTGGATAATGATGGGCGCTCGGGCTTGAGAGTGCCCCAAGACCTGGTCAATCACCAGTTTGGAGTCACCATAAATTTTTAGACGCAGGTCTCCTGTTCTTCCGGTATCGTACCTACCTTTGGAAGAAAGGCTTCTCCCTATCTTGAGTCCGGCTAGTAACGCCTCGTACTCTGCCGCGTTGTTGGATAACGGCTGCAGAATTTGGATGGCGTACTGTATTCGCATATCGTGCGGCCCATTTATGAAGATTCCGGCTCCAGCCAATTCTTGGTTTTTAGCTCCATCTACATGAATGATCCAGAGGTCCGTATAAGTTTTCAGAAACGGGAGATCCAGGTCGCCCCACTCCTCTTTGGGTACATCTATTAACGGATCTTCTGTAAAGGTGCATTCTGCTATAAAATCTGCCAGGATTTGAGCCTCCACGGACGGTCGGGACTGATACCTCAGCCCGTACTGCTCGAGTTCGAGCGCCCAGATTAACATTCTTCCTGAGGACTTAGGCTTTCGAAATATTCTCTTCAGAGGTTGGTCTGTAAGCACGATAACGGGGTAGGACTAGAAGTATCTGCCCATTTTTCGAGTGGCTTGTATTAGTGCGAACGCTATTTTCTCAATTCGGGCGTATCGCAGCTCCGCATCTTTCAGAACGTGACTTACAAAATATACAAGGCGGTGCGCATGGCTATCGTCGGGAACGAGGACGGCACTAACCACTTCATCAGCAGCGCCGAGGTATAAATATAAAGTATCACCCGGCTCCGGCCTTGTCAGCAGTAGGTCAGACGATAGGTAATATTTTAGGCTAACGAACGCCTCTTCACATTCTGGGGTCTACCCGAACTGTGCTTTCTTGCGTATGATTTTGAAAAAAGGGAGACATTTCTCGTCTTGTTTGGAAATAAATCACCCTAGGGCGATAACGCGCCCTGTTAGCCTTTGTACCTCCTTAATGGTTCTCGGAGATATCATGTCTTGTATGGCTTTAATCTTTGATGGGTTAGGCTGGATTCCTTTCTGGCTGAATACGTAGCCTAGGAATTTCCCCGTCTGAAATGCAAACATGCATTTTCGGGGGTTCAGTTTCATGTTGTGCATTTTCATCACAGTAAAGACTTCTTTCAGATCCTGAAAGTTCGCGCTCTTTACCAATATATCATCAACGTATGCTTCCACATTCCTCCCTATCTGTTCTTCGAATATCTTGTTTGTCATACGTTGGAACGTTGCCCCAGCATTCTTTAGCCCAAACGGCATCACCGTATAACAGTAAGTAGCCTTAGGAGTGATGAAGGCAGTCTTTTCTTCATCTTCAACGGCCATGGGAATTTGGTGGTATCCGGAGTTAGCATCAAGTGAACTCAAATATGCATACCCGGCAGTCTGATCGACTAATTGGTCAATACGGGGAAGCGGGTAGCAATCCTTAGGGCAAGCATCGTTCAAATCGGTAAAGTCGATACACATGCGCCAGTCTCCATTGGGCTTAGGAACAAGAACCGGGTTGGCTAACCAAGTAGGGTATTGAACTTCGCGGATGAACCTTGCGTCAAGGAGCTTTGCCACTTCTTTATCAACGGCTAAAGCTTTTTTCGTAGAGAATGCGCGCCGCTTTTGCTGAACCGGCCTGGTGCCAAGGTCAACATTGAGTCGGTGTTCGGCTATTTCGCGTGATATACCCGGCATGTCTGTGGGTTTCCACGCGAACTCTCCTTGACATTTGTTCAATAACCGGGCTAATTGAAGGTTTTCCGCTGGACTGAGCTTTTCGCTGACTAGGAAGCTTGCTTCTTCTATACCGATCACTGGTACGGGCACCATTTTGTCCAGAGGTTGAGCGCGCTTCTCAACACCCTGTTCGTATGGGTCCACCGTTATACATACATATCTATCGCAACTCTTTTGAGTCATGAGCAGGTAGCATTCAGCCCCCAGTTTTTGGTTGCCTTTTATCGATACCACTCCATCCCAGGAGGGGTAATTCATCTTCAGATGCTTCTGAGATATCACCGCTCCAAAAGCGGTTGAGGAAGGGTCGTCCGAGCATGACATTGTAAGGCAAGTTTAAGTCCACGACAAGGAATAACAGGTCCTCTGATCGCTTGGAGGTGTCTTCTCTAAAGTACGCGGGCAAAGTAGTTATCCCTGTGACAGGGATCGGGACCCCGTCCACTCCAATTATGGGTTTCTTGCACGGTGTTAACTCGTTGTCGGGTCGTTTCATGAGATTGTAGGCCTCTAACGAGAAGAGGTTTACCGCACTCCCCTTATCAACAAGAGTTCTTCTGACTCCGTGACTGGCGATGATGGGCGTAACCACCAATGCGTCATTATACGGATAAACAACGCCTTTTTTGTCCTCTTCTGAGAAGGCTAATATCATGCGATCTAGGATGCTTATCGCTTCACATTTCTTTAGCACGCCATCCCGTTTGCGTTTATCTCCTAATGCGGTCGCCAATTGCTCTGATTCGTCCATATAAGGAGTCCCTCCTGCTATGATGTTAATCATAGGGAAGTCCTCGTCGTCTACTATGAAAGCTTCTTTACCTCTCCCTCCAGGAATATTATCCTTCTCTGGGACGCGAGGGGGTACTTGTCGGTCGTTTGCCATCCTTTTCATAGGATTGTTTCTAGCGTCTTCTCTCACTTTGGCGGTGAATTCTCCCAAGTAATCTTCTTCCACCAAACGTTCTATTGCCAATTTTAATTCTCTGCATACTTCTGTGGAGTGCCCCTAGCTTTGTGGAACTTGCAATAAGCATTTTCTCTTCTCCCAGAAGCACTCCGGGCTTCACAGGCGCAGGGTAACGGATGGGAAGGTTTCACTGCTCCACTATCGCTAAAATCTCCGCCCTTGGTAGATTAAGGGAAGGAAAATCAGGGTCGTACATCCGACCTTTAGAAGGATCTCCTTGACGCTGAGTAGGGGAATTACCAGGCTTTCCCTTCGAAGAGTTACCTTTCTACCTACTGGAGGTTTTAGGAATATGATCTTTCCGCTGAGCATAATCGTCGATGAGGCGGTCCTCAGGAATGGTAATTGCAAGAGCGTTAGGAATTAGAGGTGCCTCAGGCGGCATGTTATAGGCTCTATCTCTGTTTTCCTCTTCTTTCATTTTCGCGTAATTATAGGCTTTAAGTCTTAACGCGTCTAAAGTCGCTGGAGGGTCCACCATCAGTGCATCTTTCAATTTACTATAACGGCAGTTCCTTTTCAGGGCTTCTATAGCGAAATCAATGGTAACACCCGGCGTTAGTGACATTTCCAGATCGAATCGACTGAGAAATTCCTTCAAAGTTTCTTGAGGCATTCGACGTATGTCAAATAACTCGGCGGCGGATTTCCTAATTGGAATCGCTGTACTGAATCTGCTCCGGAACTTAGATTCCAATTGTGAGAAGTTGCTAATACATCCGCCAGGAAGGCCCTCGAACCAGAGACGCGCAACTCCTGATAATGTCATAACAAATATTTGGCATAACGCCGCATCACTGTGAGTCTAAAATTGAACGAAATCTTTCCCCTTATTGACGTGGGAAATGGGATCTCTGGTGCCAAGCTTCACATGTCGGCTGACCTTATGGCGCCTTATACGACAGCTAAATGGGTGACCCGATGTGTCATCAAGGATTTCACGCGCATGGCGCGGGGGAGATATTTCCGCGTGACGCCTCCGATTCTGCGGATCTGGCGTAGGATGTCGCCTAAGAGACTGGCTGCGGCTCCTGGGAGAACGAGTTCGATATCTTCTGCTACTGAATCTTTCACTATACTCGGGAGATAAACCTCTATTCGCTCCTTCTCTTCGACCATCCCAACGGTTTCTAACCTCATCAAGGTACCGATCCTCCTGAGGGATGGGAACTTGTGGCACCTGTGCCACATAAGGCTCCACTCGTCCTTGAGTGAGTTGCACAAAACTAATCGGGGTATCTGTTGTAGGCAAAGTCGGCTGGAGGTTTCCCTGTAACAACGGTGACAAGGGCCGCTCGGTGACAATAGATGGCGTGAACATGACACGGGGAGGGACACTCGACCCAGAAACCTCAGGTGTGATTCTTTTAGCCATTTCAGTCAAATAGTCCAACCGAGAACGAAGGGCCGCTATTTGGAGTGGAACAGATTCAACTTATCTAACAAGGCCTTATCATGGAATTTTAGCCAACCTTTAGAAGAGGAGAGATCAGAAGGAACCTGGAACGAGGATCGAGGGGTAGACACGGAAACTGACGTCTTGTCCTCGACTGATTGTTGTCCTTCTGAGCGTCTAGGCTTCTTTGGCGTCGAGACCTTGGTCTTTCCCTTGCTCATAGCCGAGCTCTTTCTCTTCTTCTCCACTGGCGTCTTAGCCTTGGCCTTCTTCGGCGCCTTTTTTGCTGCCTCCTTCTCAGCAGCTACTCTTTTTTTAGCAGCTTCTCTAGCTTCTCTTTCTTTATCTTCCCCCTCGTCATTCCCGTCGCTACTCTCACCCGTTTCTTCCTCGCCGGTGTCACTCTGCTCGGCTTACTCTTCTTTCTCATGCTCGAGTGCAGGTGCCTCGGTCTTCTCTTCCTCACTCGATCCCGACACCAGTACCTCTTTCACCATTAGTTTTCGAGCAACCGGTGGTGACATTTTTCTTTTCTTCGATTTGGAGTTGGTGGTCGTGGAACCAGGGGGGACCTTTGCCACACGGCCAGATCTGGTCATGGTAGATGTTGGGGGAATGGAGCCGGTGATTTCTACCTCATCGTCGACTAGGTCAGTCGCTGGCAAGGCGGTGGCAGGGGCTGAAACCGGAGTAGCGACTGGGGGCTGAGGTTTGGCAATTTCAGGGCTCTGGTTGGTGTCTGTGGGAGATGTGTTGGAGAGGGTTTTGAAGGATTCAGGTGACGGGGTTGTGTGGGAGTAAGCTGGGTTTGGTGCTTGAGGTGTTCTTGTGGACAACTCGTTTGGTCCTTGTCATTGGGAACGGTGATGGAGGTGACAAGGGTTTGTTTAGGGAAGATGGAGATGGACTGCGTTTATGGGAGAGAGAGAACGCTGGAGACTGACACAGATAGGGAAAGAAATTGGAAAATGGGAAGAGTGCGGGAAGAGGGAAAGGGCAGAGAGAGAAGATCTCCCTATCAGAGGGATTTGATTTTGTCTTTTCTGTTGACGTGTCGCGTGGGGAAAGGAGGTGAGCTGCTTTCCTCATATCCCAACTACCAAAAGTAATCCTTTTCAAAAATTGAAAAGGGGTTAGGAGAGAGAGACAAAAAGAATGAATAAAGTAAGGAATAAATAAGAAATAATAAAGAAGGAGGAACAAGATCAATTGAGAAGAAGAATATCAATGATGATTTAATATCAAAAAATAGGAAACAATAAATTGAAAATAAAGTAAACAAACATCCTAATTAATATAAACAGCTATAAATAAAAGCAATAAGAGAGATATTAGCAGATTAAAAAATAAAAAAATAAAAAAGATAATAAAATATAAAAAGAAGAAAATGATTAAAATTTCTGGTAATAAATAAAGAGTAACAAGTGGTGAAACGAAACGTGAGGAAATGTCTCTGCTGGCCTTCATTAACGTCCAGGCCTAGACATTCACTGGCTATCTAGGGCTGGATGGGTGGGTTTACCACCTCCTCTTCCTCTGTTGTGAAGGGCTTGAATCCTTCTGAGAAGGGTTTCAAGCGATGGCCATTAACTTGGAAGATTGTTCCTGAGTCTAGACTTTGTATCTCGACAGCTCCATGGTCGAACACGGCTGTGACCATGTATGGACCTGTCCATTTTGATTTGACCTTTCCTGCAAAAAGTCTTAGATGGGAGTTGTACAATAAAACCTTTTGACCAACAACAAATGATTTAGGAGATAGCAACTTATCGTGGTAAGCTTTCATCTTGCCCTTGTAGATGAGGGCGTTTTCATAGGCATCATCATGGAGTTCCTCGAGCTCTTAGATCTGCAAACAGCGATGCTTGGCTGTCTCCCCTAGATCCATGTTGACTTTTCTAATAGCCCAAAAGGCATTGTGTTCAATTTCCACTAGGAGATGGCATGGCTTGTTGTAGACCAACCTATACGGTGTCATCCCAATCGGGGTCTTGAAAGCAGTCCTATAAGCCCAAAGGGCATCATCCAATTTCAAACTCCAATCCTTGCGGGATTGGTTGACTGTTTTCTCAAGGATGGACTTGATTTCCCGATTGGAGACCTAAGCTTGCCCATTCGTCTGGGGGTGGTATGTCGTAGAGACTCGATGTGTCACCCTATACTTGTTGAGAAGAGAATAAACGACCCGATTATAGAAATGTGTCCCACAGTCGCTGATGAGGGCACGAGAGGTCCAAAATCGGTTGAAAATATTGGTGCACAGAAAATTCACCACAACTTTAGAATCATCATTTTTTGTTTCCTTGGCCTCAATCCACTTAGAAACGTAGTTGACAGCTAGGAGGATGTATGTATTGCCAAAGGAGTTTGGGAATAGACCCATGAAATCAATCCCCCAAATGTCAAAAATCTCACAAGAGATGATATTGGTCAAAGGCATCTGGTTGCAAGCACCTATATTCTCCGTTGCTTGACATCGAAGGCAAGATGTGCAATACATATAACTATCCTTGAAAATCGACGGCCAATAGAGACCGACTTCAAGGACCTTTAGAGCTGTCTTTTTTGCTTCGAAATGACCACCCTCTGTTGATGAATGGCAAAATTTTAAGATCGAGGGCACTTCATCCATTGTTACACATCTCCTAATGATCTGGTCTGATTAGTGCTTCCATAAGTAAGGATTATCCCAGACGTAGTACCTTGATTGTTTCTTGATGCGTTGACGTTCGGATTTCAAGGAATCGGCAGGGAAAGAGTTGGTCGTAAGATAGTTTGCTATATCAAAAAACCAGGGGAAATGGACAGCTTGGGCAAGACACAGATGCTCGTCGGGGAAGGTATCACGAATGGGCACCTATGAATCATCCTCTTGGGCTGGAAGCCTGCTCAAGTGGTCTGCAACCAAATTCTCTCTACTTTTCTTATCCTTGATCAAGATATCAAACTCTTGAAGTAATAAGATCCATCGGATGAGGCGGGCTTGGAGTCGGCCTTCGCCAGTAGACACCTAAGGGCTGAATGATCTAAATAGACTATGACATATGTGCCCAAGAGGTAATATCTAAACTTGTCTAGGGCATATACGACTGCCAAAAGCTCTTTCTCTATAGTGGTGTAGTTCTGTTGGGTTGGATCTAGCAACTTTGAAGCATAGTAGATGACATACGTTTCCTTATCTTTCTTCTGGCCCAAGACGGCTCCAAGGGCATGATTACTTGCATCACACATGATCTCAAAAGGAAGTGACCAGTCAGGGGCTCGAATGATAGGAGCAGTGATGAGCTTATTCTTGAGCATATCAAATGAGGCTTTGCAACTGTCATCAAATATAAATTCCACATTCTTCTAGAGCAAGCGACACATGGGCTAGGTGATTTTAGAGAAATCCTTGATAAATTGTCTGTAGAAACCAGCATGCCCTAGAAAGGAACTCACATCTCGAACACAAGAGGGATAGGGCAAGGATTCAATTACTTCAATTTTTGTTCTATCAACCTCGATGCCTTTGCTGGAAACGATGTGACCGAGGATGAGGCCTTGATCGACCATGAAGTGACATTTTTCAAAATTCAACACTAGGTTAGTCTCAATGCAGCGTTGTAGATTTTTTTTTAGATTGGTCAGGCATTCGAAGAAGGAGTTACCATAGACAGTGAAGTCGTCCATAAAGACCTCGATGCCTTTTTCAACAAATTCAGAAAAGATGCTCATCATGCATCACTGGAAAGTAGCAGGGGCATTTCATAAGCCAAAGGGCATTCGACGGTATGCGAAGGTACCAAACGGACAAGTGAAGGTAGTCTTTTCTTAGTCCTCTAGGGTGACTGGAATTTGGTGAAAGCCTGAATAGCCATCCAAACAATAATAATGCGTCTTGCCCGCGAGACGCTCTAACATCTGATCGATGAACGGAAGTGGAAAGTGATCTTTCCTGGTGGTTGCGTTTAGACGACAGTAGTCTATACACACTCTCAAGTCGTTCTGGATTCTAGTTGGGATCAAAGCACTGTCTTTCCCTGTAGCGATAGTGATACCAGTTTTCTTAGGCACGACCTGGACGGGACTCACCTATAGGTTGTCGGAAATAGGGTAGATGACACTTGTATCCAATAACTTCAACACCTCTTTTTTTACCACCTCCATCATGGGAGGATTCAATCTGCGCTGAGGTTGGCGAACGGTGTTACTGGCATCCTCAATATGGATTCTATGGGTGCACAGGGCTGGTGACAAGCCCTTGATGTCGGCAATTGTCCATCCAATAGCTTGCTTAAATTCTTTCAACAAAGAAATCAACTCTTTTTCCTCTGGCTCATCAAGCTTGTTAGAGATGATAACTGGAAGTGACTCGTTGGTACTAAGATAAGCATATTTGAGGTGCGATGGTAAAGTTTTCAATTCAAGAATTTGTGCTTGCACGAGAGAATAAAGAAGCTTGATATGATCATCATGGTGAGGAGAGATAACTGAAGGTTCTGGAGAGATGATTGGTTGCTCCTCTAATGCAGCTATAGCTGAGTGTAGCTCAGGTGGTGTGACCATTGTTGAGGCCAAGTCAGCTAGTACCTCTAGTGTGATACTTCTATCCAGGGCAAGCTACAATGGATCAATAGAATTCAATTCAGCGATTTCATCAATAAATGGATCAATTAAATCAACATAATTGAGACTAGAAAATTCGGAAGGGCATCGCATGGATTCGAGCATGTTGAATTTAATAATCTGGCCATCAAATTTGAGAGAAATGGTAGCATCATGGACGTCTATCTTGGCTCTGGCAGTAGCAAGAAATGGCCTTCCCAGTAAGATATTTGTAGCTTTAGTGGATCTTTCATCCTCCATAGCAATGACGTAGAAATCCGCGGGAAATATGAAGTCGCCCACTTGAACAAACACATCTTCAATAACACCCTCGGGGTAGTTAACAGATTTGTCGACCAGTTGGATAGCAAATCTAGTACTTTTGAGTGGACCGAGGCCTAGACTGTTATAGATCATTAAGGGCATGGCGTTGATGCCAACACCCAAATCACACATAGCCTTGCCGACATCGATCATCCCAATCTTGTAAGGAATGATGAACATACCCTAGTCTTGGCATTTAGGGGGGATCTATCGCTGAATATAGGCAGAAACATTGACTCCCACACTTATCTTGTTCACCCCGGCCATGTTGCATTTGTTGATACACAAAGTCTTCAAGAACTTGGCATATCTAGGGACGCTCTTGATTGCTTGCAATAAAGGGATGTTGATGACGACTTTGCTGAAAATATCGAAGATCTCGCACTTCTCCTTATCCTTCTTGGACTTGACTAGATGTTGAGGGAAAGGTGGCTCAAGGATCTTGTGGATATACTCTTGGGTGAACTCGGGTGGATTTTTATCATTTCTTAGGGAACCTCTTGGGGATTGGATTCTGTCCTCCATTACTTCTGGAATTTTTGGTTCTTTCTTTTTCTTCTTGGGCTTGAGCTCAGATTCTGGTGATTGTTCAACGTCGAGGGTAGGACGGACTAGAGGAGATAATTCAAGACCACTTCGGAGGGTCATAACACATGCTTTATGCTTTGGATTTGCCTCTATTTTTCAAATCTTTCATCTCAGCATTCATGACGTTCATTTGCTTTTAGAGCTCAGAAATGATGTTCTTATAATTGACTACTTCATCAATATGTGGAGGGACAGTAGCTGCATCCTTAGAAGGCGGATACTGGTATTGCTGACTGTTGTAGTATGAAGGTCTAGGCCTGAAATTCTGCATGTTGAAGGATGGCTGACACTGATTTCTATACTGATGTTGCTGTGGTGGTGGCTGACTAGGGCCAGACGATTGAGGATTATAAGACCAGCTGAAATTGGGGTGCTTCCAGCCCTGGTTGTAGTTCTGGCCATATGGGCATTGTAACCACCAACAGCATTAACTAAAATTTCCTCTGGAATATAGGGACAAGCGTCTGTAGGATGATCGATAAAGTTTCAAATCTGGCAAGCCTTGATCTAGACAGGTTGCCCTAAAGCCATATTCTGTAGCATGCCCGTGATGGTTGTCAACTGATTTTCCATGGAAGCAACGCGGACATCCTGAGTGTGATTTACCACCTTTTCTGATGCAACGATAGTCTTGGCCATAAGCTCAATGATAGCTTTGGCTGCAGCTGGAGTACGGGCACAAAGGGAACCACCGGTTGCGGCATCCAACAAAGCTTTGTCATGTAGTTTCAAGCCTTCATAGAAATACTAGATAAGAGCATGGTCAGTCAGATTGTACGAAGGGCACAAGCTTTCATCTTCTTATATCGCTCATGATACTGCCCTAGACTCTCATCATCCTTTTGAACAATAGAAACTAGTTGCTTGCGGGTTACGCTTGCCGTAGATGCTAGATAATATTTATCAGTGAAGACCTTTGACATCTTGCTCTAAGAAGCAATAGATCTAGGAGGAAGGTTGTAGAACCAATCCTTGGCAGTATCTTTCAAAGACCACATAAAAGCTCGCAGCTTGGCCTGGTCGATGTTGACATTAGTGGGCTTCATGACCTCGCGGACTGAGTGAAGATGCTGCAGATGGCGATGAGGATTCTCTTTAGGTAAACCGTGAAAAGAAGGAAGATGATGCATGACCGCGGACTTGAGCGTTCAATCATACTGAACTTTTGGTCAGATGATACAGCTGCTGGGAGCTTCTGGAGCAGCATTGAGATCATCTATAATCTGATCATTCGGTGGTCGCGGTGGATTTGCCATATTGGGTATCTCGGGGTAGACAAACTCAGCGTCATTGAGGTCTTGATGAAAGAAGGGAAAGTCTTCAGGCAAGAAGTCGGTAAAATTATCCAGACCGGAGAGATTTCTGTCGAGGGCAGGATTAGGGACTCGTCTACGGTTAATAGTTGGTCCTCTAGCTTGCCTTCGGAGTCCTCTTTTTGTTCTAGTAAGCTCGTGATCAAGTGGTAGTAGGTCTGGAGCATATCTCCTAGTCATACAAATAAAAACAAGATATCAGTACTAATCAATCCCCGGCAATGGCACCAAAATTTTACTCGTCGTCAAAACGGGTCAAAAATAATATTAAATCCTGAGGCCTAGATATACAAATTAATTTGCATACAGTGGTAACAGGTTCGATCCACAGGGATTGAAGGATGAGTCTTGCCCTAGATGTATGACAAGAATAAATGCACAAAATAGTAACACAAAAGGGAGGGTTTGTTGGTTAAACTGGTTAACCAAAAGGTTGAGGGGAAGATAGCTAACAAAGGCAGTAATAATAAAATTAACAGAAATAGCAATCATAAACAAAATAAATAGGAGATTAAATCAGATAAAATCAATAAGGAGAAATCTTAGCAAGGGATTATCTTGGGTTACGTCGAGGCCTAGTTAGTCATCAGCGCACAGATATTCTATTCCTATTTCATAAACGTGCTATAGGGGCCAAGTATATTTAGGCCCTCTACTTTCCATCGTAAGAGAAGCTACCCCCCGCTTTCACATATGAGGCAGCCTTGATGTTGCGTCGTCCTCCCAGGCACAAAGCGGGGAGGCAATACTCACAACGCCCATGAAGATGAGGAAACACACGTCTAGAGCTAAATGCCTCTCAGATTGTCAGGCTCGCTACACCGCCCTAATCGCTCACTTGCCCTAGATAGAAGGACCAAGCTAATGACAATTCGTCTAGTGTCTACTCTATTCTAAGGCTTCGTGTTAGTTATAACTAAAGAAATGATAGAGATCTAAGAAGGTAAACTAGTAGGTGATCAAGCTCCTAATGAAACCAACTAGATCTAACAATAAAAACGGCAAGCAAACAAATACAACAATAAGAATATGTAAAGCACGATTTGGCCTCTTGATTATCCTTTTGCAACCCTCAGAACACCCTTGCTAAGCGGATGAGCTTAGCTTCTCATACTAATAAATAAAAAGACATATTTAATGTAAAGCATAAATGGAAAAGAATGCGATTAAAGGAAAGAAAACTCAATAAATACCGGCCAGAGCTAAAGCTCCGGCTTGGAGAGTAATGCCGCCGGCGGCTACAAAAGGGAATGATAAATACCGAAGAGACTAAAGACAAAGTAGGTGAGCGGCTGCCCCCAAAAGGATTTTATGATATGATAAGAGATGTTGTCCTAAAAACCCTAAAACTAAAGATTAAATACCCTCTTAGCTCACAAAAGGACAAATTTTTCTTCGCATGATAAGAGGGAGGTACAAGGGAGCATGCGTCCTAAGGGAATATTCCTAGGGTAGCCAAAAAGGGATCTGGAAGGAATCCTGCGTGGATCTTTTCTTCGCGCGTCCTTGGAAAATATCGGCATATGCGGCAGTGAGTCTCAGGAAAAATGCTGCTCTAGATGACTCCAATGTGGGTCCAAGGCTAGATGGCACGGCTTGCATCCAAGGCTCGACAACAGGGAGAACAGCTAGGCCTTGACGTTTTGAGTTCCACGAGATTTCATCCAAATAGCGCGTCTTTTTGCATCTTTCTCTCTTCTAGCCCAGAACTGCAAAAATGATGGAAACAAGGGCAAATCAGCAGTATCGTGCTAGAATAAAGAGTGAAAATGTGCACAAAATACACGTTATCACTTATGTAATGTCATTTTCAAGCTGATCACCAAAGTGCTTGTGAATCGTCTGAAGAGGATCCTGCCATGTATCATGTCGAAAAAGTAGAGTGCCTTTGTTCCAAGTAGACTCATTACAGACAATGCCTTGATTGCCCAGGAAATTTTCCATGGGATGAACACTAATAGATCTGGAGCAGGGTGGATGAGTGTCAAATTAGATATGAGTAAGGCATATGATAGAGTCGAGTGGAACTTTATGGAGGCGATTATGTCCCGTATGGGATTTCCATCTAGATGGACATCTCTGGTCATGCGATGTGTCACAACAGTCTCTTATGCCATTCTTCTAAATGGGGCCCTTGGTCCCACCTTTTATCCAGAAATGGGGCTCCGGCAGGGAGATCCGTTGTCCCCTTACCTATTTCTGATGTGTACAGAAGGCCTTTCAGTGATGCTCCAAGTTGCAGCTTCTGCTAACAGGGTACATGGCTATAAGATTTGTCAGAGGAGCCCAGAGGTTAGTCGCTTGTTCTATGCGGATGATAGTCTAAGTTTTGCTAAGGCAACTGAAGATGAGGCGGATGTTATTACCTTAATTTTCAGGGAATATGAGGAGGCATCCTGTCAGAAAGTTAATCTGGAGAAATCTGAGGTATGCTTCAGCAAGAATGTAGGACAAGATGCTCAGGTGTGTGTAAAAGAAAGACTAGGAATGGTTGGGGTGGACTCTCACGGGAGGTATTTGGGGCTTCCAGTATTTTTTGGCCGCTCAAAGAAGGGGATGTTCACGTCGATCTGAGATAGGATTTGTAAGCAGCTAGTTGGGTGGAAAGAGAAGAATTTGTCCCAGACGGGGAGGGAAGTGCTGATTAAGTCTGTTATCTAGTCCATACTAACGTATATGATGAGCTGTTTTGAAATTCCCATCCCCGTCTGTAACGAGCTGGAAAAGGCTCCAAGGAGATTCTAGTGGGGGGAATCCAGATGAGCGAAAGGTGCACCGGGTCTCCTGGGATAATTTATGTAGGTCTAAGGAGGTGGGAAGCCTGGTATTTAGGAAGGTTAGGGAATTTAACTTATCTCTCCTTGCTAAACAAGGTTGGCGCCTGCATAAGTATCCGAACTCATTGCTCTCCCAAATCTTGAAAGCTAGATACTTTCCACGCTCAGACATTTTGGATGCAGAGGTGGGATTACATCCTAGTTATGTCTGGCGAAGTATCATGGCAGGCAGAAAAGTTCTTTATAGGGGATGTTTCTGGAGGGTGGGGAATAGGGAGAGGATACGGATTTGGAAGGTTCCATGGCTTCCTTCGGTTGCAAATGGGATGATATCGGCACCTATGTTGGGGCTGAATGAGGAGGCAACAGTGGCCCAGCTGATTGACAAGGAACATAGTTGCTGGAAGATTGATCTAGTGGAGCAGATCTTTCTAACGCAGGAGATATCAGAAATTTTAAGCCTACAACTTAGTCGGGTTGAGGCGAATGATACTCTTGTGTGGAGAGGAACTACAAATGGAAAGTATTTTGTCCGAAGTGGATACCACTGACTAACTTTGGTATGTTTACTTATATGTCTTGATCTTAAGAGAGATTGGTGGAAATACCTGTTATCCCTCCAAAGTTTAAAAACTTCATGTGGAGGCTGGGTAATGGCTCTCTCCCGACCCGAGTGAATCTGGGGAGGAGAGGAATTATGTTGAACTCGGTGTGCCCCTATTGTAATGCAGAGGTCGAGTCGGCATCACATTTGTTGTTGCCTTGTCATTTTACAATTGGGGTATGGGCGAAGCTTGACTTCTGGGATAGTGTTGCGGGTATTCAAAGAGATAACTGGGTGGAATGGCTAGCCGCAACTAGGATGTCTCTAGATAAGTCGAATCTTGAACAGCTAATTTTGATCCTATAGTCTTTATGGACATCGAGGAATAGCAGGATCTTCCGCCAAGTTGAGGAATCAATCTAGGAGGTGATAATTAGGGGCGGGAAGTTGCTGTTAGATTTTAAGGAGGCCTGACTGCCGAAGCAAGTGCCCCCTACTCCAACGCGCCACCCCTTTAATCAGAAATGGCAGCCCCCACCGATAGGGGTGGTCAAGGTCAATGTTAGTGTGTTTTATGCATGTTTTTCTCTCCATTATTGTCCCTATTCCTAGCATGATACTGCAGATCTAGGCAAAAAGAGAGGAATATGCGAAAATATATACTTTTTGGGTGGAATTTTGCTAATCTCAAAGCAGCGAGGCCAAGACATCCATTTGGCCGTCAAGCCCTAGCTATTTCCGTCGAGCCCTGGGCAATATTTCCTGGTCAAAGCTTCATTTCTGTACTTCCACGTGTCCACCTTGCTAGCTTCTAGAAGATTCCATGCGCTTCTAGAATATTCCCTCGCTGCCAAATTATGCGTCTTGCCCTAGCTGCTGATCTAGCTATAAGGTAGTTCTAAGTTGCCTTTGAAAACACGTGAGGGAGTGCTAGGTTTATTTCAACTTTACGCCTTTTTGTTGTCTTTGTGGTTTCAGGATGCCAGGAGCGTCTGATGGGAGTTCCACGAGTCTTACTGGCGAGGAAGTCATCAGGCTTCTTCACAGCCTTAACGATAAGTTGGAGCCCCTGGATGCATGGAGAAAGGAGGTTCAAGGCAAGAAAGAAGAAGTGCTTAGCCTCATCAAAACAAAACATGATAGAAGATTTGGTGAAAGGGAAGATGAGCGAGGGAAGATCTCAATGAGAAGTAGAGACGAGGAGCCTAGCCAAGGGAGTCGTACCTTTGATAACGACGACCAAAGAGAAAGATTCCCAAAAGATCCGCACGGAATTCCATGCAGATTCCTCCTAGCATATTCCAGAATATTCTCTTAAGGACACGCTCCTTTGTACTCCCTCTTAGTTGGATTTTGTCTTCTTGTGGGCAAGAGGGTATTTAAGCCTTTAGTTTTAAGGGTTTTGGGACATCTTGTAAATATTTTTTACTTTCTACTTTTGGGAGCCGCCTCTTTTTCTCTCCTCCCCCTTTTGGGTGGTGGCTGAGACCTCTTCATCCAGCAACCGTTGTAATTAACCGGAGCTTTGCTCCGGCCGGTAACATTTAATAGTTTTCTTCTTCTTGTTCTTCTTCTTTTATGCAATCTTTCTTTTATTATTTTGTTTATTTGTTTTGTGGCATAAGTAGCTAGATTCTCCTTTCTTAGCAGAGGTATTTTGAGGGTTGCAAAAGGACAGTTAAGAGGCCAAATCGTTCTTCATATATTCTTATTGTTGTATTTGCTTGTTTGCCGATTTCTTGTTAATTCGTCTAGGGCAAGTTAGAAGTCTGGCCAACTAATAACTAGACCTAGATGATTATTGTCATTTTCTTGGTTATAACTAACGTGAAGCCTTGGGATAGAGTAGACACTAGACGGATTATCATTAGCCGTTCTGTCTAGGGCAAGTGAGCAATTAGGGCGGTACCGCGAGTCTGACAAACTGAGAGGTATTAAGCCCTAGATGTGTCTTTCCTCCTCTTAATGGGTCTGTGAGTATTGTCTCCCTGCCTCGTGCATAGGAGGACGGTGCAGCGTTAAGGCTACCTCATATGTGAAAACGGGGGGTAGCTTCTCTTACAAAGAAAAGCAAGGGGCCTAAACGTACCTGACCCCTATAGCACGTCTATGGCATAGGAATAGAATATTTATGCGTCGATGACTGACTAGGCCTCGACGCAACCCAAGAAAATTCCTTGCTAAGATTTCTCCTTATTTGATTTTATCTCATTTAATTTCCTATTTATTTTGTTTATGATTGTTATTTCTGTTAATTTTATTATTTCTGCCTTTGTTAGCTGTCTTGCCCTCGACCTTTTGTTTAACCAACACGCCCAATTGTTTCTTTTATTGTTTTACTTTATATGTGGCCTTGTTTAGTGTATGTATTCACCATTTTCTGTGGATTGAACCTCTTTACCACTTTTAGTGTTTCAACAGCACGATCAGTCAACACGGATGCGGTAGTAGTGAATACGGGAACTGGTCTGGGATTTATTACACGGGACGCTAGGGGTGGGTCGGTGTTCTCGGGGGCCGTTTTCCTTCCGCACAGGACGGATGCGCATACAACGGAGGCCCTGGTGCTAAGAGATGCCATTAAACAGGGCCGACAATGAGGGTATGATAGGATTATTGTTGAGTCGGACGGCCTACTGAATGTCCTAGCTCTGACTAATGGACACCATCGGCTAAACTATATAGGGTTGGTGCTGGAGGAGTGGTTAGGTTGGTCTACTTTTACCAGTTGCTCGTATGTGCATACTAGACGTACTATTAATATCTCAGCTAATATGTTTAGGTAGGGGAATGCCCCGAATTAATCGCGTTTTTTGTACTTGCTAATTTAAATTAACCAATTCCACTTTACTTTTTTTTTTTCAAGTAAATTCTTTTTTTATTGCTTATTAAACATTTACATATTTTTAGGTTTTTTTTAATTTCTTTTTGGGTAAATTAAATAAAAAACTATTAAGATTTTCATAATTTTTCAAGACTTTGCAATATGGATATATATAATTTCCTAAAAGTTCCAATTAAGTGATTAATTATTGATAAAATAATAAAAATTGCAAAAAGAATATAAAATTTAGATAGCAAGGTCCATTTTGAAAACCTTTAACATTTTTTATTTGGAAGAACTCAATAGATTCAAACACCACATCAGCTTCTAAAAGCATGATACTCATACTATGAAGCACAGGCTCAACAAAAAGTGAAAAATTGAAGTCTTGAGTTTCGGAGCTCAAAAAAGAAGTCTAATATTCATTCATCAAACTAACAAAAGGTCCATAACACCACTTAACCATAATTTAATATCAAAGCGAAACTCATCAGAATGTATCTCAACCACACTGGGTAAGGAATACAAAAGCTTTCATTTCCTAGAAATCTTTTGAAAAACTTGGCCCTTTCACAGATCTTGTACACTCAAACCTGCCAACATAAAAAAAGCAACAATTTCAGACCAGGAAAACACAGGTTGCGACAGATTTCTATGATAACAAATAGCCATAAGTGATGGGGTATGACAACTAACCTGGAGGAAGAGACTGCTTCAACTTGTCAGCCTTCTCAGAGTCAAACACACAAAGGGTGTACAGATATTTGGAGCACCTGACCTTGAACTTGACCACATCCTTGCTCCTCTTAATTTTCACCGAGCGTGCATCTTTCCTCCTGGCAGTGAGAAGGAAATCCTTGATCTCGTGGATTTGCTTAGGCTGTACATCAGAAGAAAAGGATAAGTATCCGATAATGAAATCAATACAATAGACAACTGAAATAACACAAAGGGTGTACAATAACCAATCATTTACTTGAGAGGAATCTAAAATGTGGAAGATCAAACGGCATACTAATCAACAAACTAGTCATGGATGTTCAAACAAAAGGCAATGGAGTCCAATTTAAAAATCTAACAACATACCAGGGCAGAGCCACATCATCTTGCCATAGAAATGAGATTAAAGAAACACATTAACTGACAACAAGACCAAAAGACACAGTCAATCAACTCTTAACATGCCTAATACCCTTAAATTATCTCATTAACAACATTTCTCGAGTGTTTTCAACATGTTGCAACCAAGACAATATGCTCAAAATGTATTAAATTAAATAACAGCTATTTACATAACAACAAGTATCATATTCGGATTGAGCCAGCAAGCACAGCAATTTACAAATATCTCCATTTCAATTTTAGTACTAACACTTTTGAATGATTTCATATCCATACCAACTATCACGCATTCTACGCAGCTTTTTACTGAGAACTGATCCAAAACAATATGCTCATAAGATGAGACAAATCGCAATTTACCCATAATGTCAAGCATAATCAGCAAGTTACACACCAAAAGTATTAGAGAAACAGAAATCCAGATTCCAAAAGCAATCAATCATATACTTAAAACTGCACATCCTCTCGTCCATGTCACAGACACACATACACACGCAGGAATTACAGCTATGTGAAAACCCAAACACAAACAAGAGAGAGAAAAGCAAGTTCGGTGTACCATTGTTAAAGAGCTGTCCCTGCGCTGCTGGTAAAGGTGGGGTGAGCACGCTACGAACCCTAAAACCACAGCTGATGGTGGAATATATATATATAGAGCCCCCAAAACCCTAGAAAATGTTTGACTATTATTGTTTCAATGGGCCGGGTTCACTTGTTGCCCACTCACTAATTGCTGTTTTGGATTGGGCCTGCAATTCTGCTTCCTAGGGTTTTGAACAGTTAATTTATTTTTCTGGGTTTGAAAAATATGAGCTTTTGGGGAAACAAGATACTAAAACTCAATTCACTATTTTCTCTATTTGCTACTATTCCCATGTGTTAGTGAAGGGAAATTATGATTTTTCCCATTTATTAATCTTTCTCTTTCTTTTTTTAATTAAAAATCAACCAGTCATCTCATCTCCCACTTTTCTCGTCCATTAATTTCTATACTTATGTGCCTATTTCCTTTCTATACTTTTAGTTTAAGGTCGCCACTAAGGGTTTGTTTGGCGTTCTGGTTCTGATCCGAAAAGTGTTGTGGGCAAAAGTGTTATGGGAAAAGCATTTTTACGCAAAGCAGTGTGCTGTTTGGTAAAAATTTCTTAAAAGTGTTGTGGGAAACGAGAAGTTGTTTTTGGTGTTTGGTAAACACTGCTTTTAAAACTATGGTTTGAGTGTAAAATAACTATAAAGGGCATCAGTCATTTTTAGTGTTATTTATTTACATTATTTAATTTAATCTTTTTTTCTAAACAAATAATTTAACTATAATTTTCTAAAATCTGCAATTTTAACCTTTTAACTATAAAGGATACAATTTGTTTCAAGCATTAAAATTAATATTTTTTAGTATATATATAGATTATTTAAATCAATCTATTTCTTTAAACAAATAATTAACATTTTATTAAATAAAGTTAAATATTGAGCACTATTTTAAAAAAAATTCATATATAAAATCACAATTATCTATTCATCATTAATCTATTACCTATTGAGTTACTTTTTTTATGCGAATACATCAATAATATTTTTTAAAGACATTAGTCATTTTTAATGTTATTTATTTACATTATTTAAATCAATCTTTTTTCTAAACAAATAATCAACATTTTATTTTTCTAAATGAATAATCACATTTTTTTAGTGAGTTTGTTACATTTTTTGTGATAAATCGTCAACTTATAAATATTTTAATTAACAAAAAAACTAATGATAACCTAAAGAAAATGTAAAGAATTATTTATTAAATAATATAAGTATCATATATATATATATATGCATCAACTATCAAAGTTGAGCTTTGCTTCAGTGGTAAAACCGTTGCCTTCCTTTCTAGAGGGAAGGGGTTCGAATCCCCTCAAAAAAAAAATCTAGTCTTTTCTGTTAGGCTTGGGTTGCCTGATGGGTCAAGGGAAGTTGTTGTTTGGTTGGTTTGGTGATGGGCCGAGAGAAGAAGAGGGATTAAAATTAAATGATGTCGTTTTAAAAAAATCCAAAAATAATCGAAAATATAACATAAAAAATCAAAACTTTACCTTCCATGGTCGGTGGCTTTCAGGTTGGGAAGAAAAAACTATTTAACCCTCCTCTTACTCCTCTCTACCAAGCTACGACTTCGATCGGGTCAAGAGGAGAAACTCAGTAGAAACTCAGTATTAGTATTTGGTGATGATTGGCGAGAGGTAGGTGGTGACTGGTGAGGTGAGACCCTATTAATGACGAGATGTAGGTGAGCCCACAGAGAGGAGAGACTGAAAAGAAAATATGAGGAATAAAGGCACTAATTTTTTGTCAGAAGTTCTGACGAAAATATTCCGTGACAACGCAATAAGATTCTTATACCATTGTGACGAAATATTTCCGTCACAATGTTATAAAGTCAACGTCACAACGTTATAAAGTCAACGTCACAACCAAATGAGATTTATAGCGTTGTGATGGAATATTTCCGTCACAATGTTATAAGATTTGTTGCGACGGAATATTCCGTCACAAATGTCACTATTTCCGTCACTGATTTATTTTAAAATTAAAAAAATTTAAAAATTTCTTTTTTGTGACGGAAATTTCCGTCGCAAATGTTCAAATTTTACGACGGATCGTGAATTCATAGTTTTTTTTAGTGCAATAACACTATTTTGCTTTCTTTTCTACATCAAAACTTGAAATTTTAAGGTTTCTAATAATAAAAAATCGATATAAAATATAACTATTAGAGGTAGAATATTAAAAAATATATATGTAGGACCCATGCCAATGAAATTTTTTAAAAAATTAATGAGGAAAATGGAAAAGATATGAAAAAACAAACATTTTTCATGTCTTCAAGAGTGGAGTTAGATAGAATGAAATTGAGTATAAAGTTTATTAATTATTTTAGGAAAAATTCTGTCATATAATTTGATAATTTTGTATTCTTTAATATAAACAAATGACACAAAATATTTAAGCACCATCTTAAAAATTATAAAAGCTAATAAAACGTATTTAGGAAGTTTTGATTAATTTACCATTAATATTAAAAAAGTTATAACTTAAATTTTAGATCATTCTTATAGTTGATTCTCTCTCCTTGTGCTCTCTATCTCCTCCGGGAGTCCCTCTCCCTTTGGTGAGTCTTTTCTTTGGCCATCTTCCTATGGGAAACGGTCCCTCCCACAGCCATGATTTCGGCCATGGCTAGGAATCATGGTGAGGTTTTTTGGTTTTAATTCTTATTTTTGCTAATGAATGGCCTCCATGCTTGGTTTTGCACTGGATTTGACAAGTTGCGTGCCAGATCTAGTATTTATTTTTTGCTACTTTATATTTGTCACTGGTTTTCTTTTCTAAGAAGGTTTCTGGTGGATCAATTTGGTCTTTGTAGCTCAGATATGGTATAACCAGGCTTATTGGTTGCATGGAAGTCGTTCAGAAGGGTTTGTGGGTGTTCCTCTCATATCGATATCCTAGTCGCTATGATGGTTGAGATGGGTGGTTACTAGGTTTCTCTCATCTGTTGTGCTGTCAATTTCTTACCATTCTTGGCGAATGATTTCAGTTTCCAGTGGAACTTGGAGGTGTATGCCGCGATAGTTGTGCCGTTTTAGAAATTAGGACTTGCGTTTCATAAATCATTTATTTGTCTTTTATTAACATTGACTCAATTAAAACTTTATTCAAATTGATCTTATTTTTATTTTTAAAAAATACTTATTATTCTACATGGATTTTTTTTATTGTTATTATTTTTGCTCACATGATGAAACATGTCAGATGGCTCGTCGGAATATTATTTAAATTTTAGAAAAAATAGAGAAAATTTAAAATAATCAGAACAAATTTAGAAAAAAATTCAAAAAATAAGATTTTTTTTTAATTATAGAAAAAAACCTAAAAACCATATAAAATTTGATAAAAAATACTTCTTACTTCTCTCGTGACATTTTTGTAGAAAAAAACATAAGAATTAACACTTTTCACAAAAATTACCAAATTTTAAATGATTTCCTTAATTTTTTATTAATTATTTTATTTTTTTCTATATTTTTTTTGAATTTTTTATAATTTTATAACATAGCACCTGACATGTCTCACCATGTCAGTAAAAATAGCAATAAAAAATTAGTATTTTTTTAAAATAAAAATAAGGTCAAACTAAATTCAAAAACTTAATTAATTAAGTCAATATGTACAAACGCTAAGGCAAATAAAGAATTTTTAAAACACAAAGTACTATTTAAAAGTTGTTTATAAACGTCCGTTGGATAATGTCATTTATCCAAGAAAGAAAGAAAAGAAAGATAAAAAACCCTTTCCAATTCTCTTCTACGAAACTAAAAATAAAATCAATGATTGATTGATTATTTGACTTGTGGGAAAGATACTAGAACTCGAATTCAAGTTCGAATTTTATCTTCGTTTATAAAAAATAAAAAAATTGAAGAGTAAAATTCCTATAATGGGCTCATTTTATGAAAACCTGGTTTGCCAAACAAGCCGTAACCACGCGACTTGATGTAACCCGATAACCAAACATCAGTGAACCTGCGACCTCATACACACAGACGATCTCCGTCTCGCTGGCTAGAGATTGCAATTCCAAAGGTTTGGCGGTAAATAAGTTGTTCATTACTGTAGTTCAGCTTGGATACCTAAACCTTTGCCATCCTTGAAAATGGCTTCTCTCTTTAAGGTAATGCCTATAACTTTCAATCTCTCCACCGCATGTTAGAATTGTTATTGGTATGCTTTGGTAATTGTTTTTTTGGTACCATTCTTGCTTTTAGGATCCGAATAAGCTTTCAGTGTATCGAGATAGGAGGTTTCCTGGGTCACAAGAGGATTTTAATCACGCACTTCTAACCTCAACCACTGTTTACATTGGTAACTTGTCTTTTTACACCACTGAAGAGCAAGTTTATGAGCTATTTACTCGAGCTGGAGAAATTAAGAAAATCATCATGGGATTAGATAAAAACACTAAAACTCCATGTGGGTTTTGCTTCGTTTTGTAAGTATCCATAAATTCTAAGGAGGTCATTGTCATTGGAATTCTTTTAATAGTTTGAAAATTAATATAATTGAGGCTAATTTGATATCTCCGTCTGTGTTTTTCTTTAAGATATTACTCTAGAGAAGATACTGAGGATGCAGTGAAGTACATCAGTGGGACGATTCTGGATGATCGTCCTATTCGTGTGGACTTTGATTGGGGGTTTCAAGAAGGAAGGCAATGGGGCCGTGGCCGAAGTGGAGGGCAGGTGAGTTTACTTGCTGACTATAAAAGTTTATGTACTCTTTTCAAATTTTTCCCCATTTGGGTTAGCTTAATTTTTTTCTAAGATGGTCTTTTTCACAGGTGCGAGATGAATACCGTACAGATTATGATCCTGATATCCTCTTAGTTTTACTTTTTTCTTATTAGTTCTCACATTCATTTCAGTAGGTTATGGTGATATGACTTCAGATTTCTGATATAGGATGTTGGTTGGGTATTCTATATCTTGTGGTTCCTTTGGACTGGGTCATGACATGTACTCAAACCGTGTTGGTTGACATGGCTCCCTAATTTGGGAGAGGGCACACTTAATAGATATGCTTACCAACGTAGGCTGTGCAATATTCCTTAATGAAGTTTGGGTCTCTTCTGTTTTCTTTTTTTGCTTTCTTTTCATTGATCAATTGCATTTGATTTGAGTTGTTCATTTGTATCTAAATAATAGGCTACCCCCTGCAATTTGTTGATCAACTGATGCTTTTTTTCTGTTTCATATAGTTTATTATTACTTGAAACAATTTTAATAGGTCCTTTCAGTTTCCTTAACCTGTTATACGTAGAGGTGGTTATGGAAAATTAGTTCAGCGAGAGTTGGAAGCACAAAGACAGCTTGTGGATTATGGCGCTGGGTCATTGGGTTCTTTCCCTCCAGTTATGCCACCTCATTGTAAGTTGTTCCAAAAAATAGCATACCAATTTGTTTTTATTCTTTATGCTTTCTACAGAAGTATGGTCAAAATTCCAAATATAGAACGGTGGAGGTCTATGATATTTGCATTGATTTGGTTTTTATTGGAAAACGCAATACTAGAAATTCAATCGTAGTCCTTTTACAAGGCAATCTTTGTTGGAAAAGGATCTTAGGGTAGTTGTCTTAGAGTTATAATCCTAGTGGAGTTGTGTGTGTGTTTGTTATTTTCTAACATTAGAATTCTAGTGGACATGTGTTTGATGGGTTAGTTTTACTAGCATCCTTGCGTACTGTTGTATGCTGTTGCATATTGAGGATTTGAGGGCAATCTAGTGTGAGTTCTGAGCACTTTCTCCCTTAGGTTCCTGTTTACTAAATTTTATAATCACTTCTATTATGTTCTCTTTTATTCATGTTCTTTTGCTTAGCAACAGGACACATTGGTTGTACATTTTTCTTCTAAATCTCTGCCTTAAAGAAAAAGTTTTGAAGCGTATTAATCATGCTCCTCTTTTTCTTAGTTTATCATTCATTTAAAAAATCTTTCCTGGGGTGGATATACATGATCTATCATTGGTCTGGGTTTACTTTACAGTATATAATCCATGTAAATTTGAAATGTTGTTGCCTGCTTGACGTGAGTAATAATGGGCTGGAATGTCCATGATGACCCCTTTCTTTTCTTTGGTCATGGTGTTGAATGCTAATTGGTGGTTACTTTTTTGGTTTATAAGTCAGACCTGTGTTGTAAGGATGGGGACATATTAGGAATATCAAATGCTAGTTGATATACAGCATGTTGGTTGGTTGTGCACTTATGGGGACTGTTGCTCCACTTTTGTACTTTTATCATCTCATTTGCAGCATGACTAGGCTGTTTGGAATGATCTTCGCCTGGTTTAGCTTCTTATGGGCTGATTGTAGGAGACCAGTTTAGAGCGTGGGTTTTCCTTTATGTTGCCTGTATGGTTTACCATAAATGAAAAGAAAATCATACTTCCAATAGTCTCAAATAGGTTCTTATATGGCTGTTTCCACAATCCTTTGACATGTTCTCATTGAGGTTACTTGGAGAGTTCTGGAACCATTATACTACTGTGCCTTAATGGTATAATATTTAGTTCAAAGTGCTTGTTTCCAATATGTGGCTTCTTATAATTTACCTAAAAGTGATTATGCATCATGCATGGAAGTTTCTGCATCAATATTCTCTGACATTTTAGCTCCGCAGATGGTGGTAGACGCGGTGGTGGGCACAGTCATGGTGGTTCTCATCGGCAGGGTAGAGGTATTCTCCCTTGAAATTCCTTTTTTTATAATTTTCTTTTAGTGGATCAACCTTACCCATGTATATTTGATCCACCCCACCTTGTTATGGGCTTAGTGGCCTTTGTCTGACTTGTCATTTTGGAAATGCAGATTTTCACCGTAAGCGGTACAGAGAGGATGACCTATATACTCGTGAGTCTAATAAAAGAACATCGGATCATGAATCCAGAAGAAACTCAGATCCTGACTCCCGACCGGTAATTCTTTGATGCTTACTTAGTTGCCTACTCTGACCAGTCAGTGTTTATAATTGCCAACCTGTTGCTGATAGCTTAGCCATCTTACTAGAGGTTTATGTTTTCTACTTAAAGAGGGGGCGCTGGCTTACTGCCTGCTTATAGCTTGACCCTGACTTCGTAACAATGTTGATTTCTTACATTCTTTGTTCCCCATTCTGAAAATGCTACATTTTGTGGTGTAATTGTGTTTTCATTTGATTCAACAGGAGAAGAATCCACGATTTCGTGAGAGCGGGGACTCTGATGAAGAAGATGAACGGAAGAGACAAGAATAGCTGTTCTTTATGTTGACCTACGGAGTTAGCTTAGTAGTTTGTATGAATGAATGGAGATGTGTTTTTATCATGAATGGGTTCAATACATGATCTCTGGTACTGGTTGAGCGAGTTTCCAATCCTTGTTCAACTGTCTTAAGTTCAGATTGTCGCCTACAGGCTGGGTTTCCACACTTTTTCTTCTAAAGCGCAGCTGTCTCATGGTTTTGTTCTGTTTTAAGCCATTTTGTTGTGGAGGCTTTCTTCTCAATTTTCTGGAAATAACAGCCGGGGACAGGGATTACTTATATTCAGGGATTACTTATATTTAGAAGTTAGGGGTGTATATTTGACCCGCCCAACTCGTTCACCCGAATTGACCCGTAGACAGTTTTACATATAACCGACCCACATGTTCGGATGTGGCGGCGGGTTGAAATTTCAAAATCCGCTTAAACCGGACCCGACCCGACCCCTTAACTAACCCCAAGTATAGATACCATTTCTTCATTCTTTCCTTCTTTTCTAACCGCTCTTTTCTGTCTGTCCTTTTCTTTTCTTTTCTCTCTTTTCTTCCTTAATTCTTCTATCTTCTTGCCATCATGCCACCACCTTCCTCCGCCCCTCCCACCTCTACCCCTCCGCCTCTCATCCTCCCTCTTCTCATCTCTCATCCTCCTCCGCCTCTTCTCTTCCTAATGCCGCTTGCCGATTGACCTCTCTTCTTGCTAGTGCCAATCGGTCGGCCTTCTCCTTTCTTCACCAACCGACCTTCTTCTCCGATCTTTCTTTTCAATGAGTGATTTTATTTTCTACTATCTTGTTGTTTATATTAAAGTTTGGGTTTTGATTTTGCTAATTAGATCTGTAATATGTAACATTAATGCAATGAATTTAATACTTGTTTTCGGCATATGCATAGTTGTTGTGACAATGGTGTTTTTGTGTGTGTTGTTGTATGGAGCCTGGTTATCAGAACCGGACTAGACCGGCCGGTCCGACCGGTTCAACTGGAATTTTTCACATTTTTTGTCCGATTCAGCTATTGGACCGGATAGCATGTGAATCGGATTCGACCGGTCGAATCGGCCGGTTTTTACACAACCGGATTGAACCGGCTGGTTCAATGCTTCTTTTCCAAAACGACATCGTTTTGGTAATTTTTTTTTTCTTCTCCAAAATGACATTGTTTTGGTATTTTTAATTTATATATATATTTTTTAAAATTTTGATGGGCCGACCTATTACAGGCATTTTTTCCGGCTCATTACAGATATTGACCCAGCTGGTTCAATCCGGTTCAATCATCTAAGATTGAACGATTCAAAACGGTTCAACATCTACAATCCGGTCGAATCCGATTGAACCCGGTCAAATCATAAATTTTTTATTTCTAGTTCGCTGTCCGGTCTGGTTCTGATAACACTAGTATGGAGTGCGGCAGTTGAGAGAAGGAAGAAAGAAGGAAACTGGTTTTTTGCTTAATTTTGAGATGACTAGGGTAAGGTTCAGGTCTATTATTTTAGGTCATGAAATTAACTCACAAACCCGCAGTTAACCGATTTACCCGCCATCCACGATTATAGTTTGAAAATCGATCCAAACCGACCCGTTTAATTTGTGGTTGTTTACAACTTTACCAAAACATTATCAATTGTATTTTGCACCCTAATGATCTCGTATTTCAAGCATAATTTTCTTGTCTTCCAATTACACAGGACTTTGCAAGATTCTGAATATCACAGTTTTTCCAAAGCTCAAATAGCGCATTTGAATATCATAAAATTGACCATGACTTAAAATTACAATATCAAACCCCAAAAACAGACACAGAATTATAAACTGATCCATCTGAAAAATAGCAGAAAATCATTCCCCCGCCTCGAGCTCCATGCCTCATTCCCACTTTGGAGCACATTGGTGGAACACCATGATCACCATGATGCAATTGTCCAATTCATTCAACTTCTTTGATGATTCTTCTTTTACGCAATGGTTGGGTAACAATGCTTCCGGGAGCACTGTGAGCTTTCCTTCTTTCTTCTTTCCTTTTCTCAGATTCAGCTATTGTGCGTCTCTCAGAAGTAACCTTGTATATAGCTTTTGGCAAGTGTCTATGCCTGAAATGATAGCAACGTTACTAAATAACTGAAAACATTCACTTCACCTAATACAAAGAGCCCTAATACAAGTTGCCGGAGTTCGTGAATAGATGTTGGCTCTTACCTCCGAATTCGATCCAGCTCACGCATGTGTTTGTAGCGTATCTTGAGAGCTTCATTATATTCATGCTTTTTCTTTTCCCTCGGAAGCAACTACAGCATAGTAGATAGATTACGGTTTAGCTATAGAGCACCATAAATTAGATCAACTGAAGGGAAAACACATCATAAAAATTCCAAGATCTCAAAATTTGTGCTTCGTGGCAAGTACCAATACACTTCCAAAGGACAAACAGAAATGTATGACCAAACTGAAGGTGAACTATTTGCTTCAGTTAGCATGACCATGCACAAAGTCCAACATCGATGGTGTTATCAATGCTAAAAGACTAGCGAGAGCAAAATAAATTAATAGCAATAATTTAACTGAAATGAGGGATGAAGAGCTTACAACTCCCAATTGTTCTGATGCATTAGCCTTCCATACCCTAACATTCGTATCATCACTTCCAGATATAACATAGCTTGCGTCACAGCTGAACTTGACACAAAATACCCTGCATTGACAAAATTTCCACTCAGGAAACAGACTTATCAAATAAAATAGGAACTTCTTCTTAGACACCTAAAAGGACTAGCTTAGCAAACTAGAACCTCATTTTTACGTTACAGCTCCACATACAAGTTCAGCATGACCAGAAAGGTGTGCGGGCACAGATAGACCGCATGATCAACAAAGCTAATGCCATAGGCATTGATGAAAGCCACAAAGAAATCAAACCTTTGCATTCTCTTTGTATGATAGATCTCCCGGCTGTGACCACCATTATAGTTGAAGATTCTCACCTGCAGAGGGAAAGGTTTAACAAACGATCAAAAGATACCCTCACGAATCTTGTGCAATAAAATTAATAGGTGGAACTTACAGTTCTATCATAAGACCCCGTTACAAACTCCCGACCAGTTGGAGAGAAATCAATATCCATCCTATGAAATTGTAATTGATTACAAAGTCAAATTCCAATATAATTAGTAAAAAATGATAGAACAACTAGGAGCTGTGAGAGACAACTTAAACAACAAAGATCAGTCATCTTACACTGCAGAAACATGATCTTTGTGGACACACTTTGCTTCATTTAGTTTTCTGGCATCATAGCTATAGCAGTTGCAATCTTCATTCGCCTGCAGCATTACAAAATAAAAACTAGTAAACTGGTATTTGAAGAATGAACTTGCTTGTATTCAGTAGTTACTATCTATCAGATTATTAGCATTTTCCTAAGTTTTCCACTGAAATCAACCCATCCACCTATCATTCTTTTCAAGAATAAGATCTTGAACACGGGGACCCTCCATTAAATTGCAATATCAATCACCCGCAACTCAGACGGCAATTCTAAAGACTGACAGTGAACAAGCAAATAACAGCAAATTTACAAAATACACCATTTTAGTTTAGACCTATTCTCGGTTTGATCATTAATGTCTAGCCCTGACAGTGAGAACAAGCCTGTTTTTGTTTTTCAACATAGAAATTGCCAAATTTTAGAGATAAAACCAGATGGTGAAACAACTTTGGTTTATATATGAAGCTAACTCTCAACAATTTCATCAGGCAATTTCAAGGACACTTTAAGAGTTGTTACTTTCTCTATCCATATTTTTAATTTTAATATGATTCATTCAATTCTTAAATCATATAATTAGAATAAATCAATCTTTGGAATTGAACTTTTCATTTTTTTTCCTGAAGATGAGCAATATTTCCACAACTTAATAGAAAGTTTCAGCTAAAAATTCAAAGTATTGAACACAAGGCCTTAAATTTAGTTACAAAAGTGGCCAAGTTGAAAACAGAGTTAAACTCAACAGGGTAATTTGAAAAAGATGATACCGTAAGAGTCCAAATTGAGAATATCCAAAGTTAGAGTATGCAATGTATAACTTAGCTAAGAACATAGTACATTTCATAAGTATATCAATGGATTTGCTTACAGCTGTGAAGTTCAATGGCTCCATTGGATTCCAACAAATAGAATTGGTTTTAGTCTGTAGGAACAAAAAAATGAAGTCATTAGCACAAAAAGACAAAATACTCAAAATTCTTCAAGAGATTGGGGGTAAAAACACAAAAAGAACTACATCAACAAAGGGTTAATTTCAGCTAAAAGAAGGAAAAAAAACTGCCGAGTAGAAAATGCATCTGTCATTCTTTATTTGAAGTATCCTCTGCCCCTGGCCAAACCCAACCCCCATCTCCACCCTTCACCCCAGACCCCACCAAACCCCAGCTTGGACCGACCACATTATGTTGTGTTTAAGTTCAGAAGGTATTAACTTGAACATGTAGTTTTTGGTTTATCAACCAATTCTATGCCATACCAGACCTGGATTAATCATAGAGCATTCAGTCGACCGTATCTTTTTCATGACCATATAAAACGTAGTGTAACTAAAGAAAGGAAAGCAATGAAAATCTTTTAGCAACTCAAGACCAACAAAAAAAGAAGCCAATGATACTACCCTATCTTGGTTGAAATAACAAATTTAAAGAGGAAATCTTATATTTTATAAGTTGTAGAAGTTACCCTCATGATAAGCTTCCTTATTGGAGTTGACATGCGTAAGTCATACAATGCTATGCTGCGATCACTGGAAAGGAAAAAAAGAAAATGACATTACAGAAAATACATGAAATTTTAGATGTGTTTGTGCATGCAAGCATATGACTGCATATATTGTACAAATACTTATAAGGAACAAACTGACTGCTAATCCTAACCCAAGGTGACACAGAACATCAGCAAATAGTACAGCCTGCTATATGCTTCCTGCACATGTGGAAGGGCATGAAACCATTTAACCATGGTTATTACACCTTTACATACTTATGGTCAAACAATAAAGCTAGTCACCAATCTTGAGATAAATCAAAATGACTTTACAAACTGCACAAGGAAAAACGAGCCAAGTTCACTTCCCATAAAATTTATTGAGCAAGGTCCTATATAAGACTTCTAACCAAGTACAAATATAGTCTTTTAATGTGATACATGTGCCTAGAGTGAGATGTGACAAGAAGCATCAGCACATGGGTTATCAAAGTTTTGCACTAGTAGTTCACTTACTAAAGCACATTTGTTAAGTGTTCACAATATAAAAATGCATACCAGGTATAGAATGACATTATGATCTATATCATATAACCACATTTAAAGCACATGGCGATTGACCATAAAAGCTATCTATTAATACATACCTGGCTGATGTTGCTAACATATTTGGGTCTCCAGGATTAAATCGAATGGATATAACTGACTCTGTTCCCCATGCAAAAGTATTCACTGGCTGAGACCTAATTACCGTAGGCACGTTGTAAATATTCCCACATAATTTTACAACACTTAATGGAAGACAGGAAACATGATAACATCAATACCTATTTTGATTCCAGATATCCACTTGAGCGCCAGCAGTGGCAAAGATATCACCATCCCATTGGTGATCAACTGCCCTGCGAATAGTAAAGAATGGTACAGAAGGAACAACATTTATTCACAATCAAAACTGATGGTCACTAATCCGCAATAAGAAGTTATGTACAATATAAGGATTACAAAATGTTTTCAGGAAAGGAAATGGCATCAACAGTTCCTTACCAAAATGCATTCTGTCCAGTGTAAACTGCCCTTGGCTGAAAAAGTTAGGTGCAGTTTATTCAGGATGGTAAAATGAGAATAGAAGAATTGTTGAACCAAGTTTGCATGTATAGATCATGAAAATATTACCTCGGCTGAATTATTAGAGAAGCTATCTGATTCCATAATAGTAGCTACAGGAACATTCCATAGCCTGACACTAAACAAACAAGGTCCAAAATTTGTAAAAGACATCTTATTGTGAGTGTTAAATGCAACCCTAGTACTAGATGTTTCATCCAAAATACCAGGAGGTATTAATCTTTCAAACATAAAAACAACGCAAACAATAACTTACGTGCAGTCAGTTCCACAAGAGACCATAGTACTTCCATCTGAGGATACTGTCAAACCTCTAACAGCACCTTGATGGCCAGGAAACTGACAAATGGTTTGCCTGTTAATTCAGCAACCTAAAAGTTAATCGTGTGCACAAAAATCAAAATAATAAATCATTAACAGTTCCAACTGAAAATGCCTCACAGAATTACCTAGATGCTATATCCCAAAGACGAACATCTGAAACCCCATGAAAAATAAGTTTGGCACGGATTAAAACCAGTCAGACCCCAAAATCTGGCACAGACTATTCAAACAACAAGGAAAAAACATACCTCCATCCATAGAACCGGAAAATATCCCTTTCAAGTAGCTAGGGTTTTTTGCCATGCACGAAATCCCATCTAAATGTCCATCCATTGCCCCGACAAACGGCCTGGCAAATATCTAGACAAAAATATAAAATGACCCGGTTAACGAAATTACTCACAAAGGTTATCTAAGTAACCACAAATTCCACATCCTTACCTTCTCCAATTTAGCAGCGTTAAGTGCCCGTTTGTACTCCACCGCTTTCGCTTGAGGACGAAGGCCGGGGTCGTAGTTGTGAAACACTCTCTGATTAAAGAGCAAAACTAATAGGTTAGTGAGCGTGAAATTAAAAATGAACGAGCTGAAGTTTTAGCTCAATCAAGGAATTTAGGAGTAAGAAAAAGAGTGGGACCTGGAGATCGTTGCTTCTTTCTCGAGTGAATTCATCGGTCGAACGTGAAATTACTTTCACCTTCATCGTTATATGTTGATAGGGTTTCAATTTGCTACAGATTTTTTTTTATAGTAACGATTGTTGAGGAAGATGGAAGCTGTGATAAAACCCTGGAAGACCCTTTTGTGTGCCTAAAACCCTACAAGAGTGCAAGAAGATAGACGGACAATGAGAAATATATAACTGGGCCAAGCCCAAATTTTATTTTGAAGAGCCTCGCTGTTGAACATTTTATTTTTTTAGGCCCAAAAATAAATTTAATCTTTATTATCTCTAGCAACCTGCTTCCTTAGCCTTCTCCCTTTTAGGAGATGGTTCCTCCCACCCTCCTGATTCTGGCCAATGTTAGGAATTAGGGTGATGATTTTTTATTTATTTCCTTTTATGCTTTCAATTAAATGGCCTTCTAGTGCGGATTGCTATCTATATCACATGGTGGGTGACAAATCTGGTTTCTCTAGTGGTTGTTTTGTCTTAGTGGATGCCCTGTGGGTGCTCCTCTATCATGGTGGTTTCCTTGTTCGCGTTGGTGTGTTGTGGTTCAGACTGGTTCGAATCGTGTGCTCTTTTGGCTGAGGTTGCAATTTGATGGGCTTGTGCTTGTGTGGTGGTGTTTACCCTTGGTTATCTCCATAGTGCCTCCACTGTCGTTGTCGCCCTGTAGAGCTTGGATAGGGGGGACTGTAAGATCTTTCGATTGCTTTTTGTCCGCTCTGCTGAGATTTTATTTTGGCGGAGTAGACTATCGACTTCCTTGCTCGTTTGTGGTTTTGAGGTGTATACTGTTTTTCATGGTGCCGTTGTCGGCAACTTTAAAACCTTTTCCTCCTCTGACTTCCTTTCGTTATGGAGCCATTTAACCTTAGTTTTCGTTAAGCTTCCGCAGGTTCTGTTCGCTTGAGCTTTTATTGGGCAATTGCTACGAGTTCCCCGTGGACCGGGTCGGATCGGGTCGGTTATAAGCTAAACCTGCCACCGACTCGCCCGAAATTTAGTGGGTCGGTTATAGACACATATAATCGCAGGTTGACGGGTGTAGCTGGTAGGATCGGTTATCCGCGGGTTGGCGGGTTGAAAAAAAGTAACTCAATAGATCATATTGTGGTTAGGAGAGAAAGGACATGAATGAAAATTGAAGGCTATTCCAAACGAGCTCTCGCCTTTTCTTTCCAGAAGCCGAACATCTAAAGAGATTCAAGACACTAATGGACCATAGTCGAAAAAAAGTAACTCACCACAACTTCCACAAGGGAATGCACATGAGGAGCGTATATGCTTATGAATATACAAAATCCCTTGTGAGCTAAACAATCTCTCCATTACAGAGAACTCTTTCTCTAAACTGGGTTACATACCAACAAAGCGGCAAACATCCAGCAAGTCACAAAAACTGCAACCACTCTCTCTCAGAAAATAATCAAAAAATAGGAGAAAAAAAAAACTTTGTTTCCTCTTTCATTTCTCTAACATTCACCGAGAAAAATAAGAACAAAAACACTATATTTCCCCAACAATTTACAACCAAAACTCTCATCTTTGTGAAAAGCAAAACACTTGTTCAAACCGGCTCCAATGATCTTGAATCTTGACTACCACCACCATCCAACATCAGATCTGCCCATCTACAACCCAGATCTCCCAAGCAAGAAGATCTCCACCTTAAAGGAGTTAGAAGATGAAGTTTCAGGATTGATGTTGGTGTTGGTGGTGATTTGATTTAGATTTTGGTTTTGATGGAAGAAGGAGATGGGTTTGGTTTTGAGAGAGAAGTTCGGCGGCAGTGAAGAAGAAAGAAGGAAGAAAAGAGAGAAAAGAAAAGGATTGAAAAAAGGATGCTTATATACTTAGGGTTAGGGTTAGTGGCGGGTCGGGTCAGTTTTTTTGCGATTTTTTAAAAGTTGACCTGCGAACCGACCCGCCACTAAATTGGCGGGTCGGTTATGTATTTGTATATGGACGGTTATGTAGTTTTTTTAGCTTTTGGCAAGTCGGGTCGGTTCGGGTTGGTAGGTTGGGCGGGTCAAATATTCATCCCTAACTATGACCAGAAACCCTTCGTTGCTGCGCTGCTCAAGTTATTTACAATTTTAGGGGTTTTTTTTCCTTGTTCCTATTCTTTGTTGGGCCTTAGTGCTTTGTTGTGCTTATTTTTTAGGTTGTTGTTCCTATTGTAATTGGACCCTTTATCTTGTTGTAATCTTGGGCTTTGCCTATTTGATATATATATAATCACACCGGCTGATTCGATCAATGACCATCTAGACCTTAAATTGGTTCGGTGTGGTGGTTTGGATTTTTAAGTTACAAGTATATTTTAATTCCCTTGACTCTATAGTAAAGTTCGATTAAACCTTGCTGAACCATTTACCTATCAATTTGGAATCTCGTATGGTTTCATGTTTAGTTTTGTTGGTTATAATAAATAGTTCCAAAAATAATTTTTTTTAACCATTGTGTATGAATGAGAGCACTCATCCTTTAGCAAGACAAATCAATCCAAATAGGATTAGTCCTAATCCAAAATGCCCAGGGATATACCTAGAGTTCATATCTAAACGTAAGTGTTTATAGTAATATAGAATAAAAATACTTCGTTTGGTCACGCATAAAGTGCTGTTTTGATTTAGCTTTAAAACTATACGTTCTTGTCTTGGCCCAAAATGAACAAGAAGTGAAATAATTGTGGATTTCTATGAAAATTAAAGGTTATATGGTTTTCAATCTAGTATAGGCAGTCATCTCAGACTTGCTCTTAGGAGAAAGATATATCAAATATTGAAAATCTCTGCATACTGTTTCGGTGTTACATTTCAAAAATTAATTATTATCATCACACTATATTTTGTGATCACAAGTACCAGTAAAATCCAAGCTATAAAGAGTGTCCATTTTCTTTTCAGAATCAACAAACAATTTGATACCTATTCAGCTAGTGCTATTTTCCTTGATATTTTCTTTGTCTACTTTCCCAGAACTAAACTGAGTTACAAAAAATTATTAACATCTAAAAGGTTAGATATTTAATTTTTTTAATTGAGGTGATTGATTTTTTTTAATATAACTTAGTTATATCTACAAATTATAGATAAAAGAGAAAGAGGGTGGAGAATTAAAGAATTAGGAAAAGAGAAGAAAAATATAAGAGATGAGAAGAAATTCACTCAATTTATCTGATTGATCAAGTTAAATTTTATTTTTATAACTATAATTACTGAATTTGCATTTTTTAATGAACATGGGGTAAATATTCATGTTTTTTTTTTTAAAAATCAGCCGGTTCGATCTGGTTCAACTTTCTAAGATTGAACGGTTCAATTTCTGAATGGTTCAAAAAGAAAGAGGCCAAACCAAGATTGATCAGGTGGATCCTCCTTCTACAAGAATTCAACATTGAGATCAGGGATAAAAGTGGAAAAGAAAATCTGGTGGTAGATCACTTGAGTAGGATCTTAGTGGATCCAGATCTGCAACTTGTCTGAGAAGACTTCCCTGATGAAAACCTTTTCCTAGCCCTGGGAAAGAGTCCATGGTACGCCGATATTGCTAATTTTTTAGCAACATGTAAGTGTGAAGGTGAGTTGTCTTATCATGAGAAAGAAAATTTTCGAAGGGATTCTAGACATTATGTGTGGGATGAGCCGTATATGTGGAACATTGGTAAGGACCAAATCATTAGACGTTGTGTTCTTGATGATGAGGTAGAATCAATTTTAGAATTTTGTCATTCTCATGCATATGGAGGCCATTTTGGACCAAAAAGAACAACTCTAAAGGTCTTAGAATTGGGATTTTACTAGCCCACATTGTTTAAAGACAATCATATGTTTTGCAGGAAGTGCACTAAGTGTCAAAAAACTGGTAATATCTCCTCTAAAAATCAGATGCCACTTAATCAGATATTAGCATGTGAGGTTTTTGATATCCGGGTGGGTCCTTTTCCCAGGTCTGGGGGATACCAGTATATTATTCTTATTGTTGACTATCTTTCTAAATGGGTTGAGGCTAAAGCCACTTCGGCTGATGACGCCAAAGTTGCCGTCTCATTCTTGAAATCTCATGTTTTGAATAGGTTTGGTGTGCCGAGGGTGATAATAAGCGACAGAGGTACGCATTTTTGTAATAGGGTGGTCACCTCCCAATTCAAAAAGTACAATATCAGTCATAGGGTGTCAACAACCTATCACCCCCAAACCAATGGGCAGACAGATGTTTCAAATAGAGAACTCAAGTCGATTCTTACCAAGATGATGAATCCAGAGAGGAAGGACTAGAGCCAGAGACTCGATGATGCACTTTGGGCTTACAGAAGAGCCTTCAAGACTCCGATTGGGACCATTCCCTACAAGCTCATGTATGAGAAATCATGCCATCTTCCAGTAGAGATGGAGCACAAGTCTTACTGGGCCATCAAGAAATGCAATCTCAACTTGGGACGAGTTGGGCTGGAAAGGAAGCTCCAAATCCAAGAGCTAGAGGAGCTGCGGATGGATGTCTATGAGAATTCAACCATTATCAAGGCCAAAAAAGAAATATCATGACAATCTTATTAAACATAAGAATTTTATTGTTGGACAAAAAGTACTTTTGTTTAATTCTAGATTTATGATTTTTTCAGGAAAACTAAAATCTAGATGGACTGGACCTTTTGTTATTTATAATATTTTTCCCCACATACATGATATGAAAACAGGGAAGATTTTCAAGGTAAATGGACAAAGTTTGAAACCCTTTTATAAGGGATTCAAGAGCCATACGGTGGAGCAAATTCGTGTCCACCAACTTCCAGAGAATTGATCCAAAACATATCTAGTCCAAGACTATAAAGAGGGATACTTCATGGGAGGCAACCCATGTGCTTTTCATCATTTTCTTTATTTCTTTCAATAAAATTGAATTCTAAAGAAGAGTGCTAATGGGAAATTTGATTTTTCTTTCTTTGACAGGAGCAGATGTGGAGAGCGGAGGAAAGTGGACCCGACTCTTTCCCAGACCTGGGGAAGAGTCCTTGCGAGAAAGAACAAGTGAGCTGGGAAGAAATGGAAAAAAGGGGTTTGGATTGACATAATTGTTGTTTTCGTTATCTTCCCCAATGGTAACAATATTTATTAAAAATCAATCCGTTCTCCCACTCAAATTCACTTTCCCAAATAAAACAAACTATCCCTCTATCCAAAATAGATCAATTGAAATTCAAATTCTTCATCTTCATCTCCTCTCTCATCTCAAAACCCTAAAACCCTAAATCGACCATGGTCATGAGTAGAGGAGCTTCTGGCACTGCTATGGTTAAAACCAGAGGGGCTGCCAAGAGCAAAAACACCAAACCCACAACCATCAAAGCCACAAAATCAAAACCAATCCCCAAATCCAAAGCCAAAACTAAGGCAATCCTTTCTGTCACTCCGCCACCTTCACCACCACCATAAAAACCGGAGGAGGAAGAAGAACTCTATGTGAACGAGCAGGGGAATCTAACCCCTACAAGGCCCGTTTCACCCACAACTACTCTCTACCATCTTCTCCGCCATCGTCCCCACCGCATTCAGTCACAACAAATCCAGTCATCCCTCAGACGACATCGATTCCAGCAGTTGCCCCTGTCGCCAAAGTGGAATCATCAATGCCAGCTCCCAAAACCCTAATCCCTTCCTCATCGAAGATTCCAGTGGCATCTATACCGCCACCACTTGCTGCTGTAGTGGTTTCTCAGACTCTGTAGACGGAGATTTTTCAAGGGGCAGAGGAAGAACAAGACCTGGGGGAGGGAGAAGATGAGGGGGTAACTCAATCGACAACTGCTAAGGGAGTCATAGAGCCCAGATCTGCCTCACCATCATCTTGAAAGTAATCATCAACCAGTTCCGGCGAAGAAACGACCTCCGACTCCACATTTAAGACAATCCCAGCGGAGCTAGTGGTGGAATCCGAGGAAGACTCATACCAAATTCCCTTGTCTCGATTGAGAAAGGGAAAATAGAAAGTGGCGATGGGGAAGGAACCTAATATGAGGGAGAAGAGAAAAGAACCCATGGTAGAGCCTAGAAGACTCTCCCCTAGGCCCGATGAAGAGACAAAATAGGTTGAGGTTGAGCATGAAACTCCAAAATGATTCAAGGTGAAGGTCAAAATGGTCACTAACAAGAAGGACCAGAAGGTGCCATATGTACCAATGGGTAAAAAATAGACACTTGGCCTTCCACCCAAACCAGCAGTAGTGCCATTGGAGCAAATAGGGCATGTCAGAACCAAGGCTAAGGCCTCTCTCAGAGCACACTGATAGGTAATTCCAGCCATTGAAAACCTTAGTGGCTGGTTACGCTTTGATGATATGGAGTCCATTGAAAAATTATCAATTAAATAGCATTGCAATGTTAATGTCTGTGCCCAATTTGATTATAATTTGCTGCAGAATTTAGGGATTTTAGACCCCCTCACTGAATTCATTCAAAACATAGAATGAGAGCCATTATTTTTCCTTAAGCACCCTTGTTTCCTTGAACTTACATTAGAATTCTATTCCTCATTTTGGTTAGGTTCTAAGAAGAAACAAATCACTAGGTGCTAAAGAGGTTAATTTTAGACTGGTGAACGAATACTCCCACTTGAGTTTAGACGAGTTTAATGTGATGATTGGGTTTGTGACTACTGAGGAATTAAGTTCTGAATGGTACCTAAATTGTTTGTGTGATTATCTAGATTTTTCTATTTTTGATAAAGATGAAGCTTTTAGATAGTTGACTAGGAACCCTACTGCCACTTTTGATGAAAGTCATGCAAAGGCCCATACTATTGCAGACCTGTCTCTTAGGATTTTGCATAGGTTTTTAGCAATTACTTTTTCTAGAAAAGAGAATATTTCTGGGTTAATTTCCAAACAGGAGCTGTTCCTCTTATGGTGTATGATGAACAAACACAAGCTCAGTTTAGGTTACTGGTTTTGCAACTAGGTCAGAACTTCTAAGAACAATATGCCCATGGGTTCAATCCTAACCACACTTGTTGTAAACCATACGGATTTAGACATTACACACAACAATTTATTTAAGTCTTATGATTTAAAATTACTTGACTTAAAATCTTTGGATGCAATGGGCTACTTTCACTTAGAGAATGGTGTGTTATGTAGTAATACAGGTTTCACCCCAGTCGCGGAGCATGTTTATGGAGCTAAACACAGAGGAAAATTCAAATTTGCTCACGAGGTTGAAACTAGAGATGCTGCCACAACATCCACTGCCTAGCCACAACAAGGTGACTCTTCCCTAGGTCAAGCAGGAGTGCCAGAGAATGACTAGGTACCCAAATCTGGGAAGAGATGGTTTTGATGAGAGAGATGATGAGAAGGCAGGAAGAACAAACTAACCTGCTTAGTAAAAAGTATGAAGAGTAGGACGCACTATTGAGAGAGCTTCTAGAGGAGCAGAGGCACACCAATGCCTTGAACAGGAAACATATAACCAGGTTTATGGAATCACCATCACACACAGACCGACCTTAGCTTGCCAAGTTTTTTCGTTCCTTTTTCTTTCTTCTTTTTTTTTTAGTCTTTTTAGTTTTTTCCCTTTCTCACACTTTGAGGACAAAGTGTCATTCTAGTGTGGGGGAGGAAACTTTTAGTGGAATTGTTTGAGTCTGCTTGATTGTTGTCAATATGAGTCAGTTTTTCAATTTTTAAGTCTGTTTTTAGGTCTAATTTTTGCATGATTTTTCTTTCTTCCTTTCTCTGCATGTTTTTAGGAAGATTTTTTAGGACCCTTATGAATGCTTTGTCTGTCCCTCAGAACCAAAAATTGAGTCCAACCATTGATTTGATCATTGGAAACACCTCAAAATAATGAAGTCCCTAAAACCATGCTTTAACCTTAAAGGTCTTGAACATAACATGATCATTGTTTTAACATTCCTTATCTTTTTAACCTCATGACATTCCACTGTACATTTGAATCTTGATTTGAGAACCAAAACACCATGTTTTCACTCACTCAACTGATTGTCAAAACAACCTTCTCTATTGTGATGATTTTAAAACAACTGTTGAACATACTTTATATGCTGCAAATTTTGAACAAGAGCAAAAGTGGAAGTTCTGGGAGTTGGTGTGCCCAAAAAGAACAAGCACTGCTCTAAGCTATAAATGAACAGAACATAAGGGAAAAAGTGGAAGTTCTGGGAGTTGGTGTGCCAAAAAAGAACAAGCACTGCCCCAAGAACTTTGACAGAAAAAGGAAAATTTTTTCCAAAACCCAATGTTCAATAAATGAAACAAATTTCAGTCAAATTCTATCTGTTCATGGTGCTTAAATGATTTACTATTTTGAAGAGTTTTTGTAGTCAGATTGAGTTGAGTTGTGAACATGGTTTTTAATTTTCAAGTCTTAGCCCAAAAATACACAGTAGGATGTCATGATTTTATTAAGATAAGTGTGTTTTTAACAATGATCAACCCTTAATGTTTAAGCATGATTTTGAGGGATAAATTATCTGAGGGATTCCTGAGATGAAATATTTGGGAAGATGAGAAATCTGAGTTCTGATTGACATGAGTCTGTGTGTCTTTTTCTTTATTTTTTGGAATGCTTGAGGGCAAGCATAGGTTAGTGTGGGGGATTTGATTTGCACTAAAAATGTCTTTATTCATCAGCCAATTATACTATTTTGGATGATGATATTACTGAAATCAGGGTGTTTCCCACTCCTTTTTGCAGAAAACAGTTCAAAGAACTAATATAGAGATAAGGACTTAAAAGACCCTGATTTAGAGCAGAATCTAGTGAAGAATGAAAAGAACAGACTAGACTCTCTCCCAGGCTTGGGAAGAGTCAGTCTGGTTAGCCACTTTGGTCAAGGATAGTCAACGAGACTAGGTCAAGTGATGGGCTTGGGCCGTGGACTGAGGATGCGTGGACTAAACACACGCGCCGAGTGTTTTGCTCCCATAAGGATTTGTTGTGGGAACCAAACTCCCATTAGTCTCTTCTAGCTAGGACTGATCTTCTATTTCGTATTTTTAGGAGATAAGGATAATTTTAATTTAGATTTTTATCAAATCTCATAGGGAGATAAAAACAGTTAGGATTTACGAGTTTAATTAGAACTCTGCGTGGGAACGAGGGGGTTTGTCTCTTCTTCCTCATTTTCACTTTCTGCCATTTTTAAAAAACTACTCTGTTTTTATTCTTCTTTTAATTTTAATTCAGTTTATGCATTTCTATTCATCTGATTACATTATGTCTGTTCTAGGTTAGATTCTTTATTCTTGGTAAAGATTCTAGGGCTATGGTTCATCGGTTGTGAGATCAAAATAGTGCTTCATAAATTCCAATTTTGTATTTTTACTCTTTTTAATTTAATGTCAGATTTATTCATGTCTCATTTAAACCTGATCAACTTAGATTAAAACTTGAATAGATACAGTCTTTCCTAGAAACTTCAGAGTCTATATTGTTGATAGGAATCCGAAGACGACTAGTTAACCCGTGAGTTAATTAGAATAAGAGTAAAATCTAGTTTATAGGAGTAGAGTCGTCTCTCTCCCAGGCCTGGGAAAGGTCTTTCCCTGTATTTTTATCAACTACTTAATTAAACCCTATAGAGTGCCTATTAAGGTTTTTAGGAGGTTAGGGACTCCTAATAGAGTGCCACTTTAAGAGTTTGATAAATTGTTATGAATTGGAAGAGGTGACACGTAGTCAAATCTTTACACATTCTCTATCCATGATGATGCAAGATCCGTACGTATCTGCATTCCCAAGGATTGAAATTCCAACGGAGTTCATGGGAATGGGAATGGGAATGAAAATTGAAAAAGGGTCTTGTGTAACCATCCAGTTACCCTCATGTGGCCAGGACTGGTCTGAGTTTCTAGGGTTGGCCTTTTGCATCCTATGCTCTCCTCATCGTAATGGATCTTACTAGATAAAATGCATCCTCAAAGAAAATGATCAAGTCATAAAAGAGTGGCTCCATGAGATCATTATTCCACCAATAAAGTCAGAGCACCTCTTTATAGGCAGCAAATTGATAGGAAGTGGCTTTGATGATGAATTGATGGGTAAAGAGGTTTCTTTTGAATTCAGCGACACAGTAGGGAGTTTGGATGTGATGAAGAGTGGGGTGGTCCAACTTTTGTTTAAGAATAATACACCACCACCACTACCTACAACCACATACCAACCACCCATCATCTCATCTTTAGCATCAACGCCAGCCTCCATTAATCCATCTCCAAAAAAGTTGTCCAAATTGAGAAGACTTCTTAAGCGCATTCCATTCCTCCCATCATCCAAATAAAGACTTTGCTGCTGTGGGTTCTTCAAAATAGGTACTTAAGATCCTTCCTGCTTCTCCATATTGCCATCTTATTTACGTTCTTGCCTCTCCATTTTTCTATATTGGGTGTGTTGTCATTGATCAGTGCTAAATTATGTTGTTGGAATCTTTTCGGCTTGGTGTCTGTCATCTTTGATTGCATGTTCCTGTGTTCTGCTATCAATTTTGTTATGATGTCACCTTGTCATAGTTGGGTTGTTAAAAATCCTACCTTGATACAATTACCTTTTTGGCTTAGATAAATTCAACAAGTGAAAACCAAAGATGTGCAAAAAGAGTGTACTATAGATTTCTTCAATGGTTTGGGGTAAATGTAGAAGGAAAATAAGAGACTTAAGTGACATGATCTAGGGTATATCATAGAGCATATACAGTCGGGTGGGGGATCCTAGTATCTTTAACCAAGGTTACCGGTAAGGTTTCCCTCAAGGCTTTCCCGTTAGATTCCCTTTGGTCTTTCGATAACTGTTGGCTTAGCTGACGACTTGGATAGTTAGGCCACGTGGGCTGTCTAAGTCTTGATCGTTCTTCAGGAGGCTGTCATTTATCATTACCGGTACCCGGTAGACTTCCAGAAGCCTGCCTGTCTTATGGTAGATCTCTAAGAGTCTTTGCGCGGGACTTAGGCATGGCGTGGGTTTCGCCCATGATTCCGGATAGGTTACCGGTAGCTTCCAGAATTGGTAGTTTCCCTAGGGTTACCGGTTGATGACATCTCATGGTAGCTCGAGTATTCCCGATAACCCTATTAACGGATGCTAACATTTGCTTGCTTTTCAAGTTTGGGTCTTTCAGCTGAGAGGCTGAAGGTGATGCATCTGTGATCATATCATCACCTTTTCCTTCGAAAGGATTCATCCTCGAATCCATATCTTCAGTCTCTTGCTCAACCATCTGGGTCTTTGCCTGCTCGCTGCTTGTGTATACACACTTATGGGTTTTTGGTGGCAAGAATATAAAATTCCCGGTAACATATTGGTTTGGCCGTTGGTTCCCGATAGAATGTTCACACATCCGTTCGGTTGGCCTTGGCGTGATCATATCATCCCCTCCCCCTTCAAAAGGATTCACCCTCAATTATATTACTTTTGGATCCAGATCTTGGGTAGGGAAGGAGCTCAAGAAAGGGTCCTCACAGGCACCCTGTACCTTCACAAAATTTCCAGAAAAGTCCTGCGACATAGTTGCAAAAATAGAAAAGAAAGGATCGTCAATGTTAACGAAAGCTAAACGTTCCTCATCGCACAAAGGCATGTTCACTAGATCGCTAGTAAACAAAACATTGTCATGAAATTTAAACTAACTTTCTTCTCTAAAAAAATCACTCTTTTGACTCCCCAATATAACCCTTGCAAATTCAAACAAAGGGTTGACTAAACACTAAACACATTTATCTCAATGTGCTTTCCCGATTGTTTCCCCGATTCATTCCCTAGTGTTTGGTTGCACTCTCCTATTTCGTTCCTAACGGTGGGGGTGCACTCGCTCTTATTGGTATACTTACTATTTTTATGCCGTGTATTTTTCTCATCTCTCTTTTCTTTTCTCTCACTCTCATCGTTACCTTCCACACGCTTCTCAACCAACGGGCAGTTTACAATCGCTTTCGCTAGATGAGGTTGAAGGGGTGTAGTTGGCGTTTGGGGTAAGCTAGTTCCGGCAGACTCACGAGCCTCCATTCTCAAAGCAAAACGGACCATGGAAGATAAACTGGCAAACTCATAGAGTTCAAGCAGTCTCCTAATCTTCTCATTCAATCCACTTTAAAAAAATCCATGATCATGCCGGCTTCTTCTTGAATGTGGGTCTTGATGAGTAAATCATCAAACTCATGGCAGTACTCCTTCACGAATTTGGTCCCTTGCCGAAGGGAGGACAACTCATCTTCTAGCAATTGCCGATAGTGTGTAGACAAAACTTGTCCTCCCATATACCAAGCATAGGCATTATCATCAAAGTTTTGATAGCAAGTCTAATTTTCTATTTTTCTGAAAGTTGATGACAATCAAATATTTTGACAAGGCGGTATTATCATTCGATAAATTCAGCCGGGTAGGAGGTGCCTCTGAAAATAGGCAGTTGAAACTATCGGTGGTGAGAAATTGTGGGGTCTTGACAGGTGCGGCTGCTAGTAGAAGGCCCTCTTGCACGGGAGGTTGTCAGTTCCCAATATGTTCTCTGGAGGTGCCAGATGGATATCGGTCCAATTGTCGGGTACCGATAGCTTCCCGAATATGTCTGTGTCGGACTGGTGCACTAGAGAAGTGTTGTTTAGGAACGGGGCCATAGCCAGGGATGTGGTGGGGAACGATACATAGGTCAAAGCTGGAAAAATGAGGACTTGGTGGATCCTCGCATTCTTCTTCCTCACTACAACTTGCTTCTTTGTCATGTCGGGACTCATCCGCACTGTTATTGCTATATCGGTAACTATCATATAAGTCGTAGTCAACTTCATCATTGGGCTCCTGATCGTTACTTAAATATAATAATATTTCCTGATGTCTAATTGCACAGTTAAAAATGTGTAAAGGGCAAGACAGCGTCGAACCACAGAGATTGAGGGATAAAAACTCGCTTTAAACGTATGACAGTAACAAATGCAACCCAATGAAATGATAACTCAAAAGGGGGGTTGTCGATTGATCTATTTAACCAATCACAGAATTGATGGCTAACAAAATAATTAATTAAAAGCATAAGACAAGGGCTTGAAAGTAAAATATAATCAAGGGCAAGATAATAAAGA